>JAGFBZ010002341.1:605000-1318129 GCA_018398805.1 Hirundichthys speculiger
TCAAGCCGCCTCTTCAGATGAATACTCCACATACCTCTCGTTTGACTGATGCGTATCCTGCACTTTAATGATCTGTTGTTATGCACGGCGGCGCACTATGTAAATGCAATGAGGTGTAGTCGTTGGACAGGTGCAACCTTTTCCCACAGATCGTTAGTCACCTTGACCTTTTGTCAATAAGGGCACAGAGATCCCCAGTTCAAGCGAAGCCCAACTTTCGCCGGCCCACTCCATCACCGGCACGACGCTGACGCTTGCTTTTCCCACTGCTGACCTTTTTTAGGTAGCTACCATCTAGTTGTCTACACGGGAAATAAGGTAATGTATTCCAGCAGATGCCTGACTCTCTTACAACACCGAGCTTCCTCACTTGATTAGAGAGATTTCTTTGTTGCATTGAGAAGCTTTTATTTCCACGGCCCCTGGTGCATGACAACCTGATGATATTCTGTAAATCAAGGGAATGTGCTCACCAAAGGAACTCACTGATCCCCACCGCCGAGGTTGTCAGATAGATGCATTTCTCTTCCCTCGGTGCAGTGCCGCCTTTAATGCCTTCTTCCTATATCTGTATTTTTAAAGAATGTTGTTTCCCTTACACTTTCAAATTGCAGACGTAAAGGGTGCAATAAGTAGAAAGTGGTTCAGTGAAAGGGACCCCTCTCGTCTCTGTTGAATAGCCCTGAGATAGCGAAGCCGCTTTCATCAGTGTGCGCACGCTTGTGATTTAATATCGATTCGGAGTCAATGTAAATGAGTGCGCGAGACACTGCTATAACACAGAAACTATCCAGCAACCGAAAGGTTTTTTTATGAACTCCAGGAGAGGCTCCAGTACTGGAGGGCCGCTGTCCTGCATGTCTTGGATATTTCTCTGCTCCAGCACACCTGATTCAAATGAATTGTACTCATTCATTTGAATCAGGTGTTGAAGCTGAAGCAGGGAAACATCCAAGACATGCAGGACAGCGGCCCTACAGGACTGGAGTCCAACACCCCTGACCTACATAATCCCACCTTGCTGCATCAAGTCGCCGATCTTTGTCGCCACCTGATGCCAGTGAGTGGTGATGGGTCATTTCCAGGCCGTCCGCTTGGTCATTTGCTAAGAGCTTCAGTCATCTGCGTCGTTTCTTAAGTGCAGTCCTTCAATTTGACTGACAAAAAGTTGAGGCTGAGGACTGCACCTGAAGGCAGACTGGCGGATGTACTGGCATAACTGGTTAGCGTGCTTCCTGTGATAGATTCAGAAACTGAAACTGACAACACTAGCAAATAAATGTTAGAACATTAAAGGAGACATATTGCTCTGTTTATAGCAGCTAGTTTAAAGAGAAAGAATTTGCATTTTGACTGCACTCACTTCTAATCTGGGTTTGTGATGTCACAGACTGATGCAGCCTGAATCTGTTTGTCACTTCAGACAGTCGAATATATCCTTTCAAGCACCAAAAAAAAAAGAAAACCAGAACATGTTCTCTTGTATTTGACACAGCAACAAGAATAGCCGTGTTTCAGCCCTCGTCTTATGTAACCTAGTCGTGGGATGTCATGCTTTTCCTATAATACCCAGGATCCCATGGGTGATTAGCAACCAGCTGATCTCAACATTGAAATCAATAACAGAAATAAAAGTGGCGTAGGCAACTATAACGAAGCCATAGAGGCACAAAATCACTCCACAATGTGCTCATTTGAAGAGTGGTATAACGACCTGCCAAAAAGTAGATCCGTCTAATTATAGGAAACACACTAACTCCTCGTGTAGATCTTCCTCCTCCCAGATAAGCAGCCTTAATAAACCAACAGATCTCTCTTGCAATGTCTTCCTTCTCCTTTTTAAAATTGTTCATATTTAGTTTTCTTTGATGTTTTCGAACATTTTCATGCAACAGTCTTGCTTTGTGGACCTTTTAGTCCTGGACTAGATCTGCTTTTAGTTTGGATCATCACATGCTGCTGGAGCTGAGCTTCAGCTCCGGGTGAAGGTGTAAAAGGAAAAAGAGAAACATCGCCTGTAAACACAAAAGGTCCAGTTCGGTATTCAGTGACATCTAGAGGCATTAGTTGCACATTGCGAACAACTGAATCCCTGCCGCACACACTTCTGTGGCCCCTCTGGATATAAATGGTTGGTCAGAGGGTAGAAAACCACAAGGATTTATATTTTTAGGCATTTCTCCACTAATTAAGCATAATTATGGATACCTCACATTTCAGCCAATGGATGACCTCCGTTTTACACAGTAGGAGATGAGTGGATCTGGTGTTCCACTTCAGACTGTAAATCTGCTGTTCAGACAGAACAATAATAAAATTTAATGGCTTTTATCAGTGATTTCAGTTTTATTTGAATAACCAGCACGTGTATTATTTAAATTTTAGCTGCTGGTGAAACTGCCCATCTGTTGTGGCACATGCTGTTTTTGTCTGCTTTTATGATAAACTATATCCGCTTTATCAGTGAAAACCTAATTAACTGTCCCTCCAAAATGCACTGAACAGTCACGATAAAGTCCGTATTTGAATTGAATGACCGTCTGCAGTGACTGAGCCAAGTGAAATGGTCTTTATCACTCTGCATGTTGCCGCCGGAGTGCCGCTATGTCACGTAGCTTCTCCTCGCAGACTTCGCTTCGTCTCTTTGAGTTTTCTTTACAGCATTGTGTAAATCTGTGACTTTAGATCATCTTTAATCTATTTTCTTTTTATTTTCAATTATAAAGTGAGTATAACAGCCTGTATTAATAGAAATCTTTCGTTGAGATCTTATTGTTTGTGATTCCATCATTTTAAAAACCGAACTGATGTTGTTTTTCTTTCTCTTTTCTTTTTTTGCCATGCTCCTGCCCTGCTGCGCGTGAACCAGGTGAGTACAGAACTCTTCCTCCTCTCTGTCTGTTTCTTGTGTCCCGTCTTGATTTCTGTGACTGAAGACTTGCTGATTACAACCCCTCAGTCCCACCATGTGCAGAAGTGATGCTGGGAAGACAAAGTTCTGCTTTTTTTCCCCCCCTAAAATGAATCTCGTGTCCATCAGGTCACGTTTGTTTTCTTCCTTTACCCAGTGACGGTCTGAAAGGGCTTTAAATGAAAGACGATGCAATAAAAGTCCGGCTCCAGACATTCATGAGCTGTTGACAGGACAACTGGGTTGCCATGGCGAGGCATGAAGAGGTCAGGATGGGCAGATAACTCTCGCTGTGATGCAGTGGAGGGTTTCAGGGCCTGTGCTTTCACTTCACAGTGTTTCAAATTAACAGGAGTGCTTGGAGGAAACATCTGGATGTAGAGCGGTGCATCGGCACTAATTTGGATTTTACCGTCGCTGTTACACATGAATGCCAGCCACATCTTGGTTACCATGGAGATGAGGTGTGCACTTTTTACAGTCTAGCTTTCATCAAGGTGGGATGCAACACTGACACGCATGTATCCCTTCCTGACTGACTGCGATGCCTGTTAGCAACTCGATCTGTCACTGCTGCTACTTGTGACTGATGAATTGCACCGTTGTTTGCTGGCGTGCACTGTGCACGGGGACAGCGAAGCGCCTTGTTAGCATCGCACTTCAATTTTTCTGCACTTTTAGGGCAAGATTGGCAAGCGGTTTTGATGACGGGAGAACGTCCTGTTAGGGATTAACATGCGCAGGCACAGTGGCGGGTTGGAGCATGAGAGCCGTGGACACAATGAATCTCGAATGGACCGGTTCTAATCTCACTAATGGGAAGAATATTGGTATTTAATGTTTCCAAACAGGCCAGGAGTCTGTCCAAGAAATGAAGTGAGGACCATGGAAGACCATGGGTTCATGAGCTGTCCATGGTTCTGAACCACGAAGAGTTACTGAGTGTAGTTAAACTGACTGCTGAAGAAGTATGGACTTCACTTCAGAGTGGGAGTTAATTCCTTGAAACAGAGCAAACTGGGAGTGAAACAAGTTCACAAGTAGCACCCAGGCTCATCATTATACTCTCAGCCCATTTGTACATAAACGGGGCTGTTTCTAATATACCCACTTTTGATCGTCAGCAGGTGTTTTACCTCATCCTGATTCTCATTTCTCTCGGTTAACTGGGATTGTAAATACTGAAACAAGCCGGCTCTGTCTGCGTTAAGAGATCACCAGGATGTTGAAACCTCACCTGTAGTATTGGGGCCACTCTCATTGGATTGCGAACTAGTGTAGTGATGCTCCACAAGACCCAGACGTTGACGTTCCTGTTGGCCTTCCAGTCGAGCTTCAGTGGGCGGAGGACGTATTTGAGCAGCGTACATTGCTTTAAAGTGAGAGGCCTGGATGTATATCACCCAGTCTTAAAGGGATTTACATGCATATGCTTAATGCATCCAATCTTAAATTACATCTGGAGGTATGTAATTTAATAAATGGAAGCCTTTTGAGGGATTTCTGTCCAGGTGTTTTGTGTTTGTGTATATTAACTAACCACAACGAGTAAGGAAATGTGTGTTTGGTAGGTTATTTCCTTGTTATAACGATGCTTTTTGGCGATAAATCTTATCCTGGCGCCACATTTGTAAGGAACATGTACTTATGGGATGAGCAGCAGAGCTGAGTACGTGGGTTAGCCCATGAAAGATTTGAAAAAAATCAGTTCTTGACTCTTCTTTTAAGCGTCTGGTAGCATGCAGCTGCCAGTTCAGCACCTGATTGTCTGCACCTGTGAGCTTGGGCTCTGCTGCAGTGATCAGATGGTGTCCGTCCAAGGACTGCCATGTCACGTTTGACTGATCTGGGACCAGACTCTGGGGTTTATTGGAGACCACCTCCAGAATTTGACAGTGAAGACGATGGGCGGAGCGTTCATCCTACAAATGCACATTCCTAACAAACGTTGCACCATTTAAAAGGGAAATAAACAGGCTTTCCAGCAGAAAACAATTTACTGCCAAGAAATATTGTCACAACAAAGAAATAATACAAATATGCAACATCCTTTTATTCTCTTACACACACACACTCTCCAGTTGGCAGCCACATTTTGTGCAAGATATAAGATTTCTAAATCTGCTCTTTGTTGTTGAGACCAAAAAGCAATATGAATAATATGACTAAAAGTGTGCCGTAGCTACTTTACCCTTTCTCTACAATGGAAGAATCCTACTTTAGGAAGAAAAAAAAAGAACAAGATTTATTTTCTCCTCCTTTATTCTCCCAGACCAGTTATCAGCTGGGTAAAAATCACCCACAGGGCATCACCGACGCTGACGCTAACGTCCGCCTTCTGAAGCTGGAGGGCCATGTGACAATCTTGATTCCCGCGTCCCTCAGAAATGGACAGCACTTATCTCGCAGGCTCCGCTGAATACTCGCGGAAGTGCCGAGTCTCAAGTCCACCTTTAGAAAAGAGATAAGGTGTTACAGCAGCACTCGGCCTTAGATGTGCAGGTGAGGGGCACGAAGCCTGCTAGTAAATTCACAGATTGCTGGATGTGAATTAACCTCCCCCTCACCCCGTCCCTGGACTTCAAGGTCATTTGTAGGTGACGGTAGTCAAAACCCATCTTTTGGGCTCCCAGAACCAGCAGGACGCCACAGTTCCAAACAGTGCCTGTTGTTGCTTTGCTCACCGGTGGAACCAGTCTCGCAGGTATTTGACACGTTCGATAGATGACAAACGATATAAAGCACGCCATCTGCAACCGAAGGGGATGTTGATCTCCGGACAATAAAATAAAGATGAGAAAATAGGTTTCATTTGGCTGCAAGAACTCAACCTTCTGACTTTCATCTCCAGCCATCACTAAAGAGTGTAAAGACAAATTAAAACATGACCTTTATAATGAATTAATCCTACTTTACTGACTTTGTCTGTGATTTTACGGTCCTGGGGAAAATTCTGAAGACCCGTCATGCCGTCGGTGTTGCTCTACGCTATAATGATTACCGTTTATGTTTGACTTCATCTCATTATTGCTATCGATTACTGGGATATATAATATCAGCCTCATTCAAGTCTGTGAGCAACTCGCGACTGTGTTTTGCGTGAATTTGTAGCTTGTGACATCGGCAACGTAACGTAAGCATGGCGGAAAGTGGTGATAGCACGCAGGATATTGAAAAATGACATTGAAAAATTACTGGAATGATGTTCTTCTGATGCAGTTAAAATATTAATTTATTCCATTAACTGATCTGACAACCATAACGCCGGCCTTCCTATAACCATAATACGTGTTGTTACTCAGGTAACAACACAGCGACACCCACAGACTGAACTACAATTCATAACAACATATTTGGCTCCTTTACAACTGTTTCTTTATTTGCACATTTATACGTATTTAAGGTTCAGCTTAAAGTCCAAAGTTTATTTCGTTTGAACTTGCACTATAATTTTAGTTCCTGATAATTGTTTGCATATTTTGACCTACTATGGTTGTTAGTGTTTATTTAAATTTGCACCAGACAAATTAGCTTTTTTCCTGTTATTTATTTTGTTCATTTAAAATAAAACCTCTTTTTGAGCCAGTTGTTTGACCTTTTAATGTGAAAGTTTCATTTTGATAAAATTTTGGCTTCTGATGTTTTAGTGTGACAAGAAAATCACAAGATTTTGTGAAATTATTAAAATGTATGGGTTTTTTAGACATTTGTACAGCAAATAAGAATATTGCGATAGTATCGTAAACCGTGATAATTTGGTCACTATAATCGAGATATCAAATTTTCCATATCGTTACATCCCTATTGCAGCGTTGTTTTGGAAGCAGATCGGATTTTGGTAACCGGAGCTCCCCGGTTATTTTCCTGAAAAGCTCGACGATCTGTTCGCACGCCATCTCTTCGGGATTGCAACAGACCTGAGGTGAAACTCACAAGCGCGTCACGCTGCGCTGCGGTTGTCGGTGTTTTCCTTCCACAGCTTTTTACAACAGTCTTTCTTCATCAAAGGCTAACCTGTTTTGCAGACCTGAGCCGGAAAACCCCCCGCGGCGTTTTGTGGCTTGGCTCCTTTGATTGCCTCCCTCTCCGAGGATACGGGACTAACTCCGAGCTCATTAACGTCCTGAGATATTCAGGTGTGGGGAAAAGTGAAGTTGTTGAAGTTCAATTAAAAAGTGCACATTTTTCAAACATGCTTTATTCCCAATTCAGGCCTCGTAATTATTAGTCAGAGAAAATTGTGGGATTTAGGCCCGGAGTGAAGAGTGAGAAAATGACTTCTTAATTACGGGAGTAATTCCAGTTCTTACTTCGAGGTTCTGCAAACAGCTCTCCTTCTCTTTAAGTCTTTATTTGATTCCCTGAAGTGAAGTTTCCCCTGGTACCACCACGTATTTCTTTTCTTTTTTCTATCTTTTAAGTGTTCATTGCTTCCTACCAGAAACATAAACTGTATAAGCCTGATGGTTTTATAAAAGTCTTCTCAACCCACTCAGCAACACTTCAGCATATATTTCACACATTGCAGAATCGCATTGCAGTGAATAATTAACAAATCTTGTAAAAGGCTGACATTTTTGTCACCACTATGTGCTCAGGTTTTTTTTTCATGGTGTCCAGAACTGAAGGACCCGTCTGAATGTCTGGAGATGCAGAGACTGTTTTGGTTTTTTGTATTCCTTCCTGAGGTTTATCAGAGGGGGGAAAAAAAAAAACTACTTTGTTTTATTTATTTATTCTAGCTGCTGATGAATGCAAAGTGTTGCTTTGTGCCACATCACAATTTCTCTCCAGCAGTGTTGAGGCTGATAAGACCCGAGCACATTATTAATGTTTATTTGCGTTGGATGATTGTGCTGATGATGGACGCCTCTCTTTATTTCTTTCTTTTTTCCTTTCGGTTTTCTGATTTATCCGTGCTGCTGCAGAAATACACAGATGCAGCTGCCTTTGGTGGCGAACAGCTCAGTTGTTTCAGCTCTTCTAGATCTTCTAGATCTTTTTTGTTTGACTTAAAAACGGCAGGAGAAATGTTGCAGCTGGAGTTTTTCTGTGAGAAAGCGTCACCTTGGTTCAGCGTTGCCAGGTGTACGATAATTATTGTATTTGTACGATAATTTGGAACTCTGTAAGATGTACGATAAATAATCCAAAAAAAGGCCAAATGTACAATAATTTTCACCTTTTCAAATTATTGCCTGCCGCAACTGTTTGCTGGAGAGTGTGTGTGTGTTTTTTTTTTTTTTTTTTGTGAACCCTGAAGGCATCTGTTCCCATATGACATGTTTCAAGCCAGTCGTGCTTTGCTGAGCGTGAGATACAAGTGTTTGTCTCAGAACAACTAGCATGATAGGTTGAATGGTCAGTTGTGAGCGCCCCACGAGACGCTCACAGTCAGGACCAGATCAGGAAGTAGAACGAGATTTAAACAGACTTTAAGCAGAAGAGAATAAACCAAGGGAAAAAAAATTAGTCCTCCAAAATCGCCCCCAGGCCTCATAATTTGGCTCTTAGTTCCCACCTCCCATTTGTTTTTGGGGGACACATTAGTCTAACGCAACTGTGAGTTGGGGCTGATGTGGTGCCGTTAACCCATTCTGTACTTACGCCACGAAGCTGTGAGTCCCTGTGGGACGCTATTTTATCACTAGAGTGATTATATTTGACTATAGTACACCATTGGGCTTGTTATTTTGGTTATGACAGATGTACGATAAGTTACCTCAAAATACGATAATTTTCCGTCTCTGGTATGATAATCCTACATTTCCCACCTGGCAACGCTGCCTCGGTTAAAACGCCATCCCACGTGTGGAAATCCCGGGCTGGTTTCTCGGAGACCGAAGGTATTTTTGACCTTGAGGACAAGTTTGAGATTTCTGTTCATGCCTCCATCAACGTCTCTGTCTTTTTTGTTCCCTCCATTAATAAAGTTGCCAAGAATCGATCAGGTAAATCTGTATTTAGGAGCCGAACGCAGAGCTGTCAGTTTTTCATTTTAAAAAGCAGTAATTAATTTCGTGTTAGCAGCTGAGCTGTCAGCCGTTGGAGTTGGCTCTTCTGCTTCTGGGTGTCTCTTGGCTTTATTTTTATCAGCCTGCACATCTCATCTGACGTCCCTCACAAAAACCTGCAATTTTCTCACTCAGTCAGTTTCTAAATTCAACTTTCTGATGTAATGGTTTTACCATGTTTATTAGTAACTCATCTATTATTGAGTTTTTATTTTTGTATTTAGTTCAACCTCTTCAGTTGCCGGTGCGCTCACAAACACTATGAATTATGTGTTTTGTTTGCTTTAAATCATTTACTGGCTATGAGGAAATTACATAAAGTTGATCCTCTCTTTGCAATATGTTTCATAATTCATCAGGAAAGCTCCCGGCTTCGTTTCCCAGGTTAACATTTAATTAAACAAACTTAGAAATAAGACGAGAAAGAAAAGCATGTGGATTTCTGATGAAACTCCAGACCTGAAGACAGTTTCTTCATTATTCATTTGTTTGTTTTTAATTGGTTTGCATTCTCCTGGTTTTTATAGAGCCGCTGTTGAATTTTCTCTTCAGTCTTCTTTTTGTTCCCAGAAAGCTCAGCTCTTTTTCTTTTACGAGTCATCCTCCAGCCTGCGTCTGCAACTGTAAACCTTTTACAAATGATCGAACAGACGATTGAAACCCGCCAGAGTTTGTGAGAAATCACAATCTCTCTTTTAGAAGAGCACCTGCCCTGTTTGACTTGAAAAAGTTCCCTCATTTTCCCTCCAAACTGTTCAGCTCATAAACTGAATTCATTCGTGCTTCCCTCCGTACCTTTTGATAAATCACAAACACCTAAATCGTCTTTAAGATGCAATATTGTGGCTTTTTTTTTTTTAGAGATTCATCGCTCCGACTGATAGCACAGACTCATTTCCTCTAATGACGTATTTGATGGTCATCGCTGGTTTGCTGAATCGCCTCAGAAACCCACTAACGCTCACAGGATGGGGGTCATAATGTGAGAGCAGAACACGGAGCTGTAATTGGCTCCGTTGTTTGTTTGAGTGATGCTAATGGCACCGAAATGTTCTGTCTGCCCCAAATAACCGATAAAGAAAGCTCCGAGGTGGCCGTTGTATCGTACCTTAAGCCAAGACGATTGAGACGCGTTTGGCTAAGTAACCGTGGCGCTCAGTAAAAAGCGTGCGCGTCTATCCCCAGTGCGTCATCAGTGAAAACTTTGCAGTAAAGGCATTCAGGCGGCGCTTTCTGAGCCACAGGAGCCGCATCTCGTGTGTTAAAGCAAACAGAAAGCTGCTTTTGGCGTTTTCTTTCAACCACCACGGAGCAATGAATCAAGTTGTGACAGACGACTTATGTGAAAAAAAAAAAAAAAAGTCTACCAACAAAATCCTAGAGGCCACAATCATAACATTAAAACAGGTAATTTCTGAGGTAACAGCAGAAACTTTTAATGGGGAGTTCAACTTGTCAATTGTTACAAATAACCTTGTTTCTGTTGAATCCTCCGTCTGGGAGAACTTTAAAATTAAAATGTCCATGTCAAAGTTCTGTAACTTTATCAATCCCTTATTATCTGTGTATCATTTGTTTTTTTTTTTCCATTTTCAATTGTCAATCACAATTTAAAAAAAAATAAAAGACTTTTTTTTTTTTCAGTTTTTTTAATCTAACACACACACACAAAAAAAATGTATTTCAATTTTAGCAAACAGGCCAGGGGACTGAATTTGTTTTTAATATTTTATTGTCTGGTTTACCTGACCCAGAAATGGCTTTGTTTTAATAATCAAGGACTAAACTTTCTGTTGTCATTACACATCTGTGCCACTAGATGGAGCCGCACTGCAGTAACCAGTAAGAGAACAGCAGAACAGTGAACACATGGAGCAGATCTGATGATAGATGGAGGAATGACACGATCGTCTTGAACAAAGGGATTTGAAAGTTTTTTTTCCCAGACAGAATTGTTAATATTGCTACCTGAGTTGCTACTCGAACTGTTAAGTGCACTGATTTTTACCGTTCTCCATGTCTGCTTAAACTTTTCGCAAGTTTACCTGCCAATTATCTTCCAGTTCCGCAGCAGCCAGTAACAGACTTTTCAAAACAAAAGCACGTGAGCAACATGCATTAACGCACGATAAAATAAATGTTGGCGTTAATAAATTAATGCATTAATGCATAATAACACTTTAACTTGCCCA
Organism: Hirundichthys speculiger; assembly: GCA_018398805.1. NCBI lineage: Eukaryota > Metazoa > Chordata > Actinopteri > Beloniformes > Exocoetidae > Hirundichthys > Hirundichthys speculiger. The sequence goes on from JAGFBZ010002341.1 coordinate 616,118, forward strand.
GCCCTAGTTTAAAGGTTTCTCCAGTGATCTGACGCCATCAATCTCGGTATTAACTTTACCTCTAAACTTGTTTCGGTCTCCAACTCTCAGCTTTCGTCTGGCATTTTCTTCGTCTGTGCTCAGAAAGAGAAGGGTGCACGTCCCTTTATCAAACTCAGGGGTTAATGGCAAATGTCCCAGTATCCAAAAATGTCCCTTCAGCTGGCCACTTCCCATGCCCCCCCTCCCCCTCCTGGAAACACCTGTGATTTACCCTGAAACCTTTTGACTGTCACCCACGATCACATCAGTTGTGTTCGTCTGACGTTCTCCAAGTCCCCAGATCATTCATGAAAGCCGGTTTCCACCCTACATACAATCTTTCCCCCAGATGTCATAGCAACTTGGCGTAGAAGACAAGATCAAACATGACACTTTGGGAGAAACCAGTGCAACGATACAACATGGAACCATCCAGCTGTTGGCCCATTGTGGATGACGGGTCATCATTATCCTGCTCTACAGATGCACTCTTTTCCTGCACTTATGTGCTACATTCAGGCTACTTGCAGCCGAAATAGCTTATTATCAGACTAACGGGCATTAACATGCTGTTCCAGGAGTCACTTGTAATGACAACAAACATGGTACTAAACGCTACGGTAAACAGTGACTACAGCAGCAGTCCAGCTCCTGAAATGAAACAATCGATAAAATCCAGTCTTAATCACATGACATAAAGCAAGTGATTAACCATAGCCGGTTAATTAGAAGTGTGGAGAACTGTGGATTGATTTTAAACAAGATGTTGACATCTTGCAGCACAAATGGTATAAACAAAGTAGTTTTTTGTTTTGTTTTGTTAGGGACCAGACTGAGAAAACCTTCGCACCTCCTAATTTGTAGAATTAATTTGTATTCATCTGGAAGATGCTGCCAGGGTTGAAAAAAAAACATCACTTTTCTTTTTTGACATATTCATGATTAATCGATTGCAGCTTAAAATACTGATCTCAAATGGTATATTAATCAAGCATGCAACCCGTTGCTTCCTTTAGATTGAATAGCTTCTTGTCGTCTTGTCTTATCAGTTTTACTCTAAAACCAAAATCTTTTTTTTTTCCATCAGCAGCAGCAGAAACAGGATAAACTGGCTGCATCACCTGATTCCCTCACTTTTGATTGGTTTCACGTTTTCTTCTTTCTTCTCATACATGAGTTTTCTACTTGCTCATGCTTTTTTTTTCTTTTTTAGTATCGAGAGCGGTCATGACGTCAAAACCCTGTCGAGATGCAAACATTCAGTATTGAATAGATGACCTGAAAGCAGAAGTGAGCAACTTTAACTCAGGAAAAAAAATGAAAACTCCAACTTTTAAACAAATCATCCTCAAGATTTTGCAAGAGGCAGGTTTGTTCATTTCTTTTTTAATCTGTAGAAAGTTGTTGTTCTGGCCATAATTAAATTCAGCTTAGTGAAAATACAGTTCAATCCATCTGTTGTCCAAATTATCCTTAACATGGTCACCGAGGGCCTCAAACAAGTAACAAAGCAGGACTTGGTGAACTACAAAGCTGTAAATGGATGGAAATGTCACCGCTTAATTGGTGCATTCGTTATCTGCTCAACGTTCAGAAATGTGTTTTCTCTCACGGTCTACGGATCCAATGCAGATTTTTGTAGAGGGGCTTTTTTTTTCTTGTTTTTTTCTTTATTCCTTGAGACCTGTTTCTCGGCAGCCTCCTCCCTTGTTTGAATGTGCCAAATCGGCCATGTATTCATCACAGAGATATTTTCATCCAAACCAAACAGCTTTATGCTAATGGTACACAGTCGAGCATGAAATATTCATGCATCCAAGCTCTTCAGGGTTCATATTAACCTGCTTTAAGTACATTTATGATTATCTTTGTGGTTTTTTTTTCCTCTTTTGTGCGTGTGTGCGTTAAAGTCAATTTTTCTGCAAAAAGGTTAGAGCTGTGACTTGTTAAATATGACATGTTTTTGTATGTTACTTCAAAATAACTGGGATCATTTCACCATCGAATAATAAGATAAAAAATAAATAAATAAATAAATAAACCACATTTCTATTTGAGGTGACATTTGACGAACACGGCCTAAGTTGTGTCCTCCTCTGGAAATGAAGCTCAGGTCAAACGGCCTCGTTCAGGCTGTTTCTGACTCCAGACTGATGGATGCTCAGAACGTTACTATCCTCACTCTCAGGATTCTTGATTTATGTTGCTTTTCTGTGATTAACTTCTCTGTGGTTGTTCTCTATGTTGCCTCTGTTCTCAGGATGTCTTTGAATAATATTAATTATCATTATTACTGTTATTATAATAATAGGGAGGCTGGTCCATGTCTGGAACCTCAGTATTTTTTTCTCTTAAAATTTTTAATCGCGATTAATCGCAAGATTAATCGTGATTAATCATGATTAATCGCATTGTATACGCAAAATCAAATGATGAATTCAAAAGTAGTGTAAAGGTCACTTTTATTTAAATGTTCTGCTGCCATATGAACAAAAGTGCCATAACATTTGTTGTTCAAACACTTTTAACATCAGCACTTGTCAGTAACACATATTTAAAGTAAATCTCATCTTAAAAAAATGTAAAATAAAGTTTATTGCCACTGCCAGGGCATTAATGTCATCCTGTTTTTATGAAAAATAACAAAAGTCTACCAACAAAATCCTGAGCCACAATCAGAACATTAAAACAGGCAATTTCGGAGGTAACAGCAGAAACTTTTAATGGGGTGTTCAACTTGGCAGTCGTTACAAATAACTTTGTTTTTCTGTTTTTTAATCGCATTCAAATATGCGTACAGAAGAGAAGAGGTATCTATCACACTTATTTAGCTGGACCATCAGAGCTCCATAGATATCCACGGGCTTTAAAGTTTAGGCTAAACAATTTGATATGAAATTGTATTTTAACCAGATCTGGATAAACGTCTTAAAAGCTCAATGTTTTTAAGGTGCAGTGTCCAAATGTGGGGACAATGAAGGGTTTTTGCAGCCACATTTCTCCCAGGTGGAAAATAAAAAGGCATATTTCATGTGTTTACTTCTCCATGAGCACCGAACATGACGGAAAAATAAACCCTCCTGGTGAAGACACGAAGGCAAATTGGGAGGCTTTTTGCATTATTTTGAGCCAGTGAAGTTTTAATGACTGTCTGGAGGAGCGATGGAAAGCGATGGCAGCCGAGCAGCCTAACAAGTAACTGGATGGTCGGTTTGTTTAAAGCGGATGCGACTGACTGTGGCTGAGAATATGAGCGTGAAATGCACATATTTTCATCAAGAGTGAGCGCAGACAAAACAGCTAAAAAGAGCTCCTCTGCTGGGCTTAATATTCATCACAGACACACAAACAGCACTCAGAGTGAATACTGATGTCGCTTTCCTGGTTGTGCTCCCTTTAATGCCTTTACCGGCATTATAAACCGCCGATCAGATAGTTGGTGGCATTTTAATGATTTTCTGCCAACAGTGAAGGTAACAATTCAGAGAGGTGCAGTTTGAGGGTAAAAATTAAAACTTGGGAGTCTTTAATGAAGATATCCATTAACGTATGATTCTTTAGGTTAAAGCTAAATTCTGTGTGTTTAACTCACCTACTTTTACTTTAGTGTGTGAAGGAAATTCTAGATCACAGCAGTTTTTATGTTTTCCTGACAGCCGTGGTGTTCCTTCAGCTCCTCACAGATTAGCAACCACATCAAACAACACTGTGGTGTTTTTTTTTTCTGCCCCTCATCAAGCTTGATTTTCTGTTTCTCGTTCCCTTGATTTGTTGAGCCTGAACACATCTGAGAATCCATCAGTTATTCATGTCCTGTATTCATCCTCCCTTTATTTTAAAACAGCCCCGTATTTGCAGAAGAGACGAGCCGTGTCGTTGTCTCTACAAATGGTGACTAATGAATCAAGTGTGTGACAGCAGTCATTGTGAATTCTGGCACATTTCCTGATTCACGGCTGGAAGCCAAACTCTATTCAGATGAAACGTGTAAACAGGAACTCTGCAGTCACATTGTCAGGGATTTCATTGTTGTTAATTGACCATGTCTAAAAGTCATTTTAACATCACTCATTAAATTCCCTTTCTTATGCAGAGCTCTAAATTGCGAGCGTTTTGGTCACATGTGCGCCTGACGTGAGCTGATCGTAGTCGGTCTGACCAATCACATCGGCTTCAGTGACGGTTTTAGACTGATCCGTGTCAGCGTTGTATCACTCCCGCTTCACTGTCTCGTGACATGGAGAGCAAGAAGGTTCGATGAAGAGAACAATAACGGCATCTCTAAAAACGTTAACGTCAAAGTACTTTATGGTGGTAGAGTTGATGTTGATGATGTCGATGGAGCGCCAGCAGCAAATAAGTCATGTAGTTTTTGACGAGTGGCTCCGTCATGAAACTGGCGGTACGTACGGTTTTGTGCATGATCTTTTATAATCTTTGATAAACACGAGAGAGAACAGCCGTAAAGAATGCAGCATGTCCAACGGCAGCAACAACGGACGCCGCTGGGATCACAACTTTTTGTGTCAGATTCAACCCATATTAGGTGAGTGTGCTTAACAAAACACGGTGAGGAGAACCAAAGAGAAAGTTTGTGCAATGCACCAGATGTTTGTTTAAGAATCACTGTGACTCAGACGTGATCGTCAGTGTTTCTGTTGATCAGTACGTCGGTCGCCGTGTAGCTCAGCTGGCAGAGCTGCGATTACGGTCGTGATGGAAGAGCTTAACTTCCCCGGGTTTAAAACCCACGTCACAGCTCACGAAGAACAACGGTATCAACATGACGCAAGCAAATGACAAGTCATGTTCCAGCATCACTGGTTTTATAGCCGATACGATCCACCAGCAAACTGCTGCACAGGTGCCGTCGACCCGCTGCATCTGCGTCATCACTGATGGAGACGCCAACCTGTCCGTCAAAGAAATGTGTGACAGTGAAGCAGTTTAGCAGTGGTTTTTTTTTTTTTTTTTCCAGGGATGTCAATTTTCCGCGGATCCGCGGATTTCCGAGTTTTTTTTCCAATCTTGAGGGTCATATTTGAGATATGCGTAAATGCGGTTTAATATTTTCGCAGGGGGGGGTTACCCTCCACGAACCTCCGACTCCGATGATGAACCTCCAATGACGTGAATTCTCGATTGCGATTGGTTGATTGAGACCAGGGCATGCACACTGAGTCTTTGGTCCGGCTGACATCACAATCTATCTTGTTAACATAGAGTCGGGGAATCCAACGAAATCCGGGTCATCAGCTTGCCGTCACAGCCGAATCAATGGTCAAAGTAAGCCCAAGCACATATTTTCTGATATTACTCCTCCCTTTCTTGTTTGGATGGATGAAAACACTAGAATTTCTATGTGAAATTAGGTGAAAAAAAATCACACTGCAACTGATGATTCGCCATGCCCCATGGTTGTCAAATGCTAAAAAAATGAGTAATTATATCGCTAAACCTATCAAATGGCCGATTTCAGGTCAGTTTCCATCAATCAAATTGTTGTGATGGAAGAACCACCAGCAGTAATAACTAATCTATGACTTATATCGTTGAAATGCATAGTGCAAAAGTGGGCGAAAAAAAGGGAAACTCCTATAAAGTTGCATTGGATATTGAAAACGTATTGCATGTTGAATGTGATGGTATGGATCCAAGGATAATCACTTATAGAGAATTGTGACACATGACTGTGTAATGTCACAATAAGTAGTGAAATCCATTTTAAATGTCCTTCTCCAGTCTGGTTATGATATGTTGGTCTATCAATCTGTAAGTCTCAAAATAAAGGATAACTGATAAAATTCAAGTGTCCCACAATCAATGTTACAAATCCATCCATGAAACATGAAAACAACACCACTTGGTCTTAATCATTTCAACACCTCACTTATGTTTCACAAGGGAGAAAAATTGCTTTCACAAGTGAGAAAAATTGCTTCCCAAAAACACAATGCTATGCTCCGAATGCCTCCTAAAGCACCCTGAGAGTACTCAAAACTCAAAATGTTCCCCAAACCCCCAGCTGTTCGCTATCGCTGATCACTTCACGGACCACTTCAGAGTTTTTCCCAATTTCCTGTTGACATCCCTGTTTTTTTCATTAGGTGATTTCCAAATGAACATTTCATTTCTTTGTCTGATTTAAAGATAAGGTAAGAGATTTCTGGATGATGTTAGAGCTTGTAGATACCTGAAACAAAACATCAATGAAACACAGAGCGCTAGCTCCTCCCTGACTCCCTCTAATGCTCCCTGAGAAAACGCTCGAAATCACGCTCCATCCTCCGGGGCTCTCTAGAGGAGTTTGCAGTTGAGTTGGATGTGGCTGCAACGCTGAACCTTAACAGATCTTAAAACGAGTTCAGAACAACTTCAATTTAAAAGAGTGTCATTATTTATTTTCTCAAAAGCAACGCCAAAATGAAGTTGTCATGTGTGGAAAAACTTCATTCACCTGAGTGTTTTTAGAGGAGTTCAGATGGTAAAAATGAGATGTGCCTGATTAATTTATCATTACAAGATCTGTAGATGTTTCTTGGCAGTTTGTTGGTCTGGAGGATCCAGGTGAGCCAACATCTTGTCAAGTACATGAGGCATCAGTTGTGTTGGAGAAGCAAATGTTGCTGCCTATCTATTTGAGTTGGGTCACAAGGCCATCTCCAAACTATTTTGAATCCATCATTTCACAAAGGGCTTTTTCTCAAGTGGAAAACATTCGACACAGCTCACAGTCTTCACAGGGATGTTTTCCCCCAAGGTCAGAGTGGGCAGAGAAATCACAAAAGAAGACAAAGAGCTGCTTCTCAAACTCTACAGGCCTCAGTTAGCTTGTGCAAAGTTAAAGGTCATGAAGTGCAATTTGAAAAAAAAAAAAAAACTGCATAAGCATGGCTCGCCTGTAAAGGATGTCAGGAGAAAGCATCTTCTCTGGAAAAAGAACACAGTTGCACAGCAGCTTATATCTGGAAAGTTCCAAATATACATACAAGACTTCTGGAACAATGTTTAGCTATTTCCACGAACACCTCGTACCAGTTGTCAAGCACAGAGGTGGTGGGATGATGGTTTGAGCTTGTGTTACAGCTACAGGAGTCACTTTTGAGACACTGTCACTTACGGAACTCCTCAGCTGACTGGAGTATCATAGAACTGAACATGAGGCCTCCTGTCTGACAGCTGAAACCCGGCTGAATTCAATTCAATTCAAATCAATTTTATTTATATAGCGTCTGTTACAATGTCAATTGTCTCTAGGCGCTTTACAGAGACCCAGATCATGACCCCAGACCAAATATCATTTACTACAATTATAATATTAAATCCAAATCAAGGATAATGGCAAGTAAGAAAACTCCCACAGTGGGAGAAAAAACCTTTAAGCCAAACAGTGGTAAAGAAAAACTCCACTTTAAGAGGAAGAAACCTTGAGCAGGACTTGGATCATATCTCCCTGGACCATCCTGCTGGAGACCAGCAGGGTAAAGAAAGAAAAAGAGAGGAGAGACAGGACAGAGAGAGGATGGAGGACAGAGAGAGGAGAGCACACAAATGATTGAATGAATGACTATATAAACAGATGCAGGTAGCAGCACTGAGGTGAGATGGTCAGAGAACTAGATCACCGGTCACTCGCCAGTTAGCACCCTGAACACACCTACACACACAGGTGGAGGTAAACACACAGGTGGCTGAAACTGGTTTATTCAGTTGGTTAAATCATAGTTCTAATATTTTGATATGTTGCATCCGCATTTTGGCTCCATTTTCTAAAACATATAAAGTGCTGGGGGTTGTTTCATCTGTGGTTATATTCACATAATTTTAATACCTTTTTAAGGATGAGATGTCTGTCTTGATCAACCACCGACATCCCCACGTCCACGTCGAGGAAAAAGAAGCTTCAGAAGAGGAAACCTGTGGGTGATCCCGAGGATCACTCATCCAGAAATATGTACAGTCTGTGGTCCTGACATGTAAAACCTTAGAATGGAACGAAGCCCGTGCTTCAAACTGCGTAATTTGATGAAGATCATCAATGCGAGAGCCCAGGAACCAGTTTGGCTGAGAGGTTCATTAATTCTGGGGGAGCTGAGGTTAAAACCTGCTGCTCTGCCGCACTTAAAGGAGACAGCCAAGGTGGTTTGGTTACCTCCCTTTGGAGGTTCATCAGAGACTAGACAAATACCCCATGATGGCCCACAACCTGCTAGAGAGCCTGAATCTCCCTGCTGGCCGGGGAGCAGCTGGGGATCCCAGAGTGGAGCTGGAGGAGGTTCATGGAGACTGGGAGGCTTCAGTTGTTACCATGACCTTGACACGGGCATGGTGGATGCTGCACATCTGTGTTGAACGGTTTTCAAACTATCCGCATTTTTTTTTTCTAAATTTAGAAAACCATATATTTCTGATTATTCTCTGGGCTCGGTGAAGATGGAAGCTTCATTGAACTCCGTTGAATCACTGTTGTTCCGACGGTCTCTGATTGAGAACGCTATAACAGATTTATTCAGATGAAATGTCGCAGAGGCAAAAAGAAAGAAAAAAAAAGGCAGCAGAAATGGAAGTTCACCCAAGCAGAAATAAGCCATTAAAATGTAAATAAATAACTAAATAAATGACAAATAAGAAATAAAACTGACAAACGTTTGCGGTTCCATATGCGTCTCCCTTGTATGTTCCTGCACACATAAGTGTGCATAGCCTCCGAGCGTGGATTTACTTTTGTATTTGTTTTGTATGTGCCCCCCCCCTCGAGCGTCGTGGTAGAATACAGATTGAGCGGCCATTGTACCACGTCCTCCCTGGAACTCTTTTAAAGAGCACACGGCTCCCCAGCTGCATGTTAATGCAATCATTATTTTAGTCTTTCTTTTGCCGATATTACTTTGACCTTCAGTACATTCCTCAGCTCATTTTTCTCCAGGGAGATGGAAATTGGCTCCATAACAGCAGAGCTTCTGCGTCGGCAGCCTCTCCTCTTCCGAGCTGGGGGGTCGGGCGGCGGTGGAGTGGCCGCTCGTTTCAAATGAATTTAAGAGGGAAATCTGAGAGAACGTCCCTGTTTTGGCAGCGAGGTGAGCTGCCAGCTGAATTATACATACTAACGGGACCGACCGCAGAGTCCGGGGATGAGGGATGCTGCCGGGTTGTGACTCGAACTGCTACCGGCTCATCAGCATGATCGCCTGTGCACGTTCAAACCGCAGCCTGTCTGCGGGGACCGCGGAGCTGCTGCAAACTCCGTCCTCGCCATTAATATTTACAGTCCAGCGTCTTTGTCAAGCTAACGAAGCATCAATTGTAGCTGTTCCTTTTTATCTCTGACGCAAAATTATCAAGAAAGATTCAGATATTTCAAAGCCAATCAACCTCCAGAAAGAAGAAATCAGCTCCCCTTACATTTTTAAAACCATCTCCAATATTCACAGTAAACTCTTCTCTATTCAGAAATGTGAATAGCCACATTCCATCTGTGACCTTGCTCACTTTAATCTTTTGTCCAGTGGCACAGCCTGAGGGAGAAAATCTTTTAAGGACAGCCCGACAGTGCTTTCTGGTATAATCTTTCTGAAATTTGCTCAGAGAATGAAATGTTTTCTATCATTCAGTCACCGATGTACACACAGGCTGATAGCGGAAACTGAACATAATGAAGGATTTTAACCTCCACCCGCTTTTGTTCAGATCATAATGGACTTTTAATTCCTCTTTTAAGGCTTGTCAAGATAATTTAGTATTTAGACCTCACAAAGCCTCCCCCTCCAGCTCCTGCCATTTCCATTTGGTAGAACAGTCTGGCCTGCTGAAAGCAAAGAAGCACTCAGAAAGTTTTTTTGCTCTCAGCCACTGAGAAGAAGAGGATTGTAATGTTTCCTGTTCCCTCAATAAGCTGCTGAAGTGGTGCAGTATCAGTCATCCCGACTGTTTCTGGGCCTTTGGCGGGCGACCTGGGAGGGCCCGTCTCTCTGTGCAGTTTTTTTCTGGCTGCTGTGTGAAGAACATGTAGAGCGTGGCCCTTGAACCTTCTCCAGGCTCCCCGCAGAAAGACCATGTGGGAAAGTGAGGACGCCTCAATAGTTTCCATAGTTTCATCGTGTCCTGGAGGTGTCGACGCTCGCTTAGTGACTGAAGGGAACTTCAGTTGCCACACGCGGATTCAAAAATGACAAATTACTTGCTGGTGCGGGAGTTTGCACCTCCAAGTCTGAAGCTGAAGCCTCAACTGGAGGAGCTATCCCAGAGACCTGTTCAGGAGTGGCATCAGAACTGGGACTGATGGGTGGGTTAGGGCTGGAGACGTCGTACTGGTCCCCTGTGGTGAAGTTGGCCACTTGATCATTCCAGCCCAAAGCTATGGTCATAAAATGTTGCTTTTTCTCTTCTGCTTATCTGCTCTTCTGCTCTCTGTTTAAATCTTGCTCACTCGACTTCCTGATATGGTCCTGAAAGTCTCGTGGGGTGGGCACAGCTGACCATTCAGCCTGTCATGCTAGTTGTTCTTAGACAAACGCTCGTTATCTCATGCTCAGTAAACCACGATTGGCTGGAAACATGTCACATGGGAACAGATGCCTTCAGGATTCACAAAAAACTCTCGTAAATGATGATCGTACATCGTACAGAGGGCCAAATTATCGTACAAATACGATAATTATCGTACACCTGGCAATGCTGACAGGAGCTCAGCCATCAAGGAGGGCACCCCCCGTAGACGTAAAAGTAGTGGCCGGGCAGAGGGACGTCTGCTGAAGCTGCTGCCTCAGATAAGTAGAAGATGGATGCAGCAAATTACCTCTGTGTCATACCTCAGTCACACTTATCGCATCCTTCAAATATGCGTCATTTTAACCGATTTGAGGAGATCAGCATCCCTTAAGGGAGATTCTGTGATATTTTGTCTCTGAAATAAACCCGTTAATGCCGGCGTGTACCCTAAAGGCTCAGTGTTTGATTGGATTGTTGAGGTCATTGTTTCATGAAGTCCAGTCGATGAGAATAGAGGTGCTTAAATGTGATTTGGTTGTAATAACACGAGGCCACAGAGGCTGATTCTGCTTCGACAGCCGTAAGACCAGGCATCTATTATTCAAACAACTTTTAATGCAATAAGAGTCAATCTTGTGCACCGGGGCCTCCTGTACCGAGGTGATGGTCCAGGTATTGACCCATTTCTTAAATAGGATTTTAAAGGAGAAAAATCACTGAATCGCTCATGGTGATGTGAGTGATGGCAAACAACGCTCAGAGGGTCTGCTCCAAATATGCAGCAGCCGATGGGAAAACAAAATATAACCAATAAAGCTGCAAAGAGTCGAACATGCAGATGTTGCCGTAGGCTCTCTGATGTACATCTTTGAGACTATCATCGAAAGTAAAGCCTTAAAAACTTTCTTGAGTGAAAGTTAGTCATTTATCACAACTTTCTGGCCAAACAGGCTGCAGGTTTCAGAGTTAGACCTCATTGTCGTTCCCACTAGAATGAAGGACGCCGCGGCTGTGAGAGATTTGACCGATCCAGCTGCATTGCAAAGGTGCACATGTGGTAAATGTGCTGCAACATTTGCTGTAAAAAGAACAACCAACGTTCTCCTCCTCTCAACGACTAAATCTTTTGATTTTCTTGTGTCATCTTCTTAAATAAATGCAATTCCACTTGTTAACAGTTAGAGAAACAACATTTCAGAAAGATCGGCTTGGCTGCTGAGCTGGAAAACGCAGAAGCTCTGAGTCTTCGTGTTTCTAGAACTTGTCAAACACAACAGAAGATCTCATCCAGGTTGAAGCACTTACTTTCCGAAGCATTCATGGAGGCTAGGGATGCACGATGAGTGTTTTTTAAAACGGATACCGATAACTGATAACTTTCAGCTCCTAAAGGCCGATACTGATACCGATAACACACACATATACCTAAGATCATTACATCAATACTATGAACAAAATCAAAAATAGTTTTGACTTTTTAAATGAACAGATATTTATTTTTTCCAATTAAAAACTATTGGCAAGCCTCTCAAATATTTTCGTGAAGCTGTCAAACAAACCTATTTGATATCTCGCATCAACTTAAATAAGGTGCATTACTGACTGATATAAAGAAAATAAAGGCTCTTTGAACTGATGGAAATACATGCATCAAAATACAAACTGAAATAGATTAACATTTAAAGGATTTTGGCTTGTGGTTCCATTTAAATTAATACCTTTAAAGTAAATAAGGTTCAGTAGTTTATATTTTTTAATCTCATGGAAGCTATAGATGAGAGAGATTAGGGAGAGGAGAGGGAGGGGAGGGGAGACTGCTGCTGGCTTGTGCACGTTAGCATTAGCTTCCATTAGCTCACGTTAGCATGATTTCAAAACTCCATGGAAATCGATTGTTATGTTGTAGGTGGCCAATCGGGTTTGACGTATTAAAGCTTGTGCTTCCCTCCTCGTAGAATTCGCTCGGAGGATTCATCACAAATAACCGCCAAACTATCTTCTTCTGAAACTTTAACGCAGTTCCACGCCGCCATGTTTGTTGTGATCGGTACGCTGTGCTGCAGGATGCATTCAAGGTGTAACATAAATTCCCACGTTCCCTCGTTTGCTAGTCGTTCTTTCAGCGTTTTCTAATTTTTTTTTTTTTTATGTGTAACATGTGGGAAAATACTGCAAATATCAATTAAAGTCAGCAACTTCCAAAATTATGACAGAGTTAACAAGTTGTTTTCTGGCATAAGGTGGTATTCTTGATTTTCCATATTGAGTAATCATTTTTCTGATTATGCCGACGTCACTTGAACAAAACATTCACTGCCGGTCATTCAAGGCTCAGAGGGAGCGAGGCACTGCCGTGTTGACAGAAATATATGTTATGGGGGTTGTTCCTCATGATATTGGACTTATCGGAATGACGTCATAATTTCCTGTTATTGGCCTGATAGTTATCGGCCCGATAGTTATCGTGCACCCCTAATGGAGGCCCTTGAGAGATTGGGCATATTTCAAGAAGGGAGAGAGGAGAGGAGAGCCCGTCCACCAGTGTTTACATCACTCTCCCCCATCAGGTTTTCAAGGATGCCCAGGCTTCTCTATTGGAGATAATACGATCTGCCCACTTAGATGCACACATTTGATTCATGTGTAATTTATTTCCACACACGACTGAGGCCTAAAACTGATTTGAGAATACCTGAACCAAGGCGCTTCTTTACTTGCACGACCACGGGTAAAATTCGATCTGTGCCGCAGGGGAAAAATCGAAATTGGCTCAGCCCTGCAGTGTATAAGCGGCCTCGGTAATGGGGAACCGCCACGACCAATCTCCCCCTCCTCAGGTGAGTTCTCGCGACAGTCACATTCGATGGACCTCGAGTTCCTTGATCTGCTGCTTTACGGAGGTTTTAAAGTGTATATTAAACAACCATTAAAGTCAAATAAGAGAAAGACTTCAGTGGTAAATGCAAGTCTGTCGTATATTCTGATATAGTTAAAAACAAAAGAATTAAGGATAATTGCATCAATGAGCACTGTTCACTTGCTCCAGATGTTTTTTTCAGTTCCAGTCCTGCTGTGAGATGTTCTGATACAGATGTTGGGAATGTTGTTGGGAACATCCAGGAGGTTAACTGAGGCTGTGCGTAACCCAGAACACTTTAATTTTAATGAAATAAGAAGTGCAAAAATTGTATTGAAGCGTTGAAAGAAGCTGAAAACGCCACAGGTGCAGCTGAACACCTGAACGAGATGTTCGTCGCTCAGATATCTGGTCACGGGTCTCTGTACCGTCCCCCAGGACTAATCCCATCTTTGCACTTTATGCCTCTATGTTTTTTCTCTGTGAGTTTATTTACTCCTGTCAAATCCCTTTTGTGGCTGCAGTCGTATCTTCTTTGATTTGGTTCGTGACTCAGACTCTAAAGAAGATAAAGTTTTTATCTTTTTTTGGCCTCGATAGTGTGAGAACACTCCATCGTGAGGTTACAAACTCCAGGTTTGCTTGATCATCATCATCGGGTTTAATTTGAATTACTCAGCATCCAGCTTGTGTTTTATCACATTTTGATTTAACACATTAACAGTTCCACTTCGGTCATGATTTAAAAAAAAAAAAAAGTCCTTTGTGATATAAACACATGACCTTTTATGTCACGTGAACAGACTTGACTGATTGATGCAGCGTCCTCTGACCTCTCGCAGATTGTTTTTCAGTGCGCACGGCGTACAATTTCACGAGTGTTGCAACCTTCAGCTGCTCACGAGAAGCGGCTGAAACGTCCATCAAATATCCCGCCGACTGTAATCCTCGTCAATCTAAAGCTGTAATCCATCAGCAAGTGTCGCCCCTTCTCCGGGGCAGAGGAAAACGCCGGCACGATCTTTTCTCTTAAACATCCGTTAGCGTTGTCAACTTAGCCTCAAATGTGTCTGTTGGAGAGTAGAAAGACATTTGGCAAAATGTTTGCATTAGGCCTGTTTTCACTGAGGATGTCACACTTACAAGGTCTTAGCAAACATATGACTGTTGTTAAGAAAAAAAAAAAGAAAAGGCAGGGGTTCTTCCATTGTCCATAATCTGGTACTGAAATTTGCAAAAAAGCTCTTTTTTGTTGCATCACTTGTTCAACGCTTGTGTTGAAAACACAGGAAGTCTTTTAAAGGTACATTAGGCATCTAATGAGCTTCATCAAAATTTTATCAGCTGCCACACCTGTAAAAGGAGCCCCTCCTCTCTCATGTTCATGCACCAAGGCCATTTGCATGTATTTTTTTTTTCCAACAAAAAAAGGCCATTTGCATGTAAATGACATAAGAGAATATGAGTATTGCTTTCCTCTATTTTTCTTGTGGAAGAATTCATTTTACCTCATTTCCCAGTGGTTTGCAACGTGCGCCGGTTGGTGCGCCAGGTATATCCATAAGTGTTTTTAGGTGTTAAACGCTCACCAGTCTTCCTTTTCCACATCTAATTTACCGATGGATTGATTACTGTGAGAATCTATTAAATCTTTTTAACCAGGGCGACACTGAAACTCACCGTAGAAACCTCCTTATGAGGTCTGTAGCGCAAATATATCTTCTTACATTAAGTTACAGACAAATACGCCGTGACGTTGCTCTACATCTCTAAGTATTTATTAGGAAATTGCAACAGGAGCGTGAGCTGAAAGTCTGCGTGTTTTTTCAGAACAACTTTAAATTAGTTGCGCCCCTTCCTTCTGTCACGGTTCAGTGGGACCAGCTGTTTATCTCGAGGCTTCTACCTTCGACTCCCGCCTGGATTTTGACGAAGCCAGACAACAGCCATGTTACTCGTGCTTCATTTTTCTTTGAAGCCAGATAAAGGAAATGATAGTTTATTTGCTTCATTGGGGTGACTTGTTGAATTTCTGGGAAATGTGTCATTAATGGAGCTATTTAAAGGAATAAATTGTTAATAATCAGGCGTACAAAAGTCAACCGGAAACTAATCTCGTCCCGGACGCTTCATTTCCCAATCCCACGCTCGGGGTTCATTGAGTTAATTCTGGTTTTTGTTAAATATTCCAGTCAGCCGTAACTCTGAATTTCCTCTGATGCTAGAATAAAAGTTTTGACCCTGAAACAGTCCTTAAATTTCAGTCTCAAGGTTGTCAAAAGCCTCATTGTTGGTTTAGAACCAACATTCCTGACTGAAAGGAATAAGGACACGTGTCAGATTTCTATTAAAAGCTCAGATGGAAAATTGATTCTTGACCTTTGGAAAGAGCAGCTGTTAGATGCAACTAAAGATTCGCTTTTCTCTGGAAACTTCTTTTTAAGCATCACACGTAGCACATCTGTCTTGTACAGCAGGTATGACTTGATTTCTTTCTCTGCGCTTTTTCTTTTAATACGCCAGGAATACCAAAAAAGGGGTTTTGTTGCACATGTCCTGGTGAGATTATCTCAAAAGCAGCTGCAATAAAGAGGAAAAGAAAGGCTTTGCACTGAGCTCAAGTTGAAGAATCAAAAGACTCGTGCAGAGTTGTTTCTTTCGTGCTCAGAGAAGTGCAGCAGCGACATCCATCAGGGGGCACATCTTCATGTCTTGAGCGAAGAGGAGCTTTGAATGCACACAATAACATAATGCTTCAGGGCTACATCAGCCACTTCTATGCTTATTTGAAGGAAATCTCTAAAAACCTTTTTTTTACTACTTCTGAAATCTGTAATCAGCTTTTTAACTTCAGGATGTTGTCGTTCTCGGCAATGGAAGTCAGCTCATGGAAATGCTGCGGTCTTTTTAAATGCGTGGTTCATCTTTTTCTGAAATGATTTGAAGCCTTTTTTTCGCTGTATTACCTTAATCTTCCTTTGTACACTGGCAAACGTTTAATCAAATGCTCTTGCATCAAAGCAGAAAAAGTACGAGTTACACCTTCATGTCTAGGGCTGTAGCGATAATCTTGCAATACGATACACGATATTTGGCTGGCGATACGATATATATCAATATTCATCTTACAATACATTTACATTTTCTGAAAGATTTTAAAGGGACAAAGTGATTTTGGTGACATCTTGTGAGTGTTCCAATGACTTTGTTTGAATTAATTGAACAGAAAGCATCAATTACACAATATATGGCTGACAGGCAGCTTGTAAATGCTGGACAAAATGAATAAAAGATATGTTAAGAAAAATAGTTTCATTTATTTAAACAGTGCAAATTGTTGTTTGCAAGCTTTTAAAGGTGGGACACGGGGGTTTTGAAAGAAGCTTAGAATATCAATACCCGCAGCTGAAAAACATCGATACTCGATGAAATATCAATATATATCGCAGAATCGATAAAATCATTCAGCTCAATTCATTTCATTGTGTGTGACCCAAATGATGTATTTGATTTTTTCCCTCATGTGCATATGATACATTTATGTATCAATAAATCCAGACGCGCCTGTTGAAAGTACAGAAAGAGAAGGTAGCAGAGAAGCTTCAGGAAGCCAGTCTACCAAGAAACTAAGTGAATGGTTTTTGCAGCAGAAGATGACAGCGTACCAGCGTGAATATCAATGTGCTGACAAAACTACGAAAACAAGGTGAACATTTTCAGTGTCTGTACATTGACAGAATATCAAACGTGGAAATGGTGCTCGTAAGAAACAAATATATGTACATATATTGCTGCCATTTCACTTCTGCAAAATTCAAAATTGATGTGCAGATTCACCACCTGAATATTTTACAGCCGACGGTTTGGTATCCAGATTTTCGTCTATTTTATCATCCCCCCACCTCCGGAGAGAAATGTGATGATTAAAATTCCTCCAAATGAACATGTTTCACCTGTAATGGACCTGGACTGGCCATCGGTTCACAGACATTGAGAAATCAACTCCTGTCAGCTCCAGTTAGACTAATGCTTGTCAGTTACACATCAAAGGAGACACCCAGGCAAAGCTGTGCTCCCGCTTTGAACCTGGAGGAGTGTTAAAAAGGACGTACAGCCTCTCAGTTTAAAGGTTTACACAAATTTAAAGAAAAACATCAGCTTTTTTTAATTATTTTTTTTATCAGATCTTGCAATTGGGGATTTCTTTGACAAAATCTAAGACACGATTCACTCGGTTGTAGAACCACCTTTTAAGATCAGTCGGCTGTATCACATTATCTGTTTCACACTGCTGTGGAAGAACTTTCACGCCTTCTTCTTAACGATGTTCGCTGAGCTTCTGGAGGAGTTCATTAATGCTCATCTCTCGAGGTCCCGTCACAGCGTGTAGGTCGGATTGAGGTCTGGACTGTGACTGAGCCGTTGCAACATCTCCTCTGTTTTCTCTCTGAGCCGGCCGCCTGCAGATCTGCTGGTGTGCTTTGGGATCATCGTTCTGATGTCTGATCCAGTTTCAGCTTTAGCTTCAGCTGAGGAACAGATGGCTTCACATTTGACACTCGGGTATTTGTACTCTGCTACAAAGGGGTTTGTGCTCGACTTGACTGACTGCCTAGAGGTCCCCTGGCTGCAAAATGGCCCCAAATCATCACCCTCCCACTGCCGTGCTTGAAGATGGACGTGACGTGTCTCTGGAATGTTGCATTTGGGTTTTACAAAACATTTTGCTGTGTCATGGTGAAAAAGTCTTGTCTTGTGGTTTGATCAGATGCACCTTTGCAAGCCTGAACTCCGCCACCAACTGATCAGTCTTTCTCCAACTATACCGTCATTTAATGTGCTGACTGAGGTCTGTAGAATCAGAGTTGTCACTCACGGAGGTTTAGCAGTTTCTAAACATTGCACAGCTCATCCTTGCTTGGACGTCCGCTTCGGTATCTCTCATGGTGGAGCGATGCACTGTAATTTAGTTTTGAAAAGATCTAATAACCCCTGTGATATTGATCAGCAGCAGCAGCAGTCGCTTCTCGATCCCCACTGCTGATGTCTGTCCTCCTTGGCGTCGTGTTAACACGTGCCTGAACGCCCCAGACGCAAAGAGCTAAAACTTTCTGCCGTGCCTGCTGCTGATGATCTACTTAATCAAGTTCATTAACCTTGTGGGGAAACGAAAGTGATCAAGAGAGCGGCAGCAGGAAAGTTCACGCACCTGGAGATGAGAGCAGGTGAGAACGGATCATCCCCACTGAACTCATGCCAAAGCCTTTATTTTCCCAGCATGAATTATAAATGGTTTCATCACATAATTTGCACAACAGAACTGCTCATATTCCGATTTGTGCATCTCAGTCGGGCAGACAGTGAGCCGGAGTGATTTTACACCTACATTATTCAACAAACTCGCTGCTTTTTAGTCTTTTAGTCTTAAACCAACAGTAAGAAATGTTCACGTCGGTAGTTCATGAACAAAGTCACAGTGGCCTGACAGTAATTGCTCGCTGGGCACTACTGTCTTGTTTTCCGTACATCCTTCACTCACTCTTGTTTCGGGGCTCTCGTCCAGACATCATGAGTGTGTCGTCCCTTTTCACAAACACATTTTCCACAATTCAGACTGAAGCCTTAATGAGTGAATTGTTTGCGTAATTGGGAGACAGATTCCATTTGTTAACCTTGATGTTATTTTATTTCTAATCAAACGAATTATAGCCTCGAGGGCTGAGCACAAATAATCACCTTGTGCAGTCGGTGTTGGAGCAGAGTCTTGTAAAGAGCAAATCCGGCTGGGATTTGACCTGTCAGCACTATCACTTCCTTCTCCTCCCCAACCAGGAAATTACACTTGTCAGCTCCGCGGCTTGAGCCGGCTGAATTTGGAGAGGAGGGATCAAAGCCAACCAAGGCGCTGGCACGTGTCCATTGGGCCCCATTAATGCTTCTTCTAACTCGAATTTCTCTTAACGTCCTCTCATCATCAGAAGGAGCTGCCTTATGTGATTCTGCTGCACCGTACGCATCAGCAAATGTTAGGGATGCACAATCACTGTTTTTCAAAACCGATACCATTAACCGATAACTTTCAGCTCCTAAAGGCCGATACCGATAACTGATAATGCACACATATACCTAAGATCATTACATCAATACTATGAACAAAACCAAAACCAGTTTTGGCTCTTTAAATGAACAGATATTTATTTTTGCATTAAAAAACTATTGGAAGCCTCTCAAATATTTTTGTGAAACTATCAAACCTATTTGATATCTCACATCAACTTAAATAAGCTGCATTACTGACTGATATAAAAAAAAATAAAGGCTCCTTGAACTGATGGAAATACATGCATCAGAATTACAAACTGAAAAAATGCATTCCTCAATGACAATAAAAATGCACAGTGCATAATGTACTGACACAAGTTAGACTTGTTTGTGTAAATAAACTGAAAAGTGCACTCCATAGTAACAAAAAATGTTTGTTTTAAAGGATTTTGGCTTGTGGTTCTGTTTAAATGAATGCCTTTAATTAAAGTAAATGAGGTTTAGTAGTTTTTGGTTTTTTTAAATCTCATGGAAGCTTTAGATGAGAGAGATGATGGCGATGAGAGGAGGGGAGGGGAGACTTGGTGCTGGCTTGCTCGTGTTAGCTCACATTAGCTCATGTTAGCTCATGTTAGCTCACGTTAGAGTGATTTCAAAACTCCATGGAAGCGATGGTTATGTTTCAGTTGGCTGATCAGGTTTGACGTTTTAGAGCTTGTGCTACTTTTTCCCTCCTTCACTTGGAGCATTTGTCACAAATAAACATCAAACTATTTTCTTCTGAAACTTTAACAAAGTTCCACACAATCACCGGCATTTTTTTTTTTAAATCAGCGCACTGTGCTGCATGCTGCATTAAAGGTGTAACGTAAACGCCCCCCAATTTCTAGTGGTTCTTTTAGCCTCATCTGTTTTTTTCTATTTTGTATGTGTAACATGTGGGAGAATACTGCAAATATCAATTCAAGTTAGCAACTACCAAAATTATGACCGAGTTAACAAGTTGTTTTCTGGCATGAGGGGGTATTCTTGATTTTCCTTACTGAGAAATTGTTTTTCTGATTATGCCGACTTCACTTGAACATAACATTCACTGTCGGTCATTCAAGACTCAGAGGGAGTGCGGCACTGCCGTGTTGCCAAAAAAAAAAAAAAAAAAAAAAAAAAAAAAATATATATATATATATATATATATATATATATATATAGATAGATAGATAGATAGATAGATAGATATAGATATATATATATATATATTAGATAGATAGATAGATAGATAGATAGATAGATAGATAGAGATAGATAGATAGATAGATAGATAGATAGATAGATAGATAGCTAGATAGATATATATATATATATATATAGATATAGATATATATATATATATATATATATATATATATATATATAGATATATATATATATATATAGATATATAGATATATATATAGATATAGATATATATAGATATAGATATATAATCTATATATATCTATATATATATATCTATATATATATATATCTCTCTCTCGATATATATATATATATAGATATGAATGAATGAATGAATGAATGAATGAATGAAAAATACTTTATTTATCCCATAAAGGGAAATTCAATGTAGTAAGGGCTTTCTAAACTATGTGAGAGCAACTACAATTTGCAGCCACCTTGCGGTGCATTCTAGAATATGGAAAAAAAAAAAATATATATGGATATATATATATATATATATATATACATATGGATATATATATATGTATATATATATATATGTATATATATATATGTATATATATATATATGTATATACTATATATGGATATAATATGTATATGTGTGTATGTGTTATCTGGGCTGTTCGTCATGATATCTGTCTTATCGGGATGACCTCATAATTTCTTATCGGCCCGAAAGTTATCGGCTCAATTATTATCGTGCACCCCTAGCAGGTGTGATGGCACACGACAGCTTCTAGAGCATCTAAGTCATTAGAGGTGGTAAAACCTTCATCAAGCATGTTTAAAGCTTCTGCGTACTCTACAAGCACATGTCAGCGCAGTGATGCAGATGAGCCAGTACTTCTGTTATTTCAGTGCCATTTACCTACATTGAAATTATATTGTTTTTTTTATTACTTTAAAGGTTTATTTTGTTCCAAGACCAGGACCGGTCCTGGACAGGATTATACTCCTTGTCAGGGTGGACGTCGGAGTTTGAAATGCATCAACGAGCATCATCCGTCACAGTTTTCTGTCCTGTAGCACCGTCAACAGTCTGCTTTACAGACTTTACAGAACAACTTTCTGATCAACTCCTGGAAAGTCTTATCAAAGAAAGACAAAAAAAAAAAAACACTTTTTAATACGACACAGTTTTCTTTTCCTGCTCCTGCTGAGAACCACCAGCCATGGAGGACGTTCATTCAGCTCTTTTATGCGATTTTCACTTAACAGCTGAATAATGTGGATTCATAACACACAAATTTTTTCACAGATCAAGAAGAGGGAAAAAAATTGATCCATTTTATCACGACATAAAAACTCATCAAATCATCTCATAATTTGTATTTCTGTTACACAAATATTTTGGTATATCTTATTTATAAGTACGTACACAGTGAGACAATCAATCAGCAGTTAAACGATACAATGACCACGACAGAGGTGCAAAGTGGATTTACTCTCCAAGTTGTATACAAGATAGAGAGGTCATTCACTCACATCACAGGATAAAGGATGGTCAGAAATGACAATTTGTCAGCAAGAAACAGCCGTTTTTTAAACCATCACATGAACAACAGGAGGACCTTGATAAGTTCTTTAGACGCCTATGTGTCAAAACTTAGCAACTTGATGGAGCCAGAGTGATAATCAGAAGCGATGGTCCTCAACAGGCCAGGATCTAGAGCAAAGGTCACGGACTTATGAATCAGCATTATACAATAAGACCCCAAAATGCAGATTTCATATAACAATTTCTAAAATGAATGCCTGCACAAGTCTAAACATACAAATGAGTCTGCAGGTAAGATAAATGTTCCCAGAATATTCTGGTTAAAACAGTCCAGCTCTGTTATTCCGTAGCCAAGATTGTCAGCTGTCGTTACGGACCAAAACAGTGTGAGTGTCAGCAGTTTTGAGTCAGAACGGTGTGTTTGCAGAAAAATGACAACCAGAGACAAACCAGGGATCTCCTGACGACAGACTTGCGTTGGTTTTAGCTGTAGAACGTTCCTTTAACACGAAACCTAAAAGCATGGCCCCACCCAGAGAGCTGGAAGACAACCTCATTCAGCAGGAACCGTGGCAGAAGATGTTTACTGTTTCCAGTCGAGAATTTAGACAAAAAGAAATATAAGGATGGTTGGAAAAAAGAAAACAGATGGGCTCGCTCAGGAGGGCTTCAGAGTGTCAGGATAGATAGTCAAAGCAGTATTATGTGTTGAAAATATAACTAAAATCCCCGAATAAATATGGAACGCACAACAAAGAAATGTGGAACAAACAGGCAGAAACAGGATTCGATGTTTGCGACTGAGCTGTGAAACATCAGGTGAGGAAAAGATTTATATAAAGTCAAATTAAAATGTCATTTCTGTCTTTGTTTTTTTTTTTTTTTCAATAACCCTCTGAATAAATATCCCCCATCGATGGTGATTGCACATTTCTGCCAGGGGTTGTAGTGAAGCGAATCTCAGTTTCAAATGCAAAAATTCACTTCTTTTTTTTTGATTTGAGCGTTACATGTTTGATGAGTCCAGCTTAACCACAAAAAAAGGGAAATTTATGAAACCTTGTATTGACTTTATCTGAATATAAACCTACACCAATGTAAATCTGTGCAGAAAAGCTCCAGCTGCAAGAGTACTATAAATGAATAAACAATTTCATTGTCAGTTTGGACTTCTTTATTTGTTATTTAGTGATTTATTTAAGGTACGGAGGTGAATTTGCATCTGGCCGTTGGCCATGACGACTCAGTCACGACCGCTGCTGAGGACACAGATGTGCCTCAGTTCAAGTCAATCAGTAGACGCCCTCATGAATGGAAATGTAGATTGTTTTCCTCAAGATGCAAACTGCATATTACTGCACTCAAGAAAAGGACAGATTAAAGGTTGACATGACAGAATGACAGAGAATAATATCGACGCACAGAGGACGGGCTCATGATGCGAGACAGCGAATCATCTGTCAAACACTTCAGAGCCTGTTATGAAATGTGTGGCTGCAAGTGGAACGTTATTAGCGGTGCGCACCGACGGCGTCCTGCTGATTTAAAAAGAAAAGATACTCCTGATTTGCAGCTGAACTCGCTGCTTGGATTCGCTTTAAGGGCTGCAAAATCAATAGGACAGCACTTCACTGTACACACGATGGTGACCTAAAGTGAACTGTGAAAGGGGCTCTTAAAGGCAAAGGAATGCAATCTACTTAGATGGCCGAGTCAATCGCCTCATCTCAACAGAATTGAGCTTTCACTTACTGAGGAGGAAAGTGTCTCGTAAGAAAAAGTATATGCATCCAAGTGCTAAGTATTTTTTATTTAAATTTTTAAACTGATACATTTTAGTTTCTCTTGGTTGTTTTGAAGTCTGTTCAGTGCAGTATTTCGTCAAGCGTCTTGATAAGTCCACACTGCACTCACAAACCCATGAAGATGCGTCAACACTGAATTTGAAAGCTGTGTTGTGGTTCCAGTTTATGGATTTTACCGTGTCAGTGGGATCTAACAGATTACTACATCAGCAGGAGTCGAGGCTTTCTGAAGGTCTCACTGAGTGACAGCTAGTTTTTATTTGTGGTGACGGCTTTTAAGAGCCCAGCAGGTTTTCAGAGGGAGGACGTTGGGGTATATCGATGGGTCAACGCAGCATTAGAGTTTGACGTTCGTGACTGTCGTCCCAGTTTCCTGAATTTGCCTGCGTTATTTTATTTTATTTTTTTTTTAACTTGAACATCCTCTGTGCTCAAGCCAGTATTTATTTGGTTCTGAGATTTTCAGATCAGATAATCCTTCACTCTGAAGGGCATTTTAAATCAAGGACTTTTTCACCACTTAAATCCTCGTCATGTTTAGGCAAGTTTATTTTTATAGCACATTTCGTGTACAAGACAATTCAAGGTGCTTTACACAAAACATTTTGCAGCATTATAGAGCATTGACAAACTCTTTAAAACAACAACCCGAGATGTCCCGTCCGGGGCTCGTCCTATGTTGCCGGCTGTAATTACTATTTTATTTATTTATTTGTTTTAATTTACTTTATAATGCTCCACGATCAGTAAATCCCAAAACCAGCAGCTACGAAGCTTCGAATTATCCGTCTACCCCAGTCGTCACCAGAACGGTTTTACTGCTGTTTCATCTCTCTTTTTTTTGTCATTTTTATACATCTTTTATATATTTTTTTGTTTTAGATTTTATTTTACACCTTACTTGTCAACCAGGCGATGCAACCTGGAAATTAACCGGAAGCGCCCCGGGAATCCACCCCCCCGGCCAGTAATACGTCTTTTCAAGGCCAGTGCTTAAGGTTCATTAGGAGGTGAGCGTGAACTGCTCCAATGCTGAGTGTTGAAGAAACAGAAGCTCTTGATGCTGTTCATCATTTTAAATCGTGGATGGTGGATTTTCAGTCTGAATGTAGCATTGCTCGGTTTAAAAAAAAAAAAAAAATAATTCAAATACGACAAGGTAATAGTTATGGAGGCTGAAAACTACAACACAGGGTTTGTTGAACTCCTTCAGGCTGAAGAGTAAACGTTTCAGGTGAAGTAAAATGAAGGATCTCCAGGTCAAGAGTGAACATTATCAGTAAAGTTTTGATACATTCCTGTATAGCGTAGCTATTTATCGCTGTCAACCTCAGTGACCTCGAATCCAATAAAAGTCACCGTCTTGAATATCCACAAGTTGAAACGAGTACAAGTAGCTAAATAAAAAATCCATTGAAGACTCACATCAACTCATTAAACTCTGGTCAAGTCCTGCTTCTGCGTTGTGTGTGCTCATTAACTGTTATGACTTTACCTAAGTAAATGAATAAAGTTGGAGATCAGAATCTCTGTCCATGCTTTCTCTGTGATTTATTGGCTCTAAACATCTTACCACTTCCTGTTTTCAGAGAAGCAAATATCAGATCTATTCACAACGGAAATGTGTGCCGTGGATAAAACAGTTCTGTTAATAAATAACAACAAAGAAAGAAACATATTTAAACAAATGAATGAATGAATAAGGACAGAGAGGTTTTATCGTGAACGGCATGGCCCAATTCTGTACTTGCACATTTGCAATAATTCATCACGACCATATTTTGGAATTATGCATAGGTCAGTTGATCAGCCTTATACTTGATTATATTCTAAATGTATTTTTGAATTTTTTATGGGATGGTCTAGTTGGAGTGGAGAATCAGAATCATGACCTGAATCACAGTGCTTCCCACAGATTAACTTCACCTGTTCAGGTTTGCATCTGGCTGCCACTTGAGCACAGATTTTGCGATCCATCCGTTTGCTCTAATTTCATTATGAAAGTTCTCACTAGAGGTTGTGTTTCGTATTTTAGTCGGCAGTCTTACTGGTCACCCGATAGAGCTCAGCTCCTTTACTCCGGAGAAAGAGGACGTGACCACGATTGCAGATGGCCGCTTGCTACTTTCTGAAATTAAAACTCTCAGAAAGGCAACATATGAGTCGCCTCACTGGGAATCGTTGTGGACAGACGTAATGTTAATTCTGACAGTGTGAATCCAGACCACAGTAAATCACTACTTTGAAATGCAAAGCCCCAATTAACCTAACACCCTGCAACACTGGTGGCTCTAAAAAGAGAGGCTGAATTATGATAACCATATACCAAGTTCAATTAGTGATGACAGTTAAACACATCTGAATAAATAAAAAAAGCCTTACAATCAGCAGAGGAACCTCATTGTCCCTCCACATGCAGCTGCATGTAGGGGCTCCTATATAAGGGCCCAGATTATATCATTTCACTCTCTATGATTTCCATTTGCTCAGACTGAACAATGACGAACCGCAGCCTACTACTGATGTGGAGACATGGACCGATGTAGGACTGCATCATCGATGTGGTACAGAAACACCGCGCGAGAATAAACTGCTCTGTCGTAGCTTTTTAACTGTGCTGAAAAGAAGAGGCCGCGAAAGAGAAGAACGTAGTCCTGGTCGTAGCGAGGAGGAAGAGGCCAACTTGGAAGTCTTAGTTTTTCTTTGGAATAGCGCTTGGTCGCATTAATTGTCATTTCAAGTGGCATTTTGATTTGCTAAATAAGTAGATGGAGTCGTAGGGTTTCTAACACTGTCAGAATGTCAAAATGAAATCAGTCTTTGGTCGCAAGATCAGTGTGACAGCCGTCGTCAAACCGTTCACACTGTAGGACGAAGATGAAAGATGAAAGACATAATTTATTCGCAGGACTCCCACGATACACATACATGGACCATAGGGGCCGTAACAAATCAGTTTAGGAGTAAACAGAATGTAGAGATAATACTCTCTTTTTATAAAAAATAAATAAAAACCCTCCATTACCTTGTGCCTCAAGTTAGAAATCTACAGTCAGAGGATGTCCACTGGAGCTTTGTGAGTTAGCTTCATCTTACAGCGATTGTTGGTTGTCGTTAATTTGTTGCATATTTAGGTGTTGTGTGAGATCTGTCGTGGAAAATTATCAGAAGAAGAATTCAAGTAGAATGACAAATATAACAACTGCGTTCACGATGTTTTTATTAAGTCAAGTTAGAAGAAAAAAAATCATGCGCATGGAGAGAGAACTCAAAGATTTCTCTCTGCAAAAGCAGAGAGACAGTGACTTTTTAAAGTAGCAGGACCAAATGTCCATATATGGTCATGTTGTATTACTGATTGTCTACCTTCTCGTTAGTTTCATATCTAGTATTTGACCTTGCAGCTGCCTGCGAGAACAGAGTGCTCTTTTAGTTGCAAAAATACAATAGCACACGAACATAAGATGAGTATAAAAGGTTATATGAGGTTAGCAGCATTTTAGGATATATGAGCCTAAATGTCATTTACAGATCATTGGATGGGTGTCCCAAAGTGACTCTAGTTTTAGCCAATAGTAGGGAAATGAGACGAGAATGAACATATTTTCCTTTAAGTGAGAGTCAAGCTGATGATAATGATGAGAGAGAACATGATTTCAAAGCCTTATCCTAAATTAAAAACTTAAATTGTTATGGTAAATGAGTCCTGACAGGATGCAACACCACTGGAATGAGAAACAGCTGTCGGGGAGGGTTGAGGGAGCTCAAGCACGGCAGAGAGGGAGGGACACTTAAATATTCAAGTTTGCCTTTTTCTAAAAGTTAAAAATTCATAGTGGCCTTTATTTAGCTCTTCTACCTTTTAATGTAACGGTACATTTTCTGTGTAATGATCACCCTATTTTTTCTTAACAGTTAAACATATTTTTTCCTATAGAGAAAGCAGAGCGCTGTTCACAAGGTTTCAAAAACAGAAATGTGTTGTTTTCACTGTTGCTCAGTTGCACTGAAAGTAAAGCTTGACCTTTTTTTTCTTCCATTTTTTAAACCCTCAATTGTAGTTTTTGTTTTTTCAGAGGCGCTCCTGAAGAGAATTTGGAAACGTCTTCTTTCATATAACTGGAACTGAAAAGAAAGCTTTTAGAAAGGAAGACTGCTTTAGCAGAGTGCAGCGCCTCAGCGTCATTTAAAGCCAAAGAGGACACACGACGGCTAAAACCGGTGCATTAAAAAATAATGCATACTGTCTGTGCAGGGCCAAGATCTTAAAATGTTCTCTAAATCTGTATTATGTCGACTACCCTTTCTGGAACAATGTGTAATCTTTTTCTGATGTTATATGGGGTTTAACGAAGAAACATGCTGGTCATGGCTCGGTTTGTGCTTGGTTATAGTAGAGGGACATATTGTGGTAATGTAGGTTAAAGATTAGAACTAAAACAATAATTTTTTATGCCTTAGCCCTAAAAACAAACAAGAAGATGAAGAAATGAGAAACTGGTTCATGAACAGTCCAGCTGACAGTGATGGATATGGTTCGGATGTGGATGTGTTTGGTGTTTATCAGCAGGTAAAATCCACATTTCACTGCTGAATTGTACCTGGCGCCTTTGCAGGACTGGTAACTCCTTTAGTAACATAGTAAGCTTACCGCCAAGGCTTTCTGATTTGAATTGATGCTTCTGCAAAAGTTCTTTGCTGAGAACTCGCAAATGGATCATAATCCCAAATAAAATCCAGGAAGGTGAAGATGGGAATTAATTCACATCTAAAGTATTTCCACAAAGTCTTACAGGATTAATCCTAAAAAAAAAGACGGGGAATTTGTAATTGTTGTGGATTTTCTTTTTCTTTTTTTTTTCCACCACCAATCACTTGACGATGACCTAAATAGAGCAAAGCACTTCATGTGCATGTCTTTTGCAGACATGACGTGACAAGTCAGCGATAAATAAGGCCTCATCCATCTACAGAGTACTATCAGTGTTTATGCACACTGGTGCAGGATGGAGGTTTAAGTGAATAATATATATGTGACATTTTCCAGTGTTTTCACATTTAAGTCATGTCTGTTCCATTTTGGTTTTATTTCTCTTGTATAGTTTGCTGCATCTTCAACTGGCGCTCACGCCGTTCTTCCCCTTTAAAAGATCACCCGTTTCTCCTTCTGCTCACCGTTCATTTGGTTTCATGTTGGCACAAAATTAGTCAAATCATGTTAAATTGAACGTTGATGTTATCCAGCTCAAAGAAATCACATGCTCTCTTTAAAGGAAATTTGGAAGCACCGTGCCACGGCATGTGTAGAAGAAACTAGGTTAGTTGTGGGCCTAATTACCATACTAATGATAAATACTGTCTTGGGGGTGAGGGGGAAAGAAAATAAGTTCCTCCTCTCAAGAACATCAAGAGCTTGATAGGTTGTAAATAGCAAAGACTAAGACTCCGGCTGCCTGAAGGTCACAGAAAGCCTGTGGTGACATCTTTACTTACCTTCGTTCATGAAATACGGGATTTTCAAAGCTCCCTGAGCTTAATGAAAAAATCACTTTTATTAACTCTTAGTCAGGACATAGAGTCGGAGTAAAACAACATAAAAGGTTTCCATGAGAACAAATATATCAACAATATATAGTTCATTCCTGTCTAAACAGGTTTAGATTGAAACTTGAGCTGCACTAAAATGTTTCCATCATTTTTTCTGCTTGGAAATTTTCGGATGGTTCTGAAATCAGGGCTCCACGAAGCAGCAGGCCTCCTCAGTTTAGTGTCTACAACAGTGTATTGGCCTGAGCCGATCCCAGGCCAACCAATTGTTTTACCTTTATCACAAAAAAATCCATCTTTCCTAGATGCCAGAATTTGCATAACTTGAGCTGCCTACTTAGGTTGCAGAGGAGTAACAAAGTGGAAAAGAAACAGCTTAATATTTTGAAGAAGCTGAATCACAAATACTGGAGGGGCATACAAAAACCTTTTTAAAAAAACTCATATTCATGCTTGGCTTATTGTGAGGACAAGTTAATGATCGTGTACCATAGTTGTTTTAGGACTACATGATCATGCAGAGACTGGAGAAACTCACTCACACCTGTTTTGAGTAAAACACCTTTGGGTTAAAGGACTATGCACCGAAAATGAAGTTAGAGGAGTTGGTATGATCAGTAAATACTTCCTGAAATGTTGAATTTATGCAAAACAGTCATATGACAGGCCTAAGGATATTTGTCAGTGCCCACCTCATATTCTACTTTTAAACAAAGTTTCAGTCTTAAATCTTTATGGCTGCTAGTTTGACATTTTCCCACATTTGCGTTCCAACTTGTGTGCAGGGCTTCGTTGCACTGCAAGATGATTTCGTCATGACCCTCCATCCAGTTACTAGTCTTATTGGAGTGAGTGAATGTACCACCAGGACACGCCTTTTTAACAGAAGATGCCCCGTCAGCTGTTTGTGAAAATCTAATTTTAACAGCCGCTGAGTGGTAACAACCGAAAGCGTGCTCCCTGTGAGCCTTGGGTCCCTCTTTGGGGTGGCGGCAACCTCATGTTGGGAAACACTTCTCTTGACCTTCACACCACCATCCTGCTCTGCTTTGGCCATCTATGAAGAGTCCGTTGGCCAGTGTTCTGGTAATAAAGCCAAGCCCTGATTTGTCGCCTGCAGGTACAGATGGTGTATGAAGAATTATTGCTTCGTCCCAAACGGTTTTAGGTCACACGTTCAGTTGCATTGCCAGGGAGGGATTGTGTAATCCATTGGGCCTTACTGTAGGGACATTTAAACAGCCCTAGATTGACTGACATTGCTACTCTCTGCCCTTGTCATCATTAGAATCAGGCGCTTGGAAAAAACTGTCGTCCCTGTAGGCTGTATATGCTGTGAGAATAGAAACAAACTGACGTTTCTGGAAGTGTAAGGCGCCGCAGCTGCTTCAGGATCTGTCTGAAAGGAGCCTCATGGTGATTGCAGATGATGTTTGACTTGGTGAGGGAGACTGTTCATTTAGCGCATAGCTCCTGAGAACCAAACACATGCTCCAAGGTTGTCAAGTCCTTAGTCCAATTAGATTTGTGAAACAATGCAAAGACCATTGAAGAGCAAACATTTCAGTGTTGCAACATTCCTTCTCACATATTCTAAGTAACCTGCCCAAGGTTTCACCCAAAGAGAGCTGGAATAGGCTCCAGCAGATCCCCGCAACCCTACAAAGGACTAGTGGGTATAAATGATGGATAGATGGAAATTCTAAGGAAAATGAAAATGTTATCAGTATGCAGCACAGCTCTCAATTAGGAGTCAGTTCAAAACAAACAAGGTCTGTAGACATGAATGGATGCTGCCCCTGGAGTTTGGTCACTAGTCTCCTGTGACAAATGTGAATTGGAAGTGATTTTTAAATGCATGGCCCGTGACACTCCAACAGTTAAAGGTCAATTAAAAATCAAACTCCACTTGGTATTTACAGTCATGTACAGAAGTTAGAGCATAATGACAATTGTGGGATTGTTGTGGGTCTGTGTATTATAAAGACTTTAGTGTTGCCCACAGTCCCTAGGTAGGGACCACCACGATTCAATATGCTGCACATCCACCTTCGGTCAACTCAGGACTCAGTTTTTGTCTTTGTGGCTTTATCAGCCTTTTCATTATGAGGGAATTTTGGCAGGTGTTTGGACATACATTCACCCCTTTCTCAAAGCAATGCAAAGGTATAATTTAGTAGTTTCTAACTCAAAGGGTCCCCATAAACACGTGAAGGCTAATTTATGACACTGTCCAACATGTGCTCTTGTCTAGTCCCTTCCTCGGCCGTCTTCTTCACCTTCTCTGTCGTCGCCTCAGTCATGATGAACAACTTGAGCTCGGTGAGCCGCCATCATCGCATAGTCAGCGTCGGAAATCACTGTTGGCACTACACGAACGAGAACCGGGACGGAAGTCCGACGTACCTGGGGTGGTTTTTAGTAGCAGGAGGGACTGGAAACCAGGAGAACTAGACACTGCTTCGTACGCATAAAGAAATATTCAGCCAGGCTTTTACATTACCATTGGATATCACACTGGTAAGGCAAATTAGAAGTACTTCCTAAAAATTGCAAATACTAAATGTTTTCATAATCACAAGTGGCATTTTTAAAGGTGAAAATCTTAGTCTGATGACCCGTAGTTGCCACAACCTTTTAATGCATAATTTTTACCACCAGATACTGCTGACATTTGAGATGATGCCGGACATCAAGTAAATCTGAATGCTGTATGACTGAGTGCGCTGCTTTTGAAAATATTTGAATGTCAGTGTTGAGTGAACAGTTGTAGTTCTGGTAAGTCCAACATTTTCAACACGCTGGGACCTTTGAAGCATCATTCTTGGGGTCATATCATCCCCACAGCCAGTAGCGGCTGGTCAATAGAGGGCGCTAGGGTGCCACCCCACCTCTGCCCACATCCAAGAACTTAAGTGAAGAAGACTTAATTACTTTGAAATGTATACTGTATAGTTTTAAAATGAGTATGGTAATTAATATCATAGAGTTAGTGAGTAATATGTGTATTCTACAATAAAATATACATTAAAATATGTTTTATGATGTCTAAAGTCACAGATGGGTCACATGTTTCTGGCTGGGGGGCAGTTTTTTTGTCTATTCACTCTCACTATAAAGTGTACATGTGCAGTTCAATCCTGTCAAGGAGCTTGGTGGGGCGCACATAACCTGCGCCCCCAGCATTCATTTGAATGGTGCTGCTGTACACACTCTGTCAGCCACAGGGTGGCAGCAGAGAGCAACCGCCTCGCGGCACATCTGTCAAAGTGCGCCAGAAGGAGTCCGCGGGAAGAGAGTGTATTTTCGCTAGCAAGAATGGAAAGAGAAAACTCTGTTCAATCATTAAAAACAACGCCTTTTGAGAGGAGACCATTGCAGGAGAAGTTTTATTCTATTTTCTTATGTTATATTTTATTATAACATGTTATTCAGCTCAGCAAAAACAAAAACAGGCATTTTTAAAATATACATATATTGATATTAATGTATGTATGTTGATATCGTACTACATTTGCTTCTTGGTTTTTGGTGTAGCCCCCACCTGGAGAAGAGTGCACCGGCCACCACTGCCCACAGCGCCCCGGCTAAAATCACGTATCAATGTAATCGGTACATCAAAGTTTTTCTATTAGCGCATGAGTTTAACCAGACACAAAGGGAAAAAAAGATGCTATCAAAATAAACTAGAACTGAAAGCAGTCCCTGAAAAAGAAGAGGCGGAAACAAAACCCAATTATATTTACAGCCTTTTAAAATCTCCAAGCTAAAAGCAGCACCATATAACCTGGCGTGGTCACAGTCACTCCTCTTTTTATTCAGGCCTAACTGCTGAAGATCAGAAAATATGAAGATCCAGTGTCACGACACAGAACACAAAACACTCTGCCGGATCGCTGCATAAATCACAGGAACATAGAGCCCTCGAACACGCAGAGCAGCACGTAAAAGAGCGGCGGGCTGAGTGAACAGCTGCACTAACCGCTGGGCCGGGTGGACTCCAGACGCCAGGGGATCCGGGACGGGGGCGCCGCACCGGTGATGTCGTCACGTGGGAGCAGGAAGCTCGGGGTGAAGAACTCTATAAGAGGCGCATCCGGATCACCTGGCACCGGACCACACAGCACAGTTTAGACATAACCATGGAGCTGTTATCCCTAACCCTAACCCTACCATTATCATGTTAGCGGGAAATGAAATCATTCATCCAGTTATAATACATGACTCAGATGTGCACTTTTCTGTACGTTGGCATCAGAATCTGCATTTTCCATTTCAAACTAAGAATCCAGACCAGGAGAAAAACCATCTCTGTTTTCCATAATTCACCCAGAATGTACATACCGAATTATTCATCCGCTATCGTTTTATCACCCTCGCTTCCTCTTTTACTGCTTAATGTTCTTCTTTGTGTCTGACACACTGCACATGAAGGAGAAGTAATGTGCCACAACGGCGTGATGCTGCGGGTCTATTCCAAATATCCCACAATTCCACGAGTCGTCTTTTTTTTTTCCCTTTTTCTTTATTTATTCATTTATTTAATTTTGTTGTTTTGATGATGGCCAGGGCAATCTGCTTTCCCCAGAAAAATGAATAAATAAGAGTTTTAAATCCCAAAATCTCATTAAACTTGCTGTGTATTAAGGAAAATATATCTAACGAGCTAATCTCTCCCCTCTCTTGGGACTTTGATATGAAGCTATTATGCAGTTTACTTCTGCTAATTTGCATGACAGGAATTAAACTTCAGATTCAAAGCGCCCCTGTTGGCCGGATGTTTCCGCGGCCCCCATTTTCCCCTCGCCGGCCTGGCAGCGGGCCACACGCAGTGAGCAGACAGCATTAATACACTCAAGTGCTGTGATAAAGCATCATGACAGCCTGGACCAGCTGCAGCCGTGCTGGTGAGAGCTGACGACGAAACGCCGCTGTTGCTCTTAAACCTTCAGAGGGAGACTGAAAATAACTATATGTTCCCCCCGTGCTTGACTGACGCACGAAAAAAAGCACTTTCACTGAACTGTCATTCTGACTCTCAGGATACAGAGTGGACTTTATTGCCCATCCCTTTTTTTTTTCAGACGCAGCTTACATTTCATATCAGCTCACCTTTGGGAGAGCAAAGTAAATTAAAAAACCAGCATTACCTTTTTTTTTCTCCTGTCATTATGCGGTCATTGCGGATTATGGAGGCGTTCTTGCTTTTAGTCCATGACGAGCCCACTCTTTCAGTGTCGGAGCCCCTTGGGCTGTATTAATCAATGAGCATTATCCTCGAATCACGCTGTTTTTTTTACTGACAGCCAGCCAGCGGTGTAATCATTTACCCAAGCATCTCGTAGTCATGGCTGACTCTGACAGACTGATGCTGAGCAGGGGTGAGTATTGCCAAGGACCTTGCATTACGATATGTATCATGATACTTGGGTCACGATATAATATTATCATGATATTGCGATGTCATGATATATTGTGATATTCTACCCAGTTAATATCAAAATTAAAAGTAGAGATGAAAAATCAAGTTGGGTATCGTCGGGTATGGATTTTTTAATTTCTTTTTTAGTTTCTTTTTTTTTTTGGCACTAGTGGCCTTTATTCAAAGTGGAAAGAGACAGGAAGGGGGTAGAGAGAATGGGGAAGACACGTGGCAAAGGGTCGACAAGCTGGGAGTCGAACTCGCGACCAGCCACACGAGGAATGTAGCCTCTGTACATGGGCCGCATGCCGTAACCACTGCGCTGCCGGGGCGGCCCAGGGTATCGATAATCTAAACTTCTTTCAAAACCCCCGTGTCCCACCTTTAAAAGCTTGGAAGCAACTATTTGCACTGTTTAAATAAATGAAACTATTTTTCTCAACAAATCTTTTATTCATTTTGTCCAGCGTTTGTAAGCCGCCTGTCAGCCATATAATGTGTAATTGATGCTTTCAGTTCAGTTAATTCAAAGTCATTGGAACACTCACAAGATGTCACCAAAATCACTTTGTCCCTTTGCATATATATATATATATATATATATATATATATATATATATATATATATATATATTGTATAGTAAGCCGAATATCACGTATAGTATCGTGAGCCGAATATCCCGTATTGTATCGTATCGCAAGATTAGTGTACCGCTACAGCCCTAGTCCGTCCACTCCCCTTGACCCTAAATTAAACTGAAAATGTTTGCATTGCAAAAATGTAAATTTGGCTGTTCAGGCTTTGGCAGTCCCATGTGAGACGGTAGTCAGGTAGGTTTGGTTATTCTCCCCACCCCCCCCAGGATCTACCTCAGCCCAGCCGATGAGTCCACCCTCAGCCGTGACGCCGGTGTCTGCTGTCTTTGTGTGCGAGCAAGAAAAGGTTCCAGCAGTGACTAGCTGGAGCTCAGATGAAGGAAACATAGCTCAGTGAAATTCATCGCCGAGCTGCACATCTTTACATCCAGTTTAAATAATTCTGCCATGTTTTGCTTCCGGCCCTGTCTGATGAAAGTCTTTACACAACTGTGGAGTGAGGCACCTGAGGGCGCGCCGAGAGGGCGCGCTGTGTTCGGGTGCATCTGGCAGTATACTGAAAGCTGCATTTGAATTTAACGCTACATCAACGTGCCACTGTACAGTGCATTTTTTGTTCCTTTCTTCCGCATTTATGTTTATTTGATACCGTTCCTGACAGAAACGCACCTGAAACAGATGTATAGCAGACAAAGCCAACTTTGTGCTCATGCCGTGTTTAAATGTCACAAAAAACATGTCATTAACTTCTTCTGTTGCATCATAAGCCTTCATACTCTAATACACATGTGTCAAACACAAGGCCCGCGGGCCAAATGTGGCCCGCCACGTCATTTTATGTGGCTCTCCAGAGCTTGTGCATTATTGGCTTAAATTTTAAACCAATATTTTAAGACTTAAAATAAGCTTACACTGCTTTAAAGTGCATATTGAAAATAAACTGCATCTCCCATCATGCATTTCGTCGTTACCCACAACAATAACGGTAGCTATGAGCAAGATGATTTTTCATAACTGGTGGATTTAAGAAAAACCTCTACAAACTAGCCCCAACATGTCCAAGAAAAGAAAAAATGATGCACAAGGAATCCAGTTTCATGAACGATGGGAAAACAATTACAAGTTTGTATCTCAAGGTGAAATAACAGTCTGTCTTTTGTGTTATGAGGCGGGTTTCAGTCGTGAAAGAGTTTAATCTACATCGGCATTTTGACAGCAAACACGGAGCAAAGTATGTTAAAGGAGCAAAAAGCGAAATCATTTCACCGCTAGGTTTGCTGTTGAGCACTGCCTGTAGACCAAAACAAAGTGTGCCATTAGCCACACCTCCCTCTGCCTCTGCTCGCTGCTCGCCACCAACCCCCCCCCCCCCCCCCCCCCCCCCCTCCACACACTCCCCCACTCCCCCACTACACCCCCGCTCGCTTCGAAGATCTACCTACACCGAGCAAAACATCACCATGGCGAGTAACAAAGTAAGTCATTTATAACATTATAATGTTTATACTGGTTTGTCCGTAAATTAATCTCTATGTCACTAATTTAGTGAGTCACCATTAGCATCAAACGTTATCTATTCGCCGCTAATTGCGTTAGCAGACAGTTCAACGTTAGTAACAATATGACGGCAGTGAATAGCTTTCCTGCAAATACAATCTACCGGTAAATTAGCCGCTAATAGCTGAAAAGTAATTTTGTGGATATCGTAATAGTTGCTAAAACTGTGTAAAGTTACTGTAACACAGACAATAAAACAGACATTTGACTTTATGGTGTTACTTGCCTGTCAAGGAGAAGAAGAGCCAGCTCCGAGTCCGACTGTAGCCCCTTTAGCTCTCGTAGCTCCCTCCACCTCGGAAACGCCAGGCCAATGTTAATTCTGGTTTTATCTCTTTCTTTATCGGACAATTTCTTTGCCAATGACCGTTTTTTTTTTGTCTGCTCCTGCTCGTCTTCATTGGAAGGTTTTGTTCCGCTGTCTGCCATTTCAGTTCGAAAATGCTGCCGCCGTCACTACTCACTGGCTGTCGCGTTTTATAGAGAGGGAGGGGGGAGGAGGGAGGAGGCGAAGTTTCACATGAACGCACATGAACGCGTGGCCGGACCGGCTTGTAAACTTGAGGCTGGAGATCAACACAGAGAGCGGGTGTGTGACGTCATCCTATACTCCAGATGAAATTAACCTCTCGTTCTCCATGTAGCGATTTTTTAATTCCTTCAGTCTTAAATAATGGATTTCCACTTATTGCTCCTTTAAATTTAGCCTGCAAGAAAAAAAATGAACCGCTTACACTTCTGAAACCAAGAAAATGGATATTCTTACAAACAAATATAATAATGAGTTAAATATTTGAAACTTGAACACATAATATATACAGAAACTGTCATTTTAACAATTTAATGAGGTGTAGTTTAATTTATGTTGCATTTTGTTACATTCATGCTGTCAGTCTGGCCCTTTGAGGGCAACCATGATGCTGATGTGGGCCTCAGTGAAAATGAGTCTGACACCCCTGCTCTAATAACCCATCTGTCATGCTTTTCTACACAACTGTTGACAAAAACACTGAACAAGGAAGTGCTATTTTGTGTTATTAATTTCCCTTGTTCATGCAAATTTACTTTCTCAATTTTAATTTTCTTTGTTCATTATTGTTTCTTTTTCTTTTTGTTTTTCCCAAGGAAATCAGTTGCTTGTATTTCTGGTGTTTTCATCCAGTTTTGTAGAAATTAAAGCATATATAACTGAGAAGACAGAGCGGTTTTATTGTTAGTAATCCGCAACAGCCTTGAGGTCTTTTTAATGCTGTTAATAGCTCTTTTAAAGACAAAATGAGCACAGACATCCATTGGATATAAACAATCGGAATTAAAATTTTACCAGTTATCAAACCGACTGCCTGCTGATGAAACTGAGACACCTTTAGTGTTTGAATTTAACCAAATTATGATGGAAAAAGTGTTTGATATTTGCTGCCAACCCACTATTTTCACATGCCCAAAGCCTGGTGATGATTTCTAACTGCATGAAGCATCTGGCCTCCCAAGAGATGGAAACATTGCTGCCCTGCACCGCAGTCTCTCTCAAAGCAATTAGAGCCTGATGAGTCATATGCAGCGTACACAGTGAGCTGCTGGGCACATGAAAGGTGGCACAACTTCATCATCAGCAGCCCCGGTCTGATCCTCTGGTACAAATTAGATGAACACCAAGTCAGGCAGTTTATCATACAGTCACCAGGATTCCAGAATATACTAACTACATCAGTGGTTATACCAGGCCGGGGACCGTAGACGTAACATTACGAAGCATGAGAAACCGCCTTTGTCCAAAAAAATGTGTCTTGACTGTGATTGGCCAAAAGACTTGCGCACTCGTGTTGCGTTTTTCCATAGATGTGTTACTGCGAAGAGGTTTTGAAAGTCACCTGAATGGCATATTTTGATTAAAAATGGCGAATGTCACTGGAAAGCAACTAGTTTGCAGGTGTGTTTACAGGCAGAAGTTTACATACATTCCCTCAGTATTTGGTAGCATTGCCTTTAAAACCGGTGGTGCATTCCCAACATCCACAGAAACACACACTTAACAGCTGTACAGCTGAAAAAAACAACTTTGTGCTCGTGCCATGTGTTTAAATGTTACAAAAAACATGTTATTAGCTTCTTTAAATTGTACAACTTTATCCATTGAGAAGACCCGTTGGCACCCGAGCTTTAACTTCCTGGCTGGTATCTTGAGATGTTGCTTCAGTACATGATGTTCTTCCAGTCCCTCCTGCAGCAAAACACCCCCACAACATGATGCTGCCGCCCCCATGCTTCACTGTTGTCATGGTGTTCTCAGTCTCCAATCTTCCACCTTTTTCTTCCAAATGTAACAATGCTCATTGTGTCCAAAAGGTTCAGTTTTAATTTCATCAGACTACAGGACGTGTCTCCAGGAATGAAGGTCTTTGTCCCAGTTCCTGGCTTCTTTTATTTATGTGTCTTCTGAAGTAACATCTTCTTCCTGGCTGAATGGTCTTTCAGTCCATGTTGGTTCAGGACTGGTTTCTCTGTGGATGATGACCCTCTCTGACCAGCTTCAGCAGCATCTTCACCAGCTGTTTAACTTTTGTTCTGAGGTTGATACGCACAATTTGCACCACAGCACGTTCATCTCTGGCACACAGAAACCATCTCTGTCTTCAGTGCTATGATGGTTGGACACCTTCAGACATCTGGAAACTGTACCCAAGGATGAAACCAGACTGGTGGAAGTCCACAACTCTCTTCCTGATGTTTTGGCTGATTTCCTTTGATTTTTCTATGATGTCACACAAGGAAGCAGCGTGTCTGAGCTGAGATTTCAAGTACATCAACAGGCATAAGTAATCTTACTGGATGGAGACCTCTGACTCTGAAGAAAGTAATAAAAAAATTATCTCTGAGTTTACAGGAGTTATACAAATATAAAGATGCATTTTACCCTGGCATTGGTGTATTACCAAAAATTAACATATTTTAAATAGTAAAATAAGTAGTGTAATTTCTGTCCATAGCCTTATTCTGTTATCACATCTCAAGAGCTGCTGCTGCCTCACCTCTTTACCTACTGCGCTTTATGTTAAGTCACATGCAAATAGTTTATTTTTCAGTTTTTAACTTCAGGGCAGGCTCATCTTAAATGCATCTCATTTGGAAGCTGCCTGTCACCTCAAATTCCCTCACAGGCTATTTCATATTTCATCCCTCAGGTAAACTTCCCCCATAATTGACATGCATTTTGCTTCCTTGACTTTTTATTGTAATAAGTCCAAGTGTGTAGACTCTGCTTCATCTCATATGGATAAACAGATAAATAACTTTATCACTTGCAAGCTTGTGCAAATGCTGGGTAAAGCGGGGTTTATAGTTAGCAAACAATGCAGGGAAAAGGAAAAATCTACAGCTTTCGGTGTAAACCCCCCCCCCCCCCAGCTTTATTTCATAGATGTGGGTTTGCCCTGTTTAGACAGGTAGCATTTCAAGTTTTCAGTGTTTCTTAAGATCAAAACACTCTGTAATAAACATGCAAAGATAAGATAATTATTCAGCCCTCACAAGCATTTGCAGTTACCTGTGAGGACTCTCTGCTCAGCAGAAGAGGGGAAAACAGCTGTTTAAACCTTTTTTAATTTAATTTATTCTCTACTGCACCTTTATATAACATCCGGAATAAACAGAAAATATTTTATGAATAGAAATACCTTGACTTGTTTGCTCCATTTTCTCCAAGTTCTGCCGTGGTTCTGTTTAAATAGATAGATTTCATGGGTTTGTTTTTTCTAAGCAAACAAGCAGCTGATGATTACTAAACTGCTTATTGTTAGATCAGGCTTGTGAAACAATTATCTGATTAAAGATGTTTCCATTTTATCCATGAGGTTATTTTAAATATATTTTACTGTCAGTTTCTCTGAGTATTTTTGTTCAATTCAATGTTTCTCCATCAGCTACAAATAGAAAACCACTGAACGGAAAAGTGAACTCTAATGTTTTATAATACTTAGTTTTTCTGGGAGACCTTCGGTTCTGCGTGGAAGTTACTCAAACATGAACTATTCACCTAAATGAGCACGCCTTAGCTGATGACTGCACTCCCTGACTGCAGCTGCAGGACAAAAGCTGCTTGGAAAACGCTCCGTAAGACAAGAAGACACAACAGGACATATACAACACATTTTTGGCAAAATATTGCAGGATGAATGCTGTTTTAAATCAGCTCCTTCTTTCCTTCCACCCATCTATCCATCTTCAGCCTGTTCAGGGTCCACAGACGTGCCGCTAGTCTGTTTCGGGTTTAACAATGCTCTCTACATTCATTAAAAGCAGCTCCACACGTAAACTTGGATACTGAACAACCTCCTTCTTTAAAAACTTTTTGGGCGGTAGCCGACGATGAGTCAGGGAGAAAAAGTGAAGCCGCAAACAAGGCTTTTATTGCAACCAGCTTCGCAAATAAATGAGCTTCAAATTAGCATTCACCTTGTCGAACAATTTCTAATTTTTTTCCCTTACCAACTGCTAGCCCTCTGGGACTTTAGCTTAAGAAAATTTATTATCCTCATTTCCTTTTCTCAGTTCATCATGGCTTCCTTGCTTTAATTAATTGGCATGCAAAGTGATTTTCATCTCATCATTCACGACTGGCCATGGTGTAATTCAACAGGTGAAAGCATCTCAGCTCCATTACAATAAAATACGCCTGGGGGAGGGGACTGGAGCACGCAAACATCTGGCTTCACACCAACTGTCATTTTCACTGTGTTCCTTTCTTACCAATGGTTCATAAAGGAAAAAAAAATCACAGCATTTGCTTTTAACTATTAATGCTTCAGTCTAAATGGCATTTCTATATATTTTGACAAACCTGTTGAGCAGTATCACAGCATTTAACCATCCAGTCCATCTGGAGCAGGGAGGCTGTAAAAATAATTCAACATTTCCATAAAAGTAATTCATTATTTATTTATTCATTTTATTAAAAAAAAAAAAAAACTAACCCACTTAAATGTATATACAAAATGAGTGATTCCCAAGTGCAGAGACCAATGTCACATGACTAACATTAGTGGGGGGTGGGGGGGGGGGGCTAGAGAGAAACAGGGCTTATGCTATTTCATAACTCAAACCAGCTCAATAACTTTACTCGGTTGTTTTGCAGAGTAGGGCACATTGCTTTGTAACACTAACTGGACCTTGAGCTCAGGACTCAACAGTTAATGCAAACATTAGTCTTTCCAGCTCATCGAAGGCCACAGATGATGGTAGCGCTCCAACAGCACCTGCTCCAACTGCACCTGCTCCAGCTGCACCCGCCCTAGGTGCACTTGTTCCAGCTGCACCTGCTCTAGCGGCAACTGCTCTATCAGCACCTCCTTCAGGTCGATCTGCCCCAGCTGCACCTGCTCCAGCTGCACGCACCCTAGATGCACTTGCTCTAGCAGCAACTGCTCTATCAGCACCAGCTCTATCAGCACCTTTTTCAGGTCGATCTGCTCCAGCTGCACCTGCTCCATGAGCACCTGCTCTATCAGCACCTGCTCCATCTGCACCTGCTCTAGCTGCACCTGCTCCTTTTGGCATCTGGTCTATCAGCATCTGCTCCAGCTGCACCTGCTCTAGCAGCACCTGCTCTATCAGCACCTCCTTCAGGTCGATCTGCCTCAGCTGCACATGCTTTATCGGCACCTGCTCCAGCAGCACCTGCTCTAGCTGCACCTGCTCCAGTTTGGATTTACCTTCAAAGAAACCAGAGAATAATAACTTCCATTGCATTGAGTGTTATTTGCTCAGAATCACTCTCAAATGAAAGCACGATGCCACCAAAGCTGCAACTACACTCGTTGACTCATCATGGCCACTTGCTGAATAATCGCTGGAGTGCTTTCAGGCTTGCCTGCAGACAATGATGAGAAAGCCAGCAAAAGTTGGAGAGAATGCTTTGAAAGCCAAAGTTGCTCTTTGCATTCCTCTGTGTTTAAAAAACAAAACAACACATTCAAAGGCTTTCACAGAGAATTTAACATTGCCCGCAGCCAGTTATATGTGCAAAGCCATGTTTGGGAGTGATAAAGATGGTGGAAAAAAAAGAAAAACAGTATCCCGCTGTCAGACACAATAATTGCTAGACAAATTGATGAAAAAGCATCTGATGTGAGGGAGCAGTTAATTGAGAAGCTGAAAACTGAAGAGGCATTTTCACAACATGTGGACAATCTGTGGACACCTCCAAAGACGCACAGCTGCCGGCTTTTTGCTTCCTCAACGTCATTAATGACGTGTGCTATGTGCTATGACTTGTCAGAAATGAGGACGTGCCACCAGTAATAAAAAAATTAACCAATTATAAATGTCTTATCAACTATAAACACAATACTTTAGGACATAAATAGTTTAAGACTGACTTTAAAATGTTATTGTATGAGCAGGTTTAAAATGGAACAACTCACCATAATAATCATCATAATAAAACACACTTCATCTTATTTATTAATATTTCAACTTTCAGCATCATAACTAAGGATGAAACAGGTTAAAAGAGCAATGCCCCATCTGAAAAAACAAGACCTTGAATTTTTCAATAAAAGTGGGGGTTTCTGTTTTATAGACAAAGAGATCTAGAGGAATCAGTGACAGATGTAGAAGGAAGCTTTAAAGTAAGAAAATTTACTGATTGTCAGTCTGAATATGAAATCAGTGGAAAAATAAATTGGGAGAGGTTAGAGTGCTGGTAAGAACACTTCGGGAACACAGTTGAACACTTAAGTTGCTGTAAAGGAGCGTCTCTGCAACCTGAAAGTTGAACTGTTGTGAGTTTCTATCCAGTTCATCTGAGTTACCCGACAGTGCTGCAACCTAATCAGCTCAAACCAGTGCATCTCCGGGGAATTCAGCTACAGCTCCATTTCTCTAACGTTTTCAAATTTTTCAAACAGATTTTCGTTTAATTCTGCACTTATATTTATCTATTTTCCTCATATTATACTGCAAAAACAGTTTTTTTTCTTTGCGGAGTCATAAAGAATGTTTAAATAATTAAAATGTTTTCAAGTTCTTGGAAGAAAGTCAGTAAACATTTTCTTTAAAATCCACATGAGCTGAAACCTGTTTCAGATTCAGTAAGGCACTCATGGAAAAGAAAAAAGGCAATAAAAAAGCCTTCATCAAATGTATCAACCAGAGCAAGTCTTTGAGGTAATATCAGTAGCGTAATATGAGACGGCAGGAGGTGATGCAACTCCACCTCAGTTACTTGAAACAGTTGATAAATGCACCACCCACAACGATGATTAAGATCTGGGACAGTGCATTCGTGAGCGTTCGTTTTACACCCTCTGTGCATGAGTAATAAAGCTCATACCTTGATTTGAC
The DNA here is from genome assembly GCA_018398805.1 of Hirundichthys speculiger. Lineage (NCBI taxonomy): Eukaryota > Metazoa > Chordata > Actinopteri > Beloniformes > Exocoetidae > Hirundichthys > Hirundichthys speculiger. The sequence goes on from JAGFBZ010002341.1 coordinate 660,534, forward strand.
CCTTTTCAGATAAACATGAACACTGACACTCCACATCTCATACATTACCCTTCACATACAAGTTTCCAAGATGACTCTTGAAGTCTGAAAACGTATTACGATGCCATGAAATGGAGCGTGAGCACGACATTTGCTCGACTGTCATTGGCTGCCCCTGCTTTGTGTAGATGAGAGTCTGTGTTCTCACCGCCTCTTATGACATTGCTCCTCATCTCCTCAGCGGCGCCCCGGTTGTTAGACCTGAAAAATGGTTCGAGTAATGGAACACAACAAAACATTATTAAGCATGCATGTGTTCCCAGTTCATTGAATTTGCTATTATAGGTGTGATTTATACAATATCAGATAAAGATCACCTGTGTCACGCAGTTGTTACACTTTTTCATGAAAGTATTTTTTTTTTTTTGAATGATTCAAGTGGCATCATAAGCCTTAAGGAGGATATCTTCGACAAATGAAGCGCCACGTTTCCAGTCACAGAAGAAAGCTTGTCATGTGACAATTCTGAGAGAACTCTTCCCAGATAGCAAACTTCTGTTTTTACAAACTTCACATTTCACTTTGATTGCATGCTTCCTCAGAAGCTGGAGAGAATTTATATCATCTTCAGACAAATGCAACCTAGCAGTTTTCTTTTAATCCAATTTGACCATACTTTGCTATTCACTTAAATATTTAATACATGCTGTATTCCTTTTCTGAATTTCCCTTTGTTGTTTCCCCTTCACCCGCTCTTTTACGCTTTTATCGGTGAGTTTCTCATCAGCTGCTCACTCACTGACTTCTTCCCACCAGCCACATATTTAGTTGGAGGCTGTAACATATTAGATCTGTCTCGGATCTACCCTTGACTTTCGCCTGAAGAGAACCAGGGTAGGTTCCAGCAGATAAATAGATAAAAGATGAATGGATGCTGCAATGTACTAGTGAGACTCACAAACCGCATCTATGAAGCATTCACATATAGGCCCCAACGTACACTTCCCGCTAGCTGCTAACTGCTACCTGCAAAGGATTGCTAATGCTAATGCATCTTCCGCCCCCTAAAGTCGCTCGCCGTTGCCGACTCCCTTACTCACATTGTAGATATGGCAGTGGGTGTGTCTTTTGCCCTTTCCGCAAACTCGGTATCTTGCCGACATGCGTGTTGCGGGTGGTCAGACCACCCGCAACCCAAGAGCGAAAGCACCCAAGAGCACGTCCAAATGGCATCAATGTGCGTCCACCTGGTCACATGTGGACATGTACAAACGGCTCTACCTCTTGAATGAACTCTTGTATAAAAAGTGTGATTTGGCCTCAGTTGAACCCCTGAGAAAATGGCAGAGATCATCTTAAACGGCTTGCTCACGAGTTAAACCATAGACAACCAGAGCGTGTTTACTGGGAGCGCACCAACTATCTGGAACTTTCAGGTTGCCGATAGGAATTGTCTGTGTAAAAATATTTATATGTATATATCAGTGCAGAGGAGGAAGCTCTACAGCAGAGTCCCAGACGAGCTGCACATGAGAGCTGCTCTGCTCTGATGAAAAGATGCTCCATAGCGGTTTGCAGGTAGCGCAACCTGCTCTTAAAGGCAATGGCTACTGACGCACTGATTGGTTTAACAGGTGAAACCCCCTAACCACTCCTATGCATAATGTAGCGGGTAGCACAGGTGGGATAGCGGGTTTAGCAAGGGTGGAAGATTATGTTCTTTGCAGGGGAACGCCCCTCCTGCTACCCGCTATCCCTTAATAGCGGCTTTAGGAGATCTGGCGGAAGATCGGGCCTATAGTGAATAAAACATAACATTTACTTCCAGTTTGGGGGATTATTTGTGAGTTGGACTACTTGTACTCTAATTAATCGATGCACTTATTGGCCATTTTTGTTTATAATCAGCCTTGCACAGTACCTGAGAATCAACTGTTACCATATGAAGAGAAGAAAGGAAATTGACTCAACGTATTATAAATCAGCCATCAGCCACCCTGATGTTTTATAAATCAGCCTTTAATCAGGCATTAAAGAAAAAAAAACCAAACATATTTGTTGACCTGTAGGCTGATCTAGCCATGAGACATTTTCCTTTTTTTTGCTCTTAGTTTCAAAGTGATGAGTTTGCTCTATTGAACTAATCAGCAATAAAATCTTTGCTCTTCAAACACAGCTCTTTTGCATGTTTTAAAGTTGAGATTAAAGATTAGATGATCAAAGATGATCAAAGTTCTTTTTTTTTCCCTTCTTTTTTTCCCTCCTCCTACTTTGGAGCTTGTTTGTAGAGATGTCATGAGTGAACTGTAGCGTCCCCAAAGCTTCAGCATTAGTAGGTTCACTAACGTGGTTGGTCATGAAACTATACTGTTGTACAAGTAAATCAGTTTTTAGTTTTGTGCGAAATTAATTTTTCAGCCACTGTTTTTTTTTGTACCATTGCTACAATAAAAACCCTAAATTGTGGCAGCTGAAAAGAATGGCATATTATTTAAAAGAAAAATTACTTTTTTGTGTTTGAGAGTACAGAATATGTCGGTCTTTTATATGATGGCTCGGTTAACGCTCGGTTAAAAAAAAAATATTATTTTTTTGCAGCTCAAAATGTATAATTAAGTCATAGATAATTCTAGGTATTATGTGACAGAACCAGCTCAGAATACAGTTATCCCACTCCTCCAATCTTAAAATAATGCTGTATTCTCTTTACCTTTGAGCAGTTAAAACTGCTCTTGTTTTTTTTAAAGCAGTGTTTTCATGTCAGTTTAATATACAGTGATGTGAACTGAATTTGCAGTGTGTACCTGTGTCTCTCATGCAACATACTGGCCCCGATCGTACACTTCCTGCTAGCCGCTACCTGCAAATTGCGGGTTTAGGAACCTCCGCTAACCACTAATGCAATCTTCCGCTCCCTAAAGCCACTACCCGTTATGCCGACTCCCTTACTAACAATATAGGTGTGGCAATGGGCGTGTCTTTGCCCTTTCCGCAAACTTGGTATCTTGCGATCGCGGGTTGCGGGTAGCGGGTGATCTGACCACCCTCTACCCGCACCCCTCCTGCTACCTGCTATCCCTAAATAGAGGCTTTAGCAGATCTCGTGGAAGATTGGGCCCACTATGCTGTCGTATGGTAATAGTGTGTTTCAAGGGCTTTTGAGTCCCCAGATCCACGTAGCCCCACAAAGCTGTGCTACTATTCTCAAATAAGGCACATCCCCCAGAATAGCTGGGTGTCACAGAGTCCAGTAGTTCTCTTCATCCCCTGAAACTGGCTGCTGTACTGAGCTGTAAAGGGATGGTTAAAATCAGAGTAATTGCACTTACTTATGTGCTATTACGACTGAAGCGTGTCACAGATATTTCAATAACGCCTCAAGAAATTGTGTAAGTATTTTTGTAAAAAGGTGTAGTATGACTCCTGTAGAAAAAAAGCTGAGCATATTCAGTCTTGAAAGTCTCAGTTTGAGTCCTTAGTATAAGATTTATAAAAAAAAAAAAGAAACATAAATTTGTAGGAGTACGTGTCCTGCATGAAAACCTTCTTCAGAGATGTCAGTCTATCCTCCCACAGTTACATTAGGGGGGTTATTAGGGGGGTTGGAGCTCCTTCACCACTTGATATCAAAGGCTTTTGAATGTTATAAGGACTGAGAACTTGAGCTAGAATTTTTTTTTTTTTTAAACAGAGGACATTGTAAATGTACAGTTTATTCTTGGAGAAGATGGTCAGATTTGCTCCAAAAATGAAAGGGCATCCACCATAAACACTCATAGCCACCCTCTGAGGGATGACCATTATGGCAGAACTGGTTTCTCTGTGTTTTCTCATGACAGCGCAGCTTTTCTACAGTATGGGGTCTCTCTGCCTTTCATTCCAGTCCAAAGACACGCAGCCAGCTGAAATGAAGGCTTTAAATTGCCTCGAATGTTTGGTACAAATATGAGCATGTCTGTGACGGTCTATTAGTTACAAATGTGCAGACGGTAGTGTTGTAAACATGCTGCAGTCAACCCTCATTGGCTTTCATCTGAATCGAAAGAGCGTGTTGGTGCGCTGTACTGCCTTACAAACCTCAGTTCATTTAAACCGCCTTGCTGGTACCCTGTACTCCCGGGGCCCTACGCCGTCTTCCAACACTCGTAAACTCATGGCGTAGGATTATTTCATTCCCCGTGTTTTATCTGTGCATGTCCACAGAAAAAATGTACATGAACAGATACAAGAAAGGAGGGGAAACAAATCCTCAGATTTAACTGGAATGTATAAAATCACAGTCTTATTATCATTACTGTGTGAGACATCATGGGGAAATGTTGTTAATGTTTACAAGATTCCCTTTTTTAATGGGCTGTCCTTGTCTTAAAGTGAGCAAAGCAGTGGTAACTGTAAATGTCGTAGAGGTAATCAGTAGATGCAGTTTAGCCTCTGGCACTCTCACACAGCCAGCAGTGCCGCTTCGCATGTTAATTTCTTTAGCCATGCAAGTTTGAGTTTACAGATGACGCCGCTGGCTTCGTTGGTGATGAAGCTACATGTCACCACCTGCCTGCGTTTCTTTGTTTAGACAAAAGGCAGGTAAGAGTTAAAGAATTATTCAATACACAGTAATATAGAGGTCTTCACGGGTCCACTTTCATGGACTCGAACCCTAATGGACCTGTGAAAATTCAACCCGACCCGAGCTATTATCATAAATCCGGGATCCGAACCTGAATAGACCCGCAATATTTAGACCCGGATCCGACCCGACCCAAGTATCTAGTTTCCGACCACGAACCGAACCGAGATACCTGAATAGAACCGAGACAATACAGCCCATAGTTGCTCATGTTAAAAGTTGTCTAGCGTTGAATAAAACTTGATTTTCTTACCTAAAGTCTTCTTCTACCCGGTTCAGTTGCTACATAGGCTACGTGATGTAAACAACAATAAATCCACGTCGTTGTTTTCTTTGTGGATACATATGCTATTTGTAGCAACTGCTAACGCTAATAGCCTACACCGGTCAGGATGTGTCGTGAACATATTCTCTCATCCAACGTTGTCATGTTGGCGATCCGTTGTGTTTTAGTGTTGTAAGCCAGCCTGGCGCTTTAAGGGACGAGGTGGCCTATGGGAAATGTAGTGGGGAAGTGTGTGTGTTTTTGCATCGTGTGTGGAGGTTTTAGGGGAGCCCAAGAAGAAGTTTTGGCTGTATCACCCTGTAGGTTCCGTGCAGTGCTTAAAATAAAGTGCCGTTCATGCAAAGAAAAACGGGACTTTTCTCTCCTTTCCACTGGCGTGTTACTCTCTGTTACGAGCCTGGGACGGTACAGTGCGGCGGTTTCTTTACTACGGTTCGGAAACCAGAAGCCGCTAGGTAACAGTTGTCATGTTGGCGATCCGTTGTTTTACAGCTGCCGGACATACTGGTAATAACACGCTACGTAACACGATCGTTTCATGACAAACACGCCACGTTAATGAATAATCATTTAACTGCCCCGAGTCCTGACATTGGCTAAACCAAACTACTGTTTGTTTGTTTATTTTTGTTTGACCTGTCACCTGACATTTCACAGCCTATTGGATGGAGGGGGGCGGGGCGGGGGGGGTTGAGTGACAGCTGCCACAGCCAACATCTTTGCTTCTCTCGGTTAAACGCAGACCCAGCCTGTCAGAGAGCACTGGACTGAGACTAACTGTACCGATTCTGACCCGAACCTCGAGTCACGTCTTGTGAGTTGACCTGAGATCTGATTCGGGTCGGAACCTCGGGTTTCCTGGTTGTTCTGAAGACCTCTAATGATATTAGACCAGGGCAGCATCGCTTTTTGTTGTTGGTCCAAGGTACCGTCTGCACTTTTAAAGAGGAAGATTAGTCAGTTAGTTCAAATGTTTGCACAGTTTACTAATGAATGAGAGTCAGCAGTGATGTGAATCCAGATGAACAGATATAGTGTGTAGAAATGAACTCTCGGTCGGTGTCGTCTTCAAACCGAAACACATCCTGTGTGATTTCTAAAACCCCTCAAATGTTTTATGCTTTATTTGTATTTTGAGACGCCTTCTTCAGAAGTACCAGTAGAGTACAGGAGGAGTGCATTTGTTATGCAGGGCTTTTATAACGGTTTTATTATATACAGTCTTTTAATTAGTTTGATAGAGCATTTATAAATGCATGCAGTCACGAGCTGGTTACCAAGCAACAGTTGCTGTGATTCATATGAGTGCATGGTGATGCCGCGAAGATGGATCTTGATGGAACAACAGAATTAAATGCAAATTAAAAAAAAAAAAACAGAGTTTGGATTTCGTGTTTCTTTACAAAAAGCATCATTACAGCAAGAACCACCTGTTCACTCTTGTATCACTGAGGATACTGCCGCCGTTGTGTCATGAATAACGGCAAAATAATGTCTGAATTTGTTTCTACTGGATGCTTAATACTTTGCTCCCCTTTTGTGGTCTTTTGTGGTCTTTACAGGAGAACAAAGTGTCCGTTTGTTGCGCCAAATGTTGCGCAAATATAAAACAGGCTGCATACATTGAAAACAGTCCAGATGTTTCTGGACGTTGTTTAACTGCCCAGAAACCTGCAGCCAACATGTGGCGGCTGGTTTCCTTTTACACGCACCTGTGCAGATCCTCAGCACCGTTAGCTCGTGAGCTCATCCGGGAACGGTTTCTGTCTGCTTTCAGGACAAATGTTCCTAATCTTGATAACAGTTTTGAGGCTCAGCAAAAAAAAGGCCAATGTTCTGCCAGAGAGAACTATGGAGCCTGAGTGGCTTTTAGCTGTTGACTGATACAAATAGGCCTTAAAACATAATCAGATAACAGTAAATTGCCTGAATGGATAATTTAATCTCATTAATCAACTGTATTTTCTTACTTTTGTATCCAGGAAGTCCTTAAAAGCAGCTGTGCCTTGCACACAGCTCTTGTTCGTTGCTCAAATTTACAGAACCTCAGTAGCTTTTAATTACTTTGGCTGATTACCCAACTGTCTAACAAATAGGTTGTGTTTGCAGTTGGTTCATTTCACTTATGAAGTAGTGAAGGCAAAAGCAATCACACAAACGGGCTTGTGGCTGCCAGGCCTCATGGTGTCTAAATTCCTTTAATAATACGAATAACAACGGCAGCTGAGGAAAGATGCCTGCTGTTGAAGCACCGAACAAGCACCTCTTACTGTTCAGCTCGAGTTTCATTTGATGTGAAGAGGTGGTAGAGATAAAGAAGAAAAAAAATTCTTTTATGTGTCAAAGCAGTTTGTTTGCACACTTGCTCCTTAGATGGAGCACGTTCACCGCTGGCTGCAGGGTTTGAGGTTCGGTCAGCGACCGCTCTGAGCGTCAAAGTGGGTTTAAGCGACACATCAAACCTGAAGTTGTTTTTTTCACTGCAGCTGCACCAGCATCGGTGTGAGGTGAGACATGAAGGTTTATCACGATGCTGGATGTCGGCTGTTTTTGGACAGTGCTTGTAGTTCCAGGGTCAAAGAGTCCAGACCCGTCCTCTATACAGGTCATGTGGAGTCATGATGCAGTGATGACCTCCTCCTACTGTTGCATGTTTCAGGATGTGTTTGCGGAAAAAATGGGATAAAATAATAAGATAAATGCTTCATCACTTGGTATCTTTCAAGAGCCTTTAAAGTGTTCTGGGAAGGAATGGCAACATTATGTTACTTTACTGCTTGAAATTTCTTAAATGAAAAACCAAAATAAAGGATTTTGCAGAGGAATGATAAGGAAATAGTAGTTCTTTATTAGGGCTGTAGTGATACACTTATCTCATGATGCAATACGATATATATCTATTCATCTTACAATACATTTACATCATTTTCCAAAAGATTTTAAAGGGACAAAGTGATTTTGGTGACATCTTGTGAGTGTTCCAATTACTTTGTTTGAATTAACTGAACTGAAAGCATCAATACCACATTATATGGCTGACAGGCAGCTTGCAAATGCTGGACAAAATGAATAAAAGATTTGTTGAGAAAAATAGTTTCATTTACTTAAACAGTGCATATTGTTGCTTGCAAGCTTTTAAAGGTGAGACACGGGGTTTAGAAAGAAGCTTAGAATATCGATACCCACGACCGAAAAATCGATACTTGATACTTAATTCTCAATACAATATCAATATATATATATCACAGAATCGATAAAATCGCACAGCTCTATTCTTTGAGTGCGTACCAGAGTTATAATAGTTTTGGATTTTCCATTAGTTTTAGTTTTTATTTAGTTTTTAGTTTTGTTTTTAAATTCAATTAGTTTTAATTAGTTTTTAGAGCAGTTTTGCTAGTTTTTATTCATTTTTGTTTTTGAAATACTTAGTTTTAGTTTAGTTTTTATTAGTTTCAGTGTTAGTTTTATTTTGTAAATTAGGGTTGTATTTTGGTTCAAGTGAAGCACTGAACTCTTTGAAGGCTATCGAATCACATAGTCGTGTTTACACTCCGGTCTCAATAAACATATTTATCAATGCGTCTTCCCGCTTGTGTGGTGTTCCTGCGTATTTACTGACCAGCAGCTATTTGGTCGCCGGTGGAAATAGTCCATTATGGTTGTAGTTTTCTCCCGTTCCTTCCCAACGCTGACTGGCCTGCAGCTGTAGCTTCTCTTTCCAGTGGGCTAGTTTAGGCTAGCTTATCCAGGTAGTCTTGGTTAGCCTTCTTATGGGAGCTTTTCAAATGGACTTTCAGATTTGTGGGGTTTTTCCCCTTGAGAAGTGTTCCACACAATGTATCACCTGCTTCTACAACAAGGTGCTTATCTTAATCGATAACACAGTCATAGTCAAAAAATCACAAATAGGACTGTGCCGCTTTCTCTCAACTTTTGCTGCAGCCATCACTGCTGATCACTTTTTTTTTTTTTTTTGTAGTTGTGTTGTTACGGCAGAGAAAAGTTAATAGATTTCAAACGTTTGAGGAAAAAAAATTACAAACACGAAAACGAAGGACGTTCTTGGCATTATTGTAGTTAATTTTAGTTTGTTTTATAAACACATAATACAGTTTCAGTTAGTTAGCGTTTTTTTTTTAAACTCTCGTTTTTATTTTATTTCAGTTAACAAAAATGTCTCTTCAATTCTAGTTTTCGTTATTTCGTTCTTTTTCGTTAATGATGATAACCTTGGTCTGTACTTTCTCACCATGCTGTTTCTGGTTTGATTCAAGCAACAGTGTTGAGTATATTAAAGGGGAAACTAACAGCATCCATCATTAAAAAAAATAAAAAAATAAATTGTGTGTCTAACTTTGTCTTTCCTTCTTCGTTTTAAAAAGTCAGCAGCGCTGCGTTCACTGCCCGTCACAAGCCAGTTTAATTTGGCTGCTAATGTAGCGTTCATCAAAACAAAGTCCTGTCTTTGGTGACAGCTGGGTATCAACAGCTTTATTTCTGAGCCACAATCAAACTTCACACAACTCCTGAGTCAGGACAACAGATGTGCTCACTCTCTAATTACAGGAGCAAAAGATAAACTTTATCTAGAAAAGGATATACAGGGAGATAACTATTGATTTGCAGTAATTAGAAGTGCGTGCACGTAGTCTGAGATGAACATTTGGGCCTACTTCCCTGGCAGGATCGAGTGGGAAGAGAACGTGGACGTGCTAGACGCTTTCACGCCGTAAATCTTCTGAATCCTGAACAGCAGCGCCAGTGGAGCCTGACTGTAAATCAGGGGGACTTGTTTAATAATTTGTGCTAAAAAGACAAAACAAGGTTGGTCTAATGGGTGAGATGGTCAGCGTGATGCTCGGATACCGTAGACGTCTTCATGTTTCACGTCACTGAGGCCTTTTCTTTATGATTTACAAATGTGACACACTCGAGCATTTCTTTTTTTTTCATCGACTCCTATTTTAGGTACAATAACATATCTTTACTGTACTTATTAGAGATGGGCTGGACTGGGAATATGGAAATATTTTAATATTTTATGCATTAAAATACAGTGAGAAATATCAAGTGATCCATATATAGTTTTCCTGCAAAAGCCAAAAAATAGACATACAAAGACGTTTCATCATTTGTTATTCACATTGAAAAAGTGTCAATATGGAAATATATGTGTAAAATCTGAGGCTTTTGAGTCCAAAATTATCCTCTGCAGAAAAAGAAGGCACTTCTTTAAAAGAGACGTGCACATTGACTGTGAAAGAATAAGCTAAATAATCCATCCATCCCAGTTTCCCGGATGTTCCTTCTCAGGGTCACAGGGTTCTGCTGGAGTTGTTTTCAGGTACCGGAAACAACAACACTCGTCCTAAACTTCACAAGTATTATCACAGAACTTCAATGATGCCATCATTCTAATTCTCTGGATGGTAAAAAGACAAATACAGTGATCCCCTATTTTTCACGGTTAATGGGGACCGGCGCCCCCCCCCCCCCCCCGCGAAAAATCAAAATCCGCGAACTGGAGCCGGAGCCCCCTGATCCAAAATAATGTGTTTAAAATATGTTTAAAAAGCACAAAAAACACAAAGCAGCGAAAGGCTCAACTGTTTTTTTTTCTATTACCTTCACAACCTCTGGTCTCTGAACCATATTAAACAAACCGCTGGTATTGTGCTATTTTTGGCTCCTGATTAGCAGGTAACACGCTAACAAAAGAAAAAGTCCGGTTTTCTCTGCATGGAACAGGCACTTTATTGTGGCACTGCAGGAACTTGTAACATCACACAGGTTGTATTGTTCAGCTCCTGTCGATTTTTTAATTATATTATATATTTCTAAAAAATCCACGAATAACTAAAACCGTGGAACTTAAAGCGCAAATTGGCAACGGATCACTGTATATGATTTGCTCTGCTTTAGAGACTGATGCAGATATAAACAAAAAAAAAAGTTTTGAATCAAGTTATCCTCTCTTCTATGTTTTGCATTTATCTCCATCTCATTTGTTACAGTAGATAATTTCCAGTATGTCACTGTGAATAATCAGAGCATTAATAGACTGCGTGATGCGGCTCCACCTCTCCCCTTTAATAGATTACATCACTGTCCCCGCTCCATTCATCAAAAAGTGTTTTTCATGAGGTTAACTACTATAGTAAGAACTCAGTTGTTTAACAATATTGATAACGGTGATGACCCGCGTGTTAACACGTCTGGTTTTACAGCAGAAATAAACATATTTACAGTCAGTGAAACTGCTTTCACTGAACTTGACTTCTGAAATCCACTGAAAATAATAACCTCTTTGTTTCTATTACTTTCAGTTGAAGGTCACATAAAAGCTTCTATTTCTCTTTCTCTTATTTTTATTTTTTTATTTTTTTGTGGAGTCAGCCACTCGGCTCCGTTCCACCCTCCTCTTCCCAGGAATGTGCCTCTTTTGCAATTTGTCATACGGCTTTGTGCTCTCCACTTACAAACTATAGCAAATGGAGCCTAATGCAGAGTTGAACGGGGATGAAGATGGATAAACTGGACAATTCTCTGATGTAGCTGTTGGATGTCGCAGAGTTCACTGAAGGGCGCATTTTCAGACCAACGTGTCGGGACTGCGCCGTGCCAGAGTTTTTGACTTCGTAGGTACTTCAGATATTTAAAAACAGACGCTCTGATACACAGACAGACTGTTATGTGTTGTTTTTTTCCTCATCAAACATCCCCTCTACGGCTGTCAGTCTGCGTCACGGAGGAAACACAGTGTGTGAGGATGATTCTGTTCTGATTTAATTGCTTTAGGAAGCAGCCACATGTTAGCAGCTGGTTATTAATATTACATGGGTCGGTTCGCAGATCACATCCTGATGCGTTTCATAGATCTTGAAGGATGCAAAGTGATCCCGTACTGCAGGTGTCACTAAAGATCAGCCAGTACAATACGCTCTCTACCAGTTTTACGTATGTCAGTTCCTCAATAGTTCCTCAAATTGAAAAGGAGCATTTACTTTTCATTATACTTAGAAAATCATTTATTCATTCGTATAAGTTGGCTGTACTTTTTGTTTTTTTCTGGATTTTCATATTTTTCTTAGCAGAAGATGGTTGTTGAAAAGGTCTGTGGACCTGACATGAATACACATGTAGCTTTTTACGGATCTGCAGCTGCAGCTGATGTCATTCAGATCTGAAAATGTCAAAAAAAATACGTAATACTTCGGACTTTGCTGACAGCGAACATGTTGTTAGCGTGCAGGGAAGCTGACGTGCTGACAGCTCTCTGAAACTGCCAGCTTAGACTCCAAGTTAAGAGCTTAAATATATTTAAAAACATAAGGCTTAAAGAAGCAATTTAAACTTCACTGCTCAAACATGTTTTGTTTATTGTTTGAATTTTTGTGGAGAGGCATTAACTTTTCTTTTTATCCCCTCCATTCATTTCTTGGGACACACAGATTAAAGTAATCCCACACCGGTGTTAAGGAGTTTATCAGGATGGTATAAAGTCCAGCACCAGCGTGTGCAAAGAGCTAAGTGTTTCAAGAGCTTGTAGAAGCACGTTTCACCTCATTTCCACCTCCATGTATGTCGCGATCAGTCTCTCATGTTATCGTGGTGTGATTCTGGTCTGTTTCTCTCCACAGTGTAGCATCTGATGATGCACAGCCCAGACCATGCGTCATCCACCACCATGCTTAGCATGGAGTAAGGGCTGTTTGCGCTAATATGCTACGTTTAATTTTTGCACAAGTCTTTTGGTTTGTACCGATGAAACTTTGATGAAAATGTAAAGTGTGATCCCACATTCTGAGAGAGAGTATGCTTTCCTCCGGCACATGTGTTTGGAAAGACTCATCTTTTTTCAGATGGTACTGTCATGAAATTTAACATTTAATATGCAAACTGAGGCATGTGAGATGTAGCCTGCAGGGGTTATGACTGCACAGAGATGACCCACATCTGAGACCCCCAGACCAGGAGACTGCCAAAAAGTAAATCCTACTTTCTCTATAAACTATGTGGAAGCATTAAGGGTAAATGTAGCTTCTCACTGTTTCTGCATTTTAGTTTAGTTTGGTACAGCGGTGCTGTAATGATATGCTTTCAGATGGATATAAAATGGAAAAGAAACAGATTATTTCATAAGGAAATGTAAACTTTCTCTAGTGTAACTTTTTGACACTCATCAAAGCACTCACATTAGTGTCACCTTCTAGATTGATAAAACCACAGAACACATTCCTTTTTTTGTTTAAGCACTTATTTGCAAGTGCAAAATATATATATCTGGCCCATTAGCTGCTCCATGCTCGCTTCCCGGCCATTTGTTGGTCGGCAGCTACTGTAAAACAAAAAGCAAAACGGATGACTGCTGCAGCTGAGAAGGATGCTTTTAAGAGCAGGGAGCATTAACCAAAACCGTAAAGTTATGGACCGCAGAGCCAAATCAATGAGGTGAAAGAAGTCTGAGTTCGACGAACTCACGAGCCGCTGCTTTCTCTTCATAGTCCTTTAATCCATCGCCTGTGAAGTTATTCATGATACCATCTTTATTATCAATATGTCCTGTTTTGTTGTACAGTGTCACTGCAGCTTATCTGTGTTGAAATAAAAAGAAAAAAAAAAGCTAATTCATGGGCATTGCTAAATGATGTTCATTATTGTTACTCATGGCGTCAAATCTGTTGTTGTTGTACCCTTATCAGTCTGGCATTGATGTAGACTATTAAACACAACATTTCTCATATTTCACAACACAAGATGGTTTATTTATGATAAGTGATGAGGCAGACATTGACAGAAGCCCGTTTAGAGTCAGCGCCACCCTGCTCCAGTCGCACGCACCTTATCTAATATATTAAATGCCCCCACTGCACATCCGCCATTTACTCTTTCCTTTTATCTAATTTTGGAAACACTTACCTGTGTATTGAGCTCCCACTCCTCCGGCGATATCAAATTTTATAAACGGTGTCACTCTTCTTTATCAAATCTGCACATGTAGCCCGTCTGCTCGCCCGGCTCTTATTCATCCGTGTGTTATTTAGTAAATGTGTCCTGTGTGAGTGCTCTCAGTCTTGTTTGTCTGCAAACATTTCGTGCCTGCCAGCTCTGTTCACAAAGCCGCTCCATAAAACACCAGGCGGGCCGGGCGGGGGACTCTGACAGCGTAAGTAATTTCCTGTTGGACGACATTTTTCATAAGCCTGAGCTTCCATGCATTTTGTCACATGGTGCAATTCATTACAATTAAGTTGTTCATCTAAAAAATATTATTATCATTAATCCACAGTTGAGACGCGTGCTCAGCGGCTGAGTCCAGTAAACGCTGTCCAAAAGTAGATGGTAAATTATGTGACCCTGCTGTAGACTGTCAGTGAGTGAATATATAGTGGTTGAAATTGATGCGACTACTTTGAAAAATAATTTTTAAAAAAAGGTACAGAAACGGCTACAGCTGTATTTTTTAGGGAGTATACTTTGCCTTGGGCAAAGAGAGACAGCCAGTGGTCTAAATGGGACCAGACAGGGTTCTTGTTTCTGTACTCAAATGTGCTGTGAGAGGCTACACGATGAGATGAGCAGAAAATTTACCACCAAACTTGCCATGCTGTCCAAAAGAGTCTGAGCAGTGTGTTAAAAGCAGCCTGAGGCTGCAGTTCTCAGGTGTTGGCTTTGGTCTTTATTCAGTATAAGTAAGACCAAAAAGATCACCTGTCACGACTCTGTGGGTGAGTTTATGACATTTCATTTCATTTTTGCTGCCCCCAAATAGATTATTGAACAAATTTATTCCTGTGCTTCCTGAAGTTAAATACACATCCAGGTTAGGGGTAAGGGAAGAAATGCATGCAACGTGGCGCAGTCCATTTCTGATTTCCATGCAATGATGCTGCAGCATTTGCTCTTCTACCTAAAACTGAAGTCGCTACCTCAAAATGAGATCTGACCTCATTTCTCGTTGGTGGTTTGACCACCAGTTTATTCTCTGCGACAAATTATTTGCAGAAGCAAAAGTCCACGACTTTTGTGAGGCTCAGTGTGAAGATCATGTGTAACAATTAAGATGGAAGTCCAACTGAAGGACTTTCATACAATAAGATGTTCTCAACTTCCCTTCATTGAAAAAAAATCTAAGGGTAAGTAATTTATCTATCTAAGCACGATGATTTTAAAAGCTGTCAACTTCGCACAAGCTTCAAATATTGCATTCCCTTTGTGGCTTTTTCCGTCATTTTTACAGCCATCTTTTACTGAAATTGTGAGCTGATGATCGCATATGTCTGAAAAGAGCCTTAGGGTGAATTCCAATTCCTCCCTTAACCCTCAATCTCTAAAATGCACTCCTGTGATGTGCTAGTGCTGTCCCGATTCTTAGAGCATCAAGTTGAGGGACAGGTTTGAGGGCTGTATCGCCCTCAACATTGAGATTCTCCGGCACCACCGTTGGAAGTAAGGGCTACCCAGAAGGCAATGCGTATTTTTGCCAAGACATCTTCCGAAAGGATGGCGCCAAAAAGTAAGTATTTTCATAGTTAATTAAGTTAATCCGGATCTGATTCAGAACGTGGATTTTATCGCTCTTTGTAAATCACTATATGGGGGAACTGGTGCGCTTGGCAGAGGTCTGCTCTCTTAGTGCTTTTCTAGTTCAACACTGAAATTGTTTGGAACTTAAAATAAAATAAATGGAATTGGCTCTTAGACTACTTTGCATTGGGGTACTGAGCTGATGACATCACATGTAACGTCAGCAAGTAGCACAGGGGAAGTTTCTTAGTTATCAATGTGGACAGAAAGGCTGACAGTTCAGTACCCAGGTGCAGAGATGCTCCTTCATAATAACATGTCCAGGATTACACCATTTATTGATAACAATCACTTCATCTCTCCTCCTTTACTCTTACCACTCTGCACTCTTTCTGCTCATATTGTCTGACTGTGCTGGATTTGAACTTTTCTGTTCTTGCATATCTCATTCAGGAAAGCAGAATCCTGCTTTCCTGTTATTTCATTTGCCGTAGCACCTTCCATTATGTTTTCCACAGACATCACATTCTCCATGACAATCAAGGGAAGAAATGGTCTAAACTTTGCCCTCATTCTCCTTTTGGCTTATTTGCTACTTTTGTATTTTTTCCTCTTCAACTCAACTTTGTGACCAATTAAGCATCTTCCATATGTTGGTGACAGCAGAGTCTGTAGTTCAAGATAAGGATGGATTACAAGTCTGCATTTTGTGTAAAATACTCTGAGCCATGGTATAAACACATGGACCTCTAAGCCTGCTGGACTGCAGTCTCTCTAAGTACAAAGTGAATCTGCTGCCTTAATGTTAAACCTTCACACAACACGAGCATGTAATCTTTAAGCCCCGGGCTATTTTTGTGAAACTTCTACTTGAAAAGCATCCCCAAATTCGGCGAAAGATAGATTTGAAATACTCCATCACAAGTTGACATTTTTGGCTTGTTCCTCTTTCAAAGGGTAAATTAAAAAGTAAATGCCAGTTTGATAACAAGTGGGTGATACTGATGTTACTGAAAGTATTCTCAGGACTGCTGCTCTTTTGTTACCGGCATAAGGGAACGGCACATGCTAGATCCATTTAAGTCAAAGTGGTGCTATACAGCCTCGTAAATGATTGTGCTACGCTTGGAAACCTTCAACAAATAAACTGATAAATAACTAGGATTGAGTGTGGTGCTTGCTTGTTTAAAACAAAAACAGGAAGATCGAGGGAGGTGGGGGGCTTTTTCTGTCTAATTTTTATTTACAATCAATCACATTCAGCTGCCAAAACTTCAAGGAGTGATGCCTGAAGGCTGTGATGGATCCAGCCTCATTTTTGGATGTTTTTATCCATTACATTCAGGAATAACAGCCGTCTTTGATCATCCCTTGTTTGTGTCAACATTTATCTCTGTCAGTTTGAAAGATCCTAGTTTTCCAATTATCTGTAAGCACGACTTTAGTCTTTGACACTTCGTCGTCTGAGTTTTCATCAAGATGATTTTTTTTTTTTCATTATTTATGGCCTTCAGTACCTCGGGTGTCTCCAGAAATACTCCAGCTTTTCCTCCTGCGGATGAAGTAATGGCATTGCTTTGATTTCCTCTGCCTACACTTTATTTTGGTTGCTTTGCTTCACACAAGACAAATGCAAGACAAATGTCATCTAGCTCTCGGACTCCCCGTTGCTCAGAGCCCTTTTCCATTTATCAGACTGGTCCAGGCCTGGCGAGCTGTCAGCTTCGATTTATTTATTTGTTTTTGTCAGCATATTCCAACGGACTCATAGAATCTGGCTGAAGGTAGTTCACGTTGTCGCTGCTTGACTTCTTAATGCTGCGAATGGATCTGACAGTCTCGCCGATTGTAATTGTTGTTATTGTGACTCAAGCTGCTGAATCTTTGAATTCAAGAGGCTTTCTTGACTCTCTGAACCCCAACATCCAGACCACGGTAATAATGATGAAAAAATGGTGACGTACTTCTCAGACTCGAAGCAACAAGTCCCACCGGAGGCTGAAGATCAAAATCCGATTCAGTTCAATTCAGCTTCATTTGTATGGCATCTATTACAATACAAATTGCCTCTAGGCGCTTTTCAGAGACCCAGAGAATGGCCCCACGAGCAAGTATAATTAACTAGAAGTAATGTTGTTAAATTAAAAAAATTAAAGAAACAATTTCTGGTAAAAAAAAAAAAAAAAAAAAAAAGGAAAAAAAAAGAAAAATAATAATGAGAAATCAATACTTGTGTGATTGCCAAGAAATGGAAGCTGGCTTGGCTTTCTGACCACATAGATGTGTGCGTGATCATTCATGTGAATAACCCCAAATAAACAAAACCCTGAGGATGTTTTTAATTATTAATTTAATGTTGGAATTGATTTTTATGTTGCCCTTTTAGTGGATCTCACAGCGCAATCTAGATGCAATCCAGTGGCCTCCACAAGGATGAGGCAACAAGTGAGAATGAAATGTAAAGATAATATTCAGATAATGCACCAGCCATTGTCCATTTTGCCAACCGTATGTTAAAACCAGCAGGAAGAAGGCAGAAGCCTATAAAGCAGGTGGGGCTCCAGCATTATCCTTCACTCCCGTGGAGGAGATGGCTCTCAGCATCAGTAGAAGACGGGGCCCTTGTGGATGGAATCGCTGGGAACCAGCAACCTCTCAGATTACCAGCACATTGGTTCAATGCATGTATTTCAGGTTGAATAGATGTTAAATTTTAACATGAAAATGAAGTCATTTGCGATCCTTTAAAGGTCCAGCATCTACTGGTCAGAATAAGATCACACATCAATCCACCACAGTGTAAAAGACCTGGATCAGCTGTGGCTTTCCATCCATTTGTTGATCCTAAGAAGGGAATGTCACTGTGTGACAGTGACCAAGCCACAGCCTTAGTGAGCGTGGACTTAAATACTCAATTAACATACTCTGTGCTTTTTTGGAAATGTCATTAGTTTGATAGTTGAGACTCATCTTCAGTGTGATCCCATATTGTTGTAAAGATGATGACTTGGCGGGTATTATTGACTTCATGGGCAATTAATTACCTGGACCAATAAGAAGTGGCAACAAATTTTCAAGCGCCGTTAAACTTGTGTGTGTGTATGCACTTGTCAGTGCCAAGAAGGAAGACGCCATGAGCTCTGCTCAGTGCTGCTCACTGTAAAAGCCCCACCAAGGACAACTCCCCAGCTGGAAGCATCATTTATGTTTTATAGATGTCTTCTTCTGCATTGCAATTTCTGTTTATGATTGCACGGAATAGGAGTTTGTGGTATATCACCAAACCGGACCTAAATGCAAATGGCATTTACCATCGGCAGCCTCACAAAGCCCTCCAGTGTGTCATGCCATATTTTGTCACGTTTTACAGAGCGTCACGGTATACCGTAGTATGTTGAAATTAAAGCTGCAGCTTTGGGTTACTGCAGCAGAAAGCAAACAGGAAATCATACAGCTACTGGACTGTGATGGATAGGGTTAGTTGTTGCATCAAGCTAAAAAATGATGGAGTGTTCAGTGGACATTTCTGTAGATGAAGCATTATTACAGCAATTACTTGTGGCAATGCCAGCATAGATAGGAGACCATTCGTGCCATATGATGAATGTCTGGTGTAGTCCAGCACAGGTCATGTGGTTAAATGGATATTGGGCTTAAAGTTGACACTCAAACAATCTGATTCCACATAGCAGACATACTTGTATGAAGTCCAGACAATGCAATAAATCTAGAGAAATTCAGACCATTTAATTTTGGTTAGTGGCATAAAAGTCCTGCTGCATTCTGCAGCATATCTACTTTATGCACCTTGACACTTTGACAGCTCTTACTTCTAATCTCTCTCTCGAGTACCTCACCGCTCTGAGCTCATTATTTGAAAGTTTCCATGTGATTATCAGATAACAATGCCTTCAAAGTGACACGTGGAAATCCTCAACAGAATACTTTTATTTTTTTGTTCCCATCAAATTAGCAACGGCCAATTAAAAGTGGAGCTGAAAGGTGAGCGCTGATTAATGACAGCCACCTTTATCTCTGCAGATGGAAGACGACTTTTCCTCAGTCTGGTGTCATTTCATCTGGGAAATAAATGAGAACTCTTGCTGCTCTTCCAGTTGTTATTTTCAGGTTTATGATGCATTGTAGAGCAGCTGGGGGTAAATCAGCTGCAAAGTGCTTTACAATGAGACGCTAACACTTGATCGCTTGTAATGATGCCATTTAAAAAGGCCCGTCTTCCATCTGTGAGAGCAGGTTGCTCTAAGTAGATAGTTGAAAAAAAGATTTAAATAGTTTTGCTGAAACTTACGTTTCTCTGAATGTATTCATTATAGCACACACATAGTGTGTATGTATGGTAAAAGAACTACAAATTCATATTTGCAGTATATGAAAATCCATAGCAGATCATCGAATCTGACGAGTCACAGAGTTTGATGTCTTGTTAAAAATGTCAACAAGTTAGGGATGGGTATTGTGTTACCAATACTTAAATCCTCAATTAATCCTTGGCTCTGTAATTTGGAACAAAACTTAAAGATGCTGCTTTTTGGTGGATGGTGTGGTCTTGTTGGCGTCATTGGGTTCATCATTGGTTCGCAGCTGAGCGTGAAGCGGCAGGTCTCAAAAGGCAAAGCTCTCTGTTTGCCGATTGATCTTTGTTTCCGCCTTCACCCATGGTCACGAACTGTGGGTAGCGACTGAAAGAATGAGTTGGTCTGGACTCTCCCTCAAAAAGAGGGTCAGAGGTTCAGTCATCTGGGAGAGGCTCGGAGTAGAGCAGCTGCTCCTCCACGTTGAGAGGAGCCGGTTGAGGTGGTTCAGGCATCTGGTTAGGATGCCTCTCGCACCCCTCCCGCGGGAGGAGTTTTGAACCTATCCAATCTGGAGAAGGCCATGAGGCAGACCAAGGACACGCCAAGAGACTACGGGGGAATTTCAATTCCTCCCTTAACCCTCAATCTCTAAACTGCACATTACCGCTAAGTGCAAGTGCTGTCCCAAGTCTCAGAACGTCAAGTTGAGGGACAAGTTTGAGGGCTGGCTGTATCGCCTTCAATATTGAGATTTTCTGTTACCACCATTGAGAGTAAGGGCTACCCAGAAGGCATTGCGTATTTTTGCCAAGACATCTTCGAAAAGGATGGCACCAAAAGAAGCCAGCTACGAATGTAAGTATTTTCATAGTTAATGAATATATAAATGTTACAAAACCATCTTATTGTCCTCGTTATATATGTATACTTCTTCATCTTCATCTTCATCTTCATCATCACAGACTGGACGTAGCTTTGGCCTAAGGCTGCCCCCCACAGTCTGAAGATGTAACTGCACTCAAGGGGTGTCCCATTTCTAAGCCACAGGATAGCCCTTACAATTACTATTCAGGGCCAAGATGGAGGGCCAAATATTGAGGGTTGAGGGTGAAGTTTGAGATCGAGGGTTAAGTGTCGGTGTCTGTGTCCTCCTGGAAAAACTGGAGGATGAAGCTGAGAAGAGGAAGGTTTGGTCCTCTCTGCTACAGCTGCTGCCCCGGCAATGCAAATCTGGAGAAGCAAAAGTTAATGGTTGGGTGGAAGTTAAAGAGAAAAGAAAAAGTTTAAATATTAAAAAAAAAAAAAAAAAAAGGAATATATATATATATATATATATATATATATATATATATATATATATATATATATATATATATATATATATATATATATATACACACTCATTTCATCTTTAAGAAACACAAATTGAGAGAAAGGAAAAAAGAAAAAGGAACTGTCTCTGGTGATGATCGAGAATGAACATCAAACTTCCCAACAAATCTTAAAGCTCAACATGTGAGGGAATACAGAATTTAAAAACATGCCAAGGAGCATGTTTTTTCCCCTCAAAAGCAACAGAAGAAACAGTTTGAAATAATAATAATGCTGTAGGTGTCAGATTGTGACTCAGAACAGGTCCATGGTCAATAATGAAAATGATGGGAACATACTAACGATGATTTCAGTCATTCAGCAGCGGTTGGAGCTAACGCATCACAGCGGGCCAGTTGGCTTGACCTTGACCTAATCACTCCACTGCATTATGGAGTATTCAGGACAAACTTTCAAAGTTCAGATCAGAAAAACGACTAAGAACTGTTTACAGATCTGATTCCATAATGCAGTAAAACATGAGTCTTTTAAAAAGTGTTTACCAGGTTTGTTTAAGAGATGAAACAATTTTTCCTCCAAACTTCTGAATTTGTTTCACTCAGACTTTAACGCCAACGGCTGTAATTTCCATCTTAAATGATGTTACATATGAGCAGGGACGAGGATGAGCATCAATTATTCCCGGTGTGACAACCATTTGGTTGGACTTTTCTGGCTGGCTGCGTCTTTCCTCCTTTTCTTTTATGACAATGCTAATTAAGTCGTGCTTTTCACTGGTTTCTCTCCACTTATGAAACAGGAACAAAGATTATAGATTATAAGAGGCTCTTTCGCAGGACTGCTCATCTGTGGAGCAGATTCACCATGACACATCCACATCAGCTGCATCTCCCATCACAAATTCAGTCGTATTCTTTGAGCATTGAAGCTGTCTTCTCCTAAGTCCTTATGAATTCTCTTTTCCTGCATTCTCCTCACATCTTCCCTTGACCCAAGGAAGGTTTTCACTGAGCTCAAGAAAAACCAGTGAAGAAAACATTTTCTCTTTTTTCCTTTCCTCCCACTGTTCAGCTGTGACCTTAGAGGGTACGAGACTACCATGAGACACATGCGACTGTCAGGGGCATTAATACGAGAAGAGGTGCGTACAACAGAAAGCATAAAAATCACAATATGCTAAGTCTGTAATTAGAAGAACCGACAGGTTCGGCTCGAGTTATCTGTCTCCACAAACCCCTTTCCATTTTTTTTTCAAGCTGTGGCAGTCAAGTGCGCAGCCTGTCGGAAAGCAAACATCATCATGCAAATCATCTCAAACGCTGGAGATTGCTGAAATTTGATGCAAATTTGTGTGCGAGGGTAACTACAAAGAAGCCCTGGAAAATCAGCAGGATGTGCAAACATCAGAAGAAAGCCAGAGCAGAGGCAAGGGGCTCCAAAGTTCATAGCTCACAGCTACACAAACAAATTTCCATGCGTGCATATTCCTATTGAAATTTGTGAGTCTCCATAAATGCATCTATCATGAAATGCGGTATCTTTTGGGCCCCTGGTGGCCCCACATGTATGAACTGGAAATCCTGCAGGAGCTCGACTGGTATGAAAGGAAATATGTGCCTGTATGAGGTCTGACAATAGAGATAATGGACTGGATGTTAACAATTATTAATCAGCATACTCGTGCGCTTAAAGTGGTTTCAAGTGACTTTATTTCTTTGTCTGCAGGTTCAAGATGATAATACAGTGGCACAGAGCAGTCCTTTTGTTTTAGGATGGTGCTTGATTAATCAGACGGATCTATATTCGGCTCACATCAATGCATGAAATGATCAGCCGACATATGGAGCGCCCCGTCAGCGACGCCTTCAGGGGGAGGCAATTTTCACCTCCGTCGCTCCTTCAGTGTTTGTCGACGTAAATGAATAAATAAATAAATTTAAATAAACATCCAGTCACACAAGTGGCAGCCCGCTGTGAGCAGTTTGTTGATGAGATATTATGTAATTTCTGGGCGCTGAAGGAAGTTCAGATTGCTCAGCTCCGCTCAAATTAGATGCAGCCTTGTTGTCTGTCTGGTCTGCATAGGCGCTAAACATATTGTCGGGACTCAGGGTGCGAGGTCGTCAGGTCAGATGTTCGGAATCACATGCGTTAAACCGAGTCATGTTGTTTGAAGTCAGCACAGTGACACAAATATGTAAAGGAGTTGGCCCAAGCTGTGCTCATTAATATTTTGATAGCACTGATTGCTTCCAGGGGTGTTGCTGAGGTGAAGTCTGTTCAAAAGCCTCAGGAGTGTTAGATAAGGTAGATGAATTAGATGCTTTGAAGTTTTTTTTTTAATGCTTAGAACTTAAACATTTGTCATGGGGGTTTAACGTTTATGTGCCAAATGCGCCTCTTAATCAGCAGCGCAGGTTATCACAGGGCCAAAACACAGTGTTCAAGGGCAGCTGTTGAGACAAAACTCACCGCTTGAACCCACAACGCTGCTGTCACAGACGCGACTAAAAATACTAATGTTTATTCTGAAATAATTAACAAAGGCGTCTTTAAGTGGTTGACATGAAGTAGTTTAATGGAGGGGGTGGTCTCCTCTCGTGGGAGGGGCTTAGGTTGTAGAGCTGAAGCACAGCAGAGAGGGAGGCAGAGACCTGAACAGGCGGATTCAAATCGTCCGTCACGTACGACCTTCTTAAAGGGGCCAGGCTGGCTCACAATATTTCTTTACTGCAAGAGAACGCGGGCAACATCCTGTGATGTTTCCACAATTTAATTCTTGATTTTTTTTTAATAATATATATTTCTGAAAAAAATCTGCGAATAACTAAAACCGTGGAACTTAAAACGCGAATTGGCGAGGGATCACTGTATAACCATATATGCCTTCTCAATTAGCTTTAAACACAGAGATGTTTATTCCTTATTGTGTTTATTTATTGTTGCCTGAATTGTTACTTTACTGAATCAGACATTTCCAACTCTGTCAAACAATTCTCACATACTCATGCTTTCATAAAGAGCAAAATAAACACACTCAAAAGTTGTTACATCTGCACTGCAACTGAATATGCAACAAATATTTTTTTAAGAGAATTTTAATAATCTCAAGCTACACATTTCGTTTGAAATGTATTTATAATGCATTGTATGTTTCAGATTTTTTTTTTTTTTTTTAAGTGAAAATGTGGAAAAAATGTGGAAAGTCATGACGTTCGCACGCATACCACAGTTTGTGCACAATTGTGTTAGTTGCTTTAAAGAAGGACATAACGTTCCTGCTGTTCATCCTTGTTTTGAAGGAACTTGATGGACTAGAGCATTGTAGTTGTTCAGCCAGGCTCCATCTACTGGAAGTTTGAAAAGTTGGTAATGATATTGTCGTGTTAAGGATTAGCAGGTCCAAACCTCTTACAAACCCATTGATGCTTTAATAATATGAAACAGGATTATGAACCTTAAGATCCTTAAGAAGCTGAGAGGAGGCGTTGCTTCCGAGTCAGTTTCTCTGTATCAACACTGTGTGATGTCTATATTGGTGGTAAACATGAGGCCTCACCAGGGATAACCAGCTGTTTTCATCTTATTTGAGACTGGTGATGCACCATCATGCAGAGATGAGTATGTGCATCGTTTTTATCAGACTTATAAAGCTGTTGGTACCGTTTCCACTACCTGGTCATTTGCTTTTAAAGATATTTCTTCTGCCACAGCTACAAAGACAACAATGACAATGGTGGTAAAGGAGATGTGGAATTTTCAGGACTGTAAAATTGAGACACCTGTCAGAGGCCTTTTTTTTTTCCATCAGCTGAAAACTTTTGGCACATGTTGAAACATAAAAAAAACATCAAAGAAGACCCAGGACTGTTGAGCATCGGTCCTCCTCAGACAAGACTGGGACAGCAATTCTCTCAGAACCCGAGCAATTAGTCTCCTCTGCTCCCAGACGAGCACACAGACCATTTTAAAAGAAGCTGGAATGCTGAACGGTAGTAAATATCTCCCTCTCCCAACTTTTCTGAGATGCGTCGCTGCCAACAATTTAAAAAATCAAATTGGTCAGCAGAGAGGGCTTGAGCGTTTACTCTTAAAATGTGCCGCGTAACAACTCTTGGAGAGGCACTAAGAAATACGCAGTTGTCAGCTTCCTAATAATTTTCTCAGCTGGTTAACCAACCCTCGTAAACGGCAGGAGGCATCTTTGAAAGTGCTGCGTGATTAAGACGGGGAGAATTCAGAGAAGCGCAGGACGGGGTTGGACTTTTATTCACCCTCATTTTGTGACGGGACCAGAAAAATGTCCGCAGATGAGTGCATCTGCTGTTATGATTTGTTATTTCCAAAGTGGCGCTGAGCCAAAGATTTGAGTACCTGTGAGAGAGAAGCTTAGAGCCGTTGTGTTCCCAGTGCCATATATTCACTGGTCTGTGCAGAACCAGCTTTTGGCAGTTTTATGCACTTGTCAAGGTCAGATGTTAGATTTCATTTGAGAAGTGTACCTCCTTTAGCTCTACTGCTGCAATCCAGGCAGATTAAGGCAAAGATTAAGCTGCAGAAAATGGACAATTGTGATAATGGCCGAGAGGTGTTCGGAGAAGAGTTTGCATCTTTAGGTTGCCGCAGAGGCATGAATTTGCTGTCAGGTGAGTCGAACCCATCTGAAGGAGGATCTTTATTTCCAGCCACAACCTTTCATGAATGCTGATTGGCAAACGCTTTGCAGACGGCTGCAGAGCCACGTCCTACGTTGCAGCACAAACACCGTACTAAAGAGGAGACCTGAGCCGACCAAAGCCCCTGTGATCAGGTGTATGAGGCTGCTTTTTGTGCAAAGGTTGAGAGGAGGATAAGATGAGGCTTTAGCCTAAATTGTTCTCCAAACATCAGCTCCACGGGTCTGGATCTGAGAAAACAATTTCTCCAGGAACAAGGTGGAGGCATTACCTCATCTCAGCTGTGCGTGTAGCTTTGCTCTTTAGCTTATGCATGGATTTATTTTTATTAGGCCTTTATTATGAGCCAGATGGAAGGTTTTTGTGCCTGGATGAACAAATGTGATCTTAGTTTTCTTCTCTGTAAGGAGGGCTATAAGTTGACACAATAAAATTAGAATTTTTATCAAGTAGTTTTTTTCCTTCCTGGCGGTCATTTTTGAGATACGTGCAAATCCGGTTTAATATTTTTCGGGGGGGCGGGGGGTGTAGTGGTGCCCTCCACGAACGTGACGTGAATTCTCGATTGCGATTGGTTGAATGAGACCAGGGCATACGCACTGAGCCCGTTGACAATCCAGCCACTATCACAGCCAAATCAACAGCCAAGTCAAAGTAAGCCCGAAGCACATATTTTCTGATATTACTTCTCCCTTTCCTATTTGGATGGATGATTATTCACTTTAAATTTACAGGAGAGATGTTTATTCCTTATTGTACTTGACAACGCGGATGAAATATACAGCGCTTCTCACCACTGGCAAATGTAGGTAGGAAACGTAAACTCGTTTGCCTCGTTTAATTAACATTAAAAACCGCTTAACAATGTAACCTCCAAGTACATTTAAATTGCCGATTTCTGAAGTGTTCAGTTTACATATTAGGGCAAGTATATGATAATTAAATTGAATAAAAAAAAAAAAACTCCCGACTCCGACCCCCCCCACCAAAAAAAAAATAAATAAATAAAATAAATAAAAATAAATAAAATAAGATAAAAAATAAAAAACTCCTTGGATCTACACGTAGGTCACCCTTTTTGACCTTAAAACGGCAAATTTCGCCCAAAGGTGGGGGATTTTCATGCCTGAAGTATTAGTTATTCAGTGTTTCGAGCTTTTTGTGCTTTAAGAAAAGCTAATGTTCAGAGTTACAGGCATCAAAAAGACATGTTGAATTTAACATGCTATTTTCTATAACTGCTTACTAAAGTATTGAATCCATGTATTTTGTCAGTGATAGGTTTTACTGTTGAAGTTCATGAGTGACAGAATCACTTGTCATTCTGATTTTTTGCCTTTAATAGGCAACTTAAAGGTGGAGTAGGTGTTGTTTGAAAAACGGTTCCAGCAATCCAACTCAAGTGAGATTTTGAAAATATACACTCCCTCCCTCCTCCCAAAGGCTCCGCCTCCTCCTCTTCAGCTCACCCCTCGAAACCACGCCTTCACATGATTCACGACTGCATGAACCATAGGGAGGGAGGGAGGGGTGATATTTGATGGACGTATTAGGCAGCCAATCAAAATAGTGATGATCACTTTTTTGATTGGTCAGAGTTTTTCTCTGATTATACCTTCTAGACTGGACCAAAATGTTTAGTTTTTTTTGCAAACATTTTATTTCAGTGGGTGCAATGGAAATGTGAAAAGGTTTTCAGGCAATATTGTAAAAAGTGTTGCAAAAAAACAACACCCACCCCACCTTTAATTGTTTCATAACAACTACTTTTATTTTTGATATCTAACCTCTATATGCCTCCTAAAGCAGCACCTCGAGAGTGCTCAAAATTCACCCCTGCTACCAGGTTTTTGAAGTTGGTAGCCAGCTAGCAATTTTGGTTGCCAGTGTATTTCGTCGCCCCATACGCCCACGTAGACTCCTTACATTATCATGGACGCTCCCAGCAGGTAGGGCCCTATGAAATCCGTTTTATTTTTTCTTAAATTCCGTTTTAATTTTTTTCATTGTCGGTGTTTTTCGGTTTTTAATTTTTGAGAATTCCGTTTTAAGCATTTTATGTAAATTTAACCCCAAGACAGTATATAAGGTAATGAAATATAGACAATTTATGCAATTATAACAGTAAACTTTAATGTTTTTATACTTTTAAACACATTGTGTCCAACAAAACATTTTTGTTGAAAAGATCTCCTAAAGCTGCTATTTAGGGATAGCAGGTAGCGGCTTTAGTGAGCAGAAGATTGCATTAGCGGTTAGCGGAGGTTCCTAAACCCGCAGTTTGCGGGTAGCGGCTAGCGGGAAGTGTACGATCAGGACCTATATCTCTCCGATTCTGTCCGCAATTCCGTGATCACAGATTCCATAGGGCCCTACCATCGCCACTGGCGACAAGACAGAAAAAAACGCTTGAAATGGTCTAAATTTGGTCGCATTTGGCGACCAGTTAGTCGCCATTTTATGCCCTGAGTTGCTCTGTTATTGTGTTACATCTTAGCATCTGTCTTAAGGTTTTGTTTCTTTTTTATATTTCCTTTTTCTCTGTTGTCTTCATACCAGTGATGATTCCTGAAGCTGATAACGCACCGTTGCTTTTCAAAGCGTGCTTGGAGTTCAGGAAAGGATTAGGCGTGTTTCAAAGCGGAGAAGAGAGAGGAGAGCCTGTCCGCTGCGTGTGCGTCGTGCACCGCCATCACATGCTCAAAGATCACATATGAGATGTCTGAATAGTGTCGATGCAGAAAATCTGATCTGCACCTCTTAGATGCCATATCCGTCATCTATTTCCACATTTAAATGAGGCCTGAAACTGACCTGAAAATGTCTGAATCCATGTGACTGCATGTGTGTGTTTCTTTTTTTTTAAACCTTAACTTTAACTTATTTCTGTATAAGGAGAAAGTCACTAGTTTTAAAAGAAAGCAGAAACCTTCCTTCATCCTTCAGGAGTTGAGAAATGAGTTCTAAGTTTCCCAGAAAAGTAACAATCTTGGATTGACATCTTTAAACGAGGCCTGAGGTCTGAATGGATGAACTGAGCTTCAACAATGCTGTCGATTTAGAAATAAACAATAATGAGCTTTTCTGGAGGCGTCTGAATGAAATGGGCACCGAGTTTAATTTGTTTGTCTGGACATGCAGATAAACCTCAACTCAGCTTTATTTATGGAGCACTTTTCAATTACAAATGCAGAACAAAGTGCTTTACGAAGCAAGAACAAAACGTAAAAGAAATCAAACATGAAGATAGAGGAGAAAAATAAGATTTAGAGAAGCAATTTGGAAGTTGGAGTAAAATATTAGCGAGAAAAACATGACGTAAAACCGAATTTTTCAATACTTTTGGTTCTCACTTTTGAAATAGCCCGACTTGATTTATAATAATTTTGTGGGTGTTGAGCACTAATTCTGACAAAAGGTGAGAGAAGCTCTGTGTAAAGGCCAGGTGGATGGTCCAACAAGAGTGGTTTTGTGTCTTTCAGGGAGGGAGGAGAGAATGATGGGTAGTTTTCCACAGAAGCGTAATAATTCTTCTGCTTTCATATAAACTTAAATACTTAGATTTAATGGAATTATTGACTTAGCTGCTCTTCCTCCTCCTCATCCTCCTCCTCACTCTCATCCTTCTCCTCATCCTCACCCTCATCCTTCTCCTCATCCTCAGCCTCCTCCTCACCCTCATCGTTCTCCTCATACTCATCCTCACCTTCATCCTCCTCCTTCTCATCTCCATCCTCATCCTCACCCTCCTCCCATCCACCCTCCTCCTCCCACCCAAAACCAACCCTCAGCACCCCTCCAACCACCCCCTCCAGCCTCACCTCGCACCCTCCTCAAACCACCTCAACCTCACCCTCCTCCTCGGCAGCCTCCTCCCACCCTCACCTCACCTCAGCCGCACCCCTCATCCTCAAACCTCCTCCGCAAAGCCCTCATCCTCACAAGCCTCCTAGCCTTAAAAGCCAAAGGAACCCGCCGAAGAAAAACCGATCCTCCCCGCCTCACCGAAGAAAAGCCTCAGCCTCAACCCGAAGCATCTAAACCTCACCCTCACTCGTCATCATCCTCAACCCTCCTTCAATCCTCATCCACCTCCTCCTCCTCCTCACCCTCCTCATCCCCACCTCACCCTCCTCCTCACCCTCATCCTTCTCCTCACCCTCACCCTCGTCCTTCTCCTCATCCTCCCCCTCATCCTCCTCCCCACCCTCAACCTCATCCTAACTCTCAACCTTATCATCATCCTCATCCTCACCCTCCTCTTCATTCTCCCCTTCCCCCTCCTCCTCCTCACCCTCATCCTCCTCATCCTCCTCCTCACCATCCTCACCCTCACCCCCTCCTCCTCCTGAGATGCAACTATTTTGAAACTTGTTTCAGCTTTCTCTTGCTGCCAGGTTTCTGTTGGACTGAATACATCTATTTTGATGATTGATAATAATCAGATGATTCAGTAGTAGAAAGATCTGGTGTTTAAGGCTCCATGTTCTTCTGGCTGCAGTTACTGATGGGATCCTCTATTTTCAGGGATGGGATTTAAAAGCCTGTCTTGGGTTGTTTCCCTCAAAAGGTCTTGTGGGATGTGGATCACCAGTATATGATAATTCTCTTTAATGGAGCGACTGGGAGCTAAAATTCTCTGGATGGTTACGTTCTGATATATTGACTGAAGTGGGCAGGAATAAGAGCGTCCTCATGAATACGGCTGCACCACGTTGCCGTACGTCAGCAGAAGCATTCAGCTTTATCTTCGAATGGATCCCACCCTGTTCTCTGAGAGGAGATCAGGTTAAAGTTATCAAGTAAAGCTAAATCTCACTGGCAGAGGCTGAGGGCCAAGACGTCTGCTTAACCAGTCAAGATCACAACCAGCAGCGGGAACAAGAAATCAAAGCAGACTCTTCTGTATCTGTGAAAACAAAGGAGAATGAAATCGCTCCCTAAGCCATTGTCAGTCCCCACATGAACTATAATTTTTTGAATTCAGACTGAGTAATAAATCAGAAAATCCAGAGGCTTACCCAGAACGATCACATGACAGTTGATCTCTGGATAATCGTTTCATTAAGGTAGATGTCAGGTTTCGCCTTTAGTATCTATATATATTAGTTCTCTTTCTTTTACAAACAGTTGAACTGCAAATTACATTTGTCAGCCTGTTGTGAAGTCTATTATAGTGAGATAAACTGGAATTGATAGTAGAGTTTTCGCTGGCCACAAACAAACAGCCTAGTTTGTTGTATTTGGTGTGTTTCTGTAATGAAATAGTTGTTCGTCCTCGATCATTTAATCTATGATGTCTGTTAGCAGCCGAGCAGCTACATCAACACAGTTGTTTTGTTTTTCTTTTTCAGTTGAGTCATTAAGTGCTGCAGTGCTTGTTGATTGTACTTCATGTTTAGACAAAAAAGAGAGCAGAGAAACATCATCGCAGTAAAAACTTTAAACTAACAACTGTACGACATGCAGCTTAGAGGGACCGCTGCTGATACCTGTGGTCTCTGACTGCCTTGGAAGTGAATGTTGATGTTGACACAACACACCAGGCTTTGGAATAATAATGTGACTTAACAAATCCCAAGTGTGATTATTAAGCAGATGTTACGAGGCAGTCTCGAAACAAGTTCTCTCAACTAAAAACAGCCCGAGAGAAAGTGTTTGAGCCTACGTTGTGTCTTCTGACAGCATTTAGCTTGATGTGCATGTGAAATAACTAGCATCAAGATTCACCAGCCCTCGCATCGTCTGCTTCTGCAGAGAGCATTACTCATTATAAGATCAGGAAGGCTTTCCTAGCAGACATACGGTCGCGGGTTCTGGTTAGATCACTAGATGCGCGGTTTTCTTGTGTGACGAAGGTGAAATCTTTTTTGTTTTTCCTCGCAGCATCCTGTTATTTTTTTTTTTTCCTGGATGTCTATTTTTGACATGCTCTTTAAACTTGTGATGTTGATCTAACAACACTTTTAACAGATCGGCTGCGGTGTGCTCACCTCTCACAGAGGCCTGGCGGAGCAGCAAACATGGCAGCGTGTCAGCAGCAATCTCGTCCTCTGGCTGCTCGGCTCCTGTCTGTGTGAGAGAGGAAGACGGCGGCGGGCTTAGCGGCCCGCTCCACGTCGGACAGACGTGGGCTCCAGGTTGCTCGCCACGCCATTCAGTGGTCAGCCAAGAAAGGCGGCGGCGGTCTTGAGATCACCTCTGCATGACCAGCAGCACATCAAGAGGCGACTGAGATGTTCCAGTGCAACCACCCCTAAAATGTCAACCTCACAGCAGCGCCTGGTGGTGCTGGCCTGCTGACGAGGCTCAAGGAAATGTCAAGGAATCAACAAATCTTTAGACTTTATTGAATAGCTGGGACACGTTTCCTTGGTGTCAATCAAGTGATTGTCAAAGTAATCACTGCCAACCAGAGATCTTCACCTCAAGTTGGGGTTAGATGGACGCTGTGGAGTTGGAGGATGGAGAGGAGGAGAGATCCGTAGGAAAATAAAAACTCCAGCAACACTTTTCTTGGTGTAAGACATTTCGCATTTAAACATAGGGGCCTGTCACCTGATTTTGTCTCTTTGCTCTGGAGACCAGGTGTAAAGTTATCCACACGGTTTGTCATCACTTTGCCAGCTTGGGACAACGACAGGCCCTGGAGCGCCCTTGGTCGGTCTGCATGTTTTCTGTAGCTGCATTTTTTTCGATTGACAGCTAATGCTGACCCTGATTTGACTTCTTTAGATTATTATCATTATGTCCTGAACAGACCATGTTTACAGGCAGCTTTCATTAAAAGCGTAAAGTGAATGACTTTTCGAGTCTTGGCAAGCGTTATGATTATGTATATCCCCAGAGGAAACACCCTGCCCTGAAATCTAACTGTTTTGCTTCCTCTAAATGCCTCCATGATGTGACGCAAGAAGCTTAAAAGCCATGAAAATGACACATGGATAGTGCCTGAAGTCACCTGACATCGATCATCCAGTCCCTTATATCACTTAATTTCTTTAAATAAGTGTCTGTGTGTGAATATGCCAAATCCTTTGACTACTTCTGGTTTTCCTTTGTAGTTAATTAGCCTAGCTGAATTGTTGTTTGTAGGGCTGTAACGATACACTAATCTCACGATACGATACACGATATTCGGCTCACAATACAATATATATCGATATTCATCTTACAATCTATTTACATCATTTTCCGAAATATTTTAAAGGGATAAAGTGATTTTGGTGACATCTCGTGAGTGTTCCAATGACTTTGTTTGAATTAATTGAACTGAAAGCATCAATTACACATTATATGGCTGACAGGCAGCTTGCAAATGCTGGACAAAATGAATAAAAGATTTGTTGAGAAAAATAGCTTTGTTTATTTAAACAGTGCAAATTGTTGCTTGCTAGCTTTTAAAGGTGGGACGCGGGGGTTTTGAAAGAATTTTAGAATATCAATACCCACGGCTGAAAAATCGATACTCTCTGGGGAAATAAAATGTCGATATATATCGCAGAATCGATAAAATCGCTCAGATTTAGTCGTTTGATTGTTGGTGCTTTGACACAGCAGTCAATATAATGTTAGAAACCAAGATCAAGTTCAGATGGCCAAACAGGAACCAAAAGTACTATTTCGTGTTTGGTTCTGCTGAATAACTTCAGAACTTGATTGCAAACTGACACCAGTGGTCTCCATGTGAGCTCGTTAATTACAGAGCAATAATGGATTTGGCATTTGGAGTGAGAGCAAACAGTGCATCCTCATGCCATCGGTTTCCATCCGACAAAAAGTAATTGTATCATTAGCTCTATTAAAAGATGTAACTGCATTAAAAAAAAAAAAAAATCCACTGAACAGGAAGTCATATTCGTATTCATCATCTGTATAAAACTGGCATTTTAATGTAGTCATCTCCAGACAAACTCGATTTTTCTCAGAGTTCGCCCCGTTTTTGCCGACATATGCCACTCCATCACACGTTGTTACACCTTTGCTATGTGGTTAGTGAGGCGCAGCGCCAATTACAGTCTCCATCACCCAGCACCGGCTGCACAGCTCACTCTCCACTCGCCTGCATTGTCTCAAAGAAGAAAGGCTTTACTGAATGTAATTCCTCCTTCAAAAGAGCAGGATTTAGGACTATTCTACAGGCACTTAGAGTACAGATGACAAGACATCTTTCTCTTTGATCACAAAGACGTCACGTGCTGCCACGGAACCCTGGGAAGGGAGGTTATTAGTCGCTGTCATATGTCAGGCTGTAAAAGGGACTGTGAGGTGCAGCTCGGAGCCGAATGGGTGATGGTGCACTAATGTCGCCCCGTGGGCCGGCGCTGCCGGGTGACGGCGGGTCATGCAAGCGCTGGGATGTGAGGCAGGAATCATTCTCAAATCACGTTGTTTGGCAGGGCGACTTGTCAGGGATTTTGGCAGGATTAGAAGCATTACAAGTTGCTGATTAAGCTGTTGCAGGGCTCGGCTTTCGCTAGATTATGTGCAAAGTGCGAGAAGTAGCTCGTCAATGGAAAAGCCAAACTAAATTTCAGCTGTTCGGGCTTTTGCTTAGGGGAACAAAAAAGCTTCCAACGCTGCAAGCCTCACAACCTGTGATATTAGCTGTGATAATTCTGGTGATTAGACAGCCAATTGTGTGGTCCTAACAGGAGATATTAGCAGCGCCATTTATGCAAGGTCAGTCTCGTACCAGCCTCATTACTGCGTAACTAGAAATAATGCCCCTGGCATGCATGGCACCAAAATCAACCCACAGCTTAGTTTCAGCACTTCCTCACCTCCAGCGCATTAATGTTTCCTTTTCACCGCCGTGCTGTTTTCTGATATAACTGCACGCAGCCCGAACAGCATCATCCAAAAACTGGAGCCCAACACGCATTAGTTTTTCCCATTAAAGCACTGGACCCGGTTATCCATCAGCAGAATTATCCTCTCAAAGCCAAA
Organism: Hirundichthys speculiger; assembly: GCA_018398805.1. Taxonomy (NCBI): domain Eukaryota; kingdom Metazoa; phylum Chordata; class Actinopteri; order Beloniformes; family Exocoetidae; genus Hirundichthys; species Hirundichthys speculiger. The sequence goes on from JAGFBZ010002341.1 coordinate 695,223, forward strand.
ATATATGAACAACTCTCAAATCTCAAGAGCATCAGTAATTATAATTGCAGGGCTTGTGATTCATCTTTCAGGTGTCGACTGTCTTCTGAACGGCGGCTGACGGCTGACTTGTTTTTTTTTTTTTTTGTCTTTGACTTGTGCCAAATGTGGCAATATTTCTGCTCCGCTCAGAAGCGGTAATCAGGCCCACCACCGTCCAAAACGACTGCCTCTTTTGTGGTGCCATTCAGGGTTTTCTGTCTGTGCGTGATTGCATTGTAATCATGGGCTCTCGGCTTCAAATCCTACAAAGTGAATATGGCCACATTTGGCAACTCGCTCTGGAAAATGCACTTAAAATACGTCCTTTCAGATCTGCTGCCCAGCGTAGGTGACAAACTCATTTCCTTCCCCTGCCGTTTTCTCCTTATCCCGCTTTCTTAATCGTATTTCAGCGCCATCATCAACATTTTTCCCTTCCCATCCACAACTAAAGCTATTTATATTGTCTGACGTGAAACGAGGACAACTACGGTTTAATTAAGCTTTGACGGGACGCATCCCTGCTGTTACTGCAGAATAACTTTCTTTTGTATTATCTTTTTTTTCTTCCCCTGTTCTAAATTCAGATATTTTCACATTCAAAGCACTCATCTCTCTGACATAATGTCAACATTGAGATTTGCGTTTGTTTTTCCCAGAAATGTTGGCGCCACAGCTTGTGAAGTGTCCAGATGCCTCATATTTGATTCTGCCATAACGTTCAAGCTGCTGCCTGACTGTCCACTGCGATTACACCTCCTCTGTTGATAGTTCAGCGGGAAAAGGAGCAAAGCTGAATGATAAATCATTCCTTTCAACACATTTACAGTGACAGGAAAAGATAAAACAGACGAATTATGGTAGTGAATTTGGTAAAAGTCATCGGATCTCTTGTGGTGCCCAGACACTGATGATCTTGTTGCTGCTACGAGATGCTCAAAGCCGTCATTAGGAATGGGCAGGTGTTGCAAATTTCCAAACTTTATAAAAGCATTTCTCAAACGTCGCCCGATCAGTCAGCAACCATAAACAGCAACCTGCAGTGTCGCGCTCTGAAAATTACAATGATATAGCAGATAATGATGCAGGAGAAGGTCGTAATAAGAGAGCCAAGCTGAGCCGAGGGTTTTCAGGTAGCTGTTTCGTCAGTGCAGCGTAATTAAGGAATGCAGTCAGCAGGAACAGCGGCAGTTAAGGACTGCATAAACAAGAAAACACACTCTACTTTAGGATTGCAGGAAAGGTTCATCTGAATGCCAGCTGACTGCAGATAACTTTTGGAGAGATTTATCGGAGTTCTCTGTTCCGCTGAGCAGCTACGCTGCATACGCATCCTCACATCAGCTCCAGCGCAAGGGGCTTATCAATAAACAGCTAAACAAGCCTGAGGATTCGTTTGGAATTAGATTTTCCAGACAGAATAACTAAAGACACAGCTGTTTTTGCGGTGTAGGTGGAAAGATGCACGGGGCTCTCCAGCTGTTCTGCCCAGAGGTGGATCAATGGTGGTTTGGGCTTGTGTTGAAGGCCAGTGGCACAAAACACAAGCTGCGAGTGGAATACCGAGGGGGTGCACGATAATTATCAGGCCGATAACAGGAAATTGACATCATTTCGATAAGTCCGATATCATGGCCAATAGCCCCAATAACATATATATTTTTGTCAACACGGCAGTGCCTCGCTCCCTCTGAGCCTTGAATGACTGGCAGTGAATGTTATGTTCAAGTGACGTCGGCAAAATCAGAAAAACGATTTCTCAGTAAGGAAAATCAAGAATACCCCCTCATGCCAGAAAACAACTTGTTAACTCGGTCATAATTTTGGTAGTTGCTGACTTGAATTTTTACAGTATTTTTAACACATGTTACACATCAAAAACAGGAAAAATAGATAAGGCAGAAAGAACGACTAGCAAACAAAGGGACTGAGGAATTTATGTTACACCTTGAAGGCAGCATTGCGGCACAGTGCGCTGATAAAAAAAGAAAACATGGAGGCGACTGTATGGAACTTCGTTAAAGTTTCCAGCGTGTCCGCACAGTGGAGTCACCTGATGGCTACAGCGCCTTATCCGGTGAAAAAAAATGTGGAACACAAGTAAATCTTACTTTTCTTCTTTTCAAAGCACATGAACACCACTACGGCAAATGTAAACCTAAGCAGCAGCCTGAGGTGGGTGACCACCGATGATGCTGCCTTTAGAGCCTGAAGTGACCTCAGTTGATCTCAGTCGTAGTCGGTGTGATGATGCCGTTACATGCAGTAAATTAATGATCTTCTCATCTGACGGCGTGCGATGCATCTTGAATTAATCCTATTACCGCAAAAATCATGACTGCAGTGCGAACCTGGCCGAGATGACCCGAGAATTTGATAATAGGTGCATTTTACAGAGAGGACGGATGGACAATCTACCAAACAGGAACAAAATGATGCGCAGCTGCCGTAACGCGCATTTGCAGGCTGTGATTCCTGCCAAAATGCATCTTACTGACCTTGTTCCCAGCCCTTTTTCCATTTCTTTGCAAAACGATTTGGGATGGAAATGCAAGTAAAGTGGGAATTAAAATTTGAAATGAATGTGCCATCTTTTTGTAGGTAAGACTGTATCCGGTGGCATTTCTTTCGCAGAGCTAAACGTTTTCCTCATGTCAGTATCGACACTGTGCCTTTGATTATAATTAAAAGGAGACTGTGGCGTCATGACTTTACGGCTGCCTTTCTAATTCAGTGTGACATTTATTGCTAAAATGGGTTCGGAGAAAGACCTCGAACCCATCCAGCACATTTTGGGCCGAAACGGCAGACGCAACTGGAGCAAATCCTTAGAGGAGCAAGGTTGAAAAGCCGGTGGAGAGAATGAATCCAGCAGAAGCTGATGCAGCTGCAGGTTAATGACCATGAAATTAAAAAGACCACATTCATCCTGCTGAATGTTGTTCAAATGTCCAGATTGTCACAAACACAGAACCACAATTTTTTTCTTCTTCTTCATTTTTCCATGACCTTCTTTTCTTCTGTATTCTTTTCTTCTGTATAAGAGCTAATTTTCTTGTTTTTCTCTCAAGAGTTCTCATTATATCAAGAGCCGAGGTGCTGATAAAAATGGCTGTTTCTCACTGCGAGGGCCGAATATAAAACACACAACACAATAGGAGTCAGGATCCACAGACCCTGATGTGTTGCGCCGCTGTGCTCCTCCTCTGCGGAGCCCTTTGGCTCATCGCCGTCCTCTTTGAAGCCTCTCCACTATTGATCATGAACGGCGAAACCTAATACACGTAGATGTGGCTGCGGCGTTCAGACGAAAACACGTCGCTGGCTCCAAGCATCTCCCATTGAAAAACACTCAGCATTCTGTTTTTTTATGGATTTTGCTGCCTTTGTTAATGCTGTTTTGTGCTGTACACTGATGAGAAATGGATTAAAAAGAAAAAAAAAATCCTCATTGGCTAATGTCTGCATGTACACTGCAAAATTAGTTAATTAAAGAGCAACTGCTTTGCCTGAGTGGTTCCTCCTCATTAGGCGTGCTGCATACTTTGAAGCTAATGGTTCATGAGTTTGTGCTAATGTTGATGAGGGAATGTATCATGACTTTGATTAATATCTGAGCCAAACAATATTTAGATAAAGGTTAAGCTAGTTTGAGATCTGAAAGCAAACATCTACGTTTTGCAGATGAAATGTTTGTCATCTGTCAAATGGTAAAAAACGGCGCTTGAAAGCGAAGGTGCCATTTCAGAGTGACTCACCGCGTCATTAAAAGATGCAGCTGGCTCCAGAACTGTTCGAGCGCCGAAGGTTATTACGTTTATTGCGAGTGGCCACTGTTTATTTTGACATTTTCCGCGGCGACGGTTGTTGCGCCGCGTGACGTGGGATTCATGACCCCGCGTGACCCAGCATCTGCTTGTTGGTCTTATCAGGAAGTTTGCCCGTTATGTTTTCCATTTTAGTCGGCTCTTACAATTTCAGACTGTGCCCTGGAAATGTTTTTGTTTTGTCTTTTAGTTTTTCCTGCCTATGGAAGGGTCAAAGGTGTGTAAATGTGAAGTTTTGAATGTCATGGTCTGGGTTGGGCATGGCTAGCCTTACTGTTTCCTGGGTTTGGTTTGTCGTACTGGACCGCCCTGTCTTCAGCCTGCTTGGTTTCCTGTTTTACTTTGAAGGTCTCTTTTGTCTTTGTTCACCTTCACTTCCTTCTGTTCCTTTTCGTATTCAAGTCTCGTCTTTCCCTTTCAGTTTGCTGGTTCGTCAGTTGATTTTCTTCGTGTTTTTACCTTTGGGTTTCACCGTCTGATCTCTGTTTTGTACCCTGGTCCGGCCGTGTTGTCCCTGTTCTGTGGACTTATCCTGATTCAGTTTCTGGTTTTGTGGAAATCATTCGAGGGCATTTTCTGTGGAACATCCTGGCTCTCCTGCAGTTTTAGGTCCCTCTTACAACAAAGCATGACAACCAACCCTTGAAGACTTACGCATGCATATATTGTAAAACTACATCCTGCACTTTAAGACCAAATAGTTCTCAGTGCATGTTATCAGAACGATACACCTTCATGGACCTTTTCTGTAGTTGAATTGGGAAGTGTTGTTACATCCAGCAGGCAGGTGGCAGACCTGGCAGTCATATTTCATCGGGCCTTTCTCCATCTTTCTTTCCCAGAAAATATCATTCAGTGCTTTTGTCTGTAAGGCTGATATAACGGTGCGTTTGGACCAGCCAGTGTCGTAGCAGTTGGCAGTGTAGCGTCACGCTGGGGCCGGTGGTCGTGAAGCTGGTTTACTACGTGGTAGTAAGCCAGGGAAAGAAGGACTTTGTGAGTTGTTGGTTGCTGTGTTTTGTATTTTTCCTTTCACATTACTGACTAGATGAAAAAGAAGAAAAGGGGCTAAACAAACTGGATAGTGGCTTGTGAGAGTCTGTCCAGCTGCACGGGCGCTGACACTCATACATGAAGGAATCAGGAGACATCAGGGGAGCTGAAGCTTCGAGGTCACTGTGGGCAAATATCCAAAAACAAAGAGTTTATTTCCCCAATGAAGAAAAATCAATGTTCTACAAATTAGAATAAACTAGGCCCATAAAAGAGGTCAGCTAAATCACACTGAGCTTAAGTATTTAACATATTTAACACTCCCAGCACTGGTAACTCAGAGAAACTTTAATTAGAGCATTTGAACCAAAACCACAACATTACCATGCAAACTCAGACTGGACAAAAGCTAATTCAATGTGCACGCTACGACTCCAACTATCTATTGTGGGTGTATTTAGTTACTCAAATCATAAATTAATGTAACGTTAAATGTTACCGACATTCAGCCATCACACATCCACACTTACATACAAATCAAGGCTTCCAGTAAAGTAAATCTTTTAATATAGCATTTCCCTGCAACCGGTTGAAACGTATAATCCAACCTAAATGTATCTGAACTGTCTTAATAGCAGAAAGGAGCTGTTGCTACTGTCATCGCCCATCACAGTATCACCGCTTCTCCCCATTATGTGCTTTGCAGCGACGCAAGCTTCTACTCTCAATGAGGAACTAGAAATGATCACGTAGCAATCCAGTGAGCTACAGTTTGCTGTACTTGCTGTGGACACAAAAAAGGAGGTGACCTCCAGTAGTTACGGGAGCTGTGAAAAGGTTTCTGTCATAAAAACACCTGATGTTAATCGCCGGTGACAGAGCTGAGGGGAAAAGAAAGCTCTACAACGGCACATGTGAGGCAAGCAGTTTATTTTCCTTGAGCTGCTCGCTTCTGTAAAAATACAAAAAAAAAGTAAAGAAAGAGGAGAAATCAGCATTTATGAATTTTAATAGAAGTTTGAAAGTCCTCTGGATGCCCTTGACTGAATGAAGCTGTGAGACAATCATGTTCATGCACATCTGCACGTCTTCTATCATACTTGTACTTCTCAGTAACAAAGCGTAGACCACAAACCTCCAGCTTAGTGCCACCGGATTTCAAAAATATACTGATGAGGTCACCAGAAAGAAAAGCATGAATCTGCTCTCAACCAGAGAGAAGAAGCTGTTATAATCAGATGTTACAGCTCCGTCTCGGGGGGTCGTCCAGCAATACTGCCGGTCATCTATCATGGGACACTGAACCCATCAAACGAGAGCTTCAGTAATTAAACGCCTGGAGGGCTGGCGGCATCGTGAGATGGAGACGGCCGAAACATCTGCTCGGTTCCGGAGGAAGGTCCAGGAAGCATTAGGTATTTACAGTAGGTAGAGAGCACATTAGCATCAAAATGATCGGGGTAAAAAAAAAAATAAAATTGGAAAAAGAACCTGTGAGTCAAAAGAGGTGTAATAACAATAAACCTGAGATCAGGTTGTCATCTGCTGGAGCTTCTGTCCCGCTGGCAGTGAAGAACATGGCTGGCTTTTGTCCAGCTCGTCATGGGTCTCGATGAAAGGGTTAACGCTGACTGCTCTGCAGAGTCTGGCATTTCGCTCACACGCTGGCAAACCAAAATTAAACACCATCCGCATGCTCACATGACACGTTCCAAGCTGCTTGGCATAGTTACCGAGTGAAGAGTGGAAACATATATATCAGTCATGGGGGGGGGCCTACGTGCCGGTTGGTTGTAAGGTCCGTCTGGTGGGTGTTTGGTGGCGTCGGCGCCGGATGGAGAGCTTGGCAGCATTTTTCTGTTGATGTCATAACTGAAGAAAAAGTCTTTATTAGCATGTGTTGGAACAAAGAAGGTGCTGTCAGTGTTTTATTTTTTTTCTTTCTCGATTTATAATCTACAGAAAACAGCAATTTACTTAAAATGCTTTTCCTTCAGGCAAGAAGAACCTCCCACTCATTTGCTCCCTTAATTCAGTCTCATTTACGGCGTCGTTGACATTTCCCGTGAAAACTCTTATGAGTCTCACTTTTAGAGATCAGAGACGAACAGAGCTCACTGCCCGCAGGTGACGCACCATCTTAGTGAAGGGTGTAATTCTTTTGTCAATTTGTACAGCACTGAATCACTTGCACACTCTCTAAGGGCGTTACAGTGCCCCCAGTAAGTGAAAATGACAGCTCCTGACCTCAAAGCCTAACTGAGGGCAGGGAACAACTCCCATGCGGACCTCATTAAAGCTACAAGGAAGAAATCTGCAGGAGAGGAGCCGAGGGGAAAATCTGCAGTGCCGTTCGTCCCTGCGCAAAGACTAATGAGCAAAAAGGAAATAAAAAATAATGAATACATACTTTGCATTAAGTTTTGGAGAGGGGCAGTGTGGCCAACCCACTGAATCAGTCTTTTTTGGAAGACTGCGTGCAGTTTTGCAAAGGGCTCTTCCTGCAGCGAGCTTTATGTAACCAAATTTTGGACATGATCAGGTTTAGTTGTGCTGTGGTTCAGCAGTGCACTGCACTAATCCATGAGGTGTTTGTGTTGCAAAATTTAAAACTCAAAGATAGATTAAAAGGTATTGAAGTGTCTTGATTGATGCACGGTGTTGAGTAATTAATCTGTTGATTGAATTTATTAAACTAAATATCTTCTGAGTTGAAGCTCATCATTTATGATTGTAGCTCATTAGGAGTCAACAAGAAGTTCATTTACTTTATTTTTTACAGATCTGTCAGCAGCAGTTGTTTAGGCACCATTCTTCAGTTAAGAAGCAGGTATAAAGTCTTTAATTTTCTGGGTGTAACGTTGGTATATAGATCAGCTTTGACATGGGTTTGACACTGCTGAAACCTGCTTACAGAAGCTACATTTTCCACAGTGAGGCTGATTATATACATGGAAACAAGTTTATTGTCAAAGGTGTTGTGCACATATGGAATTCAACATAAGCCGTGTCTTGGAGTCTCTCACTGTACACAGATTGTGCGTATAACGTGCCTGTTTAGTCATGAAGGGGATTTTTACCAACTGTCTTAAAAGATAGATGTTAATAACCAGAAATGTATTATCCAAGTCAATAAATTGAAATGGGGTACCACCTGATAAATCAGCAAACAAAGACTAAACGGCACAATCAGTCTCAAAATGGCTGTTGGTCTATGCGTACCAGCCTGTGACCAGGTGTGGCGCTATAGAGCAACAGAGAAGGTGTGAGTCTGAGCACAGACTTCTTCAACGAGCAAATGTTACAAAACTGTGTTAAATAACCACAAACAACTTCTCTCATTAGAATATATCAATATTTATTAACAATATTAAGATGAACAAACACTTGAATCAAGATCCTGATATCTACTAACTAAAAGGCCGCTAGACTAACATAAGCAAATAAAACATTAAATGGAAAAAGTGTGTGAACTTTTATACATGTAGGCTGGGGAACTATACATTTGTGTATGAGTGTGTGTGTGTGTGTGTGTGTATGAAGGGTTCCCAAGATGGTGGACGAGATCACGTGGTGCTCTCGTCCCTCACCAAGATGGCCCCCGACTCACGCGATGAGGCGCTACAAGAGGGAAAACTAGGTTAAGTGGTAACCTCGTCACGAGGTTGGGGAGGGGAGACTGCTGCTGGCTTGCGCTCGTTAGCATTAGCTCACGTTAGCACTATCTCATGTTAGCACGATTTCAAAACTCCACGGAAGCGATTGTTATGTTGTAGGTGGCTGATCAGGTTTGGCATATTAAAGCTGGTGCTTGTGCTTCCCTCCTCGTAGAATTTGCTTGGAGCATTCATCACAAATAAACACCAAACTATTTTCTTCTGAAACTTTAACGAACTTCCATGCCATCACCGCCACGTTTGTTGTGATCAGCGCTGTGCTGCTGGTGTAACGTAAATTCTGACGTTCCCTCATTTGCTAGTCGTTCTTTCAGCCTTTTCTATTTTTTTTTCTTTTTTATGTGTTTCATGTGGGGAAATACTGCGAATATCGATCCAAGTTAGCAGCTACTAAAATTATGACCGAGTTGTTGTTTTCTGGTATGAGGGAGTATTTTTTGATTTTCCTGATTGGGAAATCGTTTTTCTGATTATGCTGACGTCACTTGAACATAACATTCACTGCCAGTCATTTAAGACTCGGAGGGAGCGAGGCACTGCCATGTTGACAAAAATATATATGTTATCGGGGCTATTTGTCGTGATATCGAACTTATCAGGATGACGTCATAATTTCCTGTTATCGGCCCGATAGTTATCGTGCACCCCTAATTTGAGTTTTTATTGTTTCCTTTGTCTGACACACTATGCAGTCTCTGTGACTCATGACTCATGACTCACCGATAGCTATAGCTGTTCCAAATTTTACACTCATCAGTTGGACTCAGATCTTTGGGATCGTTACCAGCAAATGATTCAGTAACTTTTGAGGGACCTCTGCGAGCCAAAGAAAGTCTCCTCCTTTACTGCTCCGTGCACGCCGGCTATCAAACACGCCTCATTACTCTCATTTAAAGCACTGCGGTGGATTCTCAGTATGTGGCGCTGTGGATCTGACATCGACCCAACAAAATAAACAAATCAGCAGCGGCCAGGAGTGTTAACGACTGGCTCGTGTCAGCGTCCATCGATGGGTGGCAAGAACCGAACGTGCGCGGTCATGAAAACGACCACCGCGCAGCTGTTTCAGGATCATACCGTCGGCAGGGCTCAACTTCAAAATGCCTCTCATTGTTGAAAAGTGCATTTGATCTCGATTCTCATGTTGAGCTCATGCTTAATACATGACTACAAGCTGTCTGGATCATTTCCTGTTGAAAGAAGTCCACGCTGGCTGTTCCACAAATACGGAGCTCTAATGTGCTGTAGATACACATCGGTTCGTGTCGAGCTGATTTATGATGGGAAAGTAAACCGACTTTACTTTGTTTGAATTGCATTGCCTGCAACTCTCCGTGGGATAAGCAGTAAAAGTTAATGGATTAACTGCACTGCAGACACTCGAGGGTAAATTCATGGTCTTACTCATTGCATTACTTCAGCTGCTGATTCATACTTGGTAAAAATCATTTAGGCTTCTGCTGAACATACCTGGCAGTCGTGAATCCTGCCTCATTCTTCACAGCAGATATTACCATCTCTCTCTCTGACCTGATGCACGTTTCCTTATCATTCCCTGTCAGTATAAGAAGCACTTTTAAATAACCAGAGAATAAAAAGAGATTCCCTGGACTCTGTTGGAGATATTGGACCTAAAGAACTGCACTTTAAGTTGAAGGTTTTCATGGCAGGTAAGCTTGAGCCTGCAGTAATAATCCTACCGTTTTCTATACTTGCCTCAGGGTTGTGGTTGGCTTTGGCCAATCTCGTGCGTCGTCGTTTGTGCTCTGCAATCCTGCATGCAGACCTGCATGGAAGGTTTACTGTGGGAAGAAGCAGAAGCACCCTTGCAGATCCCACAAGCTACAAGGAGAACTTGGAGAAGCCTTGTAGACCCAAAGCGTGATTTCCACTCCTAGGTGTGAGGCGGCACGCCCCCAGACCTTGTGACTCAGTGGTGAAGGACTTATGTAATGGTCAGAAAATAATGTTGGCAGGAAGCTTCGGCTTCAGTCCAGCTGGAGCATGACAGGGGGTCCAAATAAGATGTTCGATGTATCTGATTTAGCTCACGGTTTCCTAAACATCAGTCTGAAGGCACCGGCACACTTCAGGTGACTGTACACTGTAGCGATCGATGGGACTTGAATCTTGCACCAGATCTGCTATCTGTGCTGTGACTTTCTTCCGATTATGTAATGTTTTTTTTTTTTTTTGCCTCCCTTTACTTCAAACCCCCGGGGCGCCAACAGAAATGACAATCCTCCTGCTCAGTTGGACGATCCCCGCTCTCCCTCGTTGTTCAGGATTTATCAGCAGCAGGTCGGATAAACTTTCCCCAAAAAGAAGTGCAGATTAGGTGGGCCTGGAGCGCTGTTCTTCAGCTCGGTTTGCTCTTTTCATGCCACACACCAACCCTCAGACTGCTTAATTTGCTTTACTTCTGAGTAGCGCTGCAGCCATTTTATCCCACTCCACCCACTACTACTTTTGATCCTGCCACTGTCAGTTCTTTTGAAGCGATGCACTTTTGAGTAATTTATACATTAGAGTTTGATTAATTCAGCGGCTAAATGTACCATCAGTCACGAGACGGGTTGCCGTGAGTCTGTTCTTGACGTGGGTAATTGATGTGTTTATCATGTCCAGTCTTTGTGAAAAAGAAACTAGTCTGGTGTAGTCGGGAGGAAATGGAGAAGGATACAGTGAGTGAGTATCTTCTCTCCAGACGGCATGCATAATTACAGGTTGCTATGCAACTGAATGTATCTTCTGCTATGAATTATCTCTCTGTCAGAAAGTTAAGATAAGAAGAGATCTTCTTTGCATATGAATAAACTTGCAAAGCTGGTGGCAGCAGTATCAATACATTCATCTGTAGAGGAACATGACTTACTTTATTTCACTGAAGAACGCAGCTATCATGAGGATATAATCAGTAATTAGCAGTTTAATGTGTTCAAATACATGTATATAAACTCTGCTTAAAAGATGTGATAATATTGCACATGTGCTCCAAGCACTTATTACTACTGGACAAATTTCCTCAGCAGAAGGACTCCTTATACTCAGTTTGTGGTTGATGTCACTTATAATAAATGACTTTGTCCCTTTAACAAGCCCATTATAGAAACAACTTTGAGCAGATCTGTGATACCGGTTGTCCAGCGCTGTAAAGCTGTAGAACAGAGGGAACAATCCAGGTCCTCGAGACCCCCCCATTCAACATGTTTTAGAGGTTTCTCAGCTTCAACAAACCTGATTCTGATCAATGGTCGTTATCAGGTTGTCATCAAAGTCTGCTGATGACACAGCTACCTGTATCACGGCGTGCTGAAGCAGGGAAACATCTAAAACCTGCTGGATAGGGGCTCTCTGGGACCAGGATCGGGCACCCCTGCTGCAGAACCTCAACAGAAAGTGAACAAACAGCACATCTTCTCAGTTGGTCTTCAATTCAATTCAATTTTATTTGTATAGTGTCTGTTACAATGCCAATTGTCTCTAGGCCACATGTGTCAAGCACAAGGCCCGCGGGCCAAATGTGGCCCGCCACATCATTTTATGTGGCCCTCGAGAGCTTGTGCACTATTAGTCTTAAATTTTAAGACTTAAAATAAGCTTATGCCGCTTTAAAGAGTATATTGACAATAAACTACATTTCCCATAACAATAACAGTATATAACCATGACGACGATTTTCAGAACTTATAAACTTAAGAAAAACCTTTACAGATTAACCCCAACAAGTCCAAGAAAGTAAATTTGATGCAGAAAGAAGGCAGTTTCATGATGGGAAAACGAATACAAGTTATACAGTAGGTCTGTCTTTTGTGTTATGAGGCGGGTGTCAGTCGTGAAAGAGTTTAATCTACGTTGGTGTTTAGAGAGTAAATACGGAGCTAAGTATGTTAAATTTAGCCTACAAAGTAGAAACAAAGAATCGCTTCCGCTTCTGAAACCAAAGTAATGGAGACTCTGTGATCACCTGTGCGAGAGCAGGTTTACAACCACAAACCTTGAGTTGAAATATAATATTAAGTTAAATATTTGACACTTGAATACTTAATAAATACAGGAACCGTTATTTAACCAGGTGTAGTTTAATTTATTTTTGATTTATATTGCATTTTGCAATTCATGCTGTTAATCTGGCCCTTCAAGGGCAAACCATGATGCTGATGTGGCCCTCAGTGAAAATGAGTCTGACACCCCTGCTCTAGGCGCTTTACAGAGACCCAGATCATGGCCCCCGAGCAAATATCATTAACTAAGAATATAAAATTGATTCCTAAACGAGGATAATGGCAAGTAAGAAACTCCCACAGTGGGAGAAAAAAACCTTTTAAGCAAGAAAAAACTCCACTTTGAGGAAGAAACCTTGAGCAGGACCTGGATCATATGGGGGGACCTTCCTGATGAAGACCAGCCAGGTAAAGAAAGAAAAAGAGAGGAGAGACAGGACAGAGAGAGGATGGAGGACAGAAAGAGGATGGTGGACAGAGAGAGGATGGAGGACAGAGAGAGGATGGAGGACAGCACACAAATGACTGAATAAAATGACTACATAAACAGATGCAGGTAGCATCAATAGCGTCAATACTGAGTTAGAAGGAGCCACCTGAACTGAGTTTGGCTTCTGATGAACACATCTATATAAACCACATTCATATCATCCTTGCATGTCTCCAAGCTCACAGAGGAAGTCCCGCAGGACTTCTCGACTCGTCTCGGACCACAGAAGTTGGGGCTTGGCGTGGTTGTTGTTGTTCTAAGCGATGCTCACCACATAATCCAGCAGCTGTTCCCCTGTGTTTTCACTCAGTGACAGAGTGCATATTTATTGAACGCCTTGACTGTGTAAAGTGGCAGAAAACATTGATGGAGCGCTGAAAGTAAATAAGGTGTTTGAGAGGTGGGTAGTCTCTCTGGAGCTGAGGAGGAGTGGATGAGTGGCGTGTGATACAGTCCATTTGCTTGGCCGCCAGAGGATGCACCTGCCCGTAAACATGCACTGAGCATGGTGGCCTTTTTTTTTAAAGAAGAAAAAAGATCAATATGTGGGGAATGAATACACAATACACAGAGTTGAGAAGTGCAGTGTTTTAATTCGATATCTTAATGATGGCTGGCATGAGTAGGACTTGTTGGAGCCAGTGTCTGAGGTCAGCAGCTCGTCTCCCGTTTCTGTTGAGTAAGGCAGCTCGGATTTACCCTCCCTTCCCAAAGGTCCATCTATCCGTGAAGCACACACGTTTTTGGCTGAGATTTACAGTTGATTGCGCTGAATCTTGAGACATTAAGAAATTCTTAGGTGACTTGACGCCAGGAAATAAACAACCAAAATGTACATTTATGATGTTTCTATGGGCTTTTTTTTTTTTTTTTTTGCATTCTGGTTGTTGGGCTGGAGGGACCACGCCCCAAATAGCCTCCAACAAACTCTGATGAAAAGACAGGAAACTGAAACCTGCCCCCAGACTGTATCAGAGCCCAGAGCAAAGCATCAGATTTTACCTGGAGACTGTTGTGGTAACAGATACGCGGGTCCAGCCATCAGCCAGGCATTCACGCCATCGATTTAGCAGAGATGTTTTCCAGAGTAATCAAAGAGCTGTGAAATCCTTACTCTGCAAGAGCCCGGAGCTTCAGGGACCACTAACGGGGATCGCTTTCCCTGTCGAAGCCGAGAGTTGAACAAACTGATAACTGGTGCGAGTGAAGGGGAACCGCAGTCAGCCAACAGGGTAAATGGGGTCATGATGGGGGTCAGTAGAGCAACTGTGTACTGTACTGGTTTTACTGTGACCCCAAACACAAGCCCTAATTGGGATTCTGATGAAAGACAAAATGGTTTGCACAAAAATATTATTATCTTTGTGTTAATACTCCGACCATTGAACTTTTACCTTCATGGTTACATTTTAATTTAATTAATTTACTAATTTAAATGATTAAAAATTAATATTTAAATTGATTTATTCTCATGTTTTATTTCAATTTTTTTTCTTGATTTATTTCTCTAAACTGATTTATTTATTTTCTTATCATTTTGCAATTAATTATTTTTAAATTTATTGCAATGATTTAACTTTATAGATGTTTATTTTATTCCTCTCAACATTTTATTCCCCTATTTTTTTCAACCCAAACATATTTCTGTCTTAGTTTTTATAACTTCCAAAAAAGTTGGTTCACTGTGTAAAACATTAAAAAAAAAAAGAAGAAATCAATAATTTTTAAATCTCATGAATCCATATTTTATTCCCAATAAAACATTAAGAACATATCAGATGTTTAAACAATTTCACAGAAAATACTCTTATTTTGACTTAGACATATTTTGTTTTTTTTTTCCAGAGATACATTCTTGGCAAAATGTTATAGATGTTGCTGCAAACATTTTGACCTTTCTTTGTAGTTTTTTTTTTTTTTTTCTAACACCTTCAACCTGATGAAAGTGCATCAGTGTCTTGTTTGTTGGTGATGAATGAGGTGATCCGTAACCGAGCTTGACCTGCAGGTTTGGCCGACTTGGACGAGCTTCATATCAAATGTCACTGGTTTAAACTGACACAAAGATAATATGTGACTTGTCACCCACATAAACACAGCAGAATGGTGTTTTCTGTGTTTAACCCTGCCATGTGATGTTGTTGTTCCTGTTGCATTGTGGTTCCAACACAAAATAACACCTCAGACATGTATTGGAGTATATGGAGCTGTCACGAAACACCAGCAGGAGCTCCAGGATTGAGGGTTGATAACTAAAGATCAATTCAAGGAACTGAAAGGATGCAAACCACATGGATGCTTGTTTTGAGGAGAGACTCTGAGAAGATCTATTTTGTTTGTAGTACCTTTTCTGCCTTCCTCTGTTTGATCGAACTAAATAAATAGATTTCTGGCCTTCATGCAGTTACTTTTTTCCTGACCAAAGCCTTTTTCTTTCCTCAAACATCTAGTTGGTGTATTACCTCCAACCACCAGTCTGAAGTGTGAAATAAGGAATTAATGGAGGTGAATGGAGCATTTAGGCTCAGCTGACCTTAAATGTATGTACACACTCAAAATGACTCTATTTGTTCATGAACACTGTTTTGGAATTATGAATTGGAACAATTTATGACATTTTTACACCCCCTCACTGATGTGTCAAGCGTCAACATACTGACAGGAAGCAGGTTTTATTGCAGTTCTTTAACTGACCACTCAGGGTTGACTCCCATGTTAGAAGAACCAACTTTGAACTTTGGTGGTGTAACAGGTCAAAATACAGAAAGCAAAAAAAAATCTGTTGCAGCTCACCAACCAAATGGGAAACCAAATAGTCTAGTTAAGCCGCCAGCAGTTTGCGCTGTCTGTCAACGTCAGCATCAGCTAAACCCGGTGGTTGTTTCTGATATCGACATTTGAAACGGGACATCCTCTCCC
Organism: Hirundichthys speculiger; assembly: GCA_018398805.1. Lineage (NCBI taxonomy): Eukaryota > Metazoa > Chordata > Actinopteri > Beloniformes > Exocoetidae > Hirundichthys > Hirundichthys speculiger. The sequence goes on from JAGFBZ010002341.1 coordinate 711,154, forward strand.
AGCGCATCTTGGCTGAAAGAGCCAGGAGTCACGGTGGATCATTACAGGACCCTTCCAGGTGGAAATATGCCGGGATCTGCAGTCGATCGTCCCGTGACTCGCGGTGGGGGGCTTTTCTGACTGCATCGCATGTACACAGGGAGCGATGACTGGTGGGGTCCATCTGAGCACCGCGGTTCAGGTTCTGGCAGCAGATGTCATTTCAGCAGCGACACTTGAAATGATGTTTTGACAGAGTTGATCAAAATTAATGTAGAGTAATATCAATTAGCATCACAGGTCAACCAAAGCTAAGCTAGAAAAGCTAAAATAGCTAACTGTAACTGAACTTAGGAAAAAGAGACTTCAACTTCACTCTATAGAAGAGTTTTGGGTGATGTCACAGAGGGTTTGTCCACTTCTTCGTCCACAGTCTATGGGTCTCCCCCGACTGTCAGCAAATCACATAATTGCTGGAACAATTACATACACTTTTAGAAAAGGTTCAAGGAGGTACGCTACTCTGTGCAGCTTTCCTAAAACCTTCTTTATTATTTCTATCATTTTTCATTTTCACTCGTGCCACTAAGAATAAATAGACAGTCTCCTCTATAGCAACACAACTGCAGGTTTTCTTGTATTTGTTTCCTTAGAGGGGAGCAGGTGACAAAACTGAACAAATTAACCTGCTATGACCTCACCTCTGCTGCTGCACGTGTGTTCATCCATAATTCAAGGTCACTGCATTGCAATGTGTGAGCTTTCAGAATAAACTCATGAAATCTTAAAGGTATATTTATGATTTGGGTTTTTTTGTGAGGTTCTGTGAAATTGGCCTGGACGGCCATCTTTATTCTTTTTCACTTTGATACAAAGAATTAGCTTGGTTTGCTCGGGATTCAGCTTTGATTTCCAGGGTACAGTACCAAGAGAACCAGAGAAATTGCCTCTTTACACTATAGGACCAGTGGGAGAATAAAATATATGACGTAGGCAGGCTGACAACCAGACTAGAGACAACAACAGACGTACACAGCGGCGTGCAGTGGAGTAGTAATGCCGGTGACTATTTGCTGTAAAAACCTGGTGGATCCTTGGTTTAATAGCAGTCCTGCAGCCACCTTGGCTTTTGGATATCGAGTCGTCACTCAAATCCATTTCACAAAAGAGGATTTTCACACTGTGAATAGCTATGGTTGGCCAGGCGCGTGTGAATTACCTATGAGTAAAACAGCGCTCTGAGTTTGGAGAAACAGGAAGGATTTTGCTGACAGCTGAGACGAGCTGGCTGCTACTCAGAATATTCACCAGCACCCTTCTAAATTGGTGTCCAAACTCAGTCCTTGAGGGTCACTGTCCCACATGTCTTAGATGTTTTCCTGCTTCAGCGCACCTGGTTCACATGAATTGGTTGTTAACAGACTTCTGCACACCTGAATGACAAGCTGATGGTGATCTGTTCAACTTAATTGGGTGTGTTGTTCCTTGGAAACATCTAGGACCTGCAGGACAGGAACCCTCAAGGACTGAGTTTGGACACCCCTGTCCCGAAAATAATTCACACCTCCAAAATTAAATAGTTGTTTGATCAAAAGGTATGTTGTATTGCTTCTTTATTTGCAGAGCGCCACTCTTAGATTAGTAATTGTCAGTAGATATTTGAGACAAAGCCTATCTGGGTTGCCACGTATCGCTCCACAGCGGGGGATGTGTCCTGTCGCTGTTCGGTTGTGACTGAACAGCCACTCAAAACCACTGCCGTGACCTCAAACATCTCTTGATTTAATTGCTCCCATTAGTCCCCCTCCCTGTTACTCTGATTTATAAAAAATGTGTTGACAGATGTGTTATTGTTTCCACACATCACGTCCAGCTACTCCACCTCGTCCTAGGTCAGCAGACGTTTCATACCCAGAGATGAGCCCTTATGACAGTAACGTCATCAGCAAAATTTTATGATGACATTTGCCGGGATGGGCTGGGGTGCAGCCGTGAGTCTGGAGAGTCTCAGTTCACGTAGAAAGGCAGTCTTGAGACGGGAAATTTAAGGGCCGACTCTGATTTCCTGGGTGTGATCTGATAGGAAGTGCTTCATCTAGAGCAGTGGTCGTTTGAACCCCAGGGGTTCGGTGGAGGTCAAGACACGCACTACTTGGCCATTACTGGCTACAGGTGATCACGTTACATTGCTTGGCTAATCAGGGAATTTGGTGTGCTCAGTAGTTGACTTGTGACTGTTGTGATGGTACATTCATTGGTACATTCATCATTCATGCATCAGTTTTGTTTTTTGAACACAGTGATGTTAATGCACAGTTCATTTTGTGCACCAGTAACACATAAACCTATGTCTTGAATTTGTAAAAAAAATTATAAAAATGCTTTTTCAATAAAGAAGGGTTTGGTGAATGTGCAGAACCACTGATCTAGAAGCATGTGGAAGCATTAAAGAGCCCAGTTTGGGTTGAGTTGCCAGTCTGAGGTGGAAGGATGGAGTTAAATCTAGAAAGAGCTGCCTAACGTAGCTCCAGGTGAGTGTTGTGAAGAGCTGTGGCTATGCTATCCTGTGCAGATCCGTCAGATTAGTATTCAAACTGATGTATGTTGAATGTGGGTGAGAAGACGGTGGTTCCACTCTGGACCAGCTTCTTAAAGCACTTCCTGTTATTGAGTTTAAAGGCTGCTGGGTGATCCCTCTTCCAGCTGCTGACACCGGTATTGTTGACGACACGTCATGCTCCTCCTCAGCAAGGATGTGGCGTCTGTGCCGAATGGGTATCACGTGGTTCGCGCCTCAAACTGAGCAAAGAGGCGCTTTAGCTCCTCCACCGACGCTGAATAAGAAATTACTGGAACTGTGGCTGATGGTGTTTTGAGGTCCTTCCTACTGATGTTGCCACAGAAGCGTTCCTCAGGTTTTCTCTTGAGATTTTAGTACCCAGAATGCTTTGTTTTATTCATCTATATTGTAGATTGAGTGATCAGAAGCAACTAAACCAGAGGATGACTTAACGTGAGACAAAAAGAGGTGGCAGAGCGTTAACTCCAGTTCTGCTGACTCACAGGTACCTACAGCTCTCCCGTCACCCTCCCCCGCTTTGTTTTTGTTTGTAGGTCATCCTCGACAGCGCTGGTTGAGGTCCACTGAGCATGTTATTAGCTGCACTGTAGAAGCCAAAAACACTGTATAAGCTTGCATCAGTCGTCAATAATCACGCACTTCTTGAACTTTCTTAAATTTCTATTTAAACGGCTCTCAGGCTACATTCTTCTTGCAGCAGATCTGTGTTCAAAGCCACGTTTTACTTTGCTTAGTTATTTCTCAGGTTGCCTCCGGGGCAGTCTTGACGACTGCTTTCTAATTTTCACTTTGAAAATCAGGACTAAGAGTTAAGTCTGATATTTGTTTATCCAGTCACAGAGCCGTGCTCTGGCGAGAAAGCTGCACAGCAACATCTGTCAAGGGGGGTTTAATGGGAAAGAAAATTTCTCCATGTTTTATCATTCTTTTAAGAATGATATTGTGATATTTGTGATATAATGAAGAACCAATACATGAACTGTGGCTGTTATTTCAGGACAGTTAGTTAAAACCTGAAATTCTGAAAATTAACTTCTTATTTGGCAAGACTCTGTCAAGCAATAAAAAAACACTACATTTGCAAGTTAATAATCATAGAAACACTGAGGTAAAAGATGAGATAAAATTCAGTAAATGAACCGACATTAAAGCAGTTTTGGCTAAAAAAATTCCACTCAAATTGCCAAAAGCTACATCTGTTAATCCATTTATGTTCCCTGTTTTATTGATGCTGCTTGATTATTTAGCACGGCAGACTTTATACACGGTATCTTATGCTCTGATACGTGATCCATTTTGACTCTATAAACCACGGGCTCATCACTGAGACGCTCCTCATCCATGAAGGCTCTCACCAGTGCGTCCGGACTACCTGCTGGTTATTCAAATATGCAGCATCCCAGGGCCACGTCGTGTTTCTCTTCTACCTCAACAAGGCCGTTAGAAACAGCCAGATCTCCCTTGAAGCAGAAGCCTTTTTTTTTCACGAGGCGGTTTAGATTGTCGTATCCAATTTGCAGCTGTTGAAAAGTTTGTGAGGTCTCCAGCATGTAAAGTGGGTCCACGTTCAAAGACACAGTTCAGTCGGAGCTCGGTCACGTGGAAGACACACTGAGGTGTCTCCGGGTTCACATCTGAATACTTGTATGATTGTGCTGCAACCGTTCCACAAGGATTGCCGGAGTTATTGGGATGTGCACTGAATGATTGAGGCTAATGGCGGTAGGAGGTATGCGCTGTGGGCCCGTATTTTTATTTTATGGCCTGAGACAGGGCAGCGGGGTTAACCTCATCTTGCAGGGAAACCATTATTGCTTCTCATCTTCTCTGCCATTGATTGCTCCCGGCATTTGGGAATGGAAACTTCCATATTATTAGCCCTAAATACTTGTATCAATCATGTATGAACTGATGGATTTTCAGCAATTATACATGGAATTATTCCCTCCGTGCATTGGGACTGTGGTCCTTGCGCTTCCTAAAAGCTTTTAACATCTATGAATATTTTCAAACCTCCATGGAAAATTAGTAAAACATTACATCACTGCGTCAATATAGTCACAGATCATCTTTGTTTTAATTTGCTGTTAGTTTAGTTGTCATTAGAGCCAGAAGGTCGTGCAGTCGGCCTTTGAGCCTGATTTACTTCCAACGGCGTAAATGGGTGTTGTTCATGATCTGTGTTTGGTTCTGTGTTGTTTGATGTTTCCCAGCGGCTGAAGGAAATGCATCAGAGATATTTATGCATATTTATAATCATGGTGAGCCCAGCACAAGTGCTGACACACCGTGACTCTTTAAAAAGACTAAATCCATGAATAACTGAATGTATTAATCCCTTTAACTGAGTTGAATTGGATGTCACGTATGTGGCGCCCAGTCCAGGCGCTGGAAGGGAGCTGGATGCTGAAGAGCTGCCGGATGGTGAAGAGCTGCTGTCCGGTGGCGCCCCTTGTCGCTCCTCTTCCTCTCACGGTCTTTCACTCGCTGGTGTTCGTATTTTCTTGTTCTTCTCCTTCTTCGTCAGTGGCCCATATGTGGTTGTGGCGGTGGATCGATGCAGGATGAACACCGCTTTGTTCTTCCGTTGCATTACATTTACAGATGAACACTTCCCTCTGAGTAGAAAAATCTGCTTCATTCATGCGGTTGCCAGCATAAGAGATTGTCTCAGTCCTAATCAACATAGCTGATTCTGTTGATTAATTGTTGCAGAACAAAAGTAAAAGTCTTTGTTTTCTTTATTCTTCTTCAAGAGAGCACCAGAGTAATTATGGATTTTTACCAGAATATACTCTTTTTCTATATAATTAATGACCATAGACCTATTAAATCTTGTTTTTAGGATGTTTTATCTGCATTTTAAAAATTTTGAGATGATTTTAAATATTCATTTTCATATTCAGAGCAAGAGAAGCAGCGAGTGTCGGGGAACAGTGAAACATTGAACAAATGTTCCACTTTCTGCGGTCTTTGAGAGAACTGGCCACTGTTTCCAGTTAAATGCTCACTTTTCAGTTGAAGCCATTATTAAGTGTGTATTTCTTCTATTAATATTTCTGCAGAATCATCACATTAGCCGTGTAATCAGCTTTGCATTTCTTTCCAGTTTTCGTAGCGATGGTCCATATAATTAAGTCTGAAAACACTCCTCTCAATGGCTCCATATGGAAGTGAAAGAGCTTACCCAGAAGGACTTCAATAAGCTGCTTACAGAACAACAATGGATTTTGTTTGCATTGCAGATGAGTAGGCCTCCAAGAAGATAATTTAATGAATTTGTAGGTCATCTTTGAGACTGTTAACGTCGATGGTCAAGCAGAGGTGAGCGCACTTCTGTGCTTCTGTGTGCTTTTTTTGAGGGCGGGGTCCTGTCTTTATGGGGATTAAGTACTTTAGTTACATAAGAGACAGCGATTGTGGGCAAACAATGAAGCATTTTAAATACGTCCACTTGCAATTGTGGATGCGTTAATGATGCATTAGGATCTCATCCAAATCTGCCAGTACACAGCAAGAAAAGGCAAAGCTGCACTCAGGAAAAGAAGCTGCACGTGCTTGAGACTGTACCATGGGTACATCACTATTATTATTACTACTATTATTATTGTTAATTAGGTTTATCTTTTAGCTGTTACTGTTAACAAACAGAATGTTATTAGTTTATTACAAAAGTGTATTGTATTAGTTGATGAATAACTTCTAATTCCGTCATATAAAACTGGTGAGTGGATCCTTTCTCCTCGAAACTCTGGCCTGGATACGAGTCTGTTAAAGTACAACTAAAGGGAGCGGAATAACCAGTGAAATTCAGAGCGCTTCAGATGGTAAAAGAAAAAAAAAAGGTGATCGTCACATCCATTTAAGAGGGAATCGGGACTCTCACCGGTTAAAACAAATGAACTCTCATCAACACTCATTCAGATGTGGGCAGCTGTGGGGAGATGGTTCTGGAAAGAGCCATGATACCTGGTAGGGATGGAACGGTTACCGGTGTTACCGTAAAGCGCGGTAAAATTTTACGTGATAATGATTACGTTTATGTTTGACTTCATCTCATTATCACGGTCGATTACCAGGATATGTAATATCAGCCTCATTCAAGTCTGCGAGCGATTCGTGACTGTGTCTTGCGTGAATATGTAGCTTGTAACATACACATCGTAACGGCGGAAAGTGGTGATAGCACGCAGGACAATTACCAACCCGCTAAAATGACGAAGTCCAAGGTCTGGGTTTTTTTTTTTTTAAGAATGCAGAAAGGACAACTGGTGGAGGACAGTTATCCTGTCTGCAGAACACTTGTTTACATTTTATTGTAATTTGTACAAGCAACTTGAAGGAGCTAAGGCTAATGCTTCAAGCTGCTGAAATGTTTGACCAAGAGTAACCTGGTCGACGCGCTTCGCTAACTAACATTTCGTGAACGTTAATGTTGCGTGTTGATCAAAAAAGAACCGGAACGATGTTCTTCTGATGCAGTTAAAATATTAATTAATTCTATTAACTGATCCGACAACCATAACGCCGGCAGTTAGCGCCACAGCGGTCAAAAACCTTTTGCCCTTCCGGGTCAAGCATCTAACCAATAACAGGCAGCTACCTTTATACCTGACCCTCAGGTAACAACACAGCGACACGACACCCACAGACACACAGAGTGAACTACAATTCATAACAACATATTTGGCTCCTATACAACTGTTTCTTTATTTTCACATTTATACGTATTTAAGGTTCAGCTTAAAGTCCAAAGTTTATTTCAATTTGAACTTCACAATAATTTTTGTTCCTGATAATTGTTTGTATATTTTGACCTACTATGGTTGTTCAAGTGTTTATTTAAATTTGCACCAGACAAATTAGCTTTTTTCCTGTCATTTATTTTGTTCATTTAAAATAAAACCTCTTTCTGTGCCAGTTGTTTGCCCTTTTAATGTGAAAGTTTCATTTTGATAAGATTTTGGCTTCTGATGTTTTAGTATGACAAGAAAATCACAAGGTTTTCTGAAATTATTTAAATATATGTGTATATTGGACATTTGTCCAGCAATTAAGAATACCGCGATAATATCGTAAACTGTGATAATTTTGGTCACTATAATCGAGATATCAAATTTTCCATATCGTTACATCCCTAATACCTGGCACAACTTCCATTTGAACACAGCATTCCTGCCAACTTTTGTTTCCCGATAAAATCAAAAGTAAAGGGCGTGTTTCCAGCAGCTAACTTGGTTGCTGCTGCTCTGTGCACGTGTCTTGTTTTTCACACTGAACTCAAGAAAAAAAAAAAAAAACCACTGTAACGAGGTATTTAATTTCACGTTAGTGGTATTATTATCTCCAGCAGCTCTGCTAGTAATTAAACTACCTGCTGCCGGACGTGTCAGTGTCCATCACTGCTTGTGAATTAACAGAGGAGAGGAGCATCTGTGCAGCAGGAGCCATGTGGTCGTAAGTGTTGCTTGATTGCACCTGATTGCAGGCGTTTTTTTGTCAGTGGGAGGTGGACGTTGTCTGAGATCAATGCTGTGGAAGGCAGTAATGGTTCTGGTGGGTCAATGCAGCTCTCGGGACAAGACTCTCTTGGGAGGAGAGACTTTCTTTGTTACTACTCTCTTTTGACTCTTACCTCCCCACCCTGTACGGCACTCCCACCACCTCCCCTCATAATGAATCCTGAGGCAATTGGAAGGCATTAGCGTTCATGCCCCCCCCCGCCCGCCTGCTCTGTCCTCGCTCCCTAATGCATGTCTCCAAGACCAGACCACAATTAAAATTTCAGGACAAAATTCAGCCCTGCTCTATTATTTAAAATGCCAAAGTCGCTGCTGCATCTAGGGACCAAATAGAGACAATAGAGGGCGTGGACATATTTCTCATATGTGCTAAGGATTAGCCAAGCTTAAACGAGAGCCAGTTAAAACCACTTTTTAAAATTTGTCTGCCTGAAATCAACAAGTCAGCAGCTTGTCGCCGACAGATTTCATTAAACCACATGGTCAGAACTGAATAAGATATCTAATTAGTGTAGGAAAAGAACAAGAAAATGCTACTTTGCAAAAGAACTGCAAAATTATTTGTTTGTAGCTGAATCCTTCATAGAGGAAGTGAGAAGAGGTTTCTACCAAAAACAGCCATGCAGGTGGAGTTCAGGCTATTGATTAGCAATCTGTCAGCAGCTAAAACTCTCTGGGGTTAAATCAGGGTTTTTTATTTTTCCATCTGGTCTGACTGAGCATCAAGTGTGTTGTGGGACCCCGTGTCTTTCCCCTCCCCCCCTCCCCTGTTGTTATTTTCTGGCTGAACAGCACGACAAAAAAAAAAAAAAAAAAACTGTTTGTGTCTGGAAGTCCCTGAGTTTTGTCTCCAGTCATTGAGGTGTGCCCATGCATATGACGCGCCACAAATCACGTTAACGGGCCATCAGCAGCATCCTCACCTCCACATCCGCCGTGTAGAACAGTTGGTATGTTACACTGCACCAGCATCTATCGCTTCATCATTTAACGGGGCCGCCGTACATCCCGCTCTCTGCAGAGAGTGGTATTACCTCTGAGCAGCTGTCCTAAATCACCCCCCTGACATTTTATTGAATCACAAGCGAATGCACATAAGCTCCGGGTCTTAGTAGCTTTAAACCGAAGATTGTAGGAGTGCAGATAAACAAACCAGAAGCACGGCCTACGTGCTGGAAACGCTGGCACATGATTAAAGCGATCGCAAGCAGATTCCACATATGGATCTGTCACATAAAAGACTCGCTCTGAAAACGCTGCTGATCACAGTGGCGGTCGTCAACGGAATAAATAGTAGAGTATTCTCAGGGCTGAGAGGAACCTCACATGTTTGCTTATTAGTAAAGTGTCAGACTCACGACGACATGGATGAGCTGAAGTTGTCACATCGACACACGTCCCACCAGATGAAGCAGTAAGACAGCGATGCAAAGGCAGCGTCACTCTCGCTCCCAGGGCTTAAAGTATTCTGGCACCATGCCGGATTTCTGGCGTTTGACACTGATTCAGAAAAAAAAACACATACACAAACAGAAACACGTTATCTCTGAGCGGTCTTGAACGCAGGTGAGGCGAGTGGGCGATTTTTTCTCCTGTAATCAGAAGAATGGAAGCAAAATTCAAGTGGGCCTGCACAGAGGAAAGGGGCGGGGACAAAGTCGTTTTGGAACTGGTGCCAGAAGCTTCACTGCATAACACTACTTATCATTAACGATCACTTAACCGCTCGTAGATCCGTGTAAAAAGATCCGGTTGATAAAAACGCTTTAGAAATCTGTCCGTTTCCACTCAGCAGGCCAGTTATATGAACACTCGTGACATAGCTCCAGAGTTCTAGAAACGTCTGTCTGATCAGCTCCAAGGATGGACGTTTTCTCTGAATGTTGATGAAGCAACCACCAAAACATAGAACTTATTAAATGTAACAGGTTTGCTTTTTTAATGATGATGCGTCCAGAGTAATAACATCTAATAATCTAATAACTGCCTCTGCAACTACATATGTTAAAGAGGAGACGAGTCCAGACTCAATGAATGTATTTTCTATATCTCAATTTGCCATTGTTTTGGACAAAAATGATAGAAAAGTTGCAATTTATGCTTTTTTTTTTGGTTTTTTTTTGGCTCAGGATGTTTTTTTTTTATTACTTAAAGCCCTGCGCTCCCTTCCAGTGTTTTTGGTTTTCCCTTCACAGTCTGTCGGAGGCCACCGTGCAGTAGGTGTGGGCCGAAGTAGGTCATTCCACTTCATTACGCTCCGCTGGTACCGAGCCGATCTCGCGGGGTGACAAATTGCAGGTTTGGACGACTTCATAGTTTTGATTCAATTTTAATGTGTCATCTCGCAGCTGGTGTTTGTTCCTCACGTCAGTCGCTCAAACCAAACAAACGCTGCGCGCTCGGCGAGGAATAAAGCAGAGCTAATATGCACTTTCATCTGGCAGGCAGGTTAGCAGTCGAGCACACCGGCTGGCAGGCAGCAGAAAGGAAACGGCGGTCTGACTCTCCCCGGGTAACTGTTTGTGTGGTGTAAATATGTCGAGCTTAGTTAATAACGGCTCTGAGTCTGAACCTCCAGAACTCAAGGGTGACTGCAGACCTGTCGGTCGCTGAAACCTGGGCGGAGAGTCTGAACTGTCCTGCAGTTTAGGAGCTACAGTTCACAGGTTTGTCACTGCTTGGGGAAGAGGAGGAGTTTCCAGTGTTAACATCAACATAGATGGAATGTATTAGCTTCATTAGCATCTCAGCGTGCTGCACACAAGCAGATGACTTTTTATTTCTTATTTTTTTTAATGCAGTGACCGTTGGCAGTGGTGAGGTGCTCTTAATTTACATGAATTCAGCAGCAAAAGTGAAAAGGTAATCTTGGCTGCTGGGTTACTGAGCTCCTTTGGATTGATTCTTTGCCAAGAAACGGTTGTACGCAGGAACAAACATCCGTTTTGGTGGCGGAAAAAAAAAAGTTTTATATGACTTTACGAGGCGAGTAATTGCGTAATTTCAATCAGCGCACTAACTTCTAGATGACAACCACCTGGAACCTGGCAGGTAGGTGGTTTGATCTGCTTTCATAGCATGATTCAATTCAATAATACTTTTTTTTTTTTTTTTTAATCCACAGAGGGAAATTAACTGTTTCAGTGGTTGTCTGGTTATTCAAGTCTCTTCAGTGATTCATTATAGACATTTCCAGCTGTGTTCAGGGAGGATCTCCTGTGGTGGTCTGTGGTGCAGGGGATCTAAAGAACGCTTCTGACTGAAGACACTGACCTCTCTCTTTGGATCATATGGACGACCTGTTTGGTTTTCTGAGCAGCACAAATGATGTTTCACAGTAGCAGCATAACTTATCTTTCCATCAAGATAAATGAAACAGGTCAAAACATCTGGGCCTACTCTTATATATCTTTGGCATGTATAACTAGTAGAAACAAACGGCACAATAGTACAGCCTCACCGCTTTAGACGCACACACAGTCACAAAGTAAATCTCCTGGCTCGTATGCGCTGCATTCATGGAACCGCAGCAGTGTGGGAATTCCAATGCACAAAGTTGACTGCCGTCTTAAAGGCATATTATTCAAACTGGTGACCTTCTGTACAATGATGGAGGGAGGAGGTGCTTTAAACCTCCTCTTTCTCTCTCTCTCTCTCTCTCTCTCTCTCTCTCTTCGCTTTGCTGCTGCTCCACATCCACAACGTCTCCTCTTCAACTCATCAGGGTTTTGGGTCTCAGTCTGGGTTTAATCTGGGCTCTTGAAATCTCAATCAGCTGCTCCCGCTTGAAAACAACTCTCTTCCTGCTATGGTTGCTCATCATAACAGATGGTCTGAATGACAAAGTAATGAAGGAGATCTGCTGAGCAGCACTCAGACTGGGATGAAAAAAAACTTCCCCCAAAAAACAGCTTTGTCCCTGAAGAAGACTGTTGGAAAAAAAAAAAATGCTTAAAGCTATGGGGAAAAAAAAATGACAGAGAAAACTGATAGGAGAAGCATGGTCCAACATTTTGTGACAGTTTTGCAAACTGCTGTGGATTGTAATAGTCAGTTATAACTTGTGGTTGCAGTCATGCAAGTTTATCTGCTCACACTTATCTGTTCCTGTGGAATAGTGTGAGTATACTGTCATCTTCTCGACGCTGCTCGCCCCACAGAGTCATCATCCAAGTAACAAAACTGCACATTGTCACAGTTGTTGACACGCTGTTCACGCATGGAAATTAAAGTAGAGGCATTCGGTTGGTAATGAATTGGCACTGCAGCTCCTCCAGAGGAGCAGAGCTGCTTCAGAGCTTCCTCACTTATTTTCATACCTGACTTCCACCGTCACCAGCGCTCCCACCACAGTCACCGCGGTTAAGCTTTAAACACTTTGCCCACAGATCGCACTAATCCAGTCAGATAGATCAGGTGTGCCAGCTGTCACACCGGGATGCTTGGCAGTAACACCGGTGAAAAACAGCCGGTGAGCAGCCATGCAGAGCGGATGTGTCCTGTTAAATAATCCATTAAGAATGTTTTTTTTCTTTCTCTCTTCCTTTCTTTTTCGTTAACCTCACCAATCCCTTTGGATGCATTAAGGATTTTTCACTTTGTGTTTTCTTTATTTACAGTAGTGCGCCCCCCCCCACACAACACACACACACAGTGACTGTGTGTGTGTGCTACCACTTGTACACAAAAACAACATGGCCACATGGAATCAAAAGTGGCAGATCTGGAACTTGCCTGCTGCAGCGCGCTGCATGCCGCTACGTTAGCCTGTTTTTTTTGTTTTTTTTTTTCCTCTGTGGCCTAAAATGAGAAGAGAAATTTGGCCGTTGAACGCTCTGATCGCTGCTCAGCCTCAGCTGACTGTGCTGTGACAACGTGAGCTCGTGTTACAAGCGGTCTTGAAGACACTTTCACTCCACTTTTTATGACACTGGTGTGGAGGTGTTTGGAGTCGGAGCTACTTTGACTAATGAAAGACACTCAAAATGTTTCAAGTTCGCTGTCTGTCAGAATGATTTCTCCATTAAGCTCGTGTTAAAGTGTTCAGGCGTCTGTACGCCACAGTTAGGGGTGAGTATTGGCAAGGACCTTGCAATACGATATGTATCATGATACTTGGGTCACGATATGATATTATCATGATATCACGCGGTATCAAAAAAGAAACAGGTAGAGATGTAAAAGTAGAGATGGAAAATCAAGTTGCTGTATCTATTCATCAGATGATATTGATCATTCAGAGGACAAATTGAGTCAAAACTATTTTCTTCAAAACAACCTATTTATTGTTTATTATTAGTGTTTTTGCACATTTAATAAATAAATAAAATAAAATAAATAAATATAAAAAATTTTCCTAAAGAAAATCGATATTAGAAGCTGAAAAACCGATATTATATTGGGCGGCCGAAAATCACGATATATTGCCAAATCGATTTTTTTTTTCACACCCCTTAGCCACAGTTAAACTAAACTGTCTATGAATAAAGACAGTTTTGGTGAAGTGGAGACAGCTTTATTGCCGTGTGGACCCTTTCCAGAAGTGGATGACTCCAAAATACAGAACCTTCGTGGACGTAACAGCTTGAAAACATCAATGAAACAAACAAATATCAACAAGATGAAAGTTTCAGATGTCCAAATGAGTCTGCTTCGTGTACGGAACGGGCGGCGTGTCTGTCGCTTCCTCCAAAAAATAAATTGACTTTGCTTTGCAACCGAGGTTTGACAAAGAGACCCTTTACATTTTGCAACACTTCTTGGAAAATGTTTTTGGAAAAAAAAGAAGGAAGAAGCCATCTTCTGCCTGTTCGCACCATTGTGCACTGAAATATGGAGGAGGCAGCAAAGCAAGTCGTCGTCATCACTCGGGCTCTCGCTCCGCCGCCTCAAGGCCTGGACGACTTGTAATCATCAAGGGAAGATGAATTCCCAAGTTGACCAGAGTATCATGCAGCATGGTGTCGGGGGGCAGCGGAACAATGTCTCTCAACAGTCGTAAATTCACCACAGGACGGGTTCAGAAAAAAAGATCTTTGTAGATCTGATGGAGAAGCTGTGGAAATGAGCTGAAGAGAGCTGCTCAGCTGAAATCCAAATCACGTTTATAGCAAATTAAAATAGAAAACTAGTTTACTCCAAAGAATTCACATATTTTTCCTTCCACATCTGTTTTCCTGCTAGCTTATTTCTACAATTAATACACATATCTATGTGTTTCTACATCCTTTGAGACCTAAAAAAATCTATTTCTCAATAGTTTATTTGTAGTTATCTCTGCGTCTCAGTGGTGTTATGATAGGTGACGTGGACTCGGTCTCCCCAGACGACCAGAAACCGATAGAGTCTGGAAGTTCGGCGTTGCTCGGTTGTTTCATCTGAATTTGATCAGAACTGATTTCTGGTTTCTGTTTCTCCAAATTGGCCAGCGCCGCCTCACACCCAGAACCAGAAATTCATGGTAAATGAAGCAAACGTTGAAGAAAATAAATGTAGGCGTTAGAAAATAAAAAAGTAGAAGCCTGATGCGCTCGTCAGTGTATATATAACACTTGTAAATTATTCACAAATGTTTAAATAAACTGATACGGAAATATATGAATGCAGATGTACATAAATACATGTATGAGAAAAGCAATCAATAATTGAACGCGTACACAGAAAAGCAAAAATGCAGTCTTGTTTCTTAGATGCGGCCCTAAACTATTTTTGAGTTTGTTCCCGATCACGTATGAAATACGCACATTTGCATTTGTCGTGTTTTAAGGGGAAATGTCTCAGCAGATGAAGTCATTGTGTGTAACAATGCCTGTTATCTGTGCCACCCAGGTGCAAGCTGCAGTCAGGTTTGCTATCATCTTGAGAGTTGCTGTGGGCATCACTACTCTGCACACTCTTCAGTCTTACTGCTGTCCTTTCTTTTTTTTTTTTTTTTTTTTGGCCACACAAGAGTGCACCGTTGAACTCAGAACAGCATAATTTCTCCCCAGATCAGACGCTTTGATAGAGACTCTGTTGGACAGATAGGGTAGTATGCGGGCTGGCAGAAGAGAGAGCCTTTCCTGAATGAGTACAAAATGAATAAAACACACTAACAAGGGGAAATTGGGACAGGGAGTGTGTTCCCCCGCAGGCGCACGGTGACTCTGACCACCCTCCACTGGCCACTGCACACTTTCTGCATTACCTGGAAGGTGAAACACCCAAGGACGTCTGAGCAGGAGGGCTGTGCATGTGTGCATTACAGAAAGATTTTTATAGTTTAAAATTACTCTAAAACCTCCTGTTTTACATCCACACCTGCACTACGTTGTACAAAAGAAAAGATAAAAAGCTCCTCTGACATCCTTTTTACGGTTCATGCACCTTAGACCAGGGTGACTCTCCATGCTGTGCACAAACATTTGGGCGAATTTCTTAGTGCTGTCATGCGATTAAAAAAATTGAGAGATTAATTATTTATGATCTGTACTTAATTAATCTAATTAATCTCTTTTTCAATCTCACCTAAAAATTCCCGAGAAAAGACCTCAACTTGAGGTATTTTTCATTTAAATTCATTATTTCATAATGAAGCCTGTCGGTCGCAGACTTGCTCATACGCAGGGTGTTCTCCTCGAGTGTAGTTTTTGCGAAGAGCTTTACTATTGTTCGCTAAATTGCTAACTTCTTCGCCGATAACCTTAGATGTGGCTGCACTCACGACAGGGTGCTTTGTGTTGATGTGGTAGGCTAAACTTGAACTGCTTCGGTGGTAAGCAAACTCCTTCTTACAAAGAAAACATATCATTCTACCGCTATCAATGTTGAGATTGGGGCGTTTTTGAAATTTAAATTTCCCATTCATTGGACCGACAACTTTCAGATGCTCTTCCATTTTCACGTCTCCTACCCGCTACTCACCTTGAGCTCCCAGCTACAATAGGAGCCTATCCAGCTTATGCTAAACAAGCCCAAACACAATGACAGCCAATCATTGGCCACGGTTACATGATGTTTTTTTTAATTCGGAATTAATTATTCCGAGTTAAATAATTCAGATTAAACTATTTTCCTTCGAGTTTACATGGAAATAGTAATTCCGAATTGAGGTTTACATGGAAAACACGTTTGATCGGCTTTATCCAATTCCGCTTAAGGTCTGGGGGTTGGGAAGGACTCTGATTGGATAGGGGGGGCGGACGTCTTTACGTATTTACGTCTACCGAAAGAGAAAACAAACTTACTCGATTAGCAGCAACATGGAGGACTACATTATTAGCATCCTTTTGGATTTGTTTTGATTCTATTTTTGAAGCAGCAGCACGACAACATCATGTCGATGATTTTCTTTCGAAAACAAGCCCAGCGCGGAATATAAGCGTCATCGCGACAGACGGGAAAGGGAACGAGCATGTGCAGAAATTAATTTAAAGCGGAATAAGTGTATACATGACCGCGGAATTATTCTATTCGGATTTAAAATCTGAATAAACCAGCAAATTACTTCGGAATTAAGTTAAATTCGGAATGGACATGTTCATTCGGAATTAGGTGTTTACATGGTTATTTGTTTTTTTATTTTAAATCGAATTTAATTTTAATTCTGAATTAAAGCGGAATTAAACTTCCCATGTAAACGCACTGACTGTCCACTTCAGGGTGTGACTGACATATATGTCTATGGTGACTGACCTACAAATGGATTTTATAAAAAGGCAACTCACAAACAGGACCAGTAAAATTAGAGATTAAAAATTAGATTAACGCGATTAAAAAACTTAACGCGCTAAATATGTTTGTAATTAATTAATCGCAATTAATGCGATAATGTGACACCCCTAGAATTTCTGTCTCTAAATGAAGAACTTATTAACAAAAAACACAAACCAAAAAGAGCAACAGCTACGAGTATGTGAATAATCTGACATCTGAAGGGCCAACTGCTGTTTTGCCTGTTTCTAAATTGGTCATCAGCACGTCTCGCCTGCATGTCTGCGTTCGTCACTTCCGGGTCAGTCTCAAGCGGGCGGCGAGCTGTTTGGCTGCTCTCTAAATTGTTCAGGTTGTCAGGGTATTCGGCTCAGAAAGCATGTCCCCTGATCCTTAGTTCTGCATTAATGGTCCGCCCTCGGGGGTCCGTGGAGCCGAGACGGAGGATGAGTGAGCAGCCAGCTTCAGAGAATGGACTGATGCAAATGTGAAGAAACGGGCGCCGTGGATGAACAAAAAAAAGTCAAGTAGGGCTATAAAAAGCTCTGGTTTGGACAGTGGTCTGGGGGAGGGAGCTGGCAGGCCTGGCCTACGGCCTCATGGGAAATCAGCAGCTCAACACCAAGGTTGGACGAAGGCGTGATGGGGTTGTATTCCCGCCTTTTTGTTTTTAAGGGGGGGGGTGTCTGCAGTCCTGCATGTGCAGCTGTGGCTGTCTCTTAATCAGGATCATCATCCTGAAATGATGAATCGTTCAAATGTCTGTCAGCACCTGTGGCTGGTGACTAATCAGGCCCAGGGGGACCGTGTTCATAATACTGTGTTGCACCTTGATTGAACACTTTAGTGGGGGGTGGGTGTGGTGCTCCCCAAACTGTGCACCAAAAGTATTTGCAAATCCCAGCGGCATTATCCTCACCGGTGCCGCGTTCAGGATAACGAACAGATGTGTTTTCTGCTGATGAAATAAAAAAAATGTGTTTCCATTTCTTCTCCACTGAGTTTGGAGTAAAAATCTACACTCCATCTGTTTCACTGAGCGCCGCTTTAATTGAACACCTGTTAGTTTTACACGCGCCCGCTGTGTTGCACAGGACGCAGGTTAGACGGGACGCGGTGCTGCATACGTGGAGCGCTGGTGTGTCAGATCATAGACGACGACAGTCTGGCAGCATGAACCTCCAAACATACTCATTGGTGGAGCTGTTATGTTTTTTCTTCCAGTTCTACGATACTCACACATTAATTTATTTTTTTTTTTTTTTTGCTAGAGGCTATTTGCTAAACAACACAACAAAGACATTTGACGTTTATAAAACCATCTCAAAAAAGGAAGAATGTGCATTTAATTTATTCTGTGGTTTCATCGGGATAATTCAGGTTAATTCAATTCAGGCTATTGATAAATTGATCGGAATCTTCTGTTTCCGATTGACTTCAAAGGTAGTAGATAAAAGCTGGGAAAAGAGAAACCTTGCAGTCAGTTGGAAGTTTGTCTTCAAACTCAAACAGCTCAAAGGACATCAAGTTTGCTCATTTCCAAAAGTTCTGTATTTAGAAACATAGACTATATTCTTAAAATTATTTGTTCACCCATCCAGATGATCAGAATCAGGTGTTCCAATCACTTCCATGGCCACAGGTGTATAAAATTAATCATCTAGACATGCAGACTGTTTCTAGAAACACCTGTGAAAGAATGGGTCTCTCTCAGGAGCTCAGTGAATTCCAGTGTGGAACTTTGAATAGGATGACACCTGTGAAACAAATCCAGTCGTGAAAATTTCCTCTCTCCTAAATATTCCAACTATCAGCTATATTATAAGGAAATGGAAGTGTTTGGGAACGACAGCAACTCAGCCATGAAGTGGTAGGACACGTAAACTGAGGGGGCGGAGTCAGAGGATGATGAAGAACATAGTGTGAAGAGGTCACCAACTTTCTGCAGAGTCAATCACTACAGACCTCCAAACTTCATGTGGCCTTCAGATCAGCTCAACAACAGAGCAGAGAGCTTCATGAATGGGTTTCCATGGTGGAGCAGCTGCATCCAGCCAGACATCACCAAGTACAATGGAAAGCGTCAGATGCAGTGGAGTAAAGCAGCCACCACTGGACTCTAGAGCAGTGGAGGAACGTTCTCTGGAGGGAAGAATCACACTTCTCCATCTCGTGATCTGATGGAAGAGTCTGGGTTTGGTGGTTTCCAGGAGAACAGTACTGGTCTGACTGCATTGATCCAAGTGTAAAGTTTGGTGGAGGGGGAATTATGGTGTGGGGTTGTTTTTCAGCAGCTGGGCTTGGCCCTTTAGTTCCAGTGAAAGGAACTCTGAATGCTTCAGCAGACCAAGACATTTTGGACAATTCCATGTTCCCAACTTTGTGGGAACAGTTTGGAGCTGGTCCCTTCCTCTTCCAACATGACTGTGCACCAGTGCACAAAGCAAGGTCCATAAAGACATGGATGGTAGAGTCTAGAGTGGATGAACTTGACTGGCCTGCACAGAGTCCTGACCTCAACCTGATAGAAGACCTTTGGGATGAATTAGAGCAGAGACTGAGAACCAGACCTTCTGGTCCAACATCAGTGTTTGACCTCACAAATGTTCTTCTGGAAGAATGGACAAAAATCCCCATAAACACACTCCTAAACCTTGTGGACAGCCTTCCCAGAAGAGTTGAAGCTGTTCTAGCTGCAAAGGGTGGAGGCACGTCATATTGGTTAGGAATGGGAGGAGCTAAAGCTCATATGTGAGTCAAGGCAGATGAACCAATAATATAGTGTATATTCGAAAGTCTGTAAACTATTTAAACAGGCTTTTTATTTTATTTTATTTTATTTTATTTATTTTATTATATTTATGTATTTTATTTTTTTAGAAATTTTAATGTCATAAATATTATTGTGAGATTTTGATTCTTATATTTTTTAACTTTGCCAGACAACCAGACTGTCAGGAAAACTTTGTGGGAATCATTCTGCCTCCTGCATGAGGGTTTAAATCTGATGGCGGGCAGTAATTGCAGCTTTTATTGGCCCGGCAGCTTGATGTGCCTGGTTGATTGAACTTCGCCCAGCGATGCTCGAAGCCTGTTTCTCATAAATAATCACTGGATTGTGTGTGATGGACTGGCAGCCTGTTCCAAGTGAACCCGGTGTCTTGACCAGCAATCGCTGAGATAGTTTCCGAGCTCCGTCATCGCAAATATGATGAAGTGCGTGTAGACTCGTGAAAGAACATTTTTACTGGTATTTGTCATTTTCACATGATGTAGTGTCCATTCTGTTTGTAGACGCACGCCCACCTATAAACAAATCAGCGTTTAATGAAACACCTCAGTGATGACGAGATGTAGACGTAAAAACCTGAAATACACATTTATGATGGAAATGTGAAAACAGACATGCATCCAGTGAAACGGACATGAGTCGCCTCTGACTGTGAAATGACCTTGAAGTGTGGAGATTTCTCTTGTGCAGCTTGGGATGTTCTGCAGGAAATGTCTCACAACAAACAAAGAAACAAACGTTCTTTGGCTTAAAAGAGGCAAAAGGGAAAAGAATATCAGTCAGATCACAGAGAACTGAGTTAAATCTGGCTTTTGCTCCTTATGTAGGACAGCATCAGCCGATTATGGTGATGAGTAGGTGTCTCGTATTATTGCTGCGAAGCCCTCACTGGCCCAGGGAGCTGCACGGTTCTGACCAGAAAAGCATGAAAACATTCAACTATTCTGAAGGTCATAAACCGTACTGTCATGTTTGTATCCATAAATGAGTCATTTTGGTCCCGTGTGACGTTTGAAGTTCACGGAGAGTTTGGGAAAGAAAAGTCACGAACGTGTGCTGTGTGGATTTGAAATGCAAAATAAAAAGAGTCAGAGTCATGAGCTCACGTTGTCGGTGTGCCATTAATCCACAGAACTAAGACTTGGAAAGAAGACCATTAAAGAAAAGAAGGAAAAAAAAGAGCAAATGAGAAATCTGGCCTGGAGATGGAGTTGGAGAGGATGAGGGTGAAGAGCAGGTGAAGAGGTGGTGGGACTGAGTTTATGAGGATTTCATCAGGATGACTGCCAGCAGAAAGGAGGCCGAGTTGATCTCTGTCAGATAAATGCGGTCTTTGTGACGTTTTCTCTGACAATGAACTGAGGAGGAATAGTCGCATAAAATATCCAACGGCAAAAGACGGCAGGAAAATAGCCCTCGCTAGGTCTGCTCTTTACTGTGTGTGGAGCTGTCAAGCTCTGAGAATGTGATATCTCCAAATTGTGAAAGATTATATATCAGCGAGGAGACGGTGGAACCGAGGTGGTGGTCTGGAAAAGATCCGACCTTTATTTAAACTCAAAAATGCCTCGAGGAAGAAGCCCCATCTAGAATGAAGCCCAGCAAAAATATCACAAGCGGTAACTGACGACTGTGGATTCAGCTTGCACTGTCATTGAATCTTCTCCAAGCAACAATGTCGTTTCAGCCACGTGTAACGAGGGAAGCTCCCTCCAAACGGCAAATCAGGACAGCGTCTGGTGTACAAAACAAGCAGTCTCCGACGCCAGGTCTTGAAGGTCCACTTTTCGTAAGTCCCCCCTTCCCCCGAAGCCATGGATGCAGAGAAATTGCTTGGCGCTTTGCCACAAGGCTTGATGTGTTTTTTAGAGCTGGGGAACGATTAAAATTTTTAATCCCGATTAATCGCATTATTTCCCTGATTAATCACGATTAATCGCATTGTATACACAAAATCAAATAATGAATTTAAAGTAGTGTAAAATGCACTTTTATTTAAATGTTCTGCTGCCATATGAACTTAAGTGCAATAAAATTTGTTGTTCAAACACTTTTAACATCAGCACTTGTCAGTAACACATATTTAGTGTAAATCTCAGCTTAAAAAATGTCAAATAAAATAAAGCTTATTGCCACTGCCAGGGCATTAATGTCATCATGTTTTTATAAAAAATAAATAAAAGTCTACAAACAAAATCCAATGAAATGATTGTGGCTCAGCACAATCAGAACATTAAAACAGGTAATTTCTGAGGTAACAGCAGAAACATTTAACGGGAAGTTTAACTTGTCACTTGTTATAAATAACCTTGTTTCTGTTGAATCCTCCATCTGGGAGAACTTTAAAATGAAAATGTCCATTTTAAAGTTCAGTAACTTTACCAATCTGTGTATCATTCATTCCATTTTCAATTGTCAATCAAAAATGAAAAACATTAAAAAGTGACATTTTATTACGTTTTTCGTTTTTTAATCTAACACAAAAAAATGAAAAAATGCCAGATTTTTTTTTTTTATATTTCAACTTTAGACTTGGATCAAAAATATTAAATTCAAAAACGGGCCACAGAACTGAATTTGTTTTATAATCTAGGACTGGACTTTCTGTTGTCATTACACATCTGTGCCACTAGATGGAGCCGCACTGAAGTAACCAGTAAGAGAACAGCAGGACAGTGAACACATGGAGCAGAGCTGATGGAACATGGAGGAATGATGCAAAAGTTTTGTTGGTCCAGAATTTTTTTTTTTTTTTTTTTAGACAGAATTGTTAATATTGCTACCTGAGTTGCTACCCGAACTGTAAAGTACACAGATTTTTACCATTCTCCATGTCTGTTTTAGCTTTTTTTTGCACGTTTCTCTGGCAGTTGTCTTCCGGTTCCGCAGCAGCCAGTAACAGACTTTTCAAAACAAAAGCATGTCAGCAACATGTGTTAATGTACAATAAAATAAATGTTGCCGTTAATAAATTAATGCATTAACGCGTTAACTTGCCCAGTTTTTTTCTTTTAGAGTGCACAAATTCTCAGAGTTTTTAGTTTAATGGAGCACTGAACTGGGCTGAGTTAAATACCCTAACTATGGTCTAATAGGGAATCGATGGTCCTGAAAATGCAGAGCGATGTTAGTCCATGATGCAGAACCTGTGCAGTTTTTTTTTGTGTGGTTGGACAGAAGAGACATGGACATCAAAGATGGGTAAATGGGACAATGTGGGGTTAGTCACAAACCGTCCAAAGATTCATGGATAAATGCACAAGTCTTTGTTGTTCCTTTGTATCAGGAAGAAAAGCAGTTTTCTGGTTTTTGTTTGGGCGTGAGGGTTAACCAGTGCACAAAACGCATAATTCCTGCTCTGCCCCTTTGGCATTTGGATGCTAGCAAACTGCAAATGTAATCTTCAAGGGTGTCGCTGGAGCCGGTGAGGGAACTATAAATTTCACTGCGCAGGAAGCCTATTTATTATCACATCACCAGATTCCCATTTCCCTCTCAGTTAGCTGTAGGCACAGGTCCATGTTTGCACGACTGGGGAATCATGAGAATGATAAATCTGACAGTACTTTAGTTGTGCTGTGTATTACAGCCTGCAGGACAAGCAATGAATCGCTGATTAGATCGGGATGCTGTTTATCTGAGTTTCTGTGTGTTCACTTCTACAAGGGCATTAGGCATGTTTGTGTTTGTACAGGGACTCGTTTTTACAGTCCTGGCGCAAAAAAAAAAAAAAAGTATACTTATTTTCTCTTTGCCTTGTTCCTCCCGGAATGAAACAAAACAACCAACCCAGATGTCATCTGCATTCAGTTTTTTCATTGGGTCATAAAGTAAAAACCCCGAGTGAGTCCATCCTAACGCAGCTCGGTCGTGGAGTTTGATGAGGCCATCATTGTGGACAGAATGGTCACAGACTTTCAGGGACATGCCTGGCCACATCCTCTTCATCAGCATTTTCTTTCTTTCTTTCTTTTTTTTTTTTTTTTTGGAAATGGCAATCAGAAAATTTACATGCTCAAAAGCAAAAGAAAAAAGAAAAACCTTGGGAGATGTTTACTCAAATTAGTTCAGAGTATGTATTAATTTCATTTTTAGTGTAGCTCCAACTCACCACAAAGTCATCTGAAGGCACTTTAAAGAGGAAATAGGTCCAATGCAGTCCACGTAAAAACAGTCTGATTTGATCCAATTTTAATCCAATTAAATCCATTTTGTTGTTATCCATTCCAGTGGAGTTTAATTCGCTGTTCATAAAGTAACAATTAATTAAAGAGGAAAAAAAAACTTAGCCAACAGGAACCCAACAGATTGGATTGGATGTTCACTTCGGTGCAATCAATTTCCTGAGTCTGCACAAGGAACAACACGATTAAAACCTCCATCAGAACGAAGCTGAAATGTGGCCATTTGATTTGACCAGTTAGAGGGAGGAGAGGGGACAGAGGCCTCAAGAAATGAAGTTTAGTTCTGGGATATCCATCTTTGACACACCATAGAGAAACTGCAACAATACTGGCACATATAGACCTTTTCGACTTAAAAATTGTGGACATGCGCCCCCTAGTGGCCCCACCATAACTGGAGTGTGCGGCGCTCCACCAACTAACCCAAACACAGCAGCGTGGAGCATCTGTTACTGATAACGCAGACATGTCTTGGATTGATGATGTTAGGCAGTGGCCTTCAGTTACAGATGAAGGTAGTTTATCGCTGTTTTTAATGATTGGTTATGGAAATAGCATGATCTATTCCCATAATCAAACACAAAAAACTGTGGAACGCTGCAACGCTGGTTATAACTAATGTCAACAAGCCATAAAGATTATGCTACTGTAACGTTAACGCTAGCGGTAAATTAGGCTATGTGTTAATGTTATATTTATTTTATTTTATCATTCTCCTAATTAATTTATTCATTCATTGATTTATAGGCTTGTGCTAGTGCCGAGGGCTACAGTAGCGTCATACTGCTGTTCTTTCGGCCAGAATCTGCCGGGACTCTCAGCGAGACTATGAGTAGTACGAGACTGAATGTTAATGAAAACTCACCCGGCTGTATTCATTTGGAACAAAGTCCTTTCTGTTGATATTTTTCACCCACGTCTTCCTAACTTCTTGTTCTGCAAACAAGGCAGTCTTCCTGCAGTAAAGGCTTGTGTATTTCACATACTTTCTTCTTCCATTGTTGAATTTTCACACCATTGTTGGCACAGTTTATGACGGAACATGTATTCCCACTCGACCGACTCGACATTATAAAAATATGTATTTGTATGTATTCACTACCCGCTATCCCTAAATAGCGGCTTTAGCAGATCTGGTGGAAGATCGGGCCCTAGAAACTTGAAGAAGTCTGGAGAAAAACGCTGGAGGATGTCAGCTGTGTTTGTTGAGGTGTCATTAATATACAGCTACTGTCCACGATGCGAAGCAGAGGAGGAGCTATAACGTGGCCTTTATAGCTATACACTACCGTTCAAAAGTTTGGGGTCACATTGAAATGTCCTTATTTTTGAAGGAAAAGCACTGTATTTTTCAATGAAGATAACTTTAAACTAGTCTTAACTTTAAAGAAATACACTCTCTACATTGCTAATGTGGTAAATGACTATTCTAGCTGCAAATGTCTGGTTTTTGGTGCAATATCTACATAGGTGTATAGTGGCCCATTTCCAGCAACTATCACTCCAGTGTTCTAATGGTACAATGTGTTTGCTCATTGGCTCAGAAGGCTAACTGATGATTAGAAACCCTTGTGCAATCATGTTCACACATCTGAAAACAGTTTAGCTCGTTACAGAAGCTACAAAACTGACCTTCCTTTGAGCAGATTGAGTTTCTGGAGCATCACATTTGTGGGGTCAATTAAACACTCAAAATGGCCAGAAAAAGAGAACTTTCATCTGAAACTCGACAGTCTATTCTTGTTCTTAGAAATGAAGGCTATTCCATGCGAGAAATTGCTAAGAAATTGAAGATTTCCTACAACGGTGTGTACTGCCTTCAGAGGAAAGCACAAACAGGCTCTAACCAGAGTAGAAAAAGAAGTGGGAGGCCGCGTTGCACAACTGAGCAAGAAGATAAGTACATTAGAGTCTCTAGTTTGAGAAACAGACGCCTCACAGGTCCCCAACTGGCATCTTCATTAAATAGTACCCGCAAAACACCAGTGTCAACATCTACAGTGAAGAGGCGGCTGCGGGATTCTGGGCTTCAGGGCAGAGTGGCAAAGAAAAAGCCATATCTGAGACTGGCCAATAAAAGAAAAAGATTAAGATGGGCAAAAGAACACAGACATTGGACAGAGGAAGACTGGAAAAAAGTGTTGTGGACAGATGAATCCAAGTTTGAGGTATTTGGATCACAAAGAAGAACGTTTGTGAGATGCAGAACAAATGAAAAGATGCTGGAAGAATGCCTGACGCCATCTGTTAAGCATGGTGGAGGTAATGTGATGGTCTGGGGTTGCTTTGGTGCTGGTAAGGTGGGAGATTTGTACTGGGTAAAAGGGATTCTGAATAAGGAAGGCTATCACTCCATTTTGCAACGCCATGCCATACCCAGTGGACAGCGCTTGATTGGAGCCAATTTCATCCTACAACAGGACAATGACCCTAAACACACCTCCAAATTGTGCAAGAACTATTTAGAGCAGAAGCAGGCAGCTGGTATTCTATCGGTAATGGAGTGGCCAGCGCAGTCACCAGATCTGAACCCCATTGAGCTGTTGTGGGAGCAGCTTGACCGTATGGTACGTAAGAAGTGCCCATCCAACCAATCCAACTTGTGGGAGCTGCTTCTGGAAGCGTGGGGTGCAATTTCTCCAGATTACCTCAACAAATTAACAGCTAGAATGCCAAAGGTCTGCAATGCTGTAATTGCTGCAAATGGAGGATTCTTTGACGAAAGCAAAGTTTGATGTAAAAAAAATCTTATTTCAAATACAAATCATTATTTCTAACCTTGTCAATGTCTTGACTCTATTTTCTATTCATTTCACAACGTATGGTGGTGAATAAGTGTGACTTTTCATGGAAAACACAAAATTCTTTGGGTGACCCCAAACTTTTGAACGGTAGTGTATATCGATAGCCAACTGTCAACATCACAATGTCAGTATTTTAGTGGAAAACCAACCTGTCCATACAAAGGTACACATTTTATGCTTTTACATTTTAAAGCAAGACAACAGAACCTCTGCAATATTTAGCGCAGGCTGACCCCCATAGTGATGTGAAAAAAAGGTGGCAAAGGTGACTTTTTGTTCTTTAGGCATTGGAAACGTATCACACTGGCTGCGGCTTCTGTCCATCTGCTTTTACCTGTTCCTGTTTATCTTGGAGGAATTTCCCTGTCGAACAGATCCTGTACAACATTGCAGTCTCGTGAACAGATATGGTTGTGTTGTCCTTTCAGTGTCTCAGCCAGTGTTGTGACAAAATAGCTTTTCACTGCTTTTCATACAAGTGCGGAGAGAAGTGGAGACTCGTGTGCTGGTCATCGCTTGGTACCTCCACAGTTCTTTTACGTTCAGCTTTTCATTCTTCTTTGTGTTTTACGAGGGCTCAGCGGGCTTGAGGTTGGGCCGACCTCGTGCACTGGTGCGCATGTCAAGGCTGCCTGACTCACACTTCACACACATACAGTGAACTTAAGCTTACAACCCCTGGCAGATATATGGAAAAGCCACATTTTCTGGACTATCACGATACGAAGCCTGTATAACCACTCAACCTTCCAGCTTTTTATTACATGCCTCAAAGATATTTAGTAAGATTGCAGATCTTGCAGGTCAAGAGAGGGAGAATTATGGAGTGACTTGGTAAGAAAAAAAAACAATTATGGAACCATAAAATAATAACAATAAAAGCGATTTCTTTAAGGCATGAACTTCAGCCGGGATGAGGAAGGTGTCCACGGTTCTGAAGTTTGTTCTTTACTGCAGTTAACTATCATTTCCCCTTGTGATTTACCTGACATGCAATTCCATATAATCAGTGAAGGTGGAAATTTCCCCCGATTTTAGTTATTACCCAGTTCCCCCAGTCCGTGACTCCTCTTTAGCCCACTCTCTTCAATTTGGCTGTAAATAATAGTTTATTTTTGGCTCTTGGCCTTGTATCCTCCAGCCTGTTTCTTGGAGATCAGTCACAAATATTAACTCAAATTTGATTTTTTTATTTCATTTCTTTTGCTGTGAATTTTTAGTTCAAGGCATGTTGATTTGAGTTTTTGACCTGCTTTCTAGTCCTTGATCTTTCATCTACCCGTACCTTACTATTCTACAACCTCCCCATTTTATTTCCTCCCACGCGCTCAAACTTTCAGAAACAGTCGACTGTGAACAACCAACATCTTATTGACACGCTCCATGTTGCATTACCTTCTTGAAGGAGTTTTACAGTCATTTCCATTGTTTTAACTGACAGTCATTTGAGTACATCTCATTAAAGTCTGCAAACTCTCCATTTTCTTTGGATTAGTTTACATATTTAGACATATCCAGGTATTAACAGGTATTTACAAGTGGACTGTCCATCCCATCTCTCCTGTGGACTCGCAGTCTTTTGTCCATTTACCTGGTCAGCTTATGAGCTGTTCTAGTCACATGAATTAAGGTCCACCTGGTTCAAGTCTCAAATGCAACAAAATGACCTCTTTTTATGTCCTAATGAGTACACCTTATGCTCTGGATTCTTTCAGGCAGGACAACAGAAGCCCATATTCTCAGTTTACCAAAAACTAATGTGATGTCTTTCCTTATGTAATTACTCTCACAAACAGAGCACTAAGCCTCATTAACCTTCTGGCAGGAAGCACCTGTGGACCGCTCTTAAAAGCCCTGGTTCTCTATCGCCTCCACCGTGAGCTTTGGTGCTCGTGTCTCTTAATCAAAATGCCAGTGAGCCTATTTACTGTGGCATCACTGAAGAAAATAAGAAACATATAAAAATTAAAAGCTTTGGTGTCAATCTTTGTATTGCTGTGGTTAGAAATATTATGTACAAAATATGAATATGAGGTCTCTATAAAATGTTTGATCTGCAAAAGTCTAGTAATCTGTTATTTGCCTCTACAATCAATTATTCCTACAGGCTCCTGCTGTGGCTCTGCCTCTAACTTGTTAATTATTTCTGGCCTCTTTTTATTTTTTACTTCTGAAACTGAACCATTGGTGAAATGTTAGAGGGTTTCGGGGGATCTGGGACTCAATAACAGAGACCTTGAAACCAACCTGAATGAAGGGAACAAGGCTTTAAGTACACATCTAAGGTCACCGGATTGTCCAAAAACTAATTATCAGTGAATGTGTGTGGACTCTGTTAGTCCTCAAGGCTGATAGATGTTTCATCAGAGTTTCTATTGTGTTCAGTGGCGGATTATTCAGAGGCTCATGTGTTGAGCAGCAGGATGTTATTAGATTATTTTCTAAGAGATTTGACCCTTGTGGCCCAATCTGGTTTTATTCCTCAAAAGGTGGCACATTAAAGGGTTAAGGTTTCTGTTTTACCTTTTTAAAATTTGAATCTCAAGTTTATTGCTTGAGCCATCAGCCATATAATAAGTTATTACTTTTATATGCTTATATAATCAGCTGGAACAAGAAACACAGCTGTTGTAGCAAAACAGCTGGTTGTAGTTATATTCATATATAGTCAATGGTGTCCTTAACCTGCAAGTTACGTGACGCAAGTAAAGGGCTGTGTATACTCTCGCAGCAATGTGTCGCAGTGAGCTTGTCGCAGGTATGCCGCAGTTACTTTTGATTTATGCCCAATTTTGAAGCGCGGTCTCCACTATGTTATTCCACGCCACAACGCAAGAGCGACAATCACGAACTAGCTAAACTTATTAAAATGCGTTTTCCACTTCCTCACCGTCTCGGCCGTATCCAGACCCACATTCATCGCTATCTCCCTCCATGAATTACTAGAATATGTGCTGTCTTTGTAGTGTTGAGAACGAGAATCGTACAGATGTGGGTACTTCCTCACATCTTCGATGACGCGCTCTTTTCTATGCGGATGTAGAATTGACCAATCAGAGGCCTTCTTTCTCTCCTCTCTGCGACACTCTCTTTGGCACTGTCTGCGGTCACCTACAATTTTGGGGAGGTGCACCAGAGTGTCTGCGGAGGGTGGGGGGGCATATCTGCGTTATCTGCGTCACACACGCAGATGACCTGATTTCTAAGCATAAACCAGGCTTTAGTCTCCACTCAGGGATGGTTGCATATAAACTACCATTCCCAACCACATGATGGCGGTAGCGCACCGCTTTCACTGTTTGTCAGCCGTGATTAAAGAAAAGAGGGCGAAAATGATGCGAAAAATATCGAAAGGGGCTAAAGGTGATTGTAGTGCTTTTGTCTGCTGTTCGTATAATACATCATGGTGGCACTAAATGTGAAAAGACGAGTCATCCGCGAAGTGGACATCAGGCGAACCACGTCAGCTTCCGCTCACAGCATATCCAATTAGCCTTTCACCAACACCCCAATTCAGAAGTTTATCACGGCGCAATGAGTACAGCGTTGCCAGGTGTACGATAATTATAATAATTGTACGATAATTTGGCCCTCTGTACGATGAATAGTCCAAAAAAAGACCAAATGTATGATCATTTGACTATTTCAAATTATTGCCTGCCGCAACTGTCTGCCGGAGTTTTTTTTTCTGTGAGCCCTGAAGGCATCTGTTTCCATGTGACATGTTTCCAGCCAATCGTGCTTTGCTGAGCGTGAGATACGAATGTTTGTCTCAGAACAACGAGCATGATAGGCTGAATGGTCAGCTTCGCCTGCTATTTAACACTAGAGTGATTAAATTTGACTATAGCGCATCATTGGGGTTGTTATTTTGGTTATGACAGATGTACGATAATTTACCTTAATATACGATAATTTTGAGTCTCTGGTAGGATAAGCCTACATTTCCCACCTGGCAACGCTGAATGAGTACCTCATGATACATCGTCATACCGCTATGAGTGCAGGACCGTTTCTGGCCCCGTCAAGGTTCTTGAAGGCCTCCACTGCAGGACTGTCCCTGATACCGGAGACGCACGTCAACGATCCGGTCTCTGAAAAACTACCCTGGAGCCCCCGCTGGTGGAAACGCACCTAAAATGACTCACACAGTTAATGACTTAATTTGTTCAAAATGAACAAAGGTCAAAAGTGATTGTCACACTGTATCACACCAAGCTTCCAGGCTGACTTTCGTCTGTGTAAAAACGCTTAAAAAAAAAAAAGTCTTTGGTCAGAAATAGAAAGTTAAGGAGAGACGCGCTCCGATGCCCATGATGGCCGCTTGTAGCGACGTTTATTTCCGGTGGCTGGGACTGCCTGCAGGCGTGGGTGATGGAGGTGGCGAGTGTGATCACTGCTGCTCTCCAGATAACCGTGCTTCTTAGGAGTTTAAATCTGCTCCCTCCATGTGAAGTTGTGCTCTGTTCTTTTTTTCACTCTCTGCAATAACTAACAGTTTGTTGTTGTTGTTTCTCTTTCCTTTTCCTATTTGCTGCTGACCTGTGCTGACTGATGGTCCCATCATCATATAGGTAAGTCAAAGACATCCAGTCATTTACAGACTACTGCCTATACCTATGTTTGAAAAAAAATCTTTATGAGAAAATCCATAATGGCATGAATGACCTCCACAAAGAGGGTACACGCGCACGCACGCAGTAGTTTAACCTTGGGAGAAAATGACTTCAAGCAGGAAGGTAGAGAGGCTGGGGATGAATTACACAGCCATGCCCATGTAATTAGTGAAGTGAGGGATGGGGTTGCTTTTGCAGGAACTGCCTTATAAGTGGCTGTGCATTTGGGTTTTGGGGGAGGGGAGGGACCGTGCACCGCTCAGGGGCTTCGGGTCAGGTCATTGCTCTCGTATGGTATCTTCACGAGCCACGGGTCACATCTAATATTCATCACTACTCTGGAGACAGCAGGGAACATCTCCACATTCCCCTACGTGCAGGAACAAAATGAGCCGGGTATGCCACGTCCTCTCCTGCTCATCGCTGAGAGTAAAACGCCTGACAAATTAACAAGCGTACCACTTGGCTCGCATC
Organism: Hirundichthys speculiger; assembly: GCA_018398805.1. NCBI lineage: Eukaryota > Metazoa > Chordata > Actinopteri > Beloniformes > Exocoetidae > Hirundichthys > Hirundichthys speculiger. Next base: position 742,796 of record JAGFBZ010002341.1, read on the forward strand.
GCACATTTAATGAAGTGACTGGCATCATCAATAAAGTGGCAGATTGAATACATTTTTATAGTATGGACCCTCGAAGAGAGAGAAATTGATGTTCCAGACATTCGAATGGATTTCATCATTCATATCTTCCATTGTTTCCTTTCTGCTAAATTAAGTGTGTCTTGGCTGTTGGATGAAAAAAACGGCTCAAAAATAAAAAAGATGAATAATGAAGATGTGTTAGACGTTTAGACGTCTAAATTTGCCTGTCACCTCTTTCAGTTTTCATAAAGTCACCTGCCGGATTTCCCAGGACATTCCCGCTGAGGTTCATCATATTTGTTGGGTTGTTACATCCCAAAAGAAATGACACGCTCTCCTTGACAAGATGGGGTGTTGCTCAAATTTTAATGAGCCTCTGCAGAGGACGACCAGGCAGTCTTGTTTACCAGCAGGCTCTGAGCTTAGTGTAGCTACAAAATATTGATGCTACAACGTGGGTGTGGGAAATGTGGGCAGAACGAACATGTCTATCCCAACTCCCCGGTCAGTGCATGTCAATGAATCCCTTCTATATTCTGCAGTTCTCACACATCCAGAAGGGTGTTCAGGGTCCTGCTCTCTAAATCTGACCACATCGAAGGAAAGCTTGCCAATGGAAGCCTGCGTTTAGTCCTTTTGGATCTTCCTTGTTTTAGCTTTTACCTCAGCTGGGTGAAAAGAGAAAAAGAGAAGACTTAAGGCCAATTCCAATTCCTCCCTTAACCCTCAGTCTTTGGCCCTCAATCTTGGCCCTCCAAAGTAAGTAAGTAAGGGCTATCTCGTGACTTAGAAATGGGACACCCCTTGAGTGCAGTTACGTCTTCAGACTTTGGTAGACGGCCTTACGCCAAGAATAAGAATAGGGACAGCACTTGCACTTCTCGGGAGCGCACATTTTAGAGATTGAGGGTTAAGGAAGGAATTGGAATTCACCCTTTATGTTTATGAATTAAAGGTATAGCACGTGCTATGTTAGAGTCCCACAGAGAAGGTGGAATGACCAGTGCTGTGGTGGAACAGCTGTGGTGAATCGTGGCTGTTCAAGCCAGGGAGAGTAGTCGCACCAGAGGTGCCGTGCAGCGGTTTAGAAGAGCCCCAGAAACAGCGGTCCAGTCTCTTGACCCTGGACTGCTGCTAGACCACGTCAGTTAACACGCACAGTCGTGTCAGTCTTGTCATATCACTGTCAACACGGCTCAGGTCTGAACCGCTGCAGTAACGTTAACGGTCAGGCACGTACAGCAGTGGCTAACTTATTTTGCTTTTGATCAACTGTTCTGGTAAATGTGAAGACCCACAATTTTAAATGAGAGCACTGCCAGAACTTTCTTCTTCTTTTGTTTTACTTGCCGCTAATGTTAAGCTACAGCTCAAGTTGTTTTCTTCTTTCCAAACTCTTAAACAAAGGAACAAGAGATTTTGAAAAAAAAAGATAAAAATCATTCAAGCTGCAGCTTCTGCTCTGATTATATATCTGTATTCTGATCTGGTCCTGTTCTAACCCAGTGTATTGTCTTTGTTAGGTTGATATTTTGTGCGTGAAGTGTACTTCACAGAAAAGACACCCTCTATTTACCGAAATTGCCAGACATTCACACAAAGCTCTATTTAAGACTACTCAATAGTGAAACCAATCTAGGGTTTTTAAAAAAATGTTGAAAGGAAATGGATTTGTTTGCAGTTTTTAGTAGCGCTTTTACTAGAGTTCCTTTGAATCTTTTTGAAACCTCCAGCTTCATACAGCAGTAAGATCCAACACTTTAGACCGTCAAAGATAAAAAAGTACCGTGTTGGAAACACAGAGTACAAATCCCACCCGGTGCATTTGAGGATCCTGATTTGGCTCGAATGTGTTGCTCTGAAAAGTTTCTTATTTGCATTTACCGCGTATAAAGATTAGAAACTTGCTTGCACGATTGCAAATTAAATGCAGTGAAGCAAAATGAATTTAGCCTTTGTGAAGCTAGATTATCAATAGGATTAATTCCAATTATTGAGCCCACTCTTGCAAGTAATTTAGTAATAATGCCTGAGGTTGTATCATCACTGAGGGTGGAAAACAAAGTGACAAAGTAGTTTGACTTGAAATTGTTTCATCATAAGTGCAGGTGACATTCCCTTTGCAGATTTTTATTCTTCGATCTTCTAAAGGTGAGAGATTTGTTTTAGTTTTTTTTTGGGGGGGAGCTTGACACCAATTATAATTAAAAAAAATATAGTTTTCTCTCTAAAAATGCTGCAACGAACGTCAAGAAAGTGGCATTTTCACAGGACGGCTAAAAATTCCTCCTCATTTCAATGTGAGTAAGTATTGAAGATTTCAGGGAACAGTTGACAGGGAGACCACCTGAATCATCGTTAGGACTCACCACCATCACTACTCCTTTGCACCCACAGTTGATATTCTGCCAGATTAAATTTCAGTGTCTTGTTGTAAATGTCAGTCAGGCTTTTAATGGCCGGTGCTAATTTGCTGCATTACCTGCACCGTCTTCCTGACCCAAATCGATTCTGCCCCGATGCTGCTGTGCAGTGATCCACATGGTCAGGTTTCAGGGGGGGAAAAAAAGTAGCGTAGGATTTAGACAAAGCAGGTGTCTGTCAGTTGAGAAGAAACCCTGCCATCTTTGTTTGCACCCCGCTGTGATTTAGGCTCAGACCTTGTGAATCGTAACTGATGTCTCGGGCCACCCATTCCTCTTTGAAATACTGATGGATTAGGATTTACTTTGCCCAAACCTCACGGTGCATGAGGCAGACCAACGAGGACGAATGTTGTCTTCGCTGCTGCTTTAACATTTCGCTACACGGAGAGAATGTGATGAATGCTGTCAGACACGTCCCTGGGGAAAACTGTGTGGTTTCCAAACAAACATGATGCGCCTCTCTCCTCCGTCAAGACACTCATAATTAAGTAGCAACATCTGAGCATCTGTCTCCGCAAATGCATTTATTTTGGAGCTTATGAATTAGGCTTGCATTCCAGCAAGTGCGCCACGATGTCAAGCATTTCATTGCATAAGCAGTAGCAAAGATGCTCTGCTTTGTTTACTCTATGTACATTGTTTTTTTGGAGCAACACCAGCCTGCTAAATGAATATTTCTGTTTCCTTGCAAGGCTTTATAGGACAGATGTAGTTTGTGATATGCATGATATTTGTTTGTAAGATTTTGCGTGCTACATAGAGGTTTATTTTTTTGCCAGTGTGAACATCCACATTGATCAGTCCTTCAATATGTGAGTTTGATAGCGTTAGCCTGCTTTTCTGAGGACTCACTGTAGCGTCAGTGACATGACTTAGTGGAGTGAATTTGGGCGGAAATGGAGATGGAGAAGCTGGATAATAGCTGTACTCTCATCTGGGTCTGGGGTGTCCTAGATCAGGGGTGTCAAAGTTCAGTTCTCAAATGAGTGGATCACCACCAGCTTGTCTACTAATTCATTTGAGTCAGGTGTGCTGCAGCAGGAAAACACCTAAGACAGTGTTTCTCAATCCTGGTCCTCAAGTACCACTGCCCTGCATGTCTTGGGTGTTTCCCTGTGCCAACACACCTGTTTCAAATGGAGGGACCACCTCCTTCACTCGGCATCAAGGTCTGAACAAGTCTGACCATGACTACTGAATTTGAAACAGGTGTGTTGGTACAGGGAAACACCCACAACATGCAGGGCAGTGGTACTTGAGGACCAGGATTGAGAAACACTGATCTAAGACATGCATGTCAGCGGTTCTGGAGGACTGGAGCTTGGTATGCCTGTCCTGGATGGTCCCAAACAAAGTTCAAAGGTTAAAAAAAGGTGTTTTTCATTTGGTAGTTACTTCAAACAGCTTCATAAAGGTTGTCATGCTCAAAAGGTTCCTTGTTTCTATAACGTGTCTCTGTTAGATGCTTGTTTGTAACTTCCACCCCTCCTGTCTGGATGGAAAAGCCAGTCAATCCATCAGTCAATATTTATGGCCCTTTAGAGCAACCGGCATGTGTTTAAAGTGTTTTACACTGATAAATGCAAGAATAAAACATAAAGAAGTCCTGAAAGATGCACATAAACATAGAGGGAGGATGTCAGAACGCCGACGTTTTTAAAACTGTTCTAACCAGATCAGTTTTGAGTTTGGACTACCAAAGAGCAGCGTCTGTGTGAATATCAGGAAGTAGGTTGTTCTAAAGTTTCAGAGCAACAGATGTCGGATCTGTTATAGTCATCGTTTTAAAATCCCACCCAGATAAGCTTGGGCCAAGCCATTAACGGCCTTAAAAACAAGCATTAAAATATTAAAATTAAATCTAAAGTCATATGTCACAGTAAAATTATCTAACCCCTGTTTTCAAGAAAATATTTTTCAGGATGTAGGATTAATATTTGATTTGTGTAATAATATCAGAATATTTCCTGCCCAGAGAGCACTTGTTAAATATGTGTGACGAATGAACTACATCAGAAACCTTGTCAGCACAGGTCACTATGCCACTGATCAACTCATCTGTAGCAGCTGGATCTTTTGCTCTTTTGTTGGTGGCAATAACTTTGACTGAATTAATGATGCCTTTTTTTTTAACCGTCTCCACATCCCACATCTGTCAGTATAATTTCTCAGAGCCGTGTGATGGACGGGCAAGCTGTCGTTAGTATCTGACTCCACTCTCGGTCCATTCACAGGGGAGGATATCACATGTTTTGTCAGCTTTGAACATGGAAATGGACAGCCGGGAGTCGCGTTAAGATTTACAGAAATGAAGGAATTCGTCACAGACAAACCTGTTGATACCATTTAACAAAGTGCAGCCACATGCTCCTTATTTAGTTTCAGTTTAGAGGCATTTCAATAGCAAAGGGGCTGTTTGGTAAATGTGCTTTGTCATCATAGCAAATACAGGACTGCAGATTACCACAGAATTATGGTGTGAGATAATTAAATTAAAAAAAATTTTTTTTTAGACAACTGGATGATTTCTAATAGTATCAATGGATGGCTACTTTTACTTGGATCAAAAAGTGATTGAATATGAAGACAGAACCACCTTTATTGGCCATGTTTGCGTGCACGAACAAGGAACTGAGTTTGGCAGGCTTGTTCTCTGAGCAGGAACAAACTTTAGAGACAAATTTTCATTAAAATTATATATACAGTGATCCCTTATTTTTCGCAGTTATGGGGACCGGCGCCCCCCCCCGCAAAAATCAAAATCCACGAACTGGAGCCGGAGCCCCCTCGAGCCTAAATAATATGAGTAAAATATGTTTAATAACCGCAAAAAAGTAGCGAGGCACTGCAGCAAAACAAGACAAAGGCTCAACTATGGTCTTTATCTTACCTTCACAGCCTCTGGTCTCTGAACCGTAGTAAAGAAACCGCTGGTATTGTACTATTTTTGGCTCTTAATTACCAGGTAACACGCTAACAAAAAGAAAGGAAAAAGTCTGGTTTTCTCTGCAGGGAACTTGTAACATCACACAGGTTGTATTGTTGGGCTCCTGTCGGTTAACAGAGAATGTAAATCTACACACGCTGGGCTGCTGTTTATGCTCACTACACTTTTCATCTAACCCCGTTTTCATTCTGCCATCCCACGACACACACACTACATTACCCATAAGGCCACACCATTACCCATAAGGTCACCTTCTTAAAGGGGCCAGGCTGGCTCAGAACATTTCTTCACTGTGAGAGAATGCGCACAACATCCTGTGATGTTTCCGTGATTTTTTTCTTGATTTTTAAAAAAAATATATTATATATTTCTGAAAAATCTGCGAATAACTAAAACCGTGGAAATTAAAGCGCAAATTGGCGAGGGATCACTATAGTTTCTAGTTAGCAAACTAGGAACTAGTATAAACAAGAACTGTGTAAAGTAGTTGTGCCTAAAAGAGTAATGCAAGAAGTAACAATGCAATGTAAATGTAATCCGTTTGAAATAAAAATGATAAAACATGTCAGAATCAGAATCAGAATCATTTTTATTGCCAAGTACGTTTTCACATACAAGGAATTTTTCTTGATGTCTGGTGCAGAACATATAAACATATAAGATATTAAAAATATAAAAATATAAAAATATAGGAAAATATAGAAAAATATAGAACAAGTACTAAGAGTCAGTGGGGGTCCTGGGCCTTGTTGATGAGGCCCACTGCAGTCGGGAAAAAACTGTTCCTGTGGCGTGAGGTTTTGGTCCTGATGGACCGCAGCCTCCTGCCAGAAGGGAGAGTCTGAAACAGTTTGTGACCGGGATGGGAGGAGTCGGCCACAATCTTCCCTGCACGCTTCAGGGTCCTAGAGGCGTGCAGGTCCTGCAGGGATGGCAGGTTGCAGCCGATCACCTTCTCTGCACAGTGAATGATACGCTGCAGCCTGCTCTTGTCCTTGGCAGTGGCAGCAGCGTACCAGATGGTGATGGAGGAGGTGAGGATGGACTCAATGATGGAGGTGTAGAACTGCACCATCATTGTCTTTGGCAGGTTGAATTTCTTCAGGAAGTACATCCTCTGCTGGGCTTTTTTGGTGAGGGAGCTGATGTTCAGCTCCCACTTGAGGTCCTGGGTGATGATGGTCCCCAGGAAGCGGGAGGACTCCACTGTGACAACAGGGGTGTCGCACAGGATGATGGGTGCAGGTGGGGCTGCGTTCCTCCTGTAGTCCACAATCATCTCCACTGTCTTTAGAGCATTGAGCTCCAGGTTGTTCTGGCTGCACCAGGTCATCAGGTGGTCAGTCTCCCGTCTGTAGGTGGACTCATCCCCACTAGAGATGAGTCCGATGAGGGTGGTGTCGTCCGCAAACTTCAGGAGCTTGACGGGCTGATGACTGGAGGTGCAGCTGTTTGTGTACAGGGAGAAGAGTAGAGGAGAAAGAACACAGCCTTGAGGGGATCCGGTGCTGATGGTCCGTGGAGTCAGAGACATGTTTCCCCAGCTTCACGTGCTGCCTCCTGTCGGACAGGAAGTCTGTGATCCACTTGCAGGTGGAGACAGGCACGTTCAGCTGGAAGAGTTTGTCTTCCAGCAGAGCAGGGATTATTGTGTTGAATGCAGAGCTGAAATCCACAAACAGGATCCTGGCGTAGGTTCCTGGGGAGTCCAGGTGCTGGAGGATGAAGTGGAGGGCCATGTTTATTGCATCGTCTACAGACCTGTTGGCTCTGTAGGCGAACTGTAGGGGGTCCAGGAGTGGGTTTGTGACGGCTTTCAGGTGAGACAGAACAAGGCGCTCAAATGACTTCATGACCACAGAGGTCAGGGCGACGGGTCTGTAGTCATTAAGTCCTGTGGTCCTTGGTTTTTTGGGGACAGGGATGATGGTGGAGGCCTTGAAGCAGGCTGGCACGTGGCATGTCTCCAGTGAGGTGTTGAAAATGTCTGTAAACACTGGAGACAGTTGGTCAGCACAATGCTTCAAGGTTGATGGTGGGACAGAGTCTGGTCCTGCTGATTTGCGGGGGTTCTGTCTCTTGAATATCTTGTTAACGTCCCTCTCTAGGATAGAGAGGGACATCGCTGTGGTGCTGGGGGAGGGGGCCTCTGAGGTGAGAAGGTGTGGAGAGGCCCCTGCTGTGGTGGGGGAGGTGGGGCTGGGGGGCTGGAGCTGGTGAATGGAGTCACGGGGGATGGAGTCAGGACCGACCCATTGTCTGTCAATGTAGTGGTTAAATCAGGGGTGCAGGTTCTCCTACCGCTCTGTGACCATCAGAGTTCATCAGACCGACGGCCTGCAGGAAGCAGCTGCCCTGCTGTCTGCTTGTTCTTGTATGCAGTGCTCTGTAACATTTATCAGGAGAAGGAGTTAGTCGGTTTCCAGGCTGTGAGGAATCTGCAGTGACGTGATCTGCTCTGTTCTTAACCCTGGACCGGTGCAGGTCCTGGATGGAAGGCAGTCATGCTGCTTCCATCACCCGGTTTCCCAGCAGTGTGCAGATAGAGTATATATGCAGATTACAGTAGTAGGACAGTAACTGAAACACATTTATGTCAGATCCCTGTACAGACATTTATAAACTGGAAAAGGAAATAGTTGCAAATGTGAGTGTGTTTCAAAGCCAATAAGCCTTTCCTCATAGAGTAGATCAAGGAGAGCAAATAAAAATGGGAAGATAAAGAGGTGAAGATGCAGCCTGTTGGATCCCTGCTTGAGCAGTCAGTTTAAGCCTGAGCTTGCTATTGTGCAAGATGGCTTCTGCAGGAGCAGATGAGATGTAAAATGTGAAAACCCACTTGAGCATAATCCCATATTGACGTCGGCAGCTATCTCTGCGTTCTGTCGAGACTCGCATGGTTCGATGCGCCCCTTCGCACAGTCAAAATTCATTGAAACGCGTGTGAATACCAAGCGGTCCGGTGAAATTTACAGCTGCGTGAGCCTGACACGTGCATGAGCAGAACAGGCGAACTGGCAGGATTCTCGTTCATGCTCTTAAACATCAAAGTAGCAGAGCACTGCGTTACACTGTACTCTGCTGCTCAGGATGTAGGATGCTCGTCGTGCTTCGCCTCATTTAACTGTGTAGGCCTAATTGCAGCGACACGCAGGGTGCATTGCAATTACAGATGGGACTAGGTGTACCTTTATTGGAAAGGGACTCTCCCTTTTTATTTGATCACAGGATGGGTGACATTAGGCTGTAATTGAATCAGTCATGAATGCACAAGGCTTGTATAACTTTATTATATCTTATCTGTCTCATCTCCACTTACCTGGCCTTCTATTTGTTGCCATTTACCAGCAACTGCTATCTGATAATGAAGACCGCTCAAGCAATACGATCCTCTGCCGGTGGCTGTTCTGTTATAGAATACCTGCTCAATAATACCAACGTAAGTGCAGTTGTAATGAACTGGAGGTACTCTGTCTCTTCTTAATAGTAGCAATTTGAAAACTCTTCACTCACTGGTATTGATCGTGTACACTGCGGGGAAGGTTTTTGTTTGCTATTTGTGTCATTCATCTTGTGATTGTTTTCCAGGAAGAGCGTTTATTGTGCAGTGAGTTTTATGTGAACTTGATGGCAGCAGCTGTTTACGGCCGGCGCTCACCAGTTACGCTGCGGCTGTGAGGGTATCATCAGACAAAGCAGTCGTTAAACAGACGAGAATGAGTCAAAGCTAGAAAAGGTTGATCTGGGGTGTAGTGGTCACAGTGAACTGGAAGAACAGATTTGACCTTGCAGTTGGTATTAGAACTGGCTTTGAACTGTCCTCTTGTTCCTTCCCTTTGCAGCATTGCCCTCATGCATTTTATTTTTTATTTTTATTTTTTTTTGTGTGTCTGCATTTATATTCATGGTTAGGGCCATCATCTAGCCAAACCATCTGGTATATATATGCATTTTAATCTTATAGCAGACTTTTTTTTGTGGGAGTGTGAAGAGTGAATGTGTCCTTCACCAGTCCTCTCTGGCAGTAAATTCTAACATTCTTTATTGACATCCCAAATCTGGGCACCCAGCCCACCAGCAGGGGCGCACCCGGGCCCACGCACAGGCGCAGGGAGGCCCCCACCGGCGGCACCCCCACACGCCCCAGTGGCCAGGACTTACCACCACACCCCAAATCCCCCACAGGGCAGGGAAGGACGAAAAGAGGCAATCAGCCGGCCCAGCCCCCCATCCTCCCCCCCGAACGCATGCATTTTAATGAGACTCAGTAGAAGCCAACCACATGGACACGTCACCAACTCAGTGGGACAGTAGTGACTGAGAGCAACATGATTGCTAGACGAGTCACGAAATGGTTAAAAAAAACCAACAACAATGTGCCGTTTGTGAAGTAAGCTGCTAGTTTTTGCCTTCTATTGGCAAAAAAGCAAAGTAACTTTGGACTCCTGTCACGATCATTTCTCACAACACCTTCTAGCTCACAGAGCGACAGTGGACGTCATGGCAGAGGCTACTCAGACTCAAGAATCTGATGACATGAGAAAAAATGAGTCTTAAAGGCAAACGAGTCTTAAAGGCTCTTTCAGACTTGACAGTTTTAAGTCTGGTTTGCCAGCTGCAGAGCTCCCAGATTCACCGGTGGCAAACTGTCAGGCAGTCAGTGGTCTGGAGTTGGCACTAAATCATTATGTCTGAACAACTAAATAACCTGTCAAATGCACTCGTTGACGTGTCGCCAAACAGTTGCCCGTGGCCAGCAGATAAACAACTCAAATATCTGGAGCGGGTAGTGGGAAACCAGCTGCATTTCATTATCAAAGATTTGTTTTCTGGCCTGGGCTCTGTCTTTGGCGCAGTCTCTGCTGCCCATGTGTGCTAATCCATAAATTTACCCATGTTCTTTGTCACTGAAACATTCAGAGCATTCTGTCGCACCCCTTTTTTCCTCTCTTGGTCCATTTTTGAGTGATCAGCGGTGTTTTCTGTGTTTTTATCTTTTATTTTCTGTGTGCGTTTTGTAAATAAATTGTGTTTTCAGGGACCAGTTGAATGCCATCAGAATCTGTGGCGGGCAATCAATCGTCTATTGTGAAGTAGGGCTGAACGATTTTGGAAAATAATCTAATTGCGATTTTTTTCCTCAAAATTGCGATTGCGATTTAATATGCGATTATTTTTAAGGTCCTCTTCTCATGTATTTTTCAAACACTGTCATAATAAACAATATCAGATTTATTTAAAGTGCAGATTACAACAATAAAGCAAACAAATCTGTGGCTTTACCTCTTCAACATCTAACTTTTCACGTTTCATGAAACATGTGTAACATTTATGTAAACATGTGGACTGCACTTCTTAAACACTGTCTGAGATTGACAGGACAGTGTATAAATAAATAAATAAAATATACAGATATAGAAAAAATAAAGCTTACTGATCTCCAGTCAGTAACATCACACAGGAAAATAAAGAGGAACAAATATCTGCTCTAACCAATTGGACATTTTCAAAAAAATACTTTTTGAACACTAATAGAAATATTATATTTACTCAGTAACAGCAGCACACAACATACTGAAGTGCAAAATGAGTATGGCACTGTTAGCCAGAAAGATTCGTTTGTATAGAGCTCAGGAGCTCACAGATTTTTTGCAAGGAAAAGGGGGGGGGGGGGGGCTCGAGTTGTCTCGCGCGGCGGGCGGGGTGTTTGTGGCTGTGCACTGTGCCCGACAGAGAGAGAGAAGCGCGGTTCGCGAGGCGGACAGCAGTGATGGCTTCAAACCTAGCGGTTTGAGTGCGCGTGAGTCTCTAAATCACCAGAAAAAGTCGCTAGATTTGTCGCTAGTCGCTTTTTACAAATTAAGTCGCTGGGGGGGTCTGGAAAGTCGCTAAGTTGGCTACACTGCTTGCCCTGTCTGCTCTGCTCAGCTCAGCTGGGCTCACTCGCAAGTCACGTGACGTCGCCAGATCACGTGACAAGTAATATCGCGGCCTTTGCGGTTAGAAAATCTCGTTTTATGATATCGCGAGATTATCGCAAATGCAATTAATCGTTCAGCCCTAATGTGAAGAACCAAACGGTATATGGGGGCAGGCATCGATGCAGATTGACCCCCAGCCCCTTGGGAAGGACACATTGCCCCTACTGTCTGCCATCAGGGCATAAATCCAGAAATCCAAAGCACTGCTGTATATAGAATGAATATATGATAGAAGCACAATAGTGTGACAGTGTTTATGTGAATGGTGACTTCTATACTTATAGTTCCTTTTTGCTGCTTTAAAGTCATTTTCATCTATGGTCTTCCACTTGATGGTCTGGTATGCTTCCAGGTCTCCCAGACATAGGGCCAGATCTTCCGCCAGATCTGCTAAAGCCTCTATTTAGGGATAGCGGGTAGCAGGAGGGGCGTTCCCCCGCAAAGAACGCAATCTCCCACCTTGCTAAACCCGCTATCCCACCTGCGCTACCCGCTATATTATACATAGGAGTGGTTAGGGCGTTCCACCTGTTAAACCAATCAGTGGGTCAGCAGCCATTGCCTTTAAGAGCAGGTTGTGCTACCCGCTAACCGCTATGGAGCATCTTTTCATCCAGATCAGAGCAGCTCTCATGTGCAGCTCGTCTGGGACTCTGCTGTAGAGCTTCCTCCTCTTCCTTCCTCCTCCTCCTCTGCACTGATATATACATAAAAATATTTTTACACAGACAATTCCTATCGGCAACCTGAAAGTCCCAGATAGTTGGTGCGCTCCCAATAATCACGCTCTGGTCGTCTATGGTTTAACTGGTGAGCAAGCCGTTTAAGACGATCTCTGCCATTTTCTCAGGGGTTCAACTGAGGCCAAATCACGTTTTTATACAAAAGTTAATTCGAGAGGTAGAGCTGTTTGTGCACGTCCACATGTGACCAGGTGGATGCGCATTGATGCCATTTGGACACGTTCTTGTATGCGTCAAAGTGTGGATTGCGATTTGCGGGTAGCGGGTGGTCTGACTACCCGCAACCCTAAATCTGCAATCGCAAGATACCAAGTTTGCATAAAGGGAAAAAGATACGCCCATTGCCACACCCACAAAGTGAATAAGGGAGTCGGCATAATGGGTAGCGGCTTTAGCGAGTGGAAGATTGCATTAGCGGTTAGCGGAGGTTTCTATACCCGCAATTTGCGGGTAGCGGCTAGTGTTAACGGGTAAGGGGAAGTGTATGATCGGGGCCATAATATTCTGCATTGGAGTAGATTTTCTCATATGTTTGGTAAATTGAAGTATTTGAAACGAAGGCAACTCGAAATTTTTTTCCTTCTTTTTTTTAAAATCTCCCATTATTCTTGAAGACATTTCACCTTTCACCCAAAAGTCCTCCACAGAAGCGAGGCTAAGAAACATACGTTGTAAGGTTTATTCTTGTCAGTTGTTTTATGGCCGTGTAAGGCAGATGGGCCAGGATGGGCAGGTGGGTCGGCGATTCACGTTACTTCAGCGATTCAAAAGAATTAACAGAAATGATGAAACGGTGCAATAGATTGTACTAAAAGAGTTCATGTGACACATATGCCGTAAGTGGTGTGTTGCTATTGATAATTGAATAGTTAAAACCTGCTTTAGTGATGTTGTGGAGGCACCGTTACATCCCAGCTAGAACGTTCCCGGTTCAGGTTTCCACTTTCCTTCCACATTCCAGAAAATCTGCGCGTTAGGCCGATTGGTGATTTTTGAATTGTCCGTGGCAGCGCGTGTGACTGTGCGTGGTTGTTTCATTCACCGTTGCCACCTGTCCAGGGAGACGTGAGAATAGAAAATGGATGGATGAGTGAACCAGCTTCTCCTGGACCAATGCTTTCAATAAAATTCTTTAAATGCGGATTAAAACGTAGACACAGGTGTCTTTATAAGTAATAACCAGTTTTCCTTGTGCTTTGCTTGAATTCTTTTATTATTCTCACTTTATCCGGTTGTTGTACTTTAATCTGTCATTAAGAGCTTTTACAGGGAGGTTATTGGCTCTCTCACTTGATAAAGACAGCTGGAGTAGGCAGAGCAGATCATCCAAGTCACGGCATCGAGCAGGCCACTGAACCTCAAATTGCTGCTGATGACTTGGCCAGCGAGTTGCCAGGTGGCTGGATGCCACCAGCATGTGTGAGCGACTTAGTCATAACATCCAAATTCAGAGGTGATTTAGATGTAAGCTGCTAGTTAAGAACAAGAGACGACTCGCTCTTCAACTCACAAATACAAATCTGTTTAGTCTTTGAAAATGAAATATAGGATACCCCTGAGAGTTGTTGGTAGAAGGTGTCAGATGTAACTGAACAAGTTGTTTTTTTCTGTTTGTTTTTTTTTTTGAGCCAGAAAGAAAGAAAATTAACCTGTCCCTCTGAGCGTTGGAAGTTGACAATGAAAACGTCTCAATAATTGATTACTGCCTTTTCTAGCAGAGACTCACAAGTGTGGAGGGAATTTTTCATCCAGTCGGTCCTCCTCTTGCTGAAAGACCTCAGAATTCTTGGGATAATTTGTTGAAATGAAACCACTTATTCATGTATATGCATGTATTTTGTTTAGGCTGAACATGCAACCTTGTATATATGTGTGTATATATATATATATATATATATATATATATATATATATATATATATATATATATATATATATATATATATATATATATATATATATATACATAGCATAGCATGATTCTACTTCACTTCTAATATTTTTTTTTTCTCTTTTTGCAAATGCATTTCATTGTTCTCCTGAATTGTGTCCGGTGGCTGCTTCCACTGATTGTAACGTGATTCGGTTTAGTGTGGTTCAGATGCAGCATACAGCATCTTCATCACAGTAGGATGTTGTCACCCCCGGTCCATCAGTGTGTGCTCAGCATCCACAATCATTAGTTCAAACCAAATAATAAAAAAATATGGAGTCTCTTTGTCTGAGACGTCTAAAAATCTATTAATGGAAACATGTCATGAAGTCCAAAGGAGAGACAAGCTAATCTATGCAAAGCGTCGAGGATCAAACTGACCTTTCAGGATATAAACCCTCATCCTCCTCTTCCCTGACAGGAAGTACCAGTATATTGTCTGTCCATCTCTCCCCCTCCCTCGTTTGTCTTGGCACTGTCCCAACACTCATCTTGATTAGCTGTCTACCTTGAAACTGCACGTCGCCAGCGGCTGCACAGAGAGCAGAGTCCATACAGCCGTCAGCTGCCGAAGCCATCAGCCATCAGTGCAGATTAGATGCACTGAAAATGCTTCTGATCTGCAATAAAAAAAAAAATAGTAATAACATAAGAGACTAACATTGATGCATCTGGCGCTGATGGCCAACTCTTCTGAATGTGGTGCTTTGTGGTGCTGCTGCTTTTATTACCTTCCTCCGCCTTTGTTGCCATGGCATGTCGGCTTATGGCCCGGAGCATCTGGAGGTCACCGTGATGTGCACCTACAGCAAAGAAAACGTGCTCCTCACAGCAGGGGACACAAACCACGAGGAGGCCATGAGGCAGAGAGTTTCATTTAATCATTTCAGCAGGACGTAGAGTCCTACGTAGAGGTCATGACATAAGATGTACGTTCGTCACCATTACAGTCTGCTGTTGCTGCTGCACGTGCAAAATAATCATAGTTGTATTTTAGCTGTTGCTTTCACCGTCAAACAGAAGGGTTAAACTCAGCATCCTCAATGACGGTATTGTTATTACGATTAGTATTATTATTATAGATGAGACAATATCCATTCATCTCATAGCAACAAATTTGAATGGGTCAGTGATAAATTCAGATTTGTTTATTTTCTAAGGCAAGAGGGCACATGAGGAACTGGAGGAGCTGAAATGGTGTTCAGTTACTGCAGCTGCAGAATTTCACTGCTTCGTGTACAAGCTCAGGTTTCACCAAGGTTCTGAAACCATTCTGGAAAGAGAGAGACACAAATAATAATAATAATAATAATAATAATAATAGCACAGTGGTACCTCTACTTATGAACATCTCTACATACGGAATTTTCAGGTTACGAAACACCTCAACGGGAAAATATTGCTTCTTGTTACGAAATAAATTTCAGGATACGAAAGGCAAAAATACAGTAAGCGCTGCTACTCGCAGCTCCCAGAGTTTACCGAACATAAACATACTTGTAGCTGCTCTGCCATTGGCTATCTCCTAGCATCTTCCTGGCATCTCATTGAGATTTTAGTAAAATTCCATGAAGATCTGAATTTGTTGAAAAGATTTACCCAGAAAAAGTGTTCACTAGTCGGGCTATCGCTCATTATGATGATGTTTGCCTTGCACATTTTTGAAGGATTGTTAAAAGCCGACAAAAGCAGACGTCCTTGGATCGGTTCTTTATAAAACGTCAGGCAAAAACCACTGCTGAGAGAGAAAAGTTGACGACAATAGCAGTTAAAAGGTAAATCAACATAATTTTTATTCTTTACTTTATTCTTTGTTTTTTTTATGCACAACTCTCATTGTATCTTTATTGTGCAGTAATCTAACTGTAACATGTATTTATTACATGTTTTAATGCATTTTTGTGATTTATAAAAAAATATGTCAGAATTTTGGGGGGCTTGTAACGGATTAGGGCATTTACATGGAAAACGCATCTCTATTTACAGAATTTTCAGGTTACGAAACTACTTCCAGAACCAATTAATTTCGTAAGTAGAGGAACCACTGTAATTGGGGAAAAGTCTTGTTTTTTTTAAGTAAATGAATAAATGAAACTAGATGGCGAATATAAAACATCTCAGTGAGCTGTAACGGTTATCAGAGCAGAAATCGTCATGGAAGCCTGTTGTTGTGTTCAGATGTTTGGTCTGAGGACAAATAAATGTCTAAACATGGTACCATGTCTCTGTAATTCCATCAAATGACGAGAAGCAAAATTGGGTTTTGGCTCCAACATTTTTATGAGCAGGAGCAGAGAAGATGAAGAGATGGCATCAGAGGTGAGGAAGAGGAGTGTGTCAGATCACACAGGTTAATACTGTTTTCATCAGTTTGGGAACAACAACAGAGGAAAAAACTCACAGAGAAGAAAATCAGAAAAATGGAAAGAATCTGCACAAAATGAGGTTTATCACGCATCCTCATTTATTCTCGTGTCTTTCAGTGATGGCTAATTTTAGCTCATTACCTTACGCTGTTTTTTTTAAATTTGTTTTGAATATGTAAAAGCCGGCTTAAAAGAATGACTTTTTCAACACATCAACAGTTTTAAATCAATTAAATTTGAAATGGAAAGCCAGGGCAAAGTCCTCAGTGAAGGTCCTAACAATGTATCCAAACTATATTACTGTACATGATCATTATTGTCATTTTTATCTGTCAAATAAGAGGAAAAACTGACAACATTGCTGCTTTTCGCCATTAAGTTAAGCACCGTACAAAAGAAGGAAGTCTGAATCCCTTTATATCTGGATAAAATGCAGAAGGGAAGTAAAATGCATGTACAGTTCATGATTTATTTTACTGAACATTACATAACATCTGATTTTATAACAATTTCCTTGACAGAACTGCATGAGGACATGAAATGGGAACGAAACTACTGGATGTTTTCTCAGCTACATTTCTATCCAGTTCTGACACTTTCAGGCCATGAATTGCTGTGATACTGAACATAATTCAGCTATTTTCCTAATTATCTGTTATTCATGAACATTTTCCTCTCGTGGAGGAAATTGTTGACACCCGGTTTAATGGGTTTCGCGCCAGTTGGCAGGATGTCTAAATTCCAGAGACACCAACTTTGGAGCCGAGTCGATATTGAGCCATGAGATGTCAGAGTTCATTTGTTCTGTCGGAATCCCCCATTAGGTAAATTTCTCATCAACAAAAAAAGAAAAAACAAAAGTTAACTGTGGAACTTTTCTGGCTTATGAATGCAACGCGAAAACAACACGAATTCCTGCTCACGGCCACATTTGACTATATTTTAGTGCATTTTAATGTAATTTCTGAAATGTTTCAAGACAAAACACGATAGTCATTGGTACCCCATCAGCCACATCTGTATTTACGCGCCTTTCCTAGCAGCTGGTTTCAAGGGTCAAGGGTCAGCCATTCAACCGTATTCGCTCATGTCTTGCCTTATTTGAGATCTGTCCTACAGCTTTGAGCTTCCATCCAGAAGTAATAACCTTTAAAGCACCTTATTTCCACGTGAGAGGGCATGGCCCAGGTTTTTAAGACAGCGCTGCATGCAGGAATGCTGAAGTAAAATAACAGCCAGCGGGTGGTTAATAGGTGAACTACAAATCAAGTTGTAATCCTTTTGACAGAAGCGTAGTAGAGCCTGACCTTCAGTCCCTTCCTCTTTGGATAGTTTTTTTAGGTTTTCGCTTTCTGAAATGACCATGACCTGTGGGGTTCCCCAGGGGTCAATCACGGGACCCCTATTGTTTAATCTGTACATCTGTGAAGCTGCATTTCAGTTTTATGCTCCTAAAATCTGGAACAGAAGATGTGAGACAAACCTCAAGTCTGACAAAGTTCAAATCCAGGTTGAAAACAGTTCTGTTTAGATGTGCAGATGACAACTGAAAGGATTTTATCTGCACTCTATTTTATTTATTTTTCTTTTTAATTAATTTTTAATTTCATTTATCTATGATTATTTTTATGCTTGTATGGAATGATTCAATTTGCCTTCTTATGATTTTATGCATCTGTAAAGCCTTGTGTACAAGTTCTGCTCTACAAATAAACTTGCCTTGCTTTTATGTTTTCGAGGAAAACTTTGAGTTGTTCCTTATACGGGCCTATGGGTTTTCTACCGATGTTTACACATTTATTTCTGCAATGTCCGTATCACTGCTGTTAATGACACATTCAGTGACAATTGGGAAATCGGATTGGTGAACTGCCCACCTTTACTTATGGTGAAATGTTTCAATGCTTGATTTCTTTTCAGTGTTTTTACTGTGAAAAAGGACGATGCGGGATTTTTTTTTTTCCTTCGGTTCCCTGCTTGTTTGGAAGCTGTTGTTGACATTAAAACAATGTAAAGGCTAATTCTTGGATCCAGTCCCATGCGAACACTGAACGGCTCACTGAGAGAAGCGTTTCCAGTCCGAGAGCAGGGTTGCGTTTTTGACTCGGCGGTGACATCATACACCCAAATACACGCTCTCCAGCACAGAAACTGTCTTCTTTTTCTGGTTTCTTTTCTGTGGGGCATATGTCCCTTTAAAGCGAGGAAAGACAAGGAAGCTTAATGGATTGTGATCCACAGGATCCATACTGAGAAAGGGGGTCCGTGTATGTGGTTATTCTTTTTTCATGCACCGTGAACAAGCACTGCAATCAACATTGGGGCAAGGCTTTTAAAATGTCACTGGTTCCCAAAGAAAGTCAGCAAAGTCTTGTCATGCGAAATAAGAGCTTAGGCGAAGAAGAGATTGCATGTAAGTCCCTTTAAATTGATCAAAACAACATTTGTTCTGTTGACTTATTTATTTCCATTTTGTGGAAAAGTGTATGACTTTTGTCCCCTCTGTACTATCCAAGAGCACAGCAGATGGATGCTGCTTCAACCTGAAATGCCACATTTATGACAAGTTCATCAAAGAGGAATTGTGTCAAGCGGGCTTTTATTCTGTTCAATTCAACGATCAATGAGAAAACAATAAAATGTAACTTTAAAAACAGGTAGCACGTGCAATGACATTTGGATAGTGAATTTCTGACTCGCTTGTGCTGTAAGCATCATTTTCTTGGATGGAAAAGCTTTACAGCAGCCGTTGTCTCGTGTGCCGATGCTTCATCGGGGAGAGGCGATGATGCCGGAGCCGTTCAGCTGTCGCAGTACCATTACCTGCAGAGTGTTTATCCTGCAGCCCGGCCCCTGGAGGCCTTCAGGGTCCTGCTCTCCCCTCCTTTAAATACTACATGAGAGCCATTAGGGACTGATGCTTGCACTTTGGCTCCAGTGGTATTTTTCAGTCATTCCCAGTCCACTTAAAGCACCCAAAAATAAAATCCTCTGATGGATTGTGTGGGAAGAAGGATGCTTTTTTTTTTTTTAAGTTATATTTCATGTGATTCATGAGGTAAAAATGCTTTGCCTCTTTCAAACCTGCAATGTGCTCCTGCCATTGCAGAGACAGAGAAACAGTCAAATGTCTCTATTTTATGAATCTGACTTGCAAAGAAAAAAAAAAGGATTGGGATTCAAGTGTCAGCACCATTTTTCTTTCTCTTTGAAACCATTCTTCTCTCTACATTTAGCAACTGGAAAAGGAGACTTTGGACCGTGTTTTTCCCCCCAGGTACCCAGTATCACTTGTACTCGTTAGTCATTTATAGATGACACTCATGCTTGCACCAAAACCCGCACTGAAGCTGTTTTTGTTTTTTACTTTTTCTTTTCCCCCCCGTGCGGCTTCGCTTCTTAAAATATGATCAATTATGATACATGAAGATAGAAATTCTTAGTAAATAGAGTGACCGACTGTTGTTTGTTGCACATAATTACGTAGAAATTATAGGCATGCTGTTATTAGGACAATTACCTCCCGACTGTCAGATTTCTCCGTCTTCATTGTTCCATCCTCAAAAGAGGAGCAGCCGTCAGAATATACGGTTTTCTTCTGGCTGCGTCTATTTTCATGCAGTGTGATTAAAATAACATTTCTCTGGGGAAGCAGCCCAGTGTCACGCTCATCTTGTCAAATAGTGACACATAGTCGGAGAAGAAAACAACAACTATTATGTTCATCCACCCATCCATTAACCTCCCAGTTCGGGTCGCGGGGGCAGCGGTTTGATCAGAGGGGGTCCAGACCTCCGTCTCCCCAGCCTCCTCCAGCTCTCCCAGGAAAACACCACGGTCATGTGGACAACAATGATCCGATATTAACTGAATTGAAGTAATGATCTGAAAACATCGTGATCAGCGTAAGCAGTAATGGCATTAAGATGTGGAGTTTTCAAATTAAAATCACATTACTGTAGATGCATAAATTCAGTGGAGGATATAAGATTTTTTAAGTAAGGGGCCACCAAGGGGCCACATTTCTCACAGAGGGGTCCAATCATCAGTCCATCATCCTTACACAGAATTTCCGTCTTCAGTAAGGTGTATTTATCTCTCACCAGTCACACCTCGTTCAAACACTTCATTTAATGCATAAAACTTAGAGCACATGTGTCAAACTCATTTTATGTGGCCCTCGAGAGCTTGTGCATTATTGGCTTAAATTTTGAACCAATATATTAAGACTTAAAATAAGCTTACGGCTCTTTAAAGCGCATATGGACAATACACTACATATCCCATAATGCATTTCCTTGTTACCCACAAGATAACAGTATAAAACCATGAGCAAGACATCAAGACGATTTTCAGAACTGACGAACATTAGAAAAACCTCTACAAACTAACCCCAACATGTCCAAGAAAAGAAAACTTGATGCACAAGGAAGACAGTTTCATGAACGATGATAAAACGAATGTCAGTATACTAAATGGACTAAGTATGCTAAATTTAGCCTGCAAGAAAAACAAAGAATAATTTCCGCTTCTAACCATTACCTGTGCGAGAGCAGGTTTACAACCACATATAATAATTATAATTGTTAAATATTTGACACTTGAATACATAATAAATACAGAAATCGTTATCTAACAAGGTGTAGTTTAATTTATTTTGATTTATATTTCATTTTGTTACTTTCATGCTGTCAATCTGGCCCTTCAAGGACAACCATGATGCTGATGTGGCCCTCAGTGAAAATGAGTCTGACACCCCTGGCTTAGAGGGTAAAATTTTTATTGCCTAGCAGCTTTATTTTTACTGCGGGTAGACAAAATACAAAATACACACATGATACGCACGGCACAAAAAATAAGCACATGGTTTAGCATTAGATGAATTGGCTAATGTTCATGCCAAAACACAAGTAAGTTACCATTGAGTTACAGCTAGCTGCTCTTTCAGGCTCAAGCTGAGTGACAGCAGTAAGTAGATGTTCTTTCACGCATTAGTGTCAACAAATATGGGGATTTATAACCAAGACTCCTCAAAACATCCACTGGCCTTTATCTGTTTTCGGCGTGACATTCAAATGTAAGCTGGTCTCCAGTCCGGCCTCGGCAGCTCCATCGTTCCAAACCTCCTTCTTCTCCTCTAAGCTTTACCGGCGTTGGACGTCCCTCTCCGTTGTGCTCGTGCCGCTGACGGTTTGGGCGTGGAGTTGCATCCACCTAAAATCTGTAGTTTTTGGAAAAAAGACAGCGAGTGACAGGACGGGGCCACGTTAGAGGGAGCATCAGATTTCAGCTGAGTCCATAGCAAAACTTAGCGGTATATGATGTCATAACCCCGAAAAACCTTTGTTTAGTGTTGGTGCATTAAAGGAGACTTTTTATTTTTTCTCAAACTCCTGAGTCATGGTCAGACATCTGTGCCAGGTTTTGGTCAAAGTAACAGCGTCAGAGTGTGAAAACACCCTTCTCAACGATGAGTTTTTACTCTGTGCTGCTCATTTTAAGCCATTTGACTTCCCTCCAACTATTTATTTTACACGGAGCATCTCTTTGGAAACTGGTGCAAACTGTCTAAAATGAACCAGGTAGTAGATGCTCATACAGTATCAACAGGGAAAAAAAAGTATTAAAAGCTTTTTCCAATGGAAGAGGAAGTCTCTTGGGCGATAATCATCAGGATAACTCTGACAACACACCCAACAGCCTGCTAATATGATCGTTTTTCTCTTTTTAAAACTGGTAAATAAAACTTAAAACTCTTATATTATGTAGTGGTGTTTGTCTCAAAGATATTTGTAAGAATGTGAAACAAAAAGCTCTTTTTCAATCCATTTTACTGTCAACTTTTTCAGTTCTTTCACTTTATATTTTTCCAATTTCATAGATGTTTCTGGTTTTTCAGAGGGACGGAGTAAAAGTCGAGGTTTCGCTCTACAGTTGTAGGATTTTGGACTTGACGTGTATTTCTTACACGTCCTTTAAATGAGTATGTATTGGAGCCGTTTGCCCTTTACATTTAAGAAATCTGACAACTTTATGTCAGTTCCATGAGCTTTAATATGAAAATCTTTTCCTTAATGAGGATACTTGGGCACTTAAATATGACCTTTTTATGAAATCCTTTCAAAAGAGCAAGGTATTAGATATAAATTGTTTTATACCTTAGTCACCTCGAGACTTAAGGTCACCCAGATGAAAAGATGAAAAGACTGAATTAGCTCGTGTTCAGTAAAAACTGGGTTAGAAATATTACTGAGTAGGAGAAAATGAAACCTTTCCCACGGTTTGTCATGACATTGGACCTTCAAACGCTGTTGCCCATCATCAGAACACAGTCAGTTGTGGGTCTTCTGTATATCAGGGATGATAAATTATTACTTGGCTTCTCTTTAATCCCTCTCAAGATGATCTTGATCTGTTTTTGACCTGACTGCAGCAGGGGAGTTTCACTGTTTACGGGAAAACCTCCTACACTTTTATTTTTATTCCATTTGAAATTCAAAATCCTCCTCTCACGCATGCAGCCGTTCCTGCCGGACCGGCAGGTGTTGGATGTCTGTCCGGCTGTTATCCGCGGCACTAAAACACGCTCTCAGTGCAGAGCAGCGACACAGAGGTCATATTTTAAATTGATTATTTGGTTTAAAATTGATAGTCAGTTTCAGTACCTTCTGAATTTCAATTCACTGGCTCCAGCCGTTTACTGAGACTTGTCTTCATTTTCCATCTCTCCACTCTGAACAGGAGGTCGCCTCCACAGACATACTCTCTGCATAATTCAGAGCCTCTCCTATCAGCTTCTGGCTCATCTACTTTTCTGTTATTTACTCTTGCGTGTGTGTGTGTGTGTGTGTGTGTGTGTGTGTGTTTCCGCCCTACCTCACAGCCTCACAGCTCAAGATATCCATCTGAGGGTGGAAGTTGGGCCCTTTTGATGCTCTTAAGCCTTTGTGTAGGCAGCCAGTCTCATTTCAGGAGTGCCAAAGCGTGAGTCAGTATGTGGAAATCCAGTGTAGAATGCAGCCTACCGGACTCTCCTGTGTAATCGCTGAACCGTCGAGGTCGGGAGATTAAAAGGAGATCCTGTGATGGAGAAGGTGGTGCACATAGATGCGCCCTCTTAAGACATGTAATGTGATCTGTTATTGATGTAAGTCACTTGTCAACAGATGCTTTCCTCCGCGGGGGAGGTCAAAGGTCTGGGTCAGCGGTGGAGGAAAATGCAGGAAGGTGTGTTACATCATCCCATTGATGGATGGCCCCTTTAACTTCTCTCATTCAGGAGGTCCCTGCACGTGGAACTGGCTGCATCTGTTATAAGGAAGTGAACTCAATCAATCATTCTTATGTCGTCGGGTGTGACAGAGGCGAGGGGGTCAGTGCTGTCTGGCGCTACTGAAATGGATATGGCATTGCAATGCTGTGCTGCATTTCTGTTGACCGGCTGTCAACTGCGCCTGTGCACCACCAATAGATCCTTTTGTTTTGTGTAATCAAGGTGTGAATGTGCATTCTTGCACCAAACCAGACACTGCAGTATTTAGTTTGATGAAACGATCCTACGTCACGAGTCCAGAGGAGATGCAGGGAGCATAAACCCACCAGCAGGCTTGTATGTGTTTGACTGCTGCTGCTGACACTAGAGAAGACACATGCTATGCCCTGTAATAATAATAAAAAAAGAAAAAACAAGTTTCAGAAATGTCCGTGACATGCTGTGGTCATAATTCCACAGCATCCGTTTCAGCCATGTCTTCATAACTCTGTTCATAATGATCAGTTTTAGATTATCTCCACATGACTCTGTTTTTACTTTAGTGTGCTGTTTTAAAATGAAAGATTCCCATCCGCATGACTATGCGTTCGAAAAGATCTTAAACCATTTTATAACCCTGTAAATGCATGTCACATTATACACTCACTGGGCATGCATGCACATATATGCACATGTAAATCTCTGCTGGAAGTAACCTCAGATGCAGATTGTTCTTATGATGGCTTTCCTCCATCACATGAAGGCAGTTGCAAAATGAAATGCTGGACTAGACCACATAACAGCTGCTTAATAAGGAGAACAAGTCAGCAGGGCTTGCTCCTCTCTCCTCCTCTCCATGTTGTTGATGACACCGTTGTTAAGGCCTCTGTGTTATGTTCAGGTGAGGCTCGTATAATAAAGGCTTGGTGAAGCATGTAAAGATTTGTAGTGATCTAGAAGAGAGAGAAATCATGAAAGGACTCAAACGCAAAGTACCTATGTCACTATTTCCAAATGCTTTTGGTTTTGTCATCATCATCAGACTGCAACAGTTCCACTTACAAGCTAAAATGACATCTGCAATGGAGCAAATGTTTTCAATTTTCAAGCCTTGAAGCCGCTGGAGTGGTGCAGATGCTAGGTGTAACAAATGTGTTGCATTTCAAAATAAAAGCACATTGATGTGAACATAGCCGTGGGGGTTGGAGTCGGCCACTCAGCCCTTCTCCATCCTCTTTATTTCTTAAAGTTTGCCTCTTTGGAAATCTGTATTGCTCTACAAATTCACACCATCTAAGTTATGTACTTCTGGGGTGCTGCAAGCAAAACATGATATGAAGTTGGGTGGAGATGAAAATGAAGAGGCTGGATACTGTGTGTGGTGTCATAATACCGTACAAGTCTGAAGTCATTCAATGAAATATTTTAGTATATGTGCTACCGCAGTAACACATTCAATAAAATATTTTAAGACCGAGTTGACCTACTTGGTATATGTGCAGCAAAAGTACTTGGTCACATTTAGGAATTGATCCTAATTGACCCTTTCAGAGGTCGGTTACCTAACGTTAATTTCACCTAGTCAAGTCAAGCAATCAGCTATTAGTGTCAAATATTCAAACGTATTTGTTTCTTGCTCTATCAAACATTTTAGCGTGACACTATGCCATTTCATAACACATTTTCTTTAGTCTCCTATGAACAGTTTTGGTTAGATGGTGTCACGGGTATGAATGGACCCAAAGGCTGACTCACACTCAGGAGGCAGGCAGGTCAAAATTAAATGGAAATAAATAAACTTCAGTAACACAACTAACATTTCTGTGAGACTCTGAAAGCAGAAGAGTGGTGGGAACAAAAATAAACTTGGCTATAAAATGGTAAAACACAAAATAAAGATGAGTATCTAGTCTAAAGAAAACCTGCTGGAATATGTGAGGGAAGTGATGGCAACACAACAAACAAGAGCAGAACTGAAGAGGCCAAAACTCAGCTGCGTACGTTTGGACAAGTGAGCTTCAAAGTGACACTTAAAGATGCCATGTGTAATTCAGGAGTGGAAGGATTAAAAACTGAAATAAAGTGTTCCCTTTTGAAGATCAGTGAAGAGACAGAGTCATAGATGGTCAGCACACCACACCATAGAAGGATTATAAGACCATGGATTGATCCATCATCTAACCCAGTTCAGTAATTCTTTGTCGAGCCCTCTTCCTGCTCTAATTTTGTGAAGTACTTTGACCTTTTTTATTCCCACCATCAGTATTGTGGTTTTAACGCTCCAGAGATGATGTCTGCATCAGTCGGGCATGAACACGAGAGTTCAGGGTTTATCTCAGGGTTTGTTAAACATCCTTTCTGGAATATCCCCAGGGAGACTTTTTGTATTTGAAAGGTTTTTTTTTTTTTTGTTGTTGCTTTTACGACAGAATCAGTTGTATGATGCAAAGTATATTCCACAGCATTACGTTAAGAATTAAGAAAAAAAAAATCTCCTTAAAATTGTTCTGCTGTTACATTTCTCCATGTCCTCGGTGACTGTCTTCCTCTCAAGTCTTTATGTGCTCACCTCCATCCATCTTCTCCACCTGTTTCATCCTGTCCAGGGTCACTGCGTCATTCACATAATCAGTTATCAACTATGACTCCATATTTACCATTAAATTTTAAGTCTGTGTTCTTAAAATGCACGTTAGATGCAAACAAACAGTTTCTTGAGAAATAGCCATAAATAGCACATCAGCTTGGTGCGTGGATACGTCAATTTTTCAAGTTAAATGACTTCAAACTGGTTCGTGTGCCGGCGCGAGTAAGTTATTACCGCACGTGGATACATGCAGATTCATCAAACAAAACCTGGATGTTCACGAGGCGCCTGACGCAAACAAATCCCTCAGAAGAAGCGGCGGGTTTATGACTCTCACCAAAGTGTGTGTCATCTGTGAGTTAGAGCTCCCATCCACCACTTCATACGTGAGACATATTGCCGTGAAATTTAGAGAGCGCTGCCAAATGACCTTTTTTTTTTTTTTTTTTCCCCGCTACGAGAGGCAGGCTCATCCCAGTTTATAGCAAGAAGTGAGGTGCATCTGACATCTGCTTGAAAACGGAGCCCAGCAAGCATCTCGCTCCTTTCTTCTTTGTGGAAGATGTGAGACCCCAGAGACACGAGAACGGCAAAGCTGAGACAAGATTTGAACTCCCAAGTCAAATTACAAAAGGCAGATGACATTAATATCACAAAAGCTTTGGCAGCTCCTAAGTACATGCGAGGAGGCAGTGGGGAGGAGGCCTACATTACCCATCAGTCAGCCTTCCTCTCTCAACGTGCCCCCTTTCTTTCTGTCAAGCACGTCAGTTTTTCAGACAAATACTTGGGGGCCCTTGATAGGTTGCCTCCTTTACATGGAAACTGGGTGATCACTGGTACAGTTTTGCTTGGAGTAGAAGAAAGATGCTGTTGTCATGACATTTGTTTAGTTGTGTTGATTTTGCCCCCTACCACCACATAAACTTCTGCTCCTCTGCTTGATGCTCAGCTTTTTCTTTTTTCTTGGATGAATTTTTAAAGTGTGAAACCTCCGAAAGGGATTTTCCTTCCATATTTTACATTTGGTTATCTTTGAAGTTTACCGTATTTCTCGTGTCATGCAGACTGTCACCGTTTGAATCAACTCCCAGGAAGCGTCATTTAATAACCCGACGGCTGTGATTGGAGGATAAGGAGTGTAAACATTTGTTAGGGACCAGCACGATGCGAAGCAAAGCAGCTTTGAATTAAAACCGAAAATACTGTTGCAGAATGGAAATCACTGTTTGCATGGGGTCAATAGACGTACATCAAAATAAAGTGCTGTTTTAAGCCTCCTACAAGACTTAAAAATGTCATCCCACTTAAATGATAGCATGGAAAGGGTTTCTACAGACACATTAAGGTTATTCCAACTTTGTAAATGTACAAACAGCGAATAAAATGGACTGTTTGTACAGACCTCTACGCCCGGTCACAATCATGCGCTCAAAAGTCGATACTAGTCAACTAGCGTTGTTGCAGAAATTATATTGTGCAGAAAATATTAACAGAAGAGTGAGGAAATGAATCTTGTGCACGCTGCTGGCTCTGAATGTTTCGCGTTGTGCATGCAGGGCCGGAGTGGAATTAAAGTTTGGGAGTTTTTTAAACAGGACTTCTTCTTTTTGATGTGTAGGAAATAGGATCAATTAGCCATAAGTTAACTTCCTTACAGTGTTATTTAAGTTTAATTAAGGCTTATTGCTTCACTGTATTGGAAGCGGTGCGTTGGCTAGGCAGCTTTGTTTATTAGAGCCTCTCTGTCAGCAGACGTAAAGATTTGTTTTTCCTGTAGTGTTCCTGAACAGGCAAGATGCTTCAGCTTCTAGTCATTAAGCTATTCATTAAATAACTTTAACCTGTAATCGTATTTTTAACTTGAGCACATATTGAAGTGGCAATGAAGTGCGTTAAATGTATATATTTGACCTGTGCAACTACATCTCACTGGAGTACTTATTCTTATTGACATGATAGATCTCTGTTGTCCTTGGAATCTACAGTGTAAAGATCACAGTCCTTCAGAGTATCATCTGTCTTTGTACCTTGCAAAGGTATGTTTTTACTGCAATTACTATGAGCTGCAAAAATTAAATGAAAAATATTTTGTGCAAATTTCAAATCCAAAAGGAATAATTTGTTCATTTACGTATATAGTGCACAGGAGGAAGGGAGGAAAAAGATGGCAACTTTCCTCATCGAGCAAAACTAGATAAGCCAAAATCATTGCAAATGAATTATTTACAAGCGAGGAGAGTGTGGGAGTTCAACTGTCAGACCAGACTGGTCAGATAGACTCCAGTAGGAATCTGGGGATCCCTTATCACCCAAAATGGATGTCTTACCACGTCTGTGGAACTTCACATTACAGAATAAACAGAAAATTGTGAAGCTTTCTGCACAGGGGACAGTAGGCTATCTAAGGCTGCTTTCACACTACAAGATTTTCAGCCCCTTGTTCTGAAATGGGTCAGGGCAAATTGATAGTCAATTGGTGGTCACCTGTTGGAAAAACTAACAAAAAGATCAGATCAGAGATGCTCAGAGCCGTGGGAACATATTCTCAGCAGGGGATGCTAGGAGTCTGAGACAGCCTCTGTGCTATGTATCAACTATATAGTTGTCAACTATATAGCATATAACCTGAATAAAAACCAAAGTCAAATTTAAATTCACTGCTGATTTAATCACAATGAACCGCCTACATGGCTCAAAAAATTCAACTACACAACTTCAACAATAATATGTGTTACATAGCTGTTTAGAAACGACAAAATCTTTCAACCCGACATGACAGACAGCAGATCAGTTCACAAAGAAAACCCAAAATGGACTTTACATTCACCGCTGATTTAGCTACTAACAATGAACCGGCCATAGAGCCTGCAGTAATTTCAATTTCCACAAAAAAAGAAGCCATATGCATTACATGTTACCAGAAACAAAAAGAACATTTTGCAACACA
Source organism: Hirundichthys speculiger (assembly GCA_018398805.1). Lineage (NCBI taxonomy): Eukaryota > Metazoa > Chordata > Actinopteri > Beloniformes > Exocoetidae > Hirundichthys > Hirundichthys speculiger. The sequence goes on from JAGFBZ010002341.1 coordinate 772,002, forward strand.
TCAGTTCTCAATGAAAACCCAAAATGAATTTTAAATTCACCACTAAATAACCAGATGATTGATAACAATAAACTGGCCACAAAGCCTTTAAAAATCTCAACAAAAAAAATTTAATGAAACAGGAGCAAACTGTGCCACAGAGTCAGTGTAACTGTCCATGGTACTGATCTGACAGTAGTTTGGCTCAGCTGAGCTGTCCATGGAACTGTGGTGCTGAACATCGTGCGTAGAGGACGCAATGCACGGCAGCAGCCTTTAAAAGGAAAAGTGTCTTACCGCCTGCATTTACAAGACTTGGAGTTCTGTCAGCTGGGTTTCTTGTTTTAATAACAATGGTATTCACTCTCAATACGATATGCTCTTCATAATTAATCATTAGTAGGGTAATTGATGAATAAACGGTGATGCCCTCTTTTTGTTATATTGTGTTTTTTGTATTGCTGGCTTCTATAATTATAACGTCGTCATGGTGGATTAAGTAGTTAAATCCGCACTGAAGGTCCAAGTTTCAAACGCACTCCCACTGAATAATACTATAATAAACATTAAACCAGACCACCAGAAGTTATAGTAAATTTTAAACATTTTATTTTTTCCTCCCACATTTTTTTTCTTCTTTTTTCCAATGTTTTACATTTTTGAGGCATCCCCAGCACCCCCACTTCCTGCGGTACTGGAGATGCTCACTGTGCCACAAACTGTCACCAAACCATCTTGACGCATCACTGGAAAATGGATTTCTAAAATTCCAAACATCTGGAACTGTCATGGGAATCTCCGCATGAGCTACAGACAGTAAGAAAGTAACGTGGGCATACATGTTATGATCGGAAACCCACAGAGCAGTTGGGTGATGCAGTAAAACTTCAATAAGGCACAATACACCATGCCACTGCAGTGTTTTTTTTACTTTTTAATTTACAATTCGTTTTTTTTTCCTCACCTCCAACTTACTCTGTAACACAGACTATTCCTGCTGCCCACATGTGCCAATCATTCCTGTACTCATGCAGTCTTATTTCCTTTTTTTTTTTTTCCTGTTCTGAAGAAATCATCACATAAACAGCCTGCACCACTTCTTTATGCCCTTGGTCCATAATCAAATAAATAACTCATGTTGTGCTCATGAGCATTTTCCACGTGTGTTGGCAAAATGTGCTTTGGAGTCCCCTTGAGTCGCTGTCAGAGCTTCCAGCATGTGACCTCGAGCTGCCAGTCAGTCCCTTAAAGCAGCACAGAGCCATTTTACGATGGTGTCTATAGCTCAAATGTCACACGGCTCAGAACAGAAGCTGTTCAGGTCAGTGAGAGTAGTTGCAGCAGTAGCGCCCTGCAGTGGCCACAAGCACCTGTTAGCGCCGCTCCACCAGAGATGCTTGGCCGCTGGTAGACCTTGTCATTTTGCACATCAAGTTGGCAGGAAGTCAGACACAAAGATGACTGAGAGAATTTGGTGAAATTTCAAAATAAAACACAACCAGCAGGCTCCGACTTGCACATCAACATTTACGTAAACCCGCGGAGACTTTGAGGGTGGAAGGGGTTTTAGAAGAGATTAAAGCGCGAATTGGCGAGGGATCACTGTAATACCACAGGTGTCCAGGATGGGAGCTGGAACTTTGTCTGTTTTTTACCAGTTGCCGGCCCAGACGATCCCTGCAGCTAGACAATACTTCATTAAAGTAAGCAAAAACATTCCTTCAGATGAAATTGAAATGTATTTTGTAACGTGAAGAAAAGTACTTTGTTTTGCTTTAAAGTGAACACCTCAACAATTTCAAAGAGTCCTGACAACAAGACAGCGAGTCGTGTAGTCTGAACAGCACAGGAAGTCATCTGGAAGTCATCTATTGTGGAAGCAGCCAAACATGGTTAACGTTTTCAAGGATTATATTTGAACCAAAGCCTCATCAAGTAGTTTTATTAAACAGCAACAGAACTGTGACAATTTAAAGTGAATGTTGAACACAGGAGCAGTCTTGCACACTATTTAAAATCACAGAACTCAACTCTCCTGTGCTATTTTTTTTTCTTTCCCTTTATGGATGGTGAGAATCAGCCCCTTCATGTGAGCTTCTCAACGCTGAAATAGAACAGGTGCTCTTTGAACGTAGCATAGCATCCAACCCATGTTTTGCATTTTCACAAAGCTAATTTGCCGTATGATCAGTATACCGAGGCCACACAGTGATTTATTAAAAGTGGCCCGTGTGTTCTGCTTGGCATGCAGGATGCGACGGCCCAAAGCAGAGCAAGAATGTAAAAGAAATAACAGCTTTCAACGACTCTTCACTTGATAGCGGCACTGGTGGATTTTCATTCTTTCACATGAAGTGATCTCCAGTAATCATGATGTGAGAGCAGGCACCGAGGTGGCCTGGTTGGATGGCAGCAGCATGCTTTGATAAGATTAGGCTGAAGCATTACTGAGTAGGCAGAGGCACTCGCACATCAGTGAAGCAGAGTCAGAAAACCTTGGGTGGTGCGCTGGCGAGACGCTCCTCATCGTGTGCCGAGGCCAATTTTTGGCCGCCCGTCAAAAAAAATGCATGCAGGGAAATGAGGAGGAATGAACAGAACTGTGTGGCAACTTCAAAAGTGAAGTCTTCATTTTTTCCGCCAGCAGGTCTGCAAAGCATGAAAAGCACTGAATTGAATGTTTCTTCGAACTGGGTGAAAACAGTTTTTCAGTGCAGAATGCCACCTTCCTTTAGTCGTTGTTTTGAGATTTTTCTTCCAGTCTCCACCTGCGCTTTGACAATCAAACTGCACATGTAACACTGGGTTAGTGGCACATCAATACAAATGAAGGAAACAAAAGACCTTTCCGTTCAGGCCCTTTAACTTAAGCTGCTATAATGGAGATGAAAATGGTGTAAACGATCAAAATACAAACATCAGTTAAAAGTATGAACTATAAGAAGGAAAAAATGTAATCTTAGATGTGACGGCAAAAATCATTACAGTGATCCCTTATTTTTCGCGGTTAATGGGGACCGGCGCCCACCCTCGCGACATTCAAAATCCACGAATTGCACCTGGAGCCCCCCCGAGACTAAATAATGTGTTTAAAATATGTTTAAAAACCGCAAAAAAGTAGTGAGGCACTGCAGCGAAACAAGACAAAGGCTCAACTGTGGTCTGTTACCTTTACAGCCTCTGGTCTCTGAACTGTAGTAAAGAAACCGAAGGTATTGTGCTATTTTTGTCTCCTAATTAGTGGCTAACACGCTAACAACAACAAAACAAAAAGTCTGGTTTTCTCTGCATGGAACGAGCACTTTATTCTGGCACTGCAGGAACTTGTAACATCACACAGGTTGTATTGTTGGGCTCCTGTCGGTTAACAGAGAATGTAAATCTATACACGCTGGGCTGCTGTTGATGCTCACTACACTTTTCATCTAACCCCATTTTCATTCTGCCATCCCACAACACACACACACCATTAACCGTAAGGCACTCCATTACCCATAAGGCCACCTTCTTAAAGGGACCAGGCTGGCTCATAACATTTCTCCGCTGTGAGAGAACGCACACAACATCTTGTGATGTTTCCGCAATTTTTTTCTTGATTTTTTTTTTTTTTATATATTATATATTTCTGAAAAATCCGCGAATAACTAAAACCGGAACTTAAAGCGCAAATTGGCGAGGGATCACTGTAATTCCGATAAAGCAGAGTGAAAAGAAATTAATGGAGAGCTGCTTTTTTTCCCGCTCCTTTTACAAACGCTCAACTATAAACTGCATTTGCACGCTTGAAATCTAAGCTCCAATTAGCAGACCGACACCACAGATGTATCTATAGTAACCATTCTAAATTTATTTATAGAGCCCAACACAGATTTCACATTGATGCCCCCGTTACTGTCATCTGACCAGGTAATCTCTGTAGCATAAGGTTTAGCTCATGTTTGGTTAATTAAGTCAAAAAAACACATCATCTCATGTTTACGTGGATCTGAGCATCAGTCTTCATCCGATCTTTACAACAGACGTGTTTTTAAACTGAGTGAACTGTGAAATGCAAAGACGCATTCACTGTTTGTCTCTTAATTGGTGCCCGATCATGCGGCTGCGTGTGGGTTGTTTTTCCTCTCTTTAACTCTGTTGTCGACATTTTTTTCAGGTTTAATTAACCTCGGCTCTCCTCGTTCTGGGCCACGCTGACCACAATTCTCTTTTGGTTTGAGGGTGTTTAGAATTAATTGATACTCATTGGTTTGTTAATTTTTTTCTGCCGCTCTGTTTGGGGTTAATTGAAATGTTTGGGACCATTAACTTCTAAATCTACGGCTTTAGAAACAGAAAATCTCCAACTTTCAACACGCTAATTCTGCAGGAAGTGGGGAGTTTTTCATGCACGAAGGCTTTATTTCAGCTCTCTGGCACAAACAACAGCCCTGTCTGAAGCAACAAAAGGAAACTATGAAAAGATGGCTTCATGTCCCAGTTATGAATTAGACCACGCTCGAGTCCGTTATCAGTGCGCTAAAACGTTGTTTACCAGCCGTCTCCTGGCCGTTGACTGTCGTCTAGCAGAGGAGGCTTCAGGCAGGTGCTGTCTCTGACATTTAGACCCAAACCCACCCACCCCCACCCCACCCTCAATTGTCCTCTTCTGCTAATCCATCTTTTGTTCCCGATTAGCGATATCCCGGTTCCTCAGCTCTGACAGGGATGAACAGGCCATGTGGGGTGGGAACGGTGCCACAAATGAACAAGGACAATGCGGCGTCACTGAATACGCCGTCTAATTTCATTACGCTGACATGTCAGCGCTTGAGTGACTCCGTCTGTGTTCGTTGGGTTGACAGGAACTGCAGCTGATGCACGGCAGCGGTCAGTCGACTTTTCATTTCATTTTATTTTTTGATTCATTCCAGACATGTCAAAACAATCTTTTAAAGCATAGACAATTTTAACACTTTCATGAATCTATGTATCTGAAAATGAATATATTTATAAAATAAAATATATAATAATGCATAAATCAATATACACTGACACATGTGCATAACCATAATATAGACATATAGAACCTCTTGTAAATAAATCTAAATATTAAATGGACACAAAAAAGAAGAAATAAAAAATAAACAAAATTTATACCCAATGTATACACACCGATCTATATACATACACATACATACCAATATGCAAAACACATATCTGGTTTAACATGTCTGAAATGGGTAGGAAGAAGTAAAACCTATTTATTCCTACTCCTTCTCCAATGTTCCATGATTACCCTTAAAATTTATCCGGTTTTTGAGGCCTTATCCTAAATTTTAGTTGTAATTTCATATCCAGATAGACATAGACATCTAACTACATCAAACACACTGATGTATCCCACCATGCTGCACTCTGACACCAAACCCACCCGAGCCCAGTCCCCCCCCACCAGCCCCCCATAACGATGGTGCAAGAGCAGAACCAAGATCAACCACATCAACACAAGCACCCAAACCCCCGACAGCAACACCCATGAGCCCACCCAGGCACCACCCACCGCCCTCCGCCAGACCCTAAGAACCCCCCACCCCAGTGGAAGCCCCCCCGCTGGGGCAGGTGGGGGGTGCCCACCCAACCCGCCCCAGCAGGGGTGAACCCCCGCCATGCAGCATTCAAAGAGCATATTGAATGGCTTTATTTTTCTTCTTCCTTTTCTTTTATGATAGAATACAGTCAAGTAGGCTTTCAGAGAGCAGTGGGGGAGAAGAGGCAGGTGAAGTGGGAGGCTGACCCCCCCCCCCCCCCCACACACACACACCTCACTGAGTGGAACAGTGAGAAGAGCTGGACACCGTTATAAGACCGATCACAGCCACTCCCCATCCAGCCAGCCAGCAGCGCTGAGGTGAAGGGGGGGGTAGTTGAGGGGCTGGACTAAGTAACACACAAACCAGATATTGACTACAGCAGCCTGGAGCTGATTGATGGAGAACGAGGGAGCGAGGGGAGCTATTTGTCTAAGTTAAGCCAGGATGATCTGTTGCTGCTAACCGACAGTGAAGTCAGACTCTGTGTGCAGGTCAATGTCAAGCTCCATCAGTGATTTAAAGCCTGGTGGCTTTGCTTCAGCCGGATGTGAGCATATGCATCGAGTAATATTGAAAATGGTTCCTGGCGCCCACGATTGCGATGTAGCAGGACAAAACATTTCCAAACAGGACCATGAATTATTCATACCGTCCAGCCCATATATCCCATAAATGTAAATGTGAGAATTAAATCAAGGGTACAATGCAGTAATTGGATATTTAAAAAAAGCAAAGTACCATATGCATAATTACCATCATCTGCAGCATATTTATAGAGTGGTGAGTAGAGAGGGTATACAGCAGCTACCTGAGAGATTGGGATTAAATCACAATACTTTAAGCTTATTAAGATAACATGTGTCCCTCCTGTTAGAAAAAAAAAAACACACTAATGGAGCAGTGCAGACGAAATGAAATTATCAGTGCAGAATTAGCAGTATTTAGTTAATCACTCCATCATTGCAGTTCAAATGAAAAGACTGCACGGCATGTGCTGCTAGAGATGAACAATTGAAATAACTGAGTTTCAGGGGAAATTCTAGCAGCACATTTCTGGCCACTTTATAAACTGCAGCGTGCTCTGTTGTGTTCAGGTTGGTGAATCAGCAGTTCGTTAGTTTGAAAACTGCTGGCAGAAGTGAGAGATCATTGGCAACGGACATCGTTTAGGCTTCCCTGGTTGAAATGTCTCTGTTCATGCATATTTTAACGCTTCTTTTAGGTTTTTTATGAAAGAAAAATCAGTGTTTTATTATGAAGACCCCTAATAAGCTTTTAAGGGTTGTGGCTTGTCCACAGTGGTCACCAGAAATCAAACCCTCTGAGCAGATTCTCAGTAGACGAGACGAACTGCAGAGCTGCAGAAAGCTACATAAATACAGCAGAGGAGGAGCTAGAAGACATTATAGCAGGTAGGCAGTAATGGAAGCAGTTTTCAGTTTCATTTGAAACAAAAAAAAGGAATGCATTGATTAAAAAAAAAACAAAACATAAAACTAGATAAAAAAGAAAGTGAGAGAAAACTTTCCAGAGAAAAACTTTATTTCTGTTGGATTGGCACAGGAGCAAATTAAAGCTGCCATTCGACAGCAAAAGAGCTCCAGGAAGATTGAACAGACTTGAACTGATGGTTCAAGGCGAGAGAGTAAAATAACTTCACAGCTAAAAACTTGAACATTTAACAGATTTTAGTCAGGTACGGTAGCTAATCACAGTATTAGAGATTTGGAGCCAAAACCTCTGCATGTTCCTGGACTCATTTAAAGAGGTGTAATCTCGAAGTTTTGACATGAATGGTAACTCGATACACTGTCAACAGCAAAACCAGATCAGAAGCTTTTCTCTTTCTGTGCAAATTTATGATGAACCCTTTGTTGCTGTCAGCTGCTTCAAAATTAAATAATTTCACACTAAGGCTTGTATTTTCCTTCATTTGAACTGCACTGATATAAGATCTGTACATGAAAGATATCAGATTACCTCTATCTGACCCACAGATCTTTGTCTCTAGACTTGATATTCAAATTTCGTCACGCTGTATTGGTTGTGCCCACAATTTTATTATATCTCAGTATGTAAATTCTGAGATATAAGTAAGAGCTGTCTTACTTAGCCGGATGGATGGACAGATGTATAGATGGATAGTCGGTTGGTCCCCTGGGAAATCTAAGGACTTGGCTGCAAACATTCAATTAACTTTAGCTTTACGGCTTTTTCACCATGAATGCACCAGTTCTCTGATAGATGGCATTCTTTAAAATATTGCCAGTGACTTCGCTTCTGAATAGGTCTCTGTTCTCTGTTACGCCTGATTACGAGCACGTGGCGCATGCGTTCATGCCTACATGTCTGAACATCTGCAAACCTCTCAACCCGTGTATCTCCTAAAACCAGCAGAATGATTTATAGGATCTGCAGGGCCTACCGGGGTTTAATTCACTTATGGAAAGTTGATTGATTGGAGTGAGTTTGGAGAAGCATCAGCCTTGGTTTGATTGAATTGCAAGTAATGGTAGTCTAGACTGCTTTCATAACTGATGCCTGCAGATACCTCTTCAACAGTCCGTGCTTTTAAAGGCTGGGCCGTCTCCCCAACCAGTGACACCCGTGTCTCCAAACTGCCCTGGTCTCAATGTAGAAAGTCAGTTGTGCTGAAGCATTTTTAACTATCAATTTGCTAAATAAATTGGATAAAACATTTCTATGTAATTCCTGTTTATGTTCTTTAATTTCTGAAATGGCAGTAAATCCATCCATCTTCCTCTGCATATCTGGGAGCGGGTCACTGGGTAGCAGCGATCCCCAGACCTCCATCTCCCAGCAGCCCTTTTCTGTTGCTACCAGGGGGGTTACCGAGGAGTTCCCCGGTGAATTGAGAGATTAAGGGTGAATTCCAATTCCTCCCTTAACCCTCAATCTCAACCCTCGATCTCAAAAATGTGCGCTCCCGCTAAGTGCAAGTGCTGTCCCGATTCTAACAACGTCAAATTGAGGGACAAGTTTGAGGGCTGTATCACCCCCAGAATTGAGATTCTCCGGCACCACCCTTGGAAGTAAGGGCTACCCAGAAGGCACTGGGTGATTTAGCCAAGACATATTCGAAAAGGATGGTGACAAAAAAGCTAACTACAAATGTAAGTATCTTCGTAGTTCTTAAAGATATAAATGTTACGAGACCATCTTATTGTCTTTGTTTGAGACTTTTTTCATGGATTAGCATCATTGTTGTGTAATTTTTTTACTTTACGATGTTTGCTGCCGGACCGGCGGTCCCGACTGGCGTCACGTTACTTGTATACCTTGTTGTGCAGCGACAGAGGACTGAATAATGAATCCTCTATTGTGTTATTTGTTAATATTATTTAGAGAATATACAGCGCTCTTTTCAATGTCATCCCTGTGTCATTTCGGGGAATACAGAGACAACACGGCTCTGATACATTTCAGTCTGAAGACGTAACTGCACTCAACAGGTGTCCCATTTCTAAGTCACAAGATAGACCTGACACTTACTTTAGAGGGGTAAGATTGAGGGCCAAAAATTGAGGGTTAAGGGAGAGGGTTGAGATTGAGGGTTAAGGGAGGAATTTGAACTCACCCTAAGTTTCCCTTGGCAAGTCTTGGGTCTGCCCTGAGGTCCTCCTCCCGATGGGACATTTCCAGAACACCTCCCCTGGAAGGGATCTGACAAACATCTTAATCAAGATCAGGACAGCCCAGTCCTGGTCCTCGAGATCCCCCTTTCCAGCATGTTTTAGAGGTTTCCCTGCTTAAACACACCTGATTCTAATGAATGGTCGTTATTAGGGCTTCAGCGATACACTAATCCCGTGATACGATGCGATATACGATATACACTGGAGGAAAAAAGAAACGCACCATTTTCGTTTTCTCAATTTTTCCAAAAATATTATAGACAGTTAAAAATTACAGACTACAATGAGTTTAGTACAATTTTGAGTCAAAATGAAATCACTGTTTTCCTGGTTCCGGTTGATTGATTTTGATCAGCAATAACAATTGTAGTTTTGTATAATCACCTATGTCTGGGTCATGAGTAAAACTCAGAGATGAATTGGACCTGTCCTCAATTGTGCACAACCATTCCCTATAAAAAGACACCAAAATGGATAAAAAGCACATTTGTTCATGATGCCACGACTACAGCAACCAGAGAGAGATTGTGCCATTGGCATGCTTCAAGCTGGAAGGAGCACATGGGCTGTAGCCAGGGTGTTTGGAGTCCATCACTCTACTGTTGTACGCCTTGCTGAGCGTTTCCAGACCACTGGATCCTCCAATGACCGTCCAAGATCTGGTCGACCACGTGTCACAACGGCCGCACAGGACCGAGCGAATCGGCTGTCACATCTCCGTGACAGGTTTCGACCAGCAACAAGAACTGCTGCTGAAACCATTGGGACCCATCAATTATCAGTGTCCTTGAGGCGAATGGTGGTCATGTTAATTACTGACAATCGAATCAAATAACTGTGTTTTTGTTTACTGTGATGCTTTATTGTTTGGTCATGTTATTGCTATTGAAACTGTCACAAGCATTGATTGATTGGGTCTGAATATCAAGGACAGATATATGGTTGATGTGCACATGTAATATTTCCATTAAAAATAAGTAACCAAAAGAAAATGTGGTAAAAAAGCAGTGGTGCGTTTCTTTTTTCCTTGAGTGTATATCGATATTTATCTTACAATACATTTACATTATTTTCTGAAAGATTTTAAAGGGACAAAGTGATTTTGGTGACATCTTGTGAGTGTTCCAATGACTTTGTTTGAATTAACTGAACTGAAAGCATCAATTACACATTATATGGCTGACAGGCAGCTTACAAATGCTGGACAAAATGAATAAAAGATCTGTTGAGAAAAGCAGTTTCATTTATTTAAACAGTGAAAATTGTGCTTGCAGGCTTTTAAAGGTGGGACACGGGGGTTTTGGAAGAAGCTTAGAATATTGATACCTGCAGCTGAAAAATCGATACTCGATAAAATCGATAAAATATCGATATATATCGCAGAATCGATAAAATCGCTCAGCTCTATTCATTATTAGGTTGTCATCAAAGGTCTGTTGATGACACAGCCACTTGTATCACGGTGTGGCAAAGCAGGGAAACATCTAAAACCTGCTGGATAGGGGCTCTCCAGGACCAGGATTGGGCACCCCTGCCCAAACCACTTCGAGTAGCTCCTTTCAGCGTGGAGGAACGGCGACTCTTCTCCGAGCTCCTCCTGGATGACTGAACTTTGCACGCTGTGCAACCACAGGGTTCACCCCGCTACCCTTCAACAAAAACATAGTTCGACAGCTTGTATTCACACTCACTCTTGGGCTTGACCGAAGTTCATGACCGTGCGCGAAGGTGGGAAACTCACGCCGGGCGGTAAATCAGGAGCTTTGGCGCAGTGCTCTTCTGTCAATCTCCCCCTCTGCTCAACCTCTGCTCATGAACAAGACCGCGAGATACATTAACTCCTCTGCTTGAGGCAGCAACTCCTTCCCAGCGCAGAGTGGGCGATCCACCTGACAAGCCTGACAGACAATAAATTATCATCTGTAACACTGTCAGTTCAAATTTATACGCGCAGGCACAAAGAGAAGTAACAGCTCTGAGCCAGTATCGCTCTCGAGTTCCCTTCTGATATTAGTGTTTAACAGTTGCCCTTTTGTTTTTCTTGAAATCATTTTTTCATTAATGTTTAAATACCTAGATTGGAATGGCTTGAGGACATTCAAAACTAATTATGATAGCTTTCCTGTCTGCTTTGTACCTCATCTGCAAATTTAAAGTTTGGCATCAAATGAGTCGCTTGGAAGTAAATCGCGTCGTCATGATAATTTAGTCAAGTTATTCTTGCAAAACCGTCAGCTGGATGCTGGAAAATGTTTTCTGGTGCTGAATTACTTTTTTTTTTTAAGCGCACTGCTCACAATACAGTGATCCCTCGCCAATTCGCGCTTTAAGTTTTGCGGTTTGTTATTCACGGATATTTTTTAGAAATATATAATATAAAAAAAAAAAATCAAGAAAAAATTGCGGAAACATCACAGGATGTTGTGCGCGTTCTCTTGCAGCAAAGAAATGTGAGCCAGCTTGGCCCCTTTAAGAAGGTGGCCTTATGGGTAATAGTGTGGCCTTATGGGTAATGTAGTGTCGTGGGACGGCAGAATGAAAACAAGGTTAGATGAAAGAGCGGTTTCTTTACTACGTTTCAGAGACCAGAGACTGTGAAGGTAACAGAAAGACCACATTTGAGCCTTTGTCTTGTTTCGCTGCAGTGCCTCGCTACTTTTTTGCGGTTTTTCAACATATTTTAAACACATTATTGAGGCTCGGGGGGGCTCCGGCTCCAGTTCCCGGATTTTGATTCTCATGAGGGGGGCGCCAGTCCCCATTGACTGCGAAAAATAAGGGATCACTGTACACTGAAGGAAGTCAAAGAATAAAAAGCAATGCAGGAAGCAAATGCGTGACAGCGAATGATAATGCCAAGCCCTGCAGTCCCCCCCCCCCCTCCAACCCAGCTTTCAGGTAGAGGTTGGGAGATGGGTCACTATCTCACCTGGCTCCAGGGAAACTCATGTGTACTCTGCTGATGTGTTTCAAATGCAGGGAGGCAGAGGAGGCACAAATAGGATGAGGGAGGTCCCCACAGAGGGAGGGGACTCCTGACCCGGCATCTGGATAACAGCTTTGTTTTTCCTGCAGTGTCAAGTCCCCGTGCAAATCTGCAGGCTTAGCGCTAGAAATGTGAAAGCATGCTGGCATTGTGACGGGAAGAGTAAATGAAATCCAAGTCCTTGTTTTAAAACCTTTGCAATCTCAAATCTCTCATGCCTCATAGTTATTTATTTTCATACAATCCACCGTGCCTCTCGTCATCCTTTGCATCCTCCTCTCTTCAACTGGCGGTGTTTATTGCTGTCAGCTTTCTCCCGCCGGCAACCGGTGTTCGTTTCGGAGGACAGACCGATAGTGTAAAATTGACCTTCTACGATGGCGAGAGTGCTCCTTTAGCAATGATCCTCTCTATCTGAAATGGCAAAACAGGCGAAATTGAGTGTGGAGAGCGAATGGGGACACCCAGAGTAGCCTCACGCACCGACGCACAAACAGGCCACCGCCAGCAGAAACTTCAAGAGAACTTTGGTGATGCCCTAAATGCTGTATGATTTAGTGTGTTCAACGCCCGTGAGGACAGAAGAGGGCAGGATGGAGGAGGGAAGCATTGTTTCCATCCAGCAGAGCGGTGGCAGGAAGAAAAATGTGGAGAAAACAGCCGACCGAGTCAGAGTTAGACAGACACTGTGCTTCTGGAAATGAACGGCAACCGTTTCTTACATTCTCAAAAATCAAACTATTTTTCCCAGCCTCGTCTAGTTTGCTGCATCTCTGGATGGAAACCGCTTCTGATTTGACATAAATGACAAACTACGCATCTGATCGGGCGCGTAAAGTAATTATTCTGTCTATCACAGCGTACCCCGCTGAGTGCAGCAGGTGCAGGAAATCTGAGTTTGGAAATACTATTTAATCACTGTTCGTTTTCCATCATAGCAAAGCTAGTTTAATTTTGTTTGTCTTTGTTTTGTTCTTTACTGTTTTGACTTTGACCAGCGGCTGTGGAGCAAAATTCTGGGCACTTTAACCAAAAAGCATCGGTCTGTAAACTTAAATTCTGCTTCCTGGCTCCCTAAAGTCATGAAACTCAGTTTCTTTTGTCAACTGGAAACTTGATTCCTTATGCGCCTGCGTGGAACCGCTCTCCTTTGTGCACACCTCTCTCGTGCACGTGTGTGGAGCATCTTATCTGGGACTCGGGGGGGCATCAGATGACACGATAAGGACGGATCATTAGCCGCTCATGACTGAATCCTCAGCGGATTAAAAACCACACCACTGCAGCACGAATCCTGAACGACTAACTGAACTTTACGGAGAAATGTATATTCAAATGTCTGGCTCTGATTTGTGAACCAACTACAGTCATTTAGCCTCAGGCGACACGTTCTGAAAGCCATCAATGATTCCACGCACAACTCTGTGCGAAGACGCCCAAGTATGGTGCTCACAGTCACTTTTGACTGATGCGGGTGTGCAACTAATCTGTATGTACTTTAAATGCATAATTCATCAGGAAGTGCTCGTCTCTTGAGTTACATAAACACGTACTTCTTTACGGCGGTCATGTCTGCGTATGTAAATAAGTGATAAATAATAACACATCCCACAGGTACGTGCTGCAGAGCGTCAACTACGAGACATTATCGTGTGTTGCATCTCCCTGTGATGCCTCTTCCGTCCCAGAGGCAGCAACCGTGCTGCTTCACTCTGGAACTGATTCATTTCTGCCGCTTGCAACTGCAGTTTGCGGCCGCAGCGCAGTAAAGTGCATGCACAAAGTAGGTCAAAGTTAATCACTGCGTTTGGTGACGTATATTCACGCAACCAAAAGACACGAGATCTCTTTTGTTCCTCCACAAGCCTGAATTCCCCAAACTCTTCCCTGCAGACGAGGATCTCATGTATTCACATTCTCGCCAGCAGGACTCGTGCTGATGCTCACTGATTTGCATGGGACAGATATACGGTGATACCCTTGCCAATTGGCGCTTTAAGTTCAGAGGTTTTAGTTGTTCACAGATTTTTCAGAAATATATAATATAATAAAAAAAATCAAGAAAAAAATTGCGGAAACATCACAAAATGTTGTGCGCGTTCTCTCACAGCGAAGAAATGCTGTGAGCCAGCCTGGCCCCTTTAAGAAGGTGGCCTTATGGGTAATGATGTGGCCTTATGGGTAATGGAGTGTGTGTGTCGTGGGACGGCAGAATGAAAATGGGGTTAGATGAAAAGTGTAGTGAGCATCAACAGCTGCCCAGCGTGTATAGATTTACATTCTCTGTTAACCGACAGGAGCCCAACAATACAACCTGTGTGATGTTACAAGTTCCTGCAGTGCCAGAATAAAGTGCTCGTTCCATGCAGAGAAAACCGGACTTTTTCTTTTGTTGTTGTTAGCATGTTAGCTGCTAATTACAAGCCAAAAATAGCACAATACCAGCGGTTTCTTTACTACAGTTCAGAGACCAGAGGCTGTGAAGGTAACAGAAAGACCACAGTTGAGCCTTTGTCTTGTTTCACTGCAGTGTTTCGCTACTTTTTTGTGGTTTTTAAACATATTTTAAACACATTACTTAGGCTCGGGGGGCTCTGGCTCCCGTTCGAGGATTTTGATTTTTACGGAGGGGCGCCGGTCCCCATTAATCGCGAAAAATAAAGGATCACTGATAACCAAATAGGAGGCTTCCTTTCTACTAACTTCTCGTTCAACTCGACCAACTTTGCCCCTGCACCCACCTACTTCCTGCCAGTGACTGCAATACCTTACAGCGGCAAGCTCAGCCAATGCTGCACTTGGTGTATAAGAGGCTCAATCGTCTCAGCATGGCTACAACTGTACGCTGGTCTGATCATTTGCATTTCCCTACACTCATATTCTAAACATATTCATAAACTGCCCACAGTGCATGGCTAGAACTCAGAACGACCAGCTCTGATCAGATCTTTCTGTTTATTATATCCCACAGCTGTCACATGCTTTCTCTGCACCGACAGGTGGATTCCACATTCTCTTTAAAGTGACTAAAAATGCTCTCGATCGCGCCTCCAAATGGCTTAGATCTTCGTTGCTTCTTGACAGCCTTTGCGCACACAATTGAAGACCGACTGGATGACCCTGATGGTATATGAGGAACCAGGAGGGACAACACACCCTCATACCCAAAACTAAGCATGAGGCAGTCACCCCAAAATTACATCTATTGAGCATTTGGAAAGGAAAAAATAAAAAAATAAAACGTGCATACTCTGGGCCTCCTGGTCGAGGGTCTGGATTACCTGTACAAGACATCGAACCCATGCAACAATCATTTCCTTTCCTTTCATGTCCCCTCTCTGCCTTTCCATGGGTTAGGGTTGGGGTTAGGCATCAAAATTGTATAGTTAGTTAAGGAAAAGCTCATGATTGAGATGATATTAGATCCTTTAAATGGTCACATGATGTTAGAAGACTAAGTTTTACCTTCTGGAATAAAAAACACCAAATCAGAATAGATCAACATAAGGAATGTTACCTGTCGCACAATCGACGTGTATCATTTTCCTTGTTGAGCTCCGGCTGGGTGTAGAAGCCACTCTGGATCTGAGAATTTTTGACATTCATTCATTCATTCATCAAATAGATGTCTTTTGGGAATTGTTAGGATTAAGATTAATTTAGAGAACTGTTTAACTGTTAAAACTAAACTTTATGGCATGTAAGAATGCAGTCTCTGTTTATGATGGTGAGTCCTCAGTTTTGCTGCTTTATGACCTACCGACTGGGATCTCCTGACTTCCTGACCTGCTGTCCTCCAAGGAAGTTTGGGACTTCCAGATAAACAGTTTGTTTATTATCCTGGACTGTAATAACAGAGAGCTGTTGGCCATCTGGGTTCTGAGACAAAGAGCAATAAAACTCAGAAGAGCAAGAATCCGCCTATAAGAACTGAGACAATCTGACATTTGGGGTGCATTTCCTGGCATCTCTCTGTGGTGTTAAGGGAATGCATCATCTGTCGATTAAAATATTCTGCATGGCATATTGAATCTTTGTATTCATGATTGTATATTAAACTCTTCAATTGACCTTTGTTTCTAGTCTTGTCAATGGCACCAGATAAAAGAACACGGAGAATAACTTTCAGGATCCTGGAGGTAAATAAACACCAATTAGTAGAAGGATATAGGAGCATGGATGTGCTACAGCTGCTAACCCCACTATCCTCACCAGGCCGAACCTTTACTACTACGCATTCATAGTTAGCATGATGAATCTGACCATTTGGAGGTATTAACCAGGTATCAGTCAAAGCAGAGGCCGTTCATTACAAGTCTGACAGAAGGGAGTTGGGAGGCACGAAGCCCTGCAAATGCACATCACACTGCTGTCAGCCCATCATGTCCTTGGCCCGTCGCTTTTTGACAAGGGAGGAATAGAGAAATGGAGGCAGGACGGCGAGAGAAAGAGAAGGCATGGAGACATCCAGAAGGGAGGAAGGGCGCTGAAGTGAAGGTGAGTGATTTGAACAGAAAGGAGGGGAGGCAGGGAGGGAGGAGCGCTGGAGACGGGAGAACGGCAACGAGTGCATGACTGATGAAGACTGGAATTAACAGAGAAGGAGAAAAGCCGCTGAAAAGGGGTGAAGATGAGACGGAGGGGTGGTCAGAAACAAAAGAGGACAAGATGAAGCATGGAGAGGTCGCGGGGATGACGTGCATGAGTTATGATAACCTGTAGCACATTTAATGAATGAACACATCGGTGCAATCAGGCTGGTTTTAGTGGGGCGTAAACCCCTGCAGTCTCCCCGCTCCTGATTAGTTTCAGCACTGTACATCACTCCAATCGTGTCATGTTTTGCTTTTAAACAGAAAACACGGCGTTATTACAGTTCGCCTGTGAATCAGATTGTTTAATGGGATGCTGAACATTCGCTGGGTGTGGAGGCGAGAAAACTCCCCGCAGTCGAATCTGCAGCTTTGCTCAGAACAGACAGGGAGGAAAGTGGAAACTCCCACTGGGAAGTAATTACTATGGACAGTTTTTAATGTTGACACTGCTGGCTCCGCTTTCAGATCTCTCATTTGCTTTTTCCTGCCGTCTTGGGAAAACATTCCCGCGTCAATTTCACTGTTTTTTTTTTTCTTTCCCTTCTTTTCTTTCTTTCTCCTTTCCCCAAATTGAAATATCTCCTTTTGTGCTCAGGAAGTTTTGTGTTCTGACAGCCCCGTGAGCGCCACCGAAAACACAAGCTGAAGACTTTAATTATAACGCAGCAATCAAAAAGGAGGAAACAGCCACTGTTCTCCTTTTGATATAAACAAATCTTCTTTGTAATTATTGAGGCTTTTTCTCTTTTTTGAGCTCGCGCTCTCTGGTTGGCTTCTCTGCCTCAGATACAGTTTCTGTAAATTCACCAGCATCATCTTTGTGTTTTTTATTTCTCTCCCTAAAAGAAATAAATACAAATGGAAGACTAAAAGCCGTGCAGTGCGCTGCGTACAAGAATGTTTCTTCCTCTCTAATCTCTTTTACAGTGTTGATTGGCTCCGTTGATCACGTGATCGTAATATTTTAACGGATAATTCACCGTGTAACCTAATGTGCTAATTCACTGCCTCCCCAAACACTTTTATCATTTCACAGTTTCAAATGATCTGCTTCGTGTTGAAGGGAACAATATGATGAAGATACTTTTTATTTCAGGAGTTTAGATGGAGAAGCAGACCTCCCTCGGTGCACTGATCCATGACTGTCACCTTTCATCTTCTTTAGGGAGAACAAACACACTTGACTTCCCCTCCTTTTCCCCATTGCTATTAACTACATAACAGCAGGAGCCTTTCCATTTATTTTCTCTCATTTTCTTTTCTGAAAGCAAGGAGGAACATTTTTTTTTCTTTTGAACTAACGTTTTAATTGTAACTTGTAAGCGAGTCGGAGTAATGTCTCAGCGGTAAATGGTTTTAACCTTCTTGACCTCATCTGTCTTCCATAAAGCACAGACACTCAGACATCATAAAAATCATCTCGTCCTCGCCAGGTCTTAAAAGGAGATTAATGCGACCTCGGATGGACAGATTACGCACGTTAGATAGCAGACATTAGACCATGTTGTTGTTTATTCAACAGAAACTAGGGAAGGATGTACAAGCAGCGTGTGGAAAAAGCCGTAGTGGATGATATAATGGCTGTCGCATCACCTGTAACCCTATTATAAGGTTATAGGTGTCTCACCTCGCCGTGGAGGCGTTTGGCCCACTCTTCTTTACAATGTTGCCTTTTCCCCAAGCAATTTAAGCTTTACTGGCTGTGACCGGCCAACCAGCTATCAAGAAACCCAGTTCATTTTATTTTATCACCCTAAAGAACCTGTCGCACTCACGCCGATTCATGCTTCTGCCTCACAGCCGCACAGGCGGGCCACATCCGGGACCTGCTCTGTGACTGGCATCTATACGAGTCACCAGTTACACCAGCAAACCCTGCTGGTGGTCACTTCCTCAATGTGGCGAAGGAGGAAATGAAGCTTGTCTGCTGTTCCATAAATAAATGTTCAGCGATGACTACTTTTCTGACAATTTATCTTTCTTCCCAGCTTGAAAATGTTGAAGTAGTAGCAGTAGTAGAAGGTAGAGATTGATAAAATTGATGC
The DNA here is from genome assembly GCA_018398805.1 of Hirundichthys speculiger. Taxonomy (NCBI): domain Eukaryota; kingdom Metazoa; phylum Chordata; class Actinopteri; order Beloniformes; family Exocoetidae; genus Hirundichthys; species Hirundichthys speculiger. Next base: position 790,833 of record JAGFBZ010002341.1, read on the forward strand.
GTGTAATATTAAAACTTCATTTTGGGGCCTTGGTCCATAAGCCCATGACTTCTGGTCTCGAGTCTGGTCTGTTGAAGGCCACAGCTTTGTTTATCGTTCTGGCTCCATCAAGTAACTAAGTCTAGACATTTTATCTCAAGGTCTCCATGTTTTTTGATGCTTAAGACGACTGTTCCCTGTTGGCAATTTGTCATTTCTGATCATCCTGCTTTCCTGTGATGTTGGTGATGACCTCTTCACCTTGTATACAGCTGGAGATTAAATGCACTTGCGTTCTCTGTTTTATTATTGCCTCACCTTAACTCACTAATAATTGATAAACTATACCTTAATATTGAAAATTTAAACAACAATGCCAAAATACTGATATTTTGATCCTCATGTGAGAGAAAGTCAAGTAAAAATCAAAATTCAATCATTTCATTTCATAGTATTTTTGTTCTTTTTTATATATTTAGTTTGGACAGGAACTACTTTTCCGTCTGCTTACTCGTTTTGTTTGAAATGGCGGCTGCAAAATGGCGCACAGGCAAACGTTATAGGTTACTTTGATCCGGTAAATAATGTGGTATATGTGACAAAATGGTCAGACGCTGCGGCAACAAAACACACAAAAAAGAAGAACCCCAAAAGAGCACGATGAGAGCTGGAGAGACTGTAGTCGGACACCCCCACTTCAGTCAGACGGTGTTTTACAGTGGAGGCAGCAGTCGGCCAGGTAGCCGGTGATGACCAGGATATTTATGGTGTGAATCCAGCGTAGTGGTGTGGGCGTAGACGGTCTTCAGCCTCCTCCTCCACCTCTCTGTATTTCACTCGCTCATCAAGGAACAGAGTGAAGCCTGAAGAGAAAAATGCCACGTTTAACAGGGAGGGAAGGAAATCTTCACGTTTCTGTGTCACCAGAGTTCTTGTTTGAACATTGAAGAAAAAAAAAAATCTGTTTAATCAGTTTTTGTTTAAAAAAAAAGAAGAAAAAAAAAATAGAGTAGTTTCATTTTCTCTGAAAATTTGTGAACTGAACTTTGACAGAACTCAAAGCTTCGCTCTCGTGTGCACCAGACTTTTAAAAACGCTGGTAGTGATTAAATCAGTGGTATTGCCCGGCGCTAACCCTCACATCTGTCGCTGCATTCGTTCGGCTACGTCACAGCCTCCATATGTCATTCAGAAGCATAATCAGCTTTTACTCTCCAACAGGCTTGTCATCAGGGTGGATTACATTTAATTTAAGGCATTAATGACATCTTACAATACACCTGGACCAGTTATTGCACCAGTGCAAAAATCTGTCTGTTACGTCAGTTTTATTTGCCAACATGCGAACATTTACATTAAATGAAGTGATGTCGGAAGTCAGCTTCAAGTCTTCCAGGAAATATGATTATCTGATCAGTGTTTCATTAGATAGATTTAAAAATCTATCTAATGAACTGCATGTTCATGAAATGATCTCAAACATTTGTTGCACATATTCATGGTTTCTGTAAATGTAAAGTTAAAGCATATTGTTTTTCCCAACTGCTGTTCTGTAGGCAGCAACTCTGGTGTAATAAATCTGTATTTGGGTTATTTTAGATGAATAGGTCAGCTGAAATGGATTGAGAATAGTTTCACATGGAAAGCTTTTTTTTTTTTTTTTTTTTTTTTTTTAAGACTCTCAAACATAACTCCTAATTTCTTTGCAGTCTATGTGGGTCACGGCATTTTCTGGCTGCCCTGGAATGATGGCTTCATCAAAGCTTTGCAAGATCGAACCGTAACATTTGGTCTTTTACTGTACGGGGAGGTTAAACGGGTCAGTCTGGGCTGGCGTCCGATGTGAATGAGGAGCAGTCGTAATTCCTCGTCTGTGTGAAGTCAAATAGGTGTTTAGTTGATAACATCGAGACAGAATCACGCCCGGTGCCTCATCCTTCTGTTATTGCGTGGCATTCAAGGATTACATGTAATCTGCTGTGTGTTTTTGTGCACTTTAGAGGACTTTAACTTCCTGCGGCTTTATCAAATGACGGGAAAATCTGGACGGATAATGTTTGGATGTGAAGTTCACCAACAAGTCTATAAAGGTGCAAATGCATAAAAGAGATGAATAAATCTGTCAGATTTGTGGAGCACATTAAGGCCGCATAAACGAAACGTGGTCACCTGGATTGTGGAGGCTTGATGGCGACGCTTTCAGTGACCTGAGGAATGGCGGCTGTGACAGTCCGCCAACGTGACCGTCACTCGTCCTGACTGACGACAGACATGATGCCTCATCCTGCCAGTAAACATCTGGGAGAGCAAAGGGCTCGACACTCAGCCTGACAGTAGCAGGAAGAGGAGGAGGAGGAGGAGGAGGAGGAGGAGGAGGAGGCACAAGGATAGAGGAGGAATGGAGTGAGGGCACGGCTGGGATTTTTTCAGACATCTTGTTTTGTTGCAAACTCAGAAATTTCCAAAGAAAAAAACAAAAAAAAAAGCTCACAGCTTTGCAGGAAAAACTGAAATGTTTACTTCTTGAACTTGAAACTCAAATCTTGAAAGAAAAAGCTCCAGTTCTGAATTATAATCACAATTTTCAAAAGAAGAGCCCAGCATCTTCGATCGCCAACTACGTTGTCCACTTGCAGAAACCTTACCAACTAAAGTCACTGCATGTAGGTTTAGCCAACGTTGCCACTGTCACCTGTAGTTGCAGCTCACACATGCTGAAGGTCGTCTGATGATGGAGAATGAGAATGAGGTCATGGAAGGATAATGAAATGCTGAGATATATTCATGACTCAGTTGGTTCCTGCAGCAGACGGATGTTTTCTTGTGTGAGAGTGACAGTGATGGTGTCCTTCACACTTTCAGCCCTCTCGACAGTCTGATCTAACATACTTTACTGAGACCTGAGACTGATTCTGTCAGCGAAGGAATAAAATCGCTGACGGTGATGCACGAAAAGACAGACAAAGACACAAGACAGTGGATGGTGAGTGTTGTACGATGATGCATGGGGTGTTTGCGCAGCATGGTGTGGTTCATGTCGATGCGTGTGTGGCAGTAACCCTCACAGTTCACAGGCAGCCCAGCGGACAGACATAAAGCTGTGACGTTGACCTCAAACACTTTGCTCAGCAGCAACTGGTGACCGCAACAGTACTTCAGGCTCAATCAGAATTGATGCTGGTGTGCTGGGCCAGTGTCATGCAGCGGACCTCCACCAATCCGGCCCGTCAGGAATCATCCAGCCTGGCCAGTCCCCCCACAGCTGTAGGTACACGCAAAGCTGGTTCTCACGACTCCTAATTCATGAGTCTGAGTCAGTCTCAAGTCACTGATGTGTGTGATTTTGGGTGAATTCCAATTCCTCCCTTAACCCTCAATCTCAACCCTCAATCTCAAAAATGTGCGCTCCCGCTAAGTGCAAAGTGCTGTCCCGAATTCTAAGAACGTCAAATTGAGGGACAAGTTTGAGGCCCGTATTGCCCTCAAAATTGAGATTCTCCGGCACCACCCCCTTGGAAGTAAGAGCTACCCAGAAGGCACTGGGTAATTTAGCCAAGACATCTTCGAAAAGGATGGCGCCAAAAAAAGCTAGCTACAAATGTAAGTATCTTCGTAGTTCTTAAAGATATAAATGTTACGAAACCATCTTATTGTCTTTGTTTGAGACTTTTTTCATGGATTAACATCGTTGTTGCGTAACATTTATTTTTTTACTTTACGATGTTTGCTGCTGGACCGGTGGTCCCAGCCGGCTTCACGTTACTTGTATACCTTGTTGTGTAGCGACGGAGGACTGAATAATGTATCCTCTATTGTGTTATTTGATAATATTATTTAGAGCAGTGATTCCCAAAGTGTGGGCCGCAGCCCCCTGGTGGGCCGTCGCGGTACTGCAGGTGGGCCGTGAGAGGTCATTAAAATTAAACATGTTTTAAATCCTCAATCTTTTTTAAATGTTTTTAATTACTGTAAAATATTAACAACATGATTTAAAAACATTAAGAAGTAACAAAACAAACCAGTTAGGTGTTATACTACCGTTACCTTATCTTAATATGACAAGTGTCACCTTATTTGTTGACCCCTTACATTAATGTCAGAACGTAGCTTCTAGTCCTGAATGTTGATAACAGTTGTGAATAAATGGTTTCAGTGGGTCGCAGAGATTTTTCGCATTTCATGTTGGGCCTTGGTATTCTGAAGTTTGGGAATGGCTGATTTAGAGAATATACGGCGCTCTTTTCAATGTTATCCCTGTGTCATTTCAGGGAATACAGAGACAACACGGGCTCTGATACATTTCAGTCTGGAAGACGTAACTGCAGTCAAGGGGTGTCCCATTTCTAAGTCACAATATAGCCCTTACCCTTACTTTCGAGGGTTAAGATTGAGGGCCAAAAATTGAGGGTTAAGGGCGAGGGTTGAGATTAAGGGTTAAGGGAAGAATTGGAATTCACCATTTTAGTGCAAGTTGTGTCTCTGTCTCTGGGCCTAATTGATCAATTATCTTTGATAATGGCTTTGTTCCTTTCAAGATCAAGGAAGTGAGCATGTTCAGTAGCAGAACTGGGGTTTTTGGACTTATTAGTGCCAGTGCTTATATATGGAGCTCATGGAAAACAATGGTAACTTGACATGGCATGTCATTTGTTACATGAAACCATTCAAAATGTTATAAATTAGGACATCGTTTGCTGAAGACTGTTTGGATGAGAGCAAAAATGGATTTAAAAAAGAAATGCTGCCCAGCTGTGCTGTAACTGATGTCACAGCAGCTCCGAGCCAGTCCTCCTTCGGAGGTACCAGACAAAGAGTGAAGGGGGTGGCCATGCTCTGGATGGACTTTCACCCATGTTAGTGCGTAGTCTGGTGCAGCGTCAGTGTGCACCAAATGACTTTGTATCATTTTTCAGTTAGCTTGATTCGTGTTCACGTAGTGTTATTGTCACCGTAGCCCAGACGCTGCACCACATGTCAATGCTGTCGTCGGTCAGAAGCTGTCTAAGCAAACCGTCATGTTTTCATTACAACTGGCCTGAGGCACAACAACTGCCTGTTGTTGGCCCAGAGTTGGTCCATATTATTTGTTTGTACTATTCTAGACGAGCTAAACAGCTTGCAAACCAAGCAGCTGGAAGTCATTTGTCCGGAACTGCTAGTGTTACTTTCTTTAGTCATTGTCTTCTTCACAACAGACAGTGCGCTGTGAACTAAGGAAGCCTCTTTCTTTTATGTGCTGTACACCCCGTAGTTCTGTCGGCCCGAGGTCTGGAGCTTTTACACCACAAACAAACCGCACCAGAGTTTGACGACAGCCGCACAGAGACCCCCTCTTCCAGCTGCTCTTGGAACGGCCATTTGGGTTCACACTGACCCAAGTGAACCACACTCATGACCAAAACCCCTTTGGGTCGACCTAAGTAGCTACAGTGTGAAAACGACCTTAAATTAGTTACACGTTCTGTCATGAAAAGCCTAAAGGTTCTACCCTCAGAACAGATTTAAAAAAAAATGTCTGTCTCTCAGAGAGCTGCAGAACAATTAACATTGTGGGATGATTGGGGATGGACGGGTTATCAGCTGGTTGTAAAGAGTCCACTGTGCACTTTATAGGCAGTACACCAGTCCACAAGTCAGTAGTGTCGGCAATTACCAGCTGTCTATACAACTTTTGTTACCAAGTACTTTAGGCTAAGTTTACCAAAACCTGGAGAAGTGGCAGATGGCATTCAGTTCATATACCTTTTTATGAAGAGAATGACAATCCATTAGACACATCTGCTTGCAAGCTTTATCTCACAAAGCCCAAACTGATTTCATGCTAAATAAGCAGAAGCATCAAAGCATTTCCTTTTCTCACATTTAAGCATTAGCCACAGTTCACATGAGTTCTCTGCAAGATCACAGCACGCCTTACATCTATGCTAAATCCTGTCGGGACTGGAGTTGGACCCAAATGCATGAGGCCAAGGAGGAAGGACAGGATACGCTCCAGAGTTCCAAAAATCATATATATACACACTGATGAGGAACTGACAAGATACAGATGATAACAATTAGGGCAGAGGAGGTCAAAGGATCAGGGAAAAAAACAAAACATTTTCACAAGACAAGAAACCAGGCTGGACGAAACAGGAATCCAAAAGCAAGAGAAGCAGTACACCGAGGCTAAATTTTAACAGTTCCAGCAGAACAAGCAAGAGTCAAATCTGAAGCCCAAAACAAATTTTCCAAACAAGTCTCATTTAACGTTTATTACAAACTGAAATGTCCATTAAAATCCAACTTCCCAGCAGTGTAAACAGATGAGATTAACAAAACCAGGCAGTAATGAACAACCAATTTCAGCATCATTGCTTTAACATTTTTTTTAAATATCCTGTAACCCTGGGATCAATAACACTCAAAGTGTAGCCTTTAGTGTCATTCGAGAGCTGAAAGCCCTCACACCGATACAATCAGACAATCAGAAACCAAGACTGAGGCCAAAACTGGAGTAGTTGGATTTACTTCCTAGTAAATGTACTTCCTAATAAAACCGGAGGATTGTTTGATTTGTTGACCGGAGGAGAATTAGGTTTGTTCAGTCAAGAAAAACCTTGACGCTCACCTGATGACTGGAGGGACCTACGTCCACTTCACGTGCATGCACACAACCAGATCAGCTGCCACAACATAGAGCGAAGAAGCTCAGATTACAGCCCACACGGGGGAACAATGACACCTGTCTATGGGGCACCTTTATCTTTAAACAGCAAATAGATGTTTGCTGCTACATTTATCGCAAACATATTTTATATACTGAACCTTGATGTTACACTCCTTTGTCATTTAGACCGATGAGGCTTCACTTTTTTTTTTTTTCCGCATCCATTCAAGTCTTTGCAGTGATATTAAATGAAATTAAACCCACCTCTTCACTTTGCTTTGTGATCAAGCTGAATCACTATGGAATCCATTTACTTCTGGTTTCAGCCCCGGTTGAATTCATTAAATGAAAAATGTTTAATATACACACTCAACACATCCTTTTGTACTAGTGATTGGATTGCATATTAAATAATTGCAGTGTGTTTATTCAACTCCCAGACGGGGGACCTTTTGTCGTGTGTTGTAGCCTTTTTTCTTTTTCTTTTTTTTATTCTTGAATGTTTTATGGTCTGTCTCTGTTCTGAGAGTCAATTAAAGACAAATTGCAAATTAATTTCAATAAATAAGTATAAAAAGTGAAACTAATGCACCGCTGTGTACTTCCTCTGCACATTTTATACATTAATTTATTTAATTGTATCAATTTAGTTTAATAAGGCTTTAGATTTCCTCCTGTTATGTTTTTATGTAATTTTTCCTACTTTCCAGACAGTTTTATACGTTGTTAATGTGGCACCTGCTCAGCACGACATTCTCATAAAACGAGGAGACAAAAGTCATATGTAACCTGGCATTTTATCATTTTTTTTCCCTTTCACACCTTTTGGCAGCCGTCAGAGCTTTTCCCCCTTTAATGCTTGTTGAATTCAGGCGCAGCAGGTCGCTTCTATGGGAGGTGTTATCCCCAGACACAGTTCACCAAGTTCAGCTCAGAGAACTTTTGGAAAAGTGAATCTGTAAGTTTACACGAAATTAATTTTTAAGCGGGTTTTTGGGTTGGGAGGGATCAGTACATCTACAGAGAGCTTGGTGTCCCTTTTTACCATCTGCAGGACTAAATAAAAGCAAAACACTTCAGAAATGGTGTCAATGTTCCTCGTGAATAACAGCTAAGTAAAACAAAACTGGCTTCTCACCTCATACCACCCACCCTTCACTTTATTTACTGAAATGTTGCTAAATGTACACATTGTACCAGCCCCGTGTGTGGTGGAAAGGTAATCTCTTGATCCTGAAGTCAAATGATGGGTTCAGCCAGAGGCGCTAAAGCTGTGAGAATCGTATAAAGCTGAGCCTCATCAGTTTTATTTTAAAACATGGTTTCAGGGCTAACGTGCGCACGGTGTATCGTTTTGCTGACAGAGGGGATGTGTTCGTTACTGTGACTCAGACAGTGCCGGGCCTTGAGTATCCTTGATGTTCAGAGCAGTTTTGGAACTAGTCTGCTGCTGCATGCACAATTCAGCATGGGACTTTTTTTTTTTTTTCCTTATTTTTTCTTACATTGGTGAATCACTGAAGGGAATCACTACATATATGTAGATACATTTAGACTCAGACTTTCTTTATTGTCACTGCACAAAAAAAACACGAGTTTTTTTTTTTTTTTTTAACAATGAAATGTCGTTGCTTGGCTTCTGGAGCTCCAGTGATATATTGTCATTGTCTTAACAGCACCTACACATACAAGCTATTTATGATTGTTTACTCAAGAACACTAACATTAAAGAACGACTAAACATCACTTGCATGTTCAAAACAAAAAATGAACATAAACATTGTCTTTTTTACTGCTATTTTACACTTACTTGTATGCTTGCATTGCGATCCAAATAGAGAACACCCTACTGGCCTCTTTTTGATACTGCAAAAATACTCAGATAGTCAAAGATGAAAAAGTAGCTTTATAAACCATACATTATTTTAAAAAAAAAAACATCCCTTTTCTATTTGAAATGAAAATTTTCTGATATGTAAACCTAAATAATGCCAACAAAAATGATAAAAAGTTGCAGTTTTGTTTTTTTTTGTGTTTTTTGTACAAATTGCCCTTTACTGAATTAAATGGTTGTTAAATGAATCAGATTAATTAGCTTGACTAAGTTTCACATCTTTTCACTTATAACTTAATAACCTTTTCTTTCTAAAATTCAAATTTAAATTGAAGGTTATCTTGTACATCACCAAGCACAATGCCAAAAAGTTGTTTGCCAAGTTGCCTAAAATGTGTATGCGTTAGGATCCACCACACATCCGGAAAAAAGGTCAGGCTCAGGATTTTTTTTTTTTACTTTAAGCCCTGAATGCCTCATAACCAGTGACATGTGGTGAGATTCAAGTCTGGTGAGGCACTGACTCCATCAGAATCAGATTTACACATTTATGAACCGCAACAGAGTAGATTAGTCACCATCTGGTCAGCAGTAGTTAGCAGGTTATGTTTTATATGTCATATCCACATCTTTTTTATAGGATTTTCTAGTGGCCTTTTATTGGATAGAGGGAAAAGCAATGGCTAAAAAGGTAGACAAAAACATATTACAACACTGGAAATTGAACCCCCAAACCACTATATGAGAGTCCACCCACTTAACCACTAGAATACCTAGCAAATACTATTGTAGGACCCTGACATTAAACAGATTTATAAAATTAAACTACCCCATGTAATGCTGCTGTGATTGGTTAGGGTAGCATTCGAACCAATCATCCTTTAAACAACATTTGTAGCTTATTCCACAGACATTGCAGCACCACGCCCCACAAAAAGAGAAGACAAAGATAAATAGAGCCAAAATGGAAAACACTTCTCCCCCTCAAACTTACTTGGCTTTCTTTAGTTTTAATTTTTCCCCATCCACCTTTCTCCTTGCGTTTTCTGCTTGCCATCTTTCTGTTGACAGACACTAACGTTACTCTGCTTTGTTGGTTTTTAGGCCTATATCTGATAAATGATCGTCTTAGCGCCCCCTGCTGTTAGTTGATAGAATGAAAATTTTGGTTATTGAACATGGCCGACGGCCGTAGACCAGGAAGGCTGCTTCTAGACTTTTCCAGAATCCACAGATTGCCAGGTCCGCTCCCTGGGGTCCACCATGTTGAACTGCTAGTCATGGTGATCTCATTCGCTCAAAGACCGGATACTGATACTAAAAAAGGCTGATGCCATTCAACAGTATTTGGAACAAAGAATATGACAGGAGAATAAATGTTTTATAGTCCCAACTTTGTCATCGTTGATCCATCCATCCATCCAGGTATCATCAGCTGAGAGACGTGTTACCCCCTAGACAGTTTACCAGTACATCACAGGACCACACAGAGACAAATGAGACAAAGGACCTCTGACACTCACAAGAGAAAGTCGTTCTGCCAGAATCAATACCAGTGACTGATGGGACCTGGATGTTGACCCTTCCGGCCCCTGTTTTGTGTATTTACCCACAGAAAGCTAATCCCTTTAGAGACAGTCACTCATTAAATCATCCATCCAGCAATCTGTCCATCCTGCCTGAGCAGAGATCCTCAGACCTCCCACTCCCCAGTCACCTTCGCTAGATCTACCAGGATCTATCTAGATCTACCTGTTTCCATGCAGCTAGTGAGTTACGTAATCTCTGCAACAAGTCTTGGGTCTGCCCTGATGCCCCTTTGTGACGGGGCACATCCAAAACACCTGCACTGGAAGACACCCAGCAGACATCCTGACCACATGCCCAAACCACCTCAACTGGCTCCTCTCGATGTGGAAGGAACAACAGCTCTACACTGAGCCCCTCTCAGATGACTGAGCTCCTCACTCTGTCTCAAAGTGTTAGCCTAGCCACTGTCACAAAAAAATGCTAATTTCAGCATTTTGTATTTGTCACTTGATTCTTGAGCTGTTACTACCTCCAGTTCTCAACCCAGGGGACTGTCGCAACAACAGATCAACCAGTAAGTCAAGAGCTTGTAAGTCTTGAATGAGTTGTGGGTGGAAGATGTAGCACACCTGATGGGAAGGCAGGAGCGGCAAAAAGGTTCTAAGTAAGGACATCATGACAGCATGTAAGCAAGCATGTGGACAACACAGGAAGCACAACAAATGGACTGGCAGGGGAAGAGGAGACAGAGAGGACATTATTCAGACATATGAGCTGTTGCGGTGTGATTAATCAAAGATAGCAATGAAAGGTAGATGCGAACAATGGACAAAGGTCAGAAAAACACAAGAATTAGGTTTTAAAGGAAAGCAAGACAACCTAGACTGACCAAAAACATATATATATTGGCACACTGATGCTTTTTTTTTTTTTTTTTTTTTAAAGAACTTTAAAGCTAAAAAAGAAATAAGGAAAAGATTTTTGAAGTTAGACCCAGAGAGAAGTTTGCCTTTTCAGACATTACTACAGCTCAAAACAATAGTACATGCCATCTCTGCATGCAAGTGTGTAGGGTGCAAACACAAATCATAACTTCTATCAAAATTCTCTTTTATTTTAGTTGTTTTCTTTTATTAATACCTCGAAATATTTCCTAAATGCTTTCAACCTTAGTTTTCCAAACACTTTTTAGTGGCTCAAAATACACAAAAAATCTGCAGTGTTCTACATGTCCGTATGTGTGTTCAATAAGTGGTGTTTTGATTACAAATGACTGTACTAAGCCTTGTAAATGACCTCTACAGACTATAACTCTTCCTGTAGTATAATTAGAAATGTACTAAAGGCATTTTCTTGGCAGATTACTCCAAATTTCCTAATAACTACTTGTCAGCTGAAATTTGTTTAATTAAAAATCATGAAATAGGCTCTGTCCAGAGTGAGACATCTTCTACTGTGCAAAACTGCTAAAAAAAATAAGCACTTTCTTACAGATTGCGTTTTTTTTGTTTTGTTTTGTTTTTTTTTTTGCCAAACAACTATTATATTTTATGTACTCTTAGAATAATTAAAGCTTTGCATTTGGAGAACGTATCACAGTCAGCTCTCAATTTTCTACTGTGGCGTTGTTGCTGAAGGACAAACACGTGTGCCACATCATGACGTTGGTGGTTATCTGATCCTTAATGATTAAAACAATTAAAAACGAGGAAAATGTGAATGAATAAGTGTCTTTCCGTGAGACACTTTGGGACATGCCAGGGCCGTGGATTGATCCGGCAACCTCCCGGTTTACCTGCATTGCTTCATCCAGATCAACCTAACAATCTTTTTTTTTAATTCTGCAGATGGAAAAGAAAAATAAATAACCGCAAAGGTGTGGATTTCCCAGTTGTGATATTTATTGGACTTGATCAGACTTCTTAAGTGCTAAGTTAGCTTGCCTCGGGGGGTGTTTTACCTTAATTTTTCTCCGTTCAGACAGTGTTGCCAGTCTCAGGTTTGGCTGTTCTCCAAAATTTTTTTGCTCTTTTAAAAAATGCATCGGAGCAGTTTAGCAGCAGGCGCAAGGGGAGAGCTCGGAGTCAACATATTCTCAAAAACAAGGGCAGGGATGCAAACATCCAACGACCTCATTCCTATCAAAAATGTAAAAATCAGCCTTTTGAAGAAGCTGAGGAACATGTAGAAGTTTGTCTATTTCCAATAAGATATTTAAGACATTAAGTCTTCGAAGGACTCATGCGTTAACTGTGTGTAATGTGTGTCTATTTGTTTCAACAGAAAAATAAAAAGCAAGAAAGTAAGGCAGAGAAATAAAGGAAGGTCTTGGAGAAACAGAAAGCAGAAACCTTATCAAAAATTCAAAGCTCAAAGGATATGAATAATACAAAAACCAATCAAGATGACAGTTAAAACACATCAGATGTTCGTAAGAGACAGAAAAGATGACAGAGCCAAACAAGGAAAAAGGGCTTTGGAGAACAAAATGCATGAGTAAATACTCCAACAGCAGAGAAATAAATACTCTGCAATAATCATGAAGGCGAAAAAAACAAAAGTTATGAGATTATATGGAAAGAGCATTCAGCTTATTTCATCGAAAATGTTTTTAATCATGAGATGACAGGATTAAAAAAATTAAAAGGCTGAAAATCATCAAATTAATTATCCATGTCTGTGTTATATCACCGCCGTAGTTCTGTATTTCTCTGTATATCGAGGTGTCAGACGTAACATATGTGTTGTAATCTTTAAAGGAAACAGCTTAACTTCCAAACCCTCCCGTCTCTCATGCTCACCTGAAATCCCCATCCTCTGACCTTCACCTGAAAGGAAATCCTTTTCCCATCCCAGGTGAAGCAGGACAAAGTGGTCTGATGGTCCATGGCTGCCCGAGCAGCCGTCCAGAGCTCCCCTTTTAAAGTCAGAGATAAATGAGAGCGAGCTGCATTAGGACTGAGTAGGAGAAGAAGCCTAAGAGAGCCCTGAAGCAATTTGGGAACAATGTGGTCTGCCTGATGCTTCATCGCTAAGCTACTGGTAGCCTCATCAGCCAGACTGATGATCCAGAAACTGTCACAGACCCCGGGTCTTAATTTTGCACCTTTCAACCATTAGCGCGATCCGTGATGATAAAATTGCACTTAGCAGGTCGGTTACCGAGATCAGGGGTTACGGTAATTGCTCGAGGAGAAGGAGCAAGCTGAATAAAAAGACTATATGATCAGATCTGGTCAGGTATCTGGCGTGCCACAGAACTGATCTGAGGGATTATTGGTCTTTATTTTTGCTTTGCTTTAAGTTCTCCCTACCACATACGGCGGCAGCGTCAATCTGTTATCCTTCGGTTTGTGTCGCGTGTAGGGATGTGAAAAAAAAACGATTTGGTGATATATCGCAATTTTTGGCCACCCAATATAATATCGATTTTCAGCTCCTAATATTGATTTTTTTTTTGGAAAATTCATTCATTCGCTTAAATGTGCAAAAACACAAAAAATAAACAATAAATTAAGTTTTCAAGCAAATAGTTTTGACTCAATTTGTCCTCTGAATGATCAATATCATGTGATGAACATATACAGCAACTTGATTTTTCATCTTTACTTTTAATTTTGATATTAACTGGGTAGAAAATCGCAATATATCACGATACTGCGATAATATCGTATCATGGCCCAAGTATCACGATACACATCTTATTGCAAGGTCCTTTCCAATACTCACCCCTAGTCATGTTTAACCTTACTTTAAAACTGCTCATGAACTCCAAAATTCCCTACGATTTCTTAGAAGCTGCCACCACAAATGAACTAAGAACAGAAACACTTGACTGGTGACACATGTGACCTCACGGTGGTGGTGGTGGGGGGTGAATGTGGAGAATTAATTACTGCCTGATTTCAGATTCCTCCAAATCTCAGAATGAAAGCATCTACGCCAGCCCATATGACAAAAATAAGAAATGGAAGTCTTGAAAAGTGCCTATTAAATGAACTGTATGCATTAATATTGACGCTAAAGCTCCGGGGTGACGGATGTGCAGCACGGCCAGGTGATGCTCGGGTCCCTTGGAGGTGAAAGATTTTAGATTTTGAAGTATAAAACATGAATGTCGTCACACCATTTCAGGCGGAAGCCACTGTGACAGTGAGTTAAATTTTAATACCTCTGAAGGTTGCAAGGTCTTGGTTGCAAAATATCTTTGCGGTCCTTCGTGACAATGACACAGGCCATCAAGCAGATCAGGACAAAATAAAGTCTGCGGCTGTGACAATCCCAGAAAGTAAAAAAGTTGCTTTGCCAGCCCACCATATCTCCACACAATGCACTCATACAAGCTCCCTGTATATTAACCTGACTTTGAAAATGAAGATGACTTTAACACGCTTCATTCAAAGCATCGTGCTCTCCAGCTTCAACAGCCCCTCTGACCCACCGGCGCTATCGTTCGGTGTGGTTTAATAAACCAACCCATCACTTGAAGGACTGTCCTGAAGTTGAAACGACCCGGGGGTCTATTATGAGACAGTGAAAAGTGTAAGCTTTCCTCAGGGGCCAAAACGATGTGAGACGAAGCCGTTTTGAGATTGAATAGGAACATGAGTTTCTAGCAAAATGGCAATTCAATTTTAGCACTTGAGGCAATCAGCTTCTACCAAAAAAAATACTCTTTTAACCCTCTGAAAGGATCCTGCAGCGTCATTCAACCTAATTGGTCATGTGAATAGGGCCCTAAAGTTATTTTTAACTTTGCAAGTGTACAGAAAGCTTATAAAAAAGGACCGTTTTTGTTCAAGCCCCTGCTTCTGGTCGGCGCCACCTTGGTTTTACCAAACAAACTGTCAGCAGCTGCTGAAGGAGGAGGAGCTAACGGCCTCAGCTTCCATAGAACAGGATGAGTACGCAGATACTTTTAAGAAATAGGTGAGCGTTAGAAGGAGAGCACATTTTTTTATTTTGACATGTGTTGATTACTCCATCTACTAAGATTAACTGCTCTTTGGCTGCAAAAAAAAAAAAAAAACTATCCCTTTCCAGTTTTGATTCACATTGTTTCAGGCCCCTAACAAAAATGTGCACTCCTTCTCGTCTAATAATGTGCTTCGGGATGTTTAAGTCTGGAATGTTCCTTTAACCATTTCTCAGGGATGTGGTTGTTCAGTCATTGACTGCTGAGCTCAACTATCATGCAGATGTTCTGAAAGTTTTTTTTTTTTTCCATTCTATATTTGTACTTATATCAACACAGAAGGTGTTTGTTTTTTCAGTTATTACCTCCACCAAGGAGGTTATGTTTTTGCCGCCGTTTATCTGTCTGTCTGTCTGTGATACAAGATAACTCCAAAAAGTTATGGATGGATTTTGGTGAAATTTTCAGCAGTTGTCAGAAATGTGAAAAGGAAGGACTGATTTCATTTTGGCTGTGATCCGGAAAAATCCTGGATTTTGGATCAGCTTTCAAATTTTTGACAACATTGCGGTCAATGGGGCCCAAAATTTTGTTTCTTAATATCTACGTTAACTCATTGACTGCCATTGCGTCAATGGCAGTCAATGAGTTAATTATTGCCCAAAACTCATAAAATTTGACTTGAACCTCTATCAAATTTAAAAGGCTGATCCGGATCTGATCCAGAAGGCAGATTTTATTGGAATCTGTAATCGCTATATGGGAGAATTGTTGCACTTGGCGGAGGTCTGCGCTCTCCGAGTGTTTTTCTAGTTCTTCTCCGTTGTGGCTCCTGGCCTGAAGGTCTGTCCGCCGCTCCTCCTTTCTTCCTCTGTAACTGCCACATTGGCTACAAGTAAATCTGAAGAATGAGACCCAATTCATTTTGGTTTTATGTCCATTTTAAATTGCACAGCTGCGTAATGTTGAAGGTTTACACCTTCCTTAGGACACGTGTCTCGACTTTGCACCGATATTTTTGCTGATAGGTCATACACCATCTCGTCTAAAGCCTGGATGACTAGAGCTTGTAGCGATACACTAATCTCACGATACAATACGCGATATTCGGCTTACGATACGATTCATATCGATATTCATCTTACAATACATTTACAAAGTGATTTTGGTGACATCTTGTGAATGTTCCAATGACTTTGTTTGAATTAATTGAACTGAAAGCATCAGTTACACATTATATGGCTGACAGGCAGCTTGCAAATGCTGGACAAAATGAATAAAAGATGTGTTGAGAAAAATAGTTTCATTTATTTGAACAGTGCAAATTGTTGCTTGCAAGCTTTTAGGTGGGACACGGGGGTTTTGAAAGAAGCTTAGAATATTGATACCCGTGGCTGAAAAATCGATACTCGATAAAATATCTATATATATCGCAGAATCAATAAAACGCTCAGCTCTACAGATGACATTCAGAAGTCTCATGTTATTTCCTGGGACCGCAACGGGTTAAAATGAAATTTGACAATGTGAAAAGCACGTTGCCGCTGCCACGCAGTCTTCGGGGGGGCAGTCAAACCGGAGCACACCCAGTCTGGATGAGCAGTCATCCTTCCTTCCATTGTTAAAGCAGACATTTCCTTGGAGAGGATGGATCTCCTTGGCCGTGATCGTCCCTCATCTGTGCTCAGCACAGATATGCTTGGAAGCGGCCCACAATTTCTTGGCAGTTTCCTGACAGCTTCAACCCCATACGGCGTGTTCAAACACATCCAGGTCCACGTTGTCTCCAAACGAAATGATTTGGCTCTGGCGACGTTCTCTCAATTTGCCATTTCTGAATATGAGTAGATTGTGGTGTTTCTGCCTCCCAATGCCGATTACAGAGCGTGATGTTTATATCTGAGACTTGTTTGAACTTCAGCGTAAAATCACTTCCATTTTTTTCCATTTTCTTTAAAATTATTTAATATGACTCCTGCAAACTGGTGCTTTACTGGTCACAGTTTAGCGCTCATTTTTTTAAGGTATTTAAAAAGCCAACAGTTGGTGCTTGTAGCAGCATATCTGAGAATAAGTTTCCCTGCACGTGTTTTATTAAATATTATATATTATATTCTACAACACCTGTTTATAAGCAGTCGAGTTCATTTTCCTCAGCACAGTTACAAGAGTAGACTTACTCAAATATTAAGAGCACTGTAGAAGAGAGAAAAAAAACAAATCAAACTGTTTTTGGTCCACATAAAAATGTAATTTATTGTGTCAGTTCAAAGCTGACGCAGCAGCTGTAAGTTATGGGAAAACGATTAAGAACATCCTTTCTTTTTTTTAATTAAATATAAAATAAAAACGTTGAGGTAATAAAGTTTAAGCTTCTTTAATCCTCTTTGTCCTTTTTTTTTTTGTGAGCCAATCCTGCTAGTTTGATTGATAAGAAATAAAAGTGTGGAATCGTGCGAGATCCCTGTTAATGTAAAGCTTTATTTCCTCTTTAGCGTTGTGTTTCTGCGGCCGCAATCCCAAACTGAAGTGCTGGCGTGCCATGAGCTGCTTACAGAGAGAGTTGCATATGTATGCAAAGCCTTTTAAGTGTGAAAGCCAAACACAGTCATGTTTCAATTTTTTAGGTGCGGATTGCTTTTCCAGAGGGCAGTACACTCAATTTTCATATTTTACCATTAATATCCAACAAAGCATTCTTGACTACGACTGGCGTGGATAATGGCGCTCCCGTGCTGCCACTGGGACCTATATACATAACATTACTGCTACCTACTGTGTGCACAGGGACGTGCAGAACACGCTCACATGCATCTTCAAGATATCTCCCATTTTCGTTTTTGGACCTCCAGCCCAGATATTCCTGTTCGCTGTTGCAGCATTTATGAACGGTCCAGTTTTAAAGACCCCTGTTGAAAAAACTGCTGGGCAGTTAATATTTGTGATGTGTCCGATCAGGAAACAGTACAGTATATACAACCAGAGCCGTCTCTTGCTATATGCACATTGTTCCTAACCCTAACCCGAGGTAGAAGGAGCTAAGCTCCATCTCAGCCTCTGCCGTGACTAGGGATCGACCGATATAGATTTTTTTAGGCCCGACACCGATTTTTTTCCATCACTCTTAGCTGATGACTGATTATGGACCGCTGATTTTCTTAGGCCGAAATATGTGGCCGATACTGCTTTTGCTCCCTCAATTTACATTAAAAAAAAATGACACAATGATAACAAATGTTACAGGTCTTAAGTTTAAACAAACATTAATTGAAAAGTAAAAATGTAACAATTTAACAACTCTAACTTCAACTTTACCACACATACTTTCAAATAAAGTGTTAACGCGTCTGCATGTGCTGCAGGGTCCTCCGGCAACGCAGAGTTGCCGTAGGATGCTTGTCAGTAAATCATGCCACGGAAAAATACATCGGCGAATCGGCCGAGGTCGATTCAAGTTAAAAAAAACGCAAATATCAGCCCGATATATCGGCCGGCCGATGTATCGGTCTATACTTAGTTGTGATCCTTGTGAAGCTTCTGACTGGTTAGCCCTGTCCAGCAGGAGAAACATGTCACTGGGGACGGGGCACATGACCAATAAAGCTTGTGATTACATTGTTTTACAACATTCACATGCCCGCAACAGCAGGGCTTACAAGCATTACTACATTTTTGACACATAGCTCAAAGCATTTGATAGTAAGAGTTCAACACATTTTGAAATCAATCAAATCTGTAGTATTATGGCATAATATGTTGTCTAAAATGTATTCGGCGGTATGCAGTTGTGACGTCACGCGGGAGACGCACCAGTTATTGTTGTAGTTGCTACCAGCATTCATTCATTCATTCTGCTCGGTAGTAAGTGCTGATTTCGCCTGATATGTTTCCATTGCTGTTAATAAATACCAACTCCGAGCACATCGTTGTACGAGCCTTTTTGCAAGAGAAACCTGACAAAACCGACATGAAGTCTAACAAAAACATTAGGCTACCTGGCCCCTAGAATAACGTTAGGCGGTCGGGCTACTCCAATAACAACCACATCAACAGTTTACAACTATCTCACATATTGTTTTCAGTGTCAGTGATTGTGAGAAATTGTACCTGTAAATCTGGCTCCCTGACCGTGGTGCCAGTTCTGGTGGGATTGACTCACTGCCAACAATGTCAGGTTCATCTCCAGGAGGATATGTATCCAGCTTTTTTAGTTCAGTCTTTTCCTGGGCTCTTTTTTTCCCTTTTCTTTGCGTTTTTTTTGCTTCACTTTTATGCTTATATGAACTACCACTCATGATTAGATTAAGCCGTGATCCACCTACCCTGCACTGCATACTCTGTTGACTAGTGACTGATGATGACGCTGATGATGACGATTTTACCCAAAATACATTTGGAGATCCACTTGTGAATGTGCACATTGTAAAGTTAACTGTGAGAGTGAACATGAAGCCAGCCATGCAGCACAACATTTAATTCACTGTGTAGAAACCTTCGTGACCAAAGTCAGTCTTACATTTTTTTTGACCAACCATGAGTCATTCCGGCTGGGGAAACCTATATATAACCTCATACGTAGCGCATCACATTTTTTGCAGAAGTTGTTGTATCCAGTTATACGCAAGATGTAACCGACACTTGGGGAGAGGCCTGTATCTTCGTCTTTCACCGGGCCCTCCAGGGCCCGGGCCGGGGGAGTACTGTTCCCCCAACCCCCCATGAAGCTCCACCCTTGGCCCCGTCACATGGGGGTTAGAAGAAAGAAAGTTGGACCAGTAAAGTCCTCCTTAACTGGGTTATATCTGCATCCTTCTGCTTCTTATCAGCGACAGTGATCCAACCAGCACTGATCCAGAGTTTCACCATCCAGTTTAACATCGTACATCTCTGCAAGAGGTGAATATGTCCCAAAATGGATCGATCGCAATGGTTCAAGGCCAGAGGACTTGCCCTTTGGAAGACCTGCAAGCTGCCAAAATCCTGATTAAAATGTCTTTCATGATGCTGTGGCAGTAGAAGCGTGGCTCTGTTTTGTATGGTTTCAGACTGCAGCCCTTCAGCTGAAATTTGATATTGGCTGTAATTAATGTGGACAGTGATATGAACATCTTAATAATTTGTAATAGCAACCTGACAGCCTCAAAATGACTCACTTGAATTACTGATGCCCAGGCCATTATTAACATTATTTTCACTTAGCCTTTAATTCATTCTTCCCTTATACCTCAATATATCAATAAATGCAGCAGCGTGTCTGAAGACTAATGACAGTTCTCATCGGTATAAGTGCTGTTGTACTTGGCAGGCGTAGAGACGAGTGCTGCCTCCATCATCGGCCCTCGTGGCAACACTCACACCAGCAAGCTGTTTCCAAACATGTAAAAATCAGCGAGAAGAGGCAACACTCGCTGCAGTTAATTAACAGGGATCTCGGTGTGTTGGCGCTGTAACAGAAACGCAGCCTAGAGGAGGTGGAGGTGGAGGTTGAGAGAAGCAGGCTGAGATGGATGGATATTTGCATCTGTCAGTAATTTTAATGAGACGGAGCCGTGTGAAAAATCGGTGCGAGCGCGAACGCCACTGGCTAAATCTGTGGATTCCCCAAAAAGGCTGTGTCAGTGTCGAAATGTGTTAACGCACACGAGCGCATTGTTGTGTTAGCACTCGTGTCTGTTTGCAGGACTTGTATTTGCACAAATTCATGTGGTTTCCTTGTTTCCTCTGCAAATGTTCACATTGTGGAATGTTTTTTTTCTCACCTCCCCGAAATCTCCATTTTTCTACAATAACCTCCCTTCCCTTTTCACATGACTTATTTTTTACTTCTTCCAAACGCATTTTGAATTTGCACTTTCATGCATAGCGATTGCCACAATGAACGGCAATTCAAAGGCCATTTTCTGTGATGGGTGAGATGGTTTAGGTGCACATTAGCCATTTCAGTGGACATCAGTGCATTTCATTCAACAAAATTTACATCCAAAGGATGTTTTTTGTTCAGTTGAAAATGGAAAAAACAAAAGACATTCACTTGCAATTTAATGTCTGTCATTAAGGGAAAAAAAACAAGAACAAAGTGTTGCGCTGGTTTTAATGTTCATCCACAGAAGAGCTGAAGGACATTTATGATGAAAAGAAAAGTTGATGGGAGGACTTTATTTAAAATTCAAAAATAGTATCATTTCTCACTAAACACTACTATAAACTTCTATGATTAAATGTACAAAGCCTACACTTTTGCTGCCAAAAGATCTCTGAGCACTTACAAGGTGGACAAGGAACATCTGAGCTTCTTCTGGGGAGTCTGGTTCTGGAACAGTAGCAGTAGGAGCGATGGGACCGCAGGCACCATCAGTTTGAGGGATACTAAGGTCTTATGATGGGAACGGAGGGACTTTAAACTTGAAGATTTGGTGGAAGATGTTGGAAAAGCCCTTTTGTTTTGAGCCCAATGATATCTTGACAACATTCCTTAATGTTTCTTCGCTGTTAATGTTGGGAAATGTAAAGACATGCATTTCTGATTTCACTTAAACTTTACTCAAAAAGACTACAAAGTGCAGATATGACACGGATAATACCTAATAACTTCAGCTGTAGCGGTCTCTGTCTACTTGGGCTGTGTCGCGGATAAGAAGATCTCATTTTTCTTTCTTGCTGATGTCGGTGTGGACAGTAGTATAGTGTTTGTGTGTTTTCTCAGGGGATACTCCGGCTTCCTCCACAGTCCAAAACCATGACTGACTGGTGATTCCGAGTTGACTGGATGTGTGAGAGTGGGTGGGCTGGTTTTGTCTTTGTGTCCCTGTGGTGGACATTTGACCTGCCCGTGACCCTGAACAGAAAAGAGCAGGTGTAGTAAATGGATGCAGGGTTCTAGTGTCATTTCACCACCACAGTTTTGTTCCAAACCCAACAACTTGCCCCAATTCTGCAGCAAACGATCACTGGGCGTCTTTAAATTTTGCAAACTGGCGAAATGAAGCAGCTGTGATGATTATGTAAAAACAGATTTCGTTGAGATCTAAATACGTTGCGTAGATTATCTACTAAGTAAAAAAGCCTGAACAGTGACTTGATTTGACTCATTTAAACCAGCCTTTGTATCAGTCTCTTTCCAAATGATCCCCTAAAAATTAAAACTCATGTGCATACAAATAAAGAAACTGCAGCACAC
This sequence comes from Hirundichthys speculiger, assembly GCA_018398805.1. Classification (NCBI taxonomy): domain Eukaryota; kingdom Metazoa; phylum Chordata; class Actinopteri; order Beloniformes; family Exocoetidae; genus Hirundichthys; species Hirundichthys speculiger. The sequence goes on from JAGFBZ010002341.1 coordinate 812,917, forward strand.
AAATGCAAGTCATGGAATTAGATGATTTGACATTTAATAATGCGACCTGGATGCCGTGCAGATGAGCTCCATGGATCTGCATCACCTGTCAGTCCTTCCCTGCTGTCTCTGTCTCTTAAAGATGATGAGTCTGATGTGATTGGCTGATTAACTGACGCTTGCCCCAGGCCCACCTGCTGATTACGTATTCCTCCCACATAGTTTGCATTCGCCGTGTTCTAGACAATGTTCTGTGCTGCCTCAGGATCATGCGTGCGGCTCGAGTCATAAAAATTTTAGGTCACACCCACAATGCTTCACACGGAAGTTGTGTTTGGCTGGAAACAGTGAACAAAAACGTCCCGACTCATCATCGTGAAGCTCTGTTATGCAGAAGAGTTCATATTTTACTCAGCATTTGCAGGTCTTGTAGCTGTAAAACGGCCATCACTGAACTCGTTTCCACCCTCACCTACGGTCGTGAACTGTGAGCAGTGACGGAAAGAATGAGACCTTGGACACAAGCTACTGAAATGAGTTTCCTCCCATGGTTGGCTGGGCTCCTCTTTAGAGATTGGATGGTAGTTTCTGGCATTTGGGAGGGACTCAAGAGTAGAGTTGCTACTTCTCTGAATTGAGAAGAGCCACTTGAGGTGGTTTTAGTTATGAAGCCTCCTGGATGCATTCCTAGAAAGGTGTTTTGGGCCTGTTAACTGGGTACAGACCCAGGACTCACTGGAGAGACGATAGCTCTCAGCTGGTTTAGGAATGCCGTGGTAGTTCCCCTGAAGAGTTTGAGGAGGTGCCCAGGGAGAGGGGGGTCCGGGCCTCTGTGTTCAGGCTACTGCCCCCATGACCCAAACTCAGATAAGCGGAAGTGAATGAATGATGACCAAACAACTCTGCTTCGATGGAATGTGTCCATTGGACATTGTTCTAGAAGTCTTGTGGTTTGTTCAGATGTAGTTTTGCAACCTTAGTCAGACTTCTCTGATCTTTTTAGTGAGAAGAGGCTTTCCCAAACTGTGCCGGTTCAATCTTCTTATTGCGTTGTCATGCCTTTTAGCTAGGGGTACATGATAATTATTGACCCGATAATTGAATGAGCAGCAGTGAATGTTATGTTCATGTGAGTTCGCTGGTTATTTGTGACAAATGCTCCAAGCGAAGGAGGGAAAAATAGCACAAGCTTTAATATGTCAAACCAGATCAGAAACATAACCATTGCTTCCATGGAGTTTTGAAACGTTAGCTAACGTTAGCTAACATGAGCAAGCCAGCAGCAAGTCTGGTCCCCTCTCCTCGCCATCATCTCTCTCATCTAAATCTTCCATGAAATTGAAAAAACCCAAAAACTACTGAACCTCATTTACTTTAATCAAAGGTATTCATTTGAACGGAACCACAAGCCAAAATCCTTTAAACGTAATTTTTTTGTTACTATGAGTGCACTTTTACACTTTTTCACTTTTTTTTTTATTTACACAGACAAGTCTAACTTGTGTCAGTACATTATGCACTGTGCATTATTTTTTATTGTCATTGAGGAATGCACTTTTTTAGTTTGTAATTCTGATGCATGTATTTCCATCAGTTTAAGGAGCCTTTATTTTTTATATCAGTCAGTAATGCACCTTATTTAAGTTGATGTGAGATATCAAATAGGTTTGTTTGATAGCTTTTACAAAAATGTTTGAGAGGCTTGTCAATGGTTTTTGGAAAAAATAAACATCTGTTGATTTAAAGAGTCAAAACTGCTTTTGGTTTTGTTCATAGTATCGATGTAATGATCTTAGGTATATGAGTGTGTTATCGGTATCAGCCTTTAGGAGCTGAAAGTTATCGGTTTTAAAAAACAGTTATCATGCATCCCTACTTTAAGCATTTATTATACTCTAGGAAGTCTGCAGGGTCACAAATCATGTGACTCTGTTTTTGTTTGAATTTTTTGTACCTCTCCGAGCACTGCATCGACTGAATTCGCTGGGTTTTCCGCTCCTCAGAAGATCGTGAACTGTCTCTAGAGCTTTCCATTCATTAAATAATCTTTATTGTTGTACAACATTGAACTCCAACTTTTTTTGAAATGGCTTTTATTGCCCTCCTCCAGATGAATGTGCAGGAACAATTACTTCTCTGTGATCTCTGTGTTTGCTGATGTCTTTTCCTCTTGGTATTGTGTTAACACCCACTTGAAAGCTCCACCGCAGCAAACTGCCAAAACCTTTATGGAGCTCTGCACATCTGCTGCTGATCAGTTCATCAAGGGCTGATGGGTAGTGGCAGCTTAACCTCTCATGTCTTATGGAAGTGCTAAGAGGGTATTTAGCATGGCACAAGTTTTTCTTAATTTTTTTTTGTCTTTTTGCCTTCATTTTGTCCAATAAATATTGTCAGTATTAAAAAAAAGTGATCACCGGACGATCAGATGATTTTTATTGTCTTTACACAGATAAGCATGTGATTAAAATAGAGAGAGCTGTAAGTGTTGAACAGAAGAACCGACTCACAGGCGAGGCTCTGCTCCAAAAGTGAGCCGCAGACTCGCCGTTGCTCCGATCGCTTTTTCAGTTGTGTTCGTGAAGCTGAACCAGCATCATGACGTTGCATGACGATGCACCTCCTGGTTATGTTACTGTAGCATGATTGTTTTTTTTTTTTTTTTTAATTGCAGTTACTGATTTGTTTGAGGAGTCTGATAGCTTTTAAAATCTTAAATCGCTGCTTAACAGGACCTGAAAACGTACACGAGACACTCCGAGGATAAAGAATCCTCTGTTTGTCATTTCATATTTTATTGATGGTCTCTCCTCCTCCTCCCTCACCACCAACTTCTTCATCCTCAGATTATCGTTGAGAGCTCCCGTGTAATTCCGACAAACAGCTTGCTCCTTTGTTCCCATCTGCCCGATCCAGGGCGGCGGCACCGAGGGCCTCTCTAATGCTAATGTGACGACAGACTGAAGCAGATAACTACAGCTGCGCCGTCTGTACCTGTCCCACCTGGAGCACTGACAACACCGTTTCCTGGAAGTAGTGTTAAATCCAGACAGCTGGAGACTTTATTCCTCCAAATTGCGACGGATGATGCAGTTTTACGTCCAGCAGTAGATCACTGCATAGATTGTCATTGTGTCGAGTACAGATGGCTTCATGGGGAGAAATTACATTTCCGTGATTAAAATGAAGTTCACGGTCAGTTCAGAACTGTTGAGTCTGATAGTCTTATGTAGTGACTTGATCAGAAATTGGTGTGTTGAATGCAAAATATGTAGCGTGTCAAGGTTATATCATCAGTAGGTATGAGATCATTCTTCACTATCCTCTGAATGCCATGATGCCAGTAGACAAAACATCTGTCTAAATGGAACACAAGCGTCTTTATTCCCTGCTTAGTGATTTATTTATTTTCTCTCTCTCTGCTAGCTTCATTCAGACCAGACTTAACAATGAAGGTCACAGTGTTTTAGTTCTGTACAGTAATCTCATCGTTAGCCCCTGGAGGAACCACTTCTTATATCTAAGTCAGCAAAGATCCGGAGCCTGTGTAGCACCAGTTTTCTGGCTCTGGACCAGTGATTTTCTCGTGGCTGGCTTGTGAACAATTAAAAAACCTTGGTTCTAGGTCAGTTGCTGGCTCTGAACCAGCTCAGGAATAACTTTAATAGAAATAGCCCATCAGACTGAGGCAGTGCTATTGCTGGTTTGAAGCCAATGCCAACAGTTTGAGCCGTAGCTACAGGATAATCACCTTGATGGTGTCATATTGCGAGCTTACGACAACTGCTGGGTTAGTACATTTTACGTAGTGCATTTTATGCGTGATACCTAGTATGGTGGCCACCGGTAAAAGTTTGGAATTAACTTTCAAAAAGGACAAGAGAGAAAAATATGATCAAACTGGAAGGTGAAATCAGCAGCCGTATACCTGCATAGTGTTAGCATTGTGTGATGCTGCAGATGAATAACAAATTTAACTGCAAATCTAAGTGCAACAAAGAGTGTCGGTGAACCAGCAGAGATTATTTATTGAAGCCAGGGCGGGTTCATGGGGTCCGAGTTTGGGTCAGTGCTCCTCTGCATGTGCTGCTCGCTTGCCTGGCCTTGATTATTTTTATTATCACACATAGGTGAGGTGGCTGAGGCTAATCCTTTCTATGACCAACTGGTTTGAGCAAGCAAAGCAGAGTTTTCTTTTTCTTTTTCTTCACAAGAATAAACTTGCTGCACTCTGACCTTGTGCTGAGCATGAATCATTTGGCCTCATGTACACAATGCATGTCTCAACGGATGGAGTAGCGAATTGATCTGCGAGGCAATATCATATTAGGGCACAATTACTTATCATTTTATGTGGGAAAAAAATCTTTTAAAAAATATATAAAACAGATCAGTGCTTTATTGATGATAGCGGGACTACAGGTGTGTCCATCCTTTTTTGACTGCATCAGTGAAAACTAAATCTGTGACACCATTATGGCCATCTACGGTAGTGTTATCTGTATTTCCCTGCCGTTACCACTTAGGAGCAAACAAACTGAGTTAGTTGGACATATTTTGTGGCACAGGTGTGCACATAGAGTGGCATGCAAAAGCAAAAGCTCGGGCTAAAATAGTAAAATATCAGCCAGTGTTATAAGGTAAAGTCAAGTGGAAAAGTGAGAACCCCCTCTTTTAATTCTATGCTACTGTGGCTAAAGAGAGAGAGAAAAACAAAAGCAAAACATGTCACCGATTCTAAGTAACACCATGATTCAGTAACAGCAATAATGACCATCCTGTATGATTTTAGCATTCTTGCATCTTGTGGAGGAACTTTGGCCCATTTTTCTTTAAGCAAGTTCTTTAGTTTATTGAGTTTTTTTTTTTTTTTATTCACTTATAAACAGCTCTGCTAAAGTCCCACCGCAGCATTTCATTTAGGTTGAGATCTGCATCTTAAGCCTTTCAAAGACTTCTTTAATATTTTCAGAAAATTCTGATGTTGATTTGATGGTTTGTTTCGGATCACTACCCCTGTTACTTTACCCAGTGTCAACCAAGCTTTAGTCGCGTCAGCGCTCCAAAGCTGTCCCATTGAAATGGGAGGCCGTACGGCCAACTGGGCAACCTGCTGTCATTTCACTCAATCAACCCTGTTGCCTTCTCCCCTGCACTTGGATGTAGGCATGAGGTCTCATCTTTCCATATAGTTTAGTCTCAGAAGTCTTGAGGTTTGTTTTCTGCTTACATTTTCTTTTTAGACGGAAGACACCGCACAACACTGAGCTCTAAGTTGTTTGAGTTTACAAGCTGACAGATTTACGTGCAGAAACAATCACTTCTCTAGGATGACTACTTACGCTTTCCCAGACCAAAACATCTGCTTTCATAGAGGTTTCTATTCCTGCTGAAGATCAGTTAATGAAGGGCTGTAATTAACGGCACCTTGCTGCACTTTACCCTCTAACTTCCCACAATCCCACAGAAGCAGTGTGGGAGTACTTAGTATTGCTAACAGATTTTTTCTTAATTTTTTTGGTTTCATTTTGTTAAATTAATAATCATAAAGTTAAAAAAAAGTTGTTTTTCATCTAAAATTGTCTGGTATTTGCATAATACTGAGTCCCGCTATGATGAGATGACTTTTATGTTTTTACACAAAAAAAGGATTAAAAGAAGGGACACCATCTTCTCCACATGACTGAAAGTGTGCAGTGGAGAAACTGATCTTCAAAGAGTAGAAACTTAAATATAAGTTTATTATACTTTTGTTCCAGATTGCACAGCGATGCATGCCAGAGTAGCAGCCCTGCAAGGCTTTGATGTTAACTATATCTGAGAATGTATAACTGAAATATGAAGAGATAAATGTTTGCAGTGCTGGGCCTTGTCCCGAGAATGGTATTATAGAAGCACTCATGTTGTTGTTCAAATCAAAAGGGTTTAGTCGTTCTACAATGGAAATATTAAGCCACATCGGACTCTGTTCTCAGAATAGGGTCCGTCATAAGTCCTCTTTGTACTTTGTCAGCTTTAGCTGCATTCTGACATCTCTATATTTATCACAACACCAGTTTTAGTTGCTGAAAGCCAAAACATTATATGTGGAGGAAAATGGCTGCGAACAAAAGTTTCGCTTTAACACTTCAGGCGTGGCTTGGACTTAGAAATGTCGTTCCTCCTGAAGGAAACTTCTCTCCCAGTTATGTTTACCTACAATAATGTTGAAACCTTTTAAAATATACACTGAGCTGGCAAGAGGTAGTTGGAGGGGAACTCTCACACCGGTAGTCATGATTTGGGTCTGTGAGGAGGCTTGGGCTCGGTTAAATTTACAGAAACATGTTGTGTCTGTTGCGTAAATGACTAAACATGGTCTTAAAGTTTGACAAAATTTGCAGTTTCAAGTAGATGTCATTCTACAGTGTTAACATTTGTTTGTGTAAGAACCAGGGATGTACGATAACTGTTTTTTGAAAAACCGATACCGATAATTTTCAGCTCCTAAAGGCCGATACTGATAACCGATAACACAAACATATACCTAAGATCTTTATTTTTTCCAATGAAAAACTACTGGCAAGGCTCTGAAACATTTTCGTAAAGCTATCAAACAAACTCATTTGATATCTTACATTAATTTAAATAAGGTGCATTACTGAACTGATATAAAAAAAAAAAGGCTCCTTGAACTGATGGAAATACATGCATCAGAATAACAAACTGAAAAAGATTAACATTTAAAGGATTTTGGCTTGTGGTTCCATTTTAATTAATACCTTTAAAGTAAATGAGGTTCAGTAGTTTTTTTTTTTTTTTTTTTAAATCTTATGGAAGCTTGAGATGAGAGAGAGGAGAGGAGAAAAAGCAGAGGGGAGGGGAGACTTGCTGCTGGCTTGCTCACATTAGCGTTAGCTTACGTTAGCGTTAGCTCACATTAGCGCGATTTCAAAACTCCAAGGAAGCAATGGTTATGTTTTAGGTGGCTGTTCAGGTTTGACGTATTAAAGCTTGTGCTATTTTTCCCTCCTCGTGAAATTCGCTTGGAGCATCCGTCACAAATAATCAGCGAACTATCTTCTTCTGAAACTTTAACAAAGTTCCATAGAATCGCGCCATGTTTGTTGTGATCAGCACGCTGTGCTGCATGCTGCATTCAAGGTGTAACGTAAATTCCCACGTTCCCTCGTTTGCTAGTTGTTCTTTCAGCCTTTTCTATTTTTTTCTTTTTTTCTGTGTAACATGAGGGGAAAATACTGCAAATATCAATTCATGTCAGCAACTACCAAAATTATGACAGAGTTAACAAGTTGTTTTCTGGCAAGAGGGGGTATTCTTGATTTTCCTTATTGAGAAATTGTTTTTTTGATTATGCCGACGTCACGACGTTAAACGTAACATTCACTGCTGGTCATTCACGGCTCAGAGTGAGCGAGGCACTGCTGTGTTGACAAAAAATATATATATGTTATCGGGGCTATTCGTCATGATATCTGACTTATCGAAATGATGTCATAATTTCCTGTTATCGGCCCGATAGTTATCGAGCACCGCTAGTAAGAGACATGAATTCATCTCCCACCATCACAGTTTCTTTTAAACGTGTTGAGTTTTAAAACATACTTCCAAAGAGAGAACTAACAGCCAGTTATGACACTGTGAAATATCATATCCCCTCCCGTTACTACAGTCTTCGTTAGCATTTTGACGTTTCAGCACAACACGTAAAATGGTCACAGGTCCCACAACATTTTTAAATGAGTCCCAGGTTCTGCAGGCTCGTGCAGAGTTCTGACCGCTTTGGCTCACATCTTCCACTTTTTCACATTCCCTTCACAAATCCCTCTGCGTCTGGCCATGCTGCTCTCCTTTTCTTTCGCCGGTTCTTTTTTAGATGGCCGAGAACAAGCGAGAATGGCACCACTAATCTCCCATTCCCGTGTTTTATCACCATGACAGAGAGAGAATTGTGATACGGCGCTGAACAGGCAGGGTAATCCTTTTCACAAAACTGCAAGCAGTGTTTATTCAGCGCCTTTGACTGCAGCACTGCTTACACCACCAGCTTCATATCTACAATAGAAAGCACACACCAGCAGCCTGTACTCGTCTCTGAGCAGAGGCCTCGTTTTTTTTTTTTTTTTTCCTCCCTTGGCTTTCATTTTGATGTGTTTTGCATGTGTTGTCACCTCGGTTTGATCCACTGTTACAGACTCAGAGTCAGACTGCATTAATACCCAAAAGCGATCTTGTTGGAGAATAAATTATCAAGGAACATAAATAAGCTAATGACTGCTAGTGTTTATGTGATCCTTCATAACCGACAGAGCACTAACCAGATGTCTACAGAAGACCGTTTAGCTCAAACATGTGTAGTTGGGTCCGTCATCAGGTTGAATCGAGGTAGTGGAGCTTTCACACAACTAACAGACCACATCAGAGTTTGCTTATAACCGTGCTCTTCAAAAAGTAACCTGAGGTAATTTTCACAAGTGTTGGTGCACACCAAATTAGATTGAATAAGTGTTGTTTTCACACTCCACATGATCACGGTCAGTCCATTCACTGGTCAGTATTAATCTTGGCAAAAAAAAAAGCATGGCGGCACAACAACGATGCATTTTTGACCCAGGGTTGGTCTTTTTTTTTGTATTATTTGTCTGTATGTAATGTTAAAAATTCATTCTGAGGCCTAAACTTGCTAAAACTGCTGTGTCATGCCGTGTCATGACTTAAGGCCATGACTTCTAGCCTTGATTCCTGCCGATTTGAGGCCACAGGTTGTTATGGTACTGGCTCGATCAAGTTTTGACATGTGGGCATCTAGACAGATTTCAAGGTTTCCTTGTTTTCCACTTGTCGTTAAGATAAACTGTCCGCCTTTCTGTCTTTGTCATTTGGAACGATCCCGCATTCTGTAATGACCTCTCTAAAGACTGCATGCAACTTAGAGAAACGAATAAAGTCGTTTTGCACCTCCGTCGTTTGTCAGTGCCTTGTTTAACAACTGAATTGACTGCTTCACCAATGCACAATAATAATAATTCTTACGAGTGAGAAGATATCCAAATTCTCCTTTAACACTGTACCACTCTAGACAAGTCGTTTGTCCATGACTGTTGGTGTTACTTTCTTTTTGCCATATTCACATGTTCACAAGCCAGGAGGAATATGGAAGTCTCTTCAGCTCGAACATGCGTTGCAGAGCTTTTACACCACAAACGAACTGCACCAGTTCACCTATAGCTGTGCTGAGATCACCTTTCAGAGTAGAGCTGAGCGATTTTATCGATTCTGCGATATATATCGAAATTTTATTTCCCCAGAGAGTATCAATTTTTCAGCCGCGGGTATCAATATTCTCAGCTTCTTTCAAAACCCCCATGTCCCGCCTTTAAAAGCTTGCAAGTAACAATTTGCACTGTTTAAATAAATGAAACTATTTTTCTCAACAAATCTTTTATTCATTTTGTCCAGCATTTGCAAGCTGCCTGTCAGCCATATAATGTGTAATTGATGCTTTCAGTTCAATTAATTCAAACAAAGTAATTGGAACACTCACAAGATGTCACCGAAATCACTTTGTCCCTTTAAAATCTTTCGGAAAATGATGTAAATGTATTGTAAGATGAATATCGATATATATCATATCGTGAGCCAAATATCGTGTATCGTATCGTGAGATTAGTGTATCACTACAGCCCCATTTTAGAGCCACTCAGAGAAGCCATTTTGGTGCATGCGAGAGACCCGGCTGAACCGCTCTCATGACCAAAGCTCTTTTGGGCCGATCTAAATAGCGGCAGCGTGAAAAGACCCTTTGATGCTTCGCGTCTCCAGGATGCCTGATTTGAAACGAACATTGATCTCCTCACCAGCTTTGATAGTCTGGTAATGAGCAATCGATGTGAGCCAGGAGTGTTGGAAGACCTTTAAATCATGAGGACCAGGACTGGGGGACACTGGTCTAGACTGTGGTGTTGGAGTCTGGAAATATGTTGAACATCCATGCTATTTTTTAGTGATCTTACTACGTTTTGCTGAGTTTTAGAAAGTTCAGTCCACTGCTGCCTCATGTTACCAGTTTTCTATTGTCACGGTGACTCTTCATGCAGTAGCATTCTTTATTTTTATTATAGATCTATTGAATTATGTCAAATAAACCATGCTGATTGCGCAATCTCAGTTAAAACCATATGATCAGATAAGTGATGTACTGATACCATTTCAGCAAAACAAGTTTAAGCATCAAGTAACTCCCTCAGTCTAAGTTTCCATGTTGCCTTTTTCCCCCACATGAAACAACCCTTAGTATCTTTACAGCCTCCTGAGAAGCAACAGGGATGGGCCTGCCCAGGTTAATGGTCTGAAAACAAAAGCGTAGGCTTCTTCTCTCAAAAGATCCATTAGAGAACAACGCTCAATCTGACGCCCATGACATCCACTTAGCCGACATCCACGTTGGGAAGGTTTTTTTCTTTTTTTGTCCTCTGCTGGGTTCTTTGTCTCAGCTGTTTGATCCATAAACAAACAGTCTCTTTAGCCTCTTATTCATTTTTCAAACCCAAAGCAATAATATCTCCCCAGACAGTGAGCGCTACCACATGCTTGCTTCTGAGAATGATGGTCGATGCATTCCATTAGCCTTGGGAACAATGTGTTAACCTTCTGCTTTCTAGCATAGCGGGGAAATGGTTCTGGAGGGAGGACTGCTACACTTTTACTGGATCCGCTGTGCTTTTCCAGTGTGTTAAAAATCCATTCTCTTTCTGAGTGCATGTAACGTTAAAAACCCGAGACTATTGTGTGCTCACAATCAATAAAACATGTGCCTCCATATATCATGGTTTTGTGAATATTTAATCTCACTGCTTGTTTCTTTTTTTGTTTGCAAATTCACTCATGACAAAAAAAAAAAAAAAAGAAAGATATAGAAATGTTTCCTCCTCACTGATTTTGAATTGTTTCCTTTTATATGGACCATTTGAAGCCGGGGAACAATGCACTTATAATCACAGAGACGCTGGGGGAATGAATGTTTAAAGTGCTGCTCTTTTTACCGTCGTCCTCACGTGGTTCAAGCAATGACCAAATTTGAAAATACATCCATTCTATATTTCTTTTTCTTGCATGCCATCATTATGGAACTGTATTAATTTAATGCAAATACATTCTGTTTATAGAAATTTAAAAGTATTTACACACCAACAGCACAGAACTATGGCAATTATTACAGCACTTTGAAAAATGTCAATAGACAGTAATGAAACCTGCAGTCCATTGACTTAAACACTCATTCATTCACAAACGAAGGCTAACAATGCCCAACAAATCTGGAAACCTCTTCTGAAACTTTGGAGGCCAACAGGGTAGTATTACAGTATTAGAGTTTTTGAGTTGATTCTAGTTTTCAACATCCAAATAAATTCTCCCAAGAGAAGAAAGAAATTAAGAAAGAAAAGGTCTCTCTTTTTTTTTTTTGTTTTGCATGTTCTGACCCTCACCTGTGGTCATTACCTGTGGAAACTGACCGACAGGATGAGACTGCGGAGACAAGCAGCTGAAATGAGTGTCGTACGCAGGGCGGCTGGACTCTCCCGAAGGGCTTCTATGCACCGCAGTCGTATAAGATTATAACGTCTCACACTGTATGATTTGCATTTGCTCAGTCTTGGGTACGATGTCCAGAATGGTTTGCACGAACTGTACGTTGATGAGCCCCCTTGAGTCGTAGGCTACAACTGATGCGGAGATGCAGGCAGATGTAGAATCGGGGGATTCGGAGTCGAGTCGCTGCTCCTTCACACCCAGTAGGTTTGACAATCTTCTTAGGATACCTCCTGTAGGCGCTGTGGGGATGTCCAACTGGGCAGGAGGCCCTGGGGATGACCAGGGACACGCTGGAGAGATAATGGCCCCGATCTTCCGTCAAACCTCCTAAAGCCGCTATTAAGGGATAGCGGGTAGCGGGAGGGGCGTTCCCCCGCAAAAAACGCAATCTTCCACCTCCCTAAACCCGCTATCCAACCTGCACTACCCGCTACATTATGCATAGGAGTGGTTAGGGGTTCAACCTGATAAACCAATCAGTGCGTCAGCAGCCATTGCCTTTAAGAGCAGGTTGTGCTACCCGCTAACCGCTATGGAGCGATCTTTTCATCCAGATCAGAGCAGCTCTCGTGCGCAGCTCGTCTGGGACTCTGCTGTAGAGCTTCCTCCTCTTCCTTCCTCCTCCTCCTCTGCACTGATATATACATAAAAATATTTTTACACAGACAATTCGTATCAGCTACCTGAAAGTCCCAGATAGTTGGTGTGCTCCCGGTAAACACGGCCAGGCAGAGCCGCGGGAACATATTCTCATCAGGGGGTGCTGGGAGTCTGGGACAGCTTTGCGGCTTGGCGCAGCTGATGTGCTTTTTAAAATACTGCACAACGAATCATTGGATGTGCATTTAACGATCACGAACAATACACCTGGTGTACGTTCAGGGGCCAATGTCTCTTGGCAGGCTTGTTAACACCTTTGTATCCACCAGAGGAGCGAGAGGAGGTGGGCGAGGAGAGGGAGGCCTGAACCTCTCTTCTGAAGTTAGTGTCTCTGCAGCCCAAATTTGGATAAGAGGAAGTTAATGGATGGATGGACTTTGGAACCACCACAGCTGACTGTCCAGTCACTGTGTGCAAATCCTTTGTTATGCTGCAGCATTGGCAGACGATTTGTTCATTTATAATTTTGCAGACCTCCTTTTTTTTCTTTTTTCTTTTTTTTTTTTGTACCAGCCAACAGCCTCCATGATTGTGTACTTTTCAAAGCGTGAAGGCACTGCAGAACAATGGACGCAAGGAGAATAAGAGAGGCTGAGAGCAAGCTGTTTTCTAAAGCTCGTCTTAGTGGTTGAAAAATAAAACTACTTACAAGCAAAATGTGCTTTTGAAGAGGTAGAGCCTTCACTACAGAACTTTCAGTTTTTCTTTATCCTGGGCGTCTTTCTTGAACAGAATGTATGATCAGGTACCCGTCACATTTTTGCAGAGTGAAAGACAAACAAATGCAAATATTAGCTTCAGTTCAAGTCTACAAGATCTAGAGTATGTCCTGAACACTGGGGGGATATATACTCGTTGATAAGGCTCGACTCTGCAAAAATCACACATCTGCATTTTGCTTTCTGTTTTCTGTAATATGAAGCAGTAATTTATCTATCAGACCATATAACAACTAAGGAAAGTGTGATCATTTGCAGTAGCAGATCCTTTCTCAGCTTCAGAGTCCCCCGTAACAGAATCTGTTGATTGTGCTAAAGATTTCCCATTTTCCCGCTCCCATAATAAACTCTGACCTGAAGCTTGTTGTCATATTAAAACAGTTATTGTCCCCACCTCGCGCTCCTTGTACCAACTGCACCCCCCCCCCCTTCCTTGTTCACAACAACATAATTCTCTGTAATTAACTACATTCCACCACCTGCACATTATTATAAATCCCCTCCGTTTTTAGTCCAACTAATGGAAAACAGATTAAATTAAAGAGCATGCCAGTCACCAGTGGATTTGTCATTTGTCCTAAATGATTATTGTTTTATTTATCTTTAGGCAGATTACTGGATTCACTATTCAGTCAGGAAAAATTGGCAGTTGACCTGTTTTTTTTTTTCTTCATGTATTTTTCTGTTCATCCCTTCTGATCTCATTGAGTTATCCAGTGATATTATTGTTTTTGTGAATAATGCTGATTATGAAAGCCATTGTGGGCCAGACAAATAAATATAGATGACTTCAGGCCAAACAGATTTCTAACTCCCCTCTTAATTTCCACTTTAAAAACAGCCCCCAAACTCCAGAGCTGATGGTTCAATGTTGCTTTTCTCCTTTGAAGCTCAGGGCTATGCTGTTCCTCTTACATCATTTTTACTGAGGTCTAATTAAGATTACAATGAATAAATAGCCTCCAGATGACATCACTGCTGGGCTCATTCAAAGTGTTGCAGCAAATTAATTCAAATTTATCTACAGGTTTAGAGAGGATGTGATATTATGCACATAATGAATCAGATTTGTTTTCAGTGAATACCCCTTTAAGCCTTTAAAAATAAATCAGACATTGAAGGTTCCATGGAAATCCTGACGTCTTCACGTCACTCAATCACATAGTGTATAATCTTTAGGGTGTTTTCATAAGTGAACCGACAGAAAAGTTTTTCAGTTCTTTTTGCTTTCACGTCGTGAAAAAGGAATCTGGTCCACTTTAGATCTGATCGGGCCCCGGTCCTGTTTCTGTTCACACCAGCTCCTAAAACTAGTTCTTAGATACACCGCCCTCCTCCTTCACTTCACCATCTGCCGTTTTGCACGTGCAACAGCACATGCATCCTGCCGACAGCAGACCTCAGGACCAGAATAGATCTGGCCAAAGGTGAAGTGAAGCTGCAGCTCTTTATGTTCACAACATAATTGTTTCCCTGTGGTTCATAGATGTTGACATCGTTGTTCGTTTAGATTCAGGTCTTTGCTCTTCCTCGTTCCTCCACTAAGTGAAGAAAAATATGAGTATCTTTTTTATTTATTAAATCTCTTTTTAATCTCCCATCAAAGCAAAGACATTGTGTCTTTTATGCTGAACTTGCTCTCCAAAGCCTCTTCTTGTTCACAAGCAAATGTTTCTCCCAGTTTCTTCTTTTTTTCTGGTTTGTTGTTATGGTGATTTCGCAGCGCGTTGTGTAAGCCATTTCCATGGAAACATAACCAAAGGCTGCGCTGTTTGCCGAACTCTCTTATGAAGGAAATCTGAAACAAAGATTCTCCTTTCCCCTTCCTGACAAGGAGTGTGTAGAGTCCTCAAAGGGCTCTAAACTGGCTGTGGAGAGATGTTGAGATGGGCTGTACAATGGAGCTCCGCCACAATAGACCAGAGGCTCCTGCTGCTGGTTTGTTTTTGTTTGTTTTTTTCCCCCGTTTTTATGTTTTTCTGAAAAGCATGACAAGCAGTGGCGATAAGCGTTGAAATGGCTCTATGTCATCATTGTACTTGTCGGTGCAGGATTGTAATTACAATGTAATTACTATTAGAGCTGCACATTGATATAACCAGTGTTGGGGAAGTTCACTTTCTACACAAACTTCAGTTCACCATTTCAAAAAATGAACTAAACAGTTCATTTTTAGTTATTTTTTAAAATTCTTTTTTAATGTTGCTGCGAGCAATTATTTGTGAAAACGATTGCCACTCTCCATTAGGGCTGTAGCGATACACTAATCTCACGATACGATACGATACGATACATCTGGCTCACGATACGATATATCAATATTTTTCTAACAATACATTTACATCATTTTCTGAAAGATTTTAACAGGACAAAGTGATTTTGGTGACATCTTGTGAGTGTTCCAATTTGTTTGAAATAACTGAACTGAAAAGTAGGTGACTGCAAACAACGTCGCAGAGAGGAGAGAAAGGAGGCCTCTGATTGGTCAATTCTACATTCACGTCATCGAAGAAATGAGGAAGTACCCACATCTGTACGATTCTTGTTCTCCACACTACAAAGACAGCACAGATTCTAGTAATTCATGGAGGGAGATAGCGATTAATGTGGGTCTGGATACGGCCGAGACGGTGAGGAAGTGGAAAAACGCAGGAGATACGTTTATGGTTTATGATTGTCCCTCTCCGTTGTGGCGTTGAATAACAGCGCAGACGCGCTTCAACATTAACATATATCAAAAATAACTGCGGCATACCGGGGACAAGATAACTGCGACACGTTGCCGCAAAAGTAAACACAGCCCTTAAAGCCGGCGTTTTCCACCACTGAATACGGTCTCAAATCCTGACAAATAAAGTTTGGCTCGCTCTCAGTTAGCATTACCTTGTCCGGGTGGTTACGTTTCAGGTGGGCTTGCCTCGCAGGTTGGTGGTATTTCCAGAGTACTTTACATTTGAGTGACACAGCTTGCAAACCGCCATACTTTTGTCTAAATCTTCACTTTCCTTTTTCTTTTTTCAACCCGAACTTCTCCCACACATCTGCTTTTAAGCACGCAGGCGCTGGGTTTATACTCGCCACCATCCTCCTGAGTGGCTCAGCTCTAGCTGGAAGAGTAAGAAGCTGTTCTGGATTCCCTGTTAGAAACGCTCTACAGCGACACTAGCGGCTGGTGGACTAAATGGCACTTTGCAGGAAGAGCACCCGTGCGAGACACGGGGGTTTTGAAGGGAGCTTAGAATATCGATACCCGCGGCTGAAATATCGATACTCTCTGGGAAATAAAATATCGATATATATCGCCGAATCAATAAAATCGCCCAACCCTACTGTCCATATAGTACACCACCACAAACGGCAATTATTTTATCCATTTTATCTGTCGAAAACTGACAGAAAACTCACATTAGCATTGAAGGGACAGCCCATGTAAAACTGTAATTTCCCTTTCAGCTTCTCTCTACAGCAGCCATTCCCAAACATTAGAATACCATGGCCTAATTTAAAGTGTGAAAAATCTCTGCAGCCCACCCTTTAATTAGACCTTTAATCACAACTGTGATCAACATACAGGACTAGAAGCTATGTCCCGATATTAACATCAGGGGTCAACAAATTAGTTAAGTTAACATGACAGTAGAATAACACTCAATTCTACTGCAGTACCACGACGGCCCACCAGGGGGCCGCGGCCCACACTTTGGGAATCACTGCTCTACAGTAGATTAAAAATATGAGGAAAAACCTGCTGCCAAATAGTCTTTATCATGAGACAAAAACATATCCTTAAGGTGCAAATGTCCCCCCCCCCCGTTTCAATATTTCAATTCCTCGACTCCTCCGGCTCTGGGTGACTGCAACTTTCATCTTTCTCCATACTTGTTTTAAACATTTGATGACGCAATTGTTAGCGCGACAGAAGCGACGGCCCGTGTTGCCATGTTTGATTGATTTCCTCAGATACATATTAGGCTCGTTTGTGGTGTACTTTAAATGGAATTTTTAAATGGAAACCTGGCGTGGTTTTGACCGTGGGTGAACTTTATAAAAGCATCGTTCACAACTACCCAAATGAACTCGTTCACACCCCACGCTCGTGAAGGGGAAAGAGAGTGCGTTCAGTTCATGTTCGCACAAAATATGAACTAGTTTGTGAACTTTCGTTCAATGAACGTGTTCAGGTACAACACTGAGTATAACGCCCATGTTATCTGAGAAAGTGACCACAACTCTTAAATGCCATTACATGCTTACTTTGGTTCAAACTGAATTGCAAAGACGTAGATTTGTTGGTTTATTGATAGCAGTGGCTCCTAAACTGGTTTATGTGTACAGACGTGGGGAAAGACACCTGTCAGTCGTAAGGTTTTACTTGTTGGGACAATGATAGAACATAAAAATACATCTTACACAACAACTAGATTTTTTTTCTGACTAAAAGGAGGGCAAAGAATGACGGACTTTCTTGGCCACAAAAATGGTATTTGTTATTTCAGCTGGCTTCAGAGAGAGTTTGATTGGGCCAACTTGCTCTTCTTAATTCATCTAGTTGGCTGAAGCTCTCCATAGCTCAGTCTTCTGACATGGAATTCAATGATCATTAGCTTCTTTCTGAATCTATATGCCTTGTCGGGCTAATAGAAGATAATGGATCATAAGACAGTGTAGTGATCGTAAAGCATTTATTGCAGATATTGAAGTGCATCTTCAAAAAAAAAAAGATGGACGGATGGCATTTATTCAAAAGAACTCTTTATAGTGTTTGGAAAGTTTGTTTCAAAAAGGTTTGGACCTTGAAAACATTTCCCTCGGACTGACACATGTATCAATGATGAATGTTTGAGTGATGGATGTGAGGAGTTGTGGAATCTTGGGATTGAACGTTACACCCACAGATGCCACCAGATCCCACGATGCTGATATCTGGGGAGGTTGGAGGCAGAGTGAACACTTGGGAGACTATGGGCCTAATCTTCCGCCAAACCTCCTAAAGCCGCTATTAAGGGATAGCGGGTAGCGGAAGGGGTGATCCCCCGCAAAATAACGCAATCTTCCACCTCCCTAAACCCGTGATCTTACTTGCGCTAACCGCTAAATATATGCATGGGAGTGGTTAGGGCGTTCCACCTGTTTAACCAATCAGTGCATCAGTAGCCATTGCCTTCAATAGCAGGTTGTGCTACCCGCTTTCCGTTTACCCGCAAACCGCTATGGAGCATCTTTTCATCCAGATCGGAGCATCTCTAATGTGCAGCTCGTCTGGGACTCTGCTGTAGAGCTTCCTCCTCCTCCAGCCATGTTAGGTAGCGGGTAGTGGGTAGCGGGTGATCAGACCACCCGCTACCCACTACCTGCTACCCACGATCGCAAGATACCGAGTTTGCGAAAGTGCAAAAGATACGCCCATTGCCACACCTACAATGTGAATAAGGGAGTCAGCAAGGTGGATAGCGGCTTTAGGGAAGCGAAAGATTGGAAATGCTCTCAGGTGGAAAGCGGAAGATTGCTAATGCAATAGCGGCTAGCAGGAGGTGTATGATCGGGGCCTTTGGTTTTGTTCCTCGAGCCAATTTTACTTCATTCTTGTGGGGCCCATTACTGAGCTATTGGGGGAGAGGTTGAGAAGGAGGAGGAGGCTGGTGACTGGTCTGGAAAATAGTTTCGGCAGGTTGAAAGTGTCGAAGTAACATCCATGTGTGAAAGTACGTCAGGTTTCCCAGCAGAATGATACACTGTACGAACATTTGATTGGAATTCAAATCCCAATACATCTCTATGAACAATACGACTTGAGTTGAAAGATGGAAAAGCAAGAGCTTTAATGAAGAAACATCTTACTAGCAGAAAAATATTGGGAGTACGACCAAAGTATTCACAAAATGACATTACTGTTTTCATCAATACAGCGAGGTGCCATAAGACCCTATTTAATGTTCAACCCTGTTTAATGTCACATGTATGGGAAGAAGCGACGAATCCCCACATGCTAGCTCAAAGTACCTGCTGTTGGGGTGCCTCAAGGAAGAAACTGAAACCCCAGCTGCTCTGAGGTCTCGAAGAAGATGATGATCGTTGGCTCTCAGGTGGAAAAGTAGGATGTGACTTAAACTATTCAGGCTCACTAACCGCTTTCTTGAACAAAGGTTAGAAGAATGCTGGTATCATGAGTCAGTGAAATTCACACCAGTGAGGGGATGCACCCTAACCCTCCCCACCGGCAATGAAATTTAATGACCAGTAGTCGGACGAGTCAAAAGGAGGAAAGAAAAATACACACCCTGATGCTGCCGATGGCGTGTTGGCACATATCACGCATGTCTACAGATAAATCCTATTTCCTGATTGCAGTTTTTCTTTCTCCCCGCCCCCGAGCCAAAATGAGATCTCACTTTCTTTTTACCATTTGGGTAGAGAAGAAAAATAATCTTTCACCGTTGAGTTGCATTGCGACAGCCCGTTCTACGGCACATTACTTTCCAACGTGGAGGTGAGCAACTGCACACTGCCAGTAATCCTGATTGTGTCTACAGTAAAACAAAAAGACGTGAAAGGGGGAACACCTGAGGAACACCCAACTACCAAGTAGGAGACCTGTCCTTAAGTCAAACATCTTTTTCTGCTTTTCTAATCCAACTTTCCTCTTCCGTTACTGTCTAAAAGCGCTTGTTTAGGGTTAGGCATTAAAAGTGCTTCGAATAACAACATGGTTAGGGATTTAAATCCACTTAACAGCAGAAGGATCGTCAACACTTCCCAGTGATTCCTGCAGCTGTTACCAGTTTTATTTATCTAGTCATGAACATTCAGTTATTATTGTTCAAAGACGCTCCAACCCAAGAATAAAAAAGCAAGGTGAGTTGAACAAGCGACTTATTAATGCTCCTGTTTATTACAATCAGGCGACATTTCCTTTTCACATACAGAGATGGGGAATGGAGAGGAAGACAAAAGTAGTCCTGTAAATGTTCAGCCTTTGACGTCTTCCATTAGAACGTTCTTGAATGAATCTTTTGTGATAGAAGAGGAACATCTTTTCAGGCACTGGAGGCCACTGAGTTGTCCTTTGCAGACAGTTCGGCTGGCAACTTGCAAAGTGATTTAACTCAGTCCACGTGGTCTGCGTTCCCCCGAGTAGGAGGGAGTAGGTATAGTTGATGGATGGATGGCTGGCATTGACAGTGCAAGGATATTCTTCATTTGTGTCCAACATGTTTTCTGCAAAGTGATGTTTATGAGTATTATGAGAGTTTAGACCCTGAAACCTATCTTTTTCCTCAAGGGTGGTTAGTCTTTACAATACGAGTCGTAGCGGTCCAAAGAGTCTGAAAGGATGGAAATAAACTGAGCACGTTTTGCAGAAATGTTTTTTTTTCTCCTGGACAGCCATGTTTAAAAATGATGGAATGAAGTATCAAATGTGGATAGAAACAGACCCTGTTAATATCTTGTTCATGTTCACACAGTTTTTAATTTATTTTTTTTTTAATAGCACAAGGACCGCGATTATGATCCAGATACCAGATGGGCTCTTACCACAAAAATGGAGTTCAGCATCATTCTGCTAAAACAAGCACGGCCTTGCATGTGTTGTTGCAAAACTTGCACACATTGTTCGTCATTAATGGTGTCTTCAAAGATTAAACCAATCACATAACCAGACGCAGACATCATAGACCGGTTCAGTCCAGTTGAATCTTTACGTGCAGACTTCCAGCTGCATTATCTGGCAGTCTCAATCCAGCTGAGGCATCTGCATGTGTTTTAAAACTATGATTTCAGTCAGACTAATTAAATAATTAGATCTGAGTCAGGCAAACACACTGCGTGCTTTGGTGTCTTGTGTTGTGATCACTGAAACTGACCAGGCTGGCAGAGGAAGCACTACTAAAGCCAATATTTTAATTTGAGTTTTCCCAACGCGACACTCATGTTTTTCAGTTGGTGCGTAAAAGCTGAGGACTGTGTGAGATCAGAGGCCTCCTTTTTTTGCATTTTTAAATCAGTTTCCAAGACACACAGAGCCCCGCACGATACTGAGCTGTAGATGCCGTTTGAACCGAACCGCGATTAAAATACAAATTTTTTTGTTTCTTATTTAGCATCTGTAATTTCATTTTGCTATTTTATTTAATTCTATAGCATAAACAACTAGGGTTGAGTATTGGCAAGGAACTCGCAATACAATATGTATCATGATATTTGGGTCATGATATGATAATATCACAATATCGTGGTATCACGATATATTGCGCTATTCTACCCAGTTAATATCAAAATTAAAAGTAGAGATGAAAAATCAAGTTGCTGTATATGTTCATCAGATGATATTGATCATTCAGAGGACAAATTGAGTCAAAACTATTTTCTTCAAAACAACCTATTTATTGTTTATTATTAGTGTTTTTGCACATTTAAGTAACCATTACAACATACTGACAGCATTGTAAAAAATATTGATATTAGGAGCTGAAAAATCGATATATTGGGCGGCCGAAAATCGCAATATATTGCCAAATCGATTTTTTTTCAAGCCCCTATAAACGAGTCAGCTTCTTGGCAAAGAGACACAACTTGTGTGTTTCTTTTTGTTTTTCTTTTTTTTCCCAGGTTGGGAAAATGTTCCCACGATTTCTGCCTGCGCTCTGGATCTTCTCTGTCTCTCCAGTTCCTGATCAATGGGGAACCTGTGAAATAATTATGATCCCATACTTTTACTTCAAAGTTTGATGCAGCACCTCTGATATAATCCTTTTGATAGCAGCGTGTGAGCTTCCATCCTGATGTCAGAAGGAAACAGCCACTGTGAGAATATGGATACATGGAGTTCAGCTCAGAACAGTGAAATATCAACTCACATTCAGTCAGTCTGAAGGATGAGGCTGGTGAAGTCTGTCGCACCACAACCAACATTAGCCGCACATATTTCTTGCTGTAATTCGCTCTTCTATTTCAAACTATTGCCAGGTGTGTGCTAAACGAGATTTAAAAAGCACCATGCAGGTAAATGAGAGGCAGTCGCTTGCTTTGGTTTTATTATTGACTGTTTTTGAGATTATAGACTGCAGCGCTCCAGTCGGGCCGCGAGGCTGTCATTTGTTGATGTTAGACTCCTTTTCTAAGCTAATGCACAATAAGCTGTTGTTAGTGAACACTGTGGGGGCCGGAGATGGGAATAGAGGCATTAAAGCAAAGCCCTTCACAAAGAGATCAGACCGCGGGCGGCTGAGAAAGTAACGAGGGGAAGAAGAGCAGTAAAAATATACAGAAACATATTGCAACTTTATATGTATCACAGGCATTACAGGCACTGTTTTTTAATTGATAGTTTTCCTCAGTGACAATGAAAGCCACATTTAATTTCTATATATATAAAAAAAAAAAAAACTGAGACATCCTGCTGTTGAGTTTACTGGTTGTATTTGTTTCCATTTACATGAAAAGTAGACTGCAGCTGTCGTTTAAAAATATGGTTATAGCTGGATTTTCTTCTGCTCCGTGCGAGTCCTCAGGGATGGTTTGAACTCGGTGTCGTTTTCAGGAGCTGATTAGTTTCACTGGATCCAAACTGATTGTTACAACTCTCAACATGAGGCGTTAAAAAAATCACTTCAGTTTTCTTTTTTTTCGGTTTCTTTTTAAAACTAATTTTAATATACCCTTTTTTTTTTTTTTTTTTTTTTTTTGCTGTTATGCAGTTTGCTTTTAATCTTCCCCAGGCATATTAATGGCTAACAGCAGAAGGCTGAAAACATATATGGTAATAAAAAAGTAGCTTTGTCCACTGTTGTATTCAGTTACACCATTCAGCAGAGTTTTATTATCCCCCAGGGGCTGCAATTAGAGCTGCGCTGCTGAATCTTGTAAAGTACAATGAAACACTGCCAATGTATAACCTACAAATCACCATAATGTTACATTAATTAGACTCACAGTGATTACAGGGAATGTCAGGATGAATCTGCCAGAAAGTGAAATTAGACTCCCAAAGCTGAGACTTT
The DNA here is from genome assembly GCA_018398805.1 of Hirundichthys speculiger. Taxonomy (NCBI): domain Eukaryota; kingdom Metazoa; phylum Chordata; class Actinopteri; order Beloniformes; family Exocoetidae; genus Hirundichthys; species Hirundichthys speculiger. Next base: position 835,865 of record JAGFBZ010002341.1, read on the forward strand.
TTAAAATTAAACTCGATGTTGTTCAGCCGTGCCAAATAATGCAAGACGCTTCTTGTTGAACTGCATGCATCAGCGTTGTCCTTGTGCTCCTCGGGTATCAGCGTATCATTCGTTCATTTTATTTCCGATTTAGAATCCAAAATCGGAAAACGGATAACGACCTGTTAACGTTACTCGTTTACAAATCAATAATCGAAAAACAAATAATGGGCTATTTTCCGCTGTTTTGATTTTGTTCTGAAGGTAAAAATAGAATATGAGAGAATGGGATTATCATGGGATTTTTGTTAGGACTGAATTTGATTTTAATATTTAATTGGTCCGGTTTACGTGACCCGGAAGTCGCTTTGAGCGCGGCAGTTCAGGTAGCAATTCAGTCTGTAAAAAAAAAAAAAAAAAAAAAAAATCTGGGCTGCAACAAAACTTTCAAGCCCCTTTGCTCGCGTCGGTTGCGTTCCTCCTTTTATCATCAGATCAGCTCCATGTGTTCACTGTGATGCTCCATTCTTGTTACTTCGGTGCAGCTCCATCTAGTGCCACAGATGTGTAACGACAATAGAAAAGTTTAGACCTCGATTATAAGACGACCCCATTTTTGAGAATATGATTTGCGTTTTTGTGCACACCAGCATCTTCTGTACCATGTGAAAGGCCAGAGAGGTTGTGTCAAAATAAAGGATTCGCTCTGACCCTGTTGAGAGACTGTTACTTCTTAATAAAAATGACTCAAGTTTCCTCTGTCCTGCACGTCATTGTTCAAGTTACTCAAGCATATTCAGTTTCCTCTTCCCAGTTCGACCAGCTCTTTCACTGTCCTCTACTTGCTCAGGTTCATACCATTCTCCTAAAGTGACAAAAAAGCATTATTACACAACCTGCCATATCATATACTTCCATACTGGGAAACTTTACACAAACAGAATACATTCATGGCATATTTTATTATAGAATATGAGAGAAAATGTACGTAGAGAATTTATTTGGTCATACATTCTTTGTAAGTCATAGTCATTGACGTTCTTTGTAATTCATAATCATTCCCAGGGGCCATGACAGACAAATATTCAATGAGCTACAACCAGCTGTGGTTGAGATCCAGCTGCCTGTGATTATAAACCTGTCCAGTAGGTGGTGTCGTGTGCAGATGAAGCTCCGAGTAATGAATTCTTTCTGGAACCGATTGGCTCAAGTGGTTCGATGCCTCATGAGGCTTCATTTCACCATCACTACAGGACTCCCATCTGCTGCAACGTGCAGGAAGTTTTGGCATGTCAAACCGCTGTTGAATAAGTCATTGATCAGACCAGTATTTAACCCTAACCCTAACCCAAAGCGACTTCCGGGTCAAGCAAACAGGACCAATTAAATATTAAAATCAAATTCAGTCCTAACAAAAATCCCATGATAATCCCATTCTCTCATACAGTCATGGAAAAAATTATTAGACCACCCTTGTTTTCTTAAGTTTCTTGTTCATTTTAATGCCTGGTACAACTAAAGGTACATTTGTTTGGACAAACATAACGATAACCACAAAGATTGCTCATAAGAGTTTTATTTAAGAGCTGATATCTTACCATTTTCCATGGTTTTCTTGATTATAACCTAAATCACTTAAGTTTTTACATCAATAGCTATGGCGTTGTACTGCCAAAAACACTGCTTTTATGCATTCAGTGTTTTCTTTTCTGTCTGTTTTAGTCACATGATGACGTTTAGTGGTACCAGGTATTAAAATGAACAAGAAAGTGAAGAAAAAATGGTGGTCTAATAATTTTTTCCATGACTGTATTCTATTTTTACCTTCAGAACAAAATCAAAACAGCAAAAAATAGCCCATTATTTGTGTCTCGATTTTTGATTTGTAAACAAGTAATGAAATAACAGGTCATTATCTGTTTTCCGATTTAGGATTCTAAATCAGATATAAAATGATCGAATGATACGTTGATACTTGGGGGAAAGCCATTGACAGATTGGTCAAAAATGATGCAATAGAATGGAGGTAAATGGTTGTGACTTCCCATATATTCGTTCACTCAGCTCATATCTTTCTCTTTTTTCTTCCATTCATGGACGTGCTGCTGATTTCACAAGTGTGGCTTTTTTTTTCTTCTATTTTTTTTACATTTCAGAAGATGTCATCATATTAAATTAAAATGTCTATGAAGCATCATAAAAGAAAAGATGAAGCTTCATTGATCGCCACGCGAAAGTGAGTTGTTGCATCTGCAGAAGTAATGGGATTCAGCTGGAGTGTAAAAACATGTTAAGGGATAGAAAATGGAATTTAAAACAGGGAAAACCAAACTGCGTGCCATATTGTTATGATTATTTTGACATATAGTTGTGATGTATAGGCAGGAATGCTCAGGGAAATAAGCGAATAAAATAACTTGTTTTCACACCTAACTGAGCTTAATCAAAACTTGAAATAAATTCTTTTGCATATCTTTTTGTAGAGAAAGTACCCCCTCCCCCCCACCTCTCCCAAGACTAGCGTATAATGTTTTGAGGCTCAGTTTACCGCACACGGAGTATCCCCTCTGGAGTGTCTGAACGTGCATAGATTACGTCAGCCTCGGATTGTATTCAGGCAAAGATCAGGCTGCCACAAGCCATTTGCATCCTTTCATCAGCTCACCACTACTGCGTGCAGTGGCTGCGCCTCCATTTGGCTTTAGAAAAGCATGAGGCCGGGTGAGTGTTGGAGGCTGCAGTAGCCTGAGGCTACACTATATGCACTGAAGATCTGCATCTTCACGGTCTCTGGTGTATGATCGTAGCTGGAGAGCACCACTCATAGCCTTGGTATGCTTTTCAACTCTATACGGCGAGGTTATGCCTCCTGATGTTTAAGGTTGTTGTTCAAGTTCATGCCAGTGGAATTTGAATTTGAAAGATTCTTTGTAAAGCTTTTTAGCTTTCTAATGTATTCAGAAAGGGATGCAAAGAAACAAACACTAGTTATAGATAAACAATTCACAGGCCACATTGACTGCAGCTTGTGCATGTCTGCAACAGTTAACGCAATATTTTTCAATTCAAATAAATTTTGGTTGAAAATTGAATCAATGAGCAGACATGTATGCAAACTTAAACAAAAAATGTTTATTTTTCATCTGTCTTCCACATTCATAGATTTAGCGCAAACTCAAAGTGTAATTATAACTATTATATTCAACATTTTAAAACTTCCAGTGTCTTTAAAACATTTTTTCAAGTAAATTCCATTAACCCCAACCATTAAAACTGACAAACAAAACATCTCTGGCAAAATAAACGAACCAACATTATTAATAAAGTGTTGTTTGAAGATGGTAAACTGTAAACCAAAAAATAAAAAATAAAATGTCACAACATTTTTTTCTGGAGGCCCCTGTTCGGATTTTCTGCAGTGTCCTTGATAGCATCACAACTCAGCTAGCAGGCTAACACATATTTATAAACTTTGACAATTTAATTTAGAATAGAATAAACACTCTCAGAACGGATCATGGATTCTTCTGGAAAAAGTGTCTGCCTGCTATTCTGTATGATGTATTTCAGTGGGTTTTATGTTTTTGTAAATCAGCAGTGTTTATAAGTAGCTTTGTAGAGGCAAAGAAAAAATAATCAGATGGCGTGGGAGGAATTGTTTTAAATAGATCAATTTACCATAAACTCAAAGCTGACAGAACTATATTCTCACATTAAAACATATTAAAACTACATTCTTTTACAAAACGACAAAGTTATAATAATATATATACTTGTTGATGCTAAATGCATTTACCAAGTGATGCTACAGCATACCTGTGACTGTACAGTGGCAGAGGGGCGCCAGTGCGGAGAGGAGGGCTGGGAATGGAGTCATGTGTGCGTGAGAGGGAGCACGCAGCGTTAATCCGTTTTGTCCAAAATTATTAAAATATCTGTTATTAAGATCTGAACTCTGTTGTTTCGTATTGTATTCGATTTATGTTGTTTTAATGTTTGTGTTAACATACAGCTCCTACAATTTGTTGATGAAAGTACTGATGTATTTATTTGTGTGGCTGAGAGAGGGAGAAAGTGCGCAGCGTTCGGCTACATAGAGAAAAGCTTAAAAAAATATACATTTTAAACACTTATTTTGACAAGTGTCCATTATTATTTCAGAAAAATTTAGGAATTAGCCACATCACAATTCCTAAGTTCACAGTTCACAAGGTCAAAATGACCCCCATTGACGGTCCTAGGAAGTTTGGAATGTTGGCGGTTTTAGTGTTAATGGCTCTTCCTGCAAAGTCCAGGAAGAGCACCCGTTCAGGACACGGGAGTTTTGAAAGGAGCTTAGAATATCGATACCCGCGGCTGAAAAATCGATACTCTCTGGGGAAATAAAATATCAATATATATTGCAGAATCGATAAAATCACTCAGTTCTATTTAGGAGCTAAACCTTGACCTTTTAAGGTATCGCCCAGTCAAGCAACACCCAGAAAACATCATTAAAATATTTTGTTTTTGCACAATGGAATGTGGGAGTTTTTAGATGATAAAGAAGTAATCGAGAATACAAAATCTGAAATCCTTGTATTTAATTCTGTAAAATGAGAAACAAAACTACCTAAAACTATTTACTTTAATGTTTCATCACCACACATTTGCTCTCGACAGAGACAACACACAACTAAAACTGAGGATAAAAAAATAAGCTGGAAAATGAACAAAAAAAAGGAAAGAGACTAAAAGAAACACCGTGGGTGATGGTGTTTTGAACCTCAAGAGTTGCAACAAAAATGTATCATATTTCTCCCTGTAGTACGTCTTTTTAAAGCTCAGCCTTTTGTTTAATTGGTTAGTAAATATTTGATGTTGAACAGCTGCAGTCTGCACAGCAGGTAGGCTGACTTAAGTGATAGACTCTTAGCAGGTCTTTAACCAGACAGCCACATTATGTCTTTGCTATTCATCGTTGCTTCATTCAAACAGCCTCAAGAAGAAAAGAACCAATGATTAAATTTTTCACGTTCCACTAATGGTATCACATCGGTTCATATTCACCCCCTTTAATCTGCAAATTATTTCTAATTAAAGCAACGCTGTGAATTTAATTTGGGAGCGCTCCGGTCTTATCAGCCTCGGTTGCTTTGTGGACTCACAGGATTACATCCTGGTGTCCGATACTTCCTGTCCAGGGAGATTGACTGATGAGAGGGAGCGTCTTTCCGGCCCCACGCAGGGATCGCACCAGTCGCAGGAAGTTGGTATCACTAGTAGTCTCGGATCATTAGCCCTTTACTTTCCACTCTATTGAGCTTCATCGGAACAAGAGTCCACAGAACATTGCTTAAGGAATTAACGATGGGTCCGAGATGATTAAGCTGAACGCTCATCGGGGCTTCTTTCCCGCCCTTAACTGGGCTAATTTCTCCACGTTTGGCACAGCTTGGCCAGGAAGGGTCCAGTGAAGGTAAACGCGACGACCGCACCAGATCACAAGTCCCTGCAAAGACACAGTTAATTGCATATTCTGAACTGGTTGGAGCCTTGGTTTTTAATTTCCCCTTATAAATTTGAAGACAACCTTTCATTCAGGGAGAAAAAAATGATGGTGCAGAGTTTGTTATCAGGAAACATTCAGATGAGAAGAAAAGTGAATTGTTTTGACAGCTGCCTTGTGCTGTTTGAGAATCATTATCCAAGAAATGATTTTCCTGGCTTAAGATACATTTTTATTCAACTGGTAGATTTCATCTATTCTTACTGTTTTGTTTTCTGTGTGTATCTGTGTTTTGTTTTGTTTTTATTCCTCCAGTGTATTTGTCTTTGGAAATATTTGGCTTTAATACAGAATGTGCTCACCCACAACTAGAATAAACTAATAATATGTCTGAAGAACAAACTTCAGGTTGGCCTTTATTTCAGTACGCCACATTCCCATTGTACATTTTATAATTTAGCTGTCATGGAAGCAGGAGGCATTTGACCTTTGTTTCATTATAGATGGTATGAACCCAAGAGATTTCATGTCTTGTCAGTTTTATTTCATTTTAATTTACGTTAGTTTCTGTAGGAACACGGGCAATTTCGGGCCAAGAAAGAGTTGTAAAAAATAAAAAAAAATCATGAAGGTATCTTTTGGGGAAAAGGTTAAGAGTGTCCAGTTATCTGGCAACAAGTCAATTCAATTCAATTTTATCTGTATAGCGTCTGTTACAATGTCAATTGTTTCTAGGTTCTTTACAGAGACCCAGAGCATGACCCCCGAGCAAATATTATTAACTAAAATTATAATATTAAATCCTAAACAAGGATAATGGCAGGTAAAAAACTCCCACAGAGGGAGAAAAAAACCTTTACGCCAAACAGTGGCAAAGAAAAACTCCACTTTAAGAGGAAGAAACCTTGAGCAGGACCTGGATCATATACCTTCCTGATGAAGACCATCCAGGTAAAGAAAGAAAAAGAGAAGGGAGACAGGACAGAGAGAGGATGGAGGACAGAGAGAGGAGAGCACACAAATGACTGAACGAAATATCTACATAAACAGATGCAGGTAGCAGCACTGAGGTGAGATGGTCAGAGGACTAGATCACCGGTCACCACACCAGCCGGCACCGTAAACACAGTATAAAGAACTGGCACTCTTCAACAGCTGATATGACCACATCCAGGAGATATCCAAGAGTATCAGGGGACAGCGCCACAGCATGCAGTCAAGCAGAACAAATCTCTGCCTTTTGCTACGTTCACAAATGCCACTTAAAACTTCACTGTGCAAAGATGAAGCCTCATGCTAATCTTGTCCGGAGCCAGCGTTGACATCTCTGTACTCTGAGGTGTCTGACGTGGATCATCTCCATGGTCCATAGGGGCTCCACGCCAAGGACAAAAAGGACCATCCAGACTGGGGGGGGGGGGGTCTGTGGCGCTTGGTGAAGGTCATTTACACTTTAGTGATGGGAAACCATTCCACGTTTTAAACTAGTAAATGCAGAACCACGTTTTGCACACATTCAGAAGGCACGGTTGAGGAAGAAGAGGGCTCATAGAAATCAATGTCAGCTGTGAGAATCTTCCTATTTATTTATTTGTTTTGTGCATTTCAATTGGGATTGCCCATACCATCCCAACTTTTTCCACGTTTGAGGTTATATTAAATATGGGTTGCATAAGTAGGTGAAAAATGACTGTAGAATACTTTCTATTCATAAACACCAAAGCGATAGGATTTCATGCAAACACATGGACTGAGCAAACCCTCCGCTGTGAGATAGCAGCTTGAATTTAATTTACGTTCGTGTTTATGAAGACTGATGAAATACAGAAGCGGGCACGTTTTGTTTGAAGTAGTCCCGCTGCAGTCCCCGGTTAAAGGGTATGCAGATCAGATACAGACGAAGCTCGACAAAAAATGTATCCAGTGCTAAAACACCCATCTTCCTCTGGCTTGCACAAATGTTTTCATTTGCATTTTAAGTTCCCGTTCAGGCTAGCTGAATGATACCGTGAGCCATTTTTTAAATTCACAAAATAAAAGGTGGCCAGACAAAGAGCAATAAATGGTGGAGTGACCGCAGAGCACTGCTCGTGTTTCTCCACGTGGGAGTTGAAAGGTTTCATTTGACCATCCCAAACGATATTCCCAAAGCAGAGCAAAAGAGGTGAGGGGATGAGGGCTGAGATGCATATCGATGGGGAAACACTTCATGCTGGAACATTAGTGATGCTGTGAGGATCTCTCTAAAGCCTCTCAACATTTTCTTTCCTGACCTTTTACTTGATGAGACATTTATGCACTCCTCTTTCTCAAGATCAAATGTCTGCCCTCCTCATAACGTCTTCTCTTTATATTCCCCCGTAACTTGCCGTGGTGCTTTTATGTTTGACAGCTTTTGTATGGACAGAAAGACATACAGTTAAGTGTTTTATTTAACTCTGGAACAAGGCTTTTAAACTTCAGTCAGTCGAACGCTTTTGATGAGATGAAACAGTGGCCCCAAATGACACCTCTGGACCCTTCGGGATCTCAATACGCTGCGTACGTGGTTGAAATAAAGGAGATGGGTATGTTTTTAAGGGCAAAATTGAGTAAAAGGGTTATTCAGTGGTAGAACAATAGTATATAGTGGTTTGGATTGCATTTGCAAGGATTTTGAATTGTTAGATTTAAAAAAAAAAAAAAAAAAAAAAAAATCAAGCAACATTTGCCCCAACAGCAGCCCCAAAGTCAAAGCAGTCAACTGTTTTCACAGCTGAAATGTCTGTTCTGAACAACATTCTCTACATAAGTTCACAGGACTCACTATTATTCATCCTCAAAATGCAGCCGGCGTTTTCATTTATTGACATCAGACAATTTAATTAAATGTTAAAAAAAAGAGTCCCCTTTTTTTACTAAGGGGCTGGTCATCCACCGGCCTCTAGCTCACACGGACCAAGCAGATGCTTCCCGTAATAGGAGCACAACAGGAAGTGAATTCAATTCAATTTGACCCGAGGTCTAATAGGACATCAAGTGGAAGAAGAAGGCGATTGGGTTTCACAATGGAAGCACATCTGTCTCCGTGCTTCCTTTCAAACCCACCTACCCAGTGATGTTGTTAGACTGAAATGAGGCGAGCACGCCCCGATGCATCATGGGCCGTTATCACATTCTCAGATGTTGCCACAAGGCCCAAGGGGTTGAGAGCAAGGGGCAAAGATTTGTTTTGCTTGATTGCATTTAATGCGCGTATTGTCATTGTACAGTTTCATTGCATTTGAAAGGGATTAGGAGGCTCTCGGGAAATAGTCGGGTGACCTTCAGGTCTCACCGGAGTGTATCGTGTCGGTGTGGGCAGCTGGCTGGAAGCTACAAAATCTTGTGCTTTTCAGCCAGAAGCAGTGAAGTCAAGTTCTGAGGTCCGCTACTGGATCAAGGAGTATTTCCTGCAGTTTTGTGACCCCATGTATGAATGTTATTTTAAAATAATTGTTGGAGAAGTTGATTCTAATTTCTAGAACTCTAACTTTTGGAACAAGAGGGAAAAATAAAACCCACATGCACTTAAACTCGATAAATTTTGTTGATTTGTGGCCTAATCAGTTTTTAAAAAGCAGTATTTGTACATTTATGTGTACAATTTCTGAAATTTGGTTTAATAAATTCAGTTTGAAATGATTAGTCAGATTCAAGGTCATTCATTCAATCATTCATTCATCAATTTGAGTTTTCACTTCTAAGTGTTCGGTAAAAAGTTTTTTTTTTTTTTTTTTGTTATTTATAACGTTACGCATTTGACAATTTTTTTTCTTTTTTTTAAGATCTACAGATGGATAGAAAAATCGCAAGACAATCTTATTGTCATTTTTTTTAGTTTCCTGGACAACAAAAATCTAAAAGTTACACCTGAAAATGGTGCAATCAAGAGCAGTAACACTGGAAATAGATAAACACCGATACATAACACATAAAAGCTGCACAAAACAGATTATATGCACTTATGAAAATTTAATATGTGCACACAGTGTTGCCAGATGGGAAATGTTGAAGTGTTATACCAGCGGCTCGAAATTATCGTATACTGAGGAAAATTATCGTACGTACCTAATTTGCGCTCATTAACAGAAATCGTGGATGATACAGCCCATAAAGTAGTTTCACCATTTAAAAAAAAAACCTGAGGAACAAACTCTCACTAGACTAGAAAAATGTTGGACCGTTGACTTCAGATCCAGAGTCAGTTCTTTTTAATTAGAGACGATGTAAAGATTCAGTGAGCATTTAGGCTCAATCTGATTCCAGATCAGATAAACAGCGAATCATATTCTCAGAAAAACACTTTATCAGCTGCTCTGAGAGGAATGAAGAACTCATCGTACATTTGGGGATTTTTTTCAGTTATTAATCTATATTGTACAGTGATCAAAATAAATGTACAACTACAATAATTATCATACATCTGGCAACAATGTGTGCATGTATTAAATAAACAAATATAACAGCAAATCTAAAACCACAAATGCCATTTCTCCTAATAAATCCCCCCAGCCACGATCCAAAACATCCCCAACATTTCAAATATTGTTCTTCCATCGTTGACACAGACCACCGTCAGTGGTCTGAAGATGAAGCTGAGCTTAGCTTAGCCATGCTAACAGCGGGCAGTCATTTCAGTTAGCCACCAAAACAGCATTTAAGGCAGCAGGACAGCTGAAAATCCAGCTGTGCTTGGAAGAATCCTGAAACGATCCATGGCTCAGTGTGACGAGACCCTGGTTTCCAGCGCTCTGTGGGCGGTTCAGCTTCAGCGTAGCGGTGGCTGGCGCCCCGTCTGCAGGCGCCTGTCTGCTGGCACCCCGTCTGCAGGGGCCCCGTATGCAGGGGCCCCGTCTGCTGGCCCCTGCTGGCCAGCTGAGGGAGCCGAGCTGAGCGAGGCAAGTTTATTTGTATATCACATTTTTATACACAAAGGCAACTCAGGGTGTTTTGCAAAGGCATTAAGATGAAAAGAATAGTAAGGAAAAAAACAGAATAAGAATACAAAGAAAATAGCCCAGTTGATCAAATCACAAAAAATAGATAAAGATAAAAAAGAAAAAAGTAAACAAAGCTGAGAATAGAAAGTAAAAACATTAATGGGAGCAGCAAAAAAGACTAAACAGAGCCACAGAAAAATCTCAGTTTCAGTCAAAAGTTTTCAGTTTAAAGTTAAAGTTGGAGCACATTTTGCATCAACAGGAAGTTTATTCCATTTGTGTTCAGAAGACTAGCTAAACGAATCGAATAAATATATGTGCACATATTAAATGAATATTACATTACAGCTGCTCTCAAACCAGCAAAACATCTAAAACTATTCCATTCCATTTTTAGTCCTCTCTATATCCTGATTTCTTTCACAGCTCCAGTATGACACAGTAGCATGGTTGACCGTATCCATTCATTCACAGAAAGTTCTCTTGTAAAATGGCTCTGGTTCCCCTCCAGTTCACAGCCATTTTCCCCGGTACAGAATGTACCAAAGCAACTGCAACACAACTGGGGCCATCTTTATGTGATTAATTATACAGGAGCATCAAAGGGATGTTGTTTAAAACAGCCAAGATGACTTCAGAATTGATAATTACAACTTGGAACAACGTATTTTACTGCAAAACCAACAACAGTCATTCACCTTTCCAACTATAGAGTGTCACGTTAATAAAACAGAGGTTTTTATTTTAAAACCTCTGAAATACCTCTGAAATAACAATAAAAGAGTAACCCGATGAACTGCCTAAACTCTCCGCTGATTTCCAGCGCTGAGTATGTGTTCATACTAGGGATGGAACAGTTACCGGTATTACGGTAAAGCGCGGTAAAATTTTATGCGATAACGATTACCGCTTATGTTTGACTTCATCTCATTATCGTGTTCGATTACCAGGATATGTAATATCAGCCTCATTTAAGTCTGCGAGCGACTTGTGACTGTGTCTCACGTGAATATGTAGCTTGTTACATCGGCATCGTAACGTAAGCATGGTGGAAAGTGGTGATAGCACGCAGGACATTTACCAACCCACTAAAAGAATGAAGTCCAAGGTCTGGACATATTCTGTTTTTTTTTTTGTTTTTTTTTTTGTTTGTTTTTTTAAGAATGCAGAGGGACACCTGGTGGAGGACAGTTATCCTGTCTGCAGAGCACTTGTTTACATTTTATTGTGATTTGTATAAGCAGCTTGAAGGAGCTAAGGCTAATGCTTCAAGCTACTGAGATGTTTGACCAAGAGTAACCTGGTCGACGCGCTTCGCTAACTCAGATTTCGTAAACGTTACTGTTGCGTGTTGATCGAAAAAGGGCCGTGACGATGTTCCTCTGATGCAGTTAAAATATTAATTTATTCCATTAACTGATCCGACAACCATAACGCTGGCAGTTAGCGCCACAGCGGTCAAAAACCTTTTCCTCTTCCGGGTCCAACAGCTAACCAATAACAGGCAGCTACCTTTATACCTGACCCTCAGGTAACAACACAGCGACACCCACAGACACACAGAGTGAACTACAATTCATAACAACATATTTGGCTCCTGTACAACTGTTTCTTTATTTGCACATTTATACGTATTTAAGGTTCAGCTAAAAGTCCAAAGTTTATTTCATTTGAACTTGCACTATAATTTTTGTTCCTGATAATTGTTTGCATATTTTGACCTACTATGGTTGTTCAAGTGTTTATCTAAATTTGCACCAGACAAATAAGCTCTGTTCCTGTTATTTGTTTTGTTCATTTAAAATAAAACCTCTTTCTGTGCCAGTTGTTTGCCCTTTTAATGTGAGATTTTGGCTTCTGATGTTTTAATCTGACAAAAAAATCACAAGATTTTGTGAAATTATTTACATGTGTTTTTAAGACATTTGTACAGCAATTAAGAATACCGCGATAATATCGTAAACCGTGATAATTTGGTCACTATAGTCTAGATATAAAATTTTCCATATCGTTACATCCCCAGTTCATGCATTAGGGCCCAGTTCCTGCTTCTACATGCTGCTTATACTGACTGCAGCTCTTGTGCTGCGTCACATCGTGTACGTTCCCTCCTCCACATACCAGTGTAACCCTCCCATGTCCAAGCGCACCTCCTCTAACCGCGCCAGCGACCTGAAATCGCTTTTTTCTGCTAAAGCGCGGAATAGAGCGCTCGCACTGAACAAACAGAACAGAAACTAAGGGTCGATTGTGCTCGGGCCAAATGTGAGTGCACCCTTAGATGTCTCTAGACGGTGCTTCCTAGCCAGTAATCAAATTTTCCTTCAAATGAGATTGAAACTGATAGATTAAAATAAAGAAAAAACCTTTGTGCTGCTTTAAAAAATAAACATATTAAGATGCGTATAGAGTATATGGTTCTTATTCTGTTGTAATCTGCTTGAGGTGATGGATCACACTGTTCATCGCTGATGATGCAAACCATCAGAAATTATATTATTGACTTCGCATTCACATTAAGCATCTTTAGTTCCCTCAGTCTACCTGTGATTAAGTCAACAGACGAAGCGGAAAGGCAACGTTACTGTTGCTGAAAACCTTTTTTTTTTTTTCCGGGCTGGCAGCAGGTGCTTGTGGAGCACATGGAGATGCAGCACTCGAGGTGCCTTGCTCAAGGCCTCCTCTCCTGTAGTTAAAAGAGGCAGTAGAAAGCATCGCACATTTACTTTTGAAAGACCCAGCAGGTCTCAAGATCCAAGGTTTGAGCTCAACAGCTCAAGGCTGCTACCCCCCCCCCCCAAACACCAGACACAGTTAAACAGATGGAACAAAGTAGCAGAAATGCTCTTCCAATAGCGATTTACTGTTTAAACACAGAAATGAACTCCTCCAGACCCTAAACGGCGGAGGGGTAAAAACACAGCTCTTTGATGCTGAAGTTGGCACGGGGAGACGTGCGAGGCGCGTACTCTCTCCCTTCCCCCGGGGCGAGGATTAGCGGGCAGAGTCTCACGGTTTTGTTGCGTCGTTGTGCGACTGGTGAAACACACGGGCAGCGGCGGGACATTTCAGTTCACCGGCGTTTGGACCCGGGATCGCGACGCGGACGGGAAGGAGACGGCCGGCGGACCGGCGCGCGTATTTGTCACCTGATCAGCTCCTCTCAAACGCGCACCCACGCACACACATTACACATTCCTGTGCGGTAGAGAGCTTTTGGGTCGATGGGGATCAGACAGTTCCTAAGTAGCCCCTCTCATCATTATAGTTAGACGAGCCTCCTCCCCCTCCTCCTCCTCCTCTGTGGCTGCGACTGCTCATTTGTAAGTGTGGGATGCTTCTCCGGCAGTAGCTTCATCTTTTGTTGCTGCCTCTGTTTGTCATTCACTTTATGGAGCCCACACACACACACACACGCACACACACACTGGTGGATTCCTCTCTTTTATTATGGGAATTCCAGGCACATGTGAGGGAGGCAGTGTGGCAGTCCAGATGCCCCTCCCCCTCCTCCCTGTGCCGGTAAACCCCCTCGTTCTCATGGGTCTCGAGCGCACCAAAGTGGGGGGGTGAGGATGGGGGGGGGAGAAGAAGAGAAGCACAGCTCGGTTAATTCTTCAATAACCTTTACCTAATCCCTCCCTTTCTCCGTGTGCCTCTCACTCCCTTTCCCCTCTCTCTTACGCCTAAAGGCTTTCAAGCAACACATCCATCCCCCACCTCTCTCTCTCTCTCTCTCTCTCTCTCTTTCTCACACTGGCATGCTCTCACACAGGAGTCTGCCTGAGCACGTTCAGAGAGAGAGAGAGAGATGAATCGAGCTGGGGAGCGTCGTTTCTTTCGTTTCCGTGTGTGTGCGGGTGTAAGGCGAGCGCTCTGACGGCTGTGTGCGCGTCCGTGCGTGTGCGTCTTGACTATCACCCGGAGCTAAAGCGGTGATTATAGACTTGAGACTAGGTGTGGCAAGATGGGGCGGCGTCACGGGCTTTGTCTATAGTCCTCGCGCAGCCCACCAACCGGGAGGAGGCTCCGGCCGTCTATCAGGGTCTGTCCCGGAGCCATGCACAGTCTGGGACGGAGAGAGCCGCTGCATGGCGCTGAGCCGCTCTCAGACCCGGACCCGAGCCGCGGGGCGTCAGAGAAGCACAAGTTCACCGAACTCAGAGGGATCGACCAATGAGAAGAAGTGAAGAGTCGCTGCTGTTCTCTGTTTGGGATTCATTCATTCTACTTTTTTTTTTTTTTTTGCAGCAGCACACGAGATCTTCTAAGCAGAACCACAGAGAAGAGATCAGATCTCTGTGGCACCCTGGAGACTAACGCAGACGTTTGGAGTGTATTTAATTCTGGGAATTCACAGAGATTCTCTATATATTTTTCTACTTTTAAAGGATGAGATTTCAACGATAAAACCACTTGGAATATGGGACTTTTAATCTATGATTTGGACCATGGGGACAGGCAACTCTGTGTTTGTGTTCAGCTCTGGCTAATCTTGATGAGTATGTTTATTCTCTTTGCTTTTTATGATGCCCTACTTCAGTTTCCCTGTTTTGTTTCTGTTCCTTAATCAACAAGTAGTATGCTGGAAAATGAGTTTAATTTTTTGAATTCTGCAGCCTAAGGCTGACGTCTTTGCAATTAATTAAATCATAGCATGGATGGAAAGCGCTCTTGTGTGTCATACCACAGTTGCAGATTATTGTTTGACCCCACCCCCCCAACTCAGTACACCTGGTTGAGGAAAGCAAACCTCCACCCACTGCGTTGTTTCGTTGACTCATCTATTCCTTTTCACAAACTCTAAACTTTAACTTTATGCAACGATGATAAGGTAACACAAAGAAAAGCTGTGTTTAAAGTGTAATCCTTCTCTTTTCTTCTTTCCCAGCTCTTGCAGGTAAAATCTCCCCGACCAGCTCCGACACCCTCTTCAGCTCCTCAGCGATGACAGCCAGGCCTTCCCCACCCAGCGTCTATCTGCCTGCCAGCCTCAAAATGTCCAACGCACAGCTGGCCTTTTTTTTGCGGGAGGCTCAGACCACAGGACAGTCAGTTGGCGGTGGCGGCGGCGGCGGCAGCAGGAGCGGCCCCAGCACCGGACACCCGCTGCAGCGCTCTGAGAGTTTTGTGGTCTTCCAGACAAAAGACCTGCCTGCCATCAACATCAGCTTTGGGCCTTTTTCCCAGGACCAGACGCTGTCCAAGGAGCTGCTGCAGCCAGCGAGCCCTCTGGATATTCCAGGCCAGCTGACAGTCAGCTGGAAGGTCCGGGCCTTCATCGTCCAGGCGAGGGTCTTCTCCAACAACCCCACGGTCCAGGTGCTGTTCTACATCGCCGGACGTGACTGGGACGACTTCAAGGCTCAGGAAAACTTGCCATGCATCCGCCTGCACGCTTTCCGGGATGTCCGTGAGAGCAAGACGTCCTGCCGCCTGAAAGGGAACCTGGCGCAGTGCTTGGCCCAGCTGGAGCTGCCCCCGTCCTGGTTTAACACAAACGTGGCCCCTCTGGGCAGGAGGAAAGGCTCCGGCGACGGGCTCCTGGACGGGCTGACCAGCGAGACCCTCCAGGCCGAGCTCTACTACACGCTGCATGAGCCGAACGTGGAAGGGGAGTGCAGCGAGGGTGTGGGTCATCGAGGTGGCGGCGGGTCCAGGGGAGAACCTCAGTCACAGCACCCTCTGCTGCGCATCGGGAGTATCAGCCTCTACCAGGCCAGTCAGGAGCAGCAGCTGGTGGATAAGCAGTTAGACAAGAACATGTTCCTCAGGCTGCCTGAGAAACCCCTGAAACCTGGAGAGACCCTGAGGATCCTCCTGTACCTGATGCCCAACTCCACCGTAGAACAATTCACACTCAAGTAAGTCTCCGTATTTTTACGGTATACCAACGCTCCAATTGCCTCTCAGTGCATTTTTCCAGCTCTTGATGTCTCATTTAATGTTTATATACTGAACTAGTTTATTAGATGCACAACAGAGGCTCATTAAGTAAATTTTCCTGTTTACTTGCAGTCATGTGCAAAAGAATTATGATGATGATTGGACAGTACAAGCAATTTTTATCCTCTCAAACTGCTGTTTTTTTTTATAATTATACTCACACATAATATCCTTCAGTTTATCTAAGGTTTGGGTTTAAAGCAGTAGAACGTGGATGATGCATCTTGTGAAGTTCATATACAGTTGGCTGGTATGAAATACATACCCTGACCACTTAGGTGGTCAGTGCACCAGTTAGCACGGCGCCAGATGTCCCATCACAGCCCTGATATTCAAACCTCATCCACAGCCACATGATTCGATAAAGGTCTTTACATACTCTCCAGATTAACTGCAGTATAAGAACATGCTATAGATGTGTGTGTGTGTGGCCAAAGTCCAGCAGTCCATGCAGTATTCTCTGTTTGAGGCTCTAAGTACATGACTTGCATTGTCATTTACGTTCATTATGGCCCTGAAGAGACAGATAAGCACATAATCACGTATTTCATCCTTCTCATTAATTTCCTCTTTGCTGAACTGAGATGTGCCTGCAGTAGTTAAAGTCGGCTGTGATAAAGAAGAGGGAGTTAAAGTGCAACGACTCTGTAAGATTGCACCGTGTGAAATGGGGCTACGTGAGTAGAAATGGCGCTTTATTCTATGAATAGTTTGCAGTGAACTTCAGCTCAGAGTGGTGTGTGTTTAAAGGTCAAGTGATGGTTGGAGATCATGGAGATGCTTTTCTGCAGTACACCATGTTGTTTCGTAATCTTGAACATGCGCAAATGTGATATTATTTGTTTCCCTTAACATATTTTCCCAACATGCTGCTCGTGCAACACAGGGGAATATTTAACTTGATTGATAAGAAATATCTTTGATTCGATGACATCAGATTTAGTCATTTGTAACCATACGTAGTGCTGGGTGGTATGACTAAAAATGTATATCACTGTATTTTTCAAAATTATATCGGTTTCACGGTATATCACGGTATTTTTCAAAATTATATCAGTTTCACGGTATATCACGGTATTTTTCAAAATTATATCGGTGTCACGGTATATCACGGTTTTTTTTTTTTTGAAGGCACAACTGGGTGTTAACCACATTTTCTAATCATTTGGAGGAATTGCTGTAGTAATTTAGCTTAGAATGACCTATTTTACTGTCACAAGGAGTGAATATTGTAGAAAAACCTTCATATCTACACTAGTATTAATACAGGTCTGCACGGCCTCACAAAATGATAGTATTTACAAAGAGGTGGTACTCGTGGTTCTGAATAAGTGAAGGAATCAGAATGCATGATAGTTGCAGTTAAAATACAGAACCCTTTAATTTTTCAAATTTTGCAAACAACTTGAAAGAACATATTTTTGTAAAAAATCAATATTAACTACACAATGTAAACAAAGTTCTAAAGTTGTAGCCGCGGGAGGCAAGACCAGCCTGGTGTTGCCTCCAGACCTACAACTTTAGCTCAGCAACATTTGCAAGATTATTGTAGTTTTTTTTTGGACGTCGTCTTTTTTAAATCCAAAGAACTTCCACACGACAGACACGGCTCCTCCTTTAGGAAGAAGTTCCTCAGTCTCATGTTGCCGTTCTGGAGCTTCCACTTCGGGACTTTCGCTGTTTGCAGCCATCACCGTTTAACCATAAACTAGTAGCGTGTTGTGCCTCCAGTGCAACTGCAAAACAGTCCCCTGTAAAACAATGTTCTGCGGCACTTGCGTTCCGCCGCGCGGCGTTTCCAACTTTGTGTACGCTACAGTACATACTCACCGGTATTACAGTATATTGAAAAATTCATATCATAAACACCGGTATTCGGTATGAACCGGTATACCGCCCAGCACTAACGATACGTTTCTCAATGTATTGATTGACTCAGAAGCTATTTTCCCGGGTACGTGCCGCACATCTGGTGAGAGTTAGATGTGATGTGGATAGTTTGTCACAAACAGAGACCTCACTCTTACTGTCACAATGTCATTGTATATATTTATTTTCCTTCTTTTTTTAAAACAATCACTTAAAGATTCTTTAAGTACCCTTTTGGAGTGTTACCAGCTCCTGCCAGCTTACATTTTATTAAAATGCACTTGAATATATTACATTAAAAAAAAAAAATCGGTTTTGCAGATCCTTTAAGTGAGATCATGGCTGAGGGAAGATGTGAAAGGACGTAATAGCTCATAGTGTCTGTAGCATCTCTGACTAATAGGCATTCATTAGCGGTTATTAATTTGTGCTGTGTTTCTGCAGTTTCTTGGCAGAGCTCCTTATAAGTTTGCGTAGCGACTCAGCCATTTTTGACACCTCTGTATTTCAGTTCTAGAACTTTTCACTGTTTTCTATAGAGCACATTCTCATCATTTATCCACGCTCTTATTCTAAGTTTATAACTGGAGAGCAGCAACGACAGCTAAGGTAAAAGGTGTTTGTCGGTGTTAAATTTCTGAGTTTGACCGTTTGCCTGGAGGAGACTCGGGTCAGCTCTCTGGTCTCAGTTGTCTACACACTACCTAAGGTTAGAGAATAAATAATAGACGAAGCTTGAGGAAAGCCTGTAGAAGTGTCGAGAAGAAAAAAGAACCTGCAGGCACCCGTTATCAGCTAACAGGAACGATGATGAAACACACTGTAAACGTGATCACTGTAATCTCTCAAAGACCTTGATGTACAGATTATTAATTAAACCACTTTTTTTTCCCAAAGACAAAGTTAATTCTCCCTGCAGATATGATTAATCATGAATCTGATACAGTAAATCATTTCATAATTAATAACCCAAAGAGATAAATATATATACCGTTTGTCTTTGATGTCGTGATTTTATGGTAATAAATGAAACTCGTGGTTATTTTGTCTGTTGATCAGTGGTGCCAGCACCATATCAGTTGCTGTACTGCTGTAAAAATTCTTACTTTGTACTCACTCTGAACTTATTTTATGTATTGTTCTGACATTTTATGTTACTTGTCTCTCCGTTGCAGAAGAAATTCAATTCAAATTCAAAAATACTTAATTTTCCTTTGGGGGAAATGAAGTAAATTGTTGCAGTAGCTGTCATGATTTAAGTCTCTTCAATGATTCATTTTAGAAGGTTCCAGCTGTGTTCAGGAAGGATCTCCTGTAGCATCTGTGTTGGAGCAGATCTGAAGATCCAGATATAAAGAGCATGAGTGTTGTGTCTCCAGTCTGTTGTCTGGACTGCAGAGTCATCTGAGTATTTCTGCAGATGACAGGACTCTGACTGGCTCTGGCAAGTCTGAGTGCATCCCAGTCTGTAGCCTTATAACAACCCCCGCAGAGTTTCTTCAGCTTCCTGTAACTTCCTCACGTTCCTTTTGGTCACAAGTTGCCTCTGGATGATGGGGTTGCTTATTTTAAATTTTCAAATTAGTACAATTTGCAGGACTCTTCCCTCCCTCTCTGCTGTGCTTCAGCTGTGCCTCCAACACCTGCTACAGGAAGCTAAGCTATCAGTGATTGACATCAGAAGAGCTCTTGTGGCTTTTACTGCCTGATTTCATTGTGTCTCGAGGAATTCTTGCTTCCTGATCCCACAGAATAAAGAAAAATAACTAAGGCCACTTCAAACACATTTTACAGGTTGGTGACATTTTCCATATTGAAATTATGTGCCGGGACCATGGAAGCAGTGCAAATATTAATTCAGTAAGCTTATTTGTTTTAGAGGGCATCCAGATTTAATGTGTTGCTGGACACATGATCCAAAAAGTCCACGTTTGCTGCTAAGGTATTGAAGATAAAAAGGCTTGCCCACCTACATCTGTATTTGGAGAGCAGCTTACCCAGATACTTTCCCTGTATTGCTATGTGCACGCCCCTTTTCAGGTGACAGTAACCCATCGAATTTGACTGGCAGTCGATACAATTTCTGAGTTGTTGTTACTTTACATTTATATGGTGCGTAAATCGTACGTCCTGTCAGGCAAACTATTACAGTGGTACCTCTATTTATGTAAATTAATTGGTTTTGGAAGTAGTTTCGTTACCTGAAAATTTCGTAAGTAGAGACCATGTTTTCCATGTAAATGCTGTAATTCCATTCCAAGCCCCCCAAAATTCAGGCATACATTTTTTCATAAATCATAAAAATGCATCAAAACATGTATAAATACATGTTACAATTAGATTACTGCACAATAAACATAAAATGAGAGTTGTACATAATAAAAAAAACAAAGAAAAAAGTAAAGAATAAAAATTATGTTCATTGCTGTCGTCGTCCCTTTTTCTCTCTCATCAGTGGTTTTTGCCTGACGTTTTGTAAAGAACCGATCCAAGGACGTTTGCTTTTGTCGGCTTTTAACAATCCTTCGAAAATGTGCAAGGCAAACATCATCATAATGAGCGATAGCCTGTCTAGTGAACACTTTTTCTGGGTGATTCTTTTTAACAAATTCAGAAACTTCATGGAATTTTCCTAAAATCTCAATGGGAGACCAGGAAGATGCTAGCCGATAGCCAGTGGCAGAGCAGCTACAAGTATGTTTACGTTCGGTAAACTCAGGGAGCTGCGAGTAGCAGCGCGTACTGTATTTTTGCCTTTCGTATCCTGAAATTTCTTTCGTAACAAGAGGGAATATTTTCCCGTTGAGACGTGTCGCAACCTGAAAATTCCGTATGTAGAGACGTTCCGTAAGTAGAGGTACCACTGTATATAATGTTTGTCACAGAACATGTCAGCCATTACATGGAAAACCCTTAGATGGGACATGGTCTGAGCACAGAGGCCTTTTCAGGAGCAGTTTAGAGAAGAGACAGTGTGCTGTTACAGATTCAGTGACAGTAGCAGGTGTGTGTTTCTTGTTAAAAGTGATACTGTGGCTGGTTTTGGAGAGGCAGCCGCTCTCTTTTTGTACCGGACCGGCATTCTGCCTCGGGATCATTAACCGGAACACAGTTCTGGAGAACTCTGGCAAGTAGCATGAGCGACTAAAACAGAGACCTTTTTTTTCTTGTTGTTGTTTTTTTCCAGCTGCAATATCTTATTCATTGGACAAGATTGGGGTGGCTCTCCTCTGTAAGACTGAATGTCACCGTGGTTAATAAGCAGGCAGGTCTGAAAAAACAGGCATAAGCACATAATAAGCCCACCTCATTACCTGCAGCATTCAGGAAAAAAGAGAAGCTTTTTCCCGTCACAGTATGTGGTCTCCACAAGACATGCTTATGTCATGTATTTTTGAGGCAGTCCTGATTATTGGAAATTGCATTAGAAGCCCCAGGATATATATTACAACAAATATGACAATGAGTTCTTTTCATTAAAGTTACCACGTTCTGCCTCATCCTGTTCCCTTTTATTCAAAGGAACAAACAACTGTTGAAAAGCCAATTTCTTGGTAGCGGATGTAATTTTTGAAGCCTGTTTGGAGGATTTGTGATGAACTCAGTACTACGAGCATGTTTTCATGAAATCAGCAGAGCCCCGAGGGTGGCTTACATCTCATATTTATTATTCAGTGCTTTTTGAGTTCATCTGTGTCTCAACACAGCGTTTTAAGACACTTTCAAAAGGTCTCATTTTACCTGGACAAGGATAATGCTTTTCTTTTTTCTTTTTCTTCATTTTGCCTCCAAACTCTCAGGAACCTCAAAGATAACAGTAATATTTCAAATGTATTATCTAGTGTCAGACACGGCGTTGCTTTCTCAGAAAGTTCTGACAGCCTTTTGCAGACTCTCAGGGAAATATACCTGAGTCTGAGATCTTCACTAAGAGTGAGTATTGGCAAGGACCTCACAATACGATATGCATTGTGATACTTGGGTCATGATATGATATTTCCACGGTATTGCGATATCGTGATATATTGCGATATTCTACCCAGTTAATATCAAAATTAAAAGTAGAGATGAAAAATCAAGTTGCTGTATATGTTCATCAGATGATATTGATCATTCAGAGGACAAACTGAGTCAAAACTATTTGCTTCAAAACAAGCTATTTATTGTTTATTATTAGTGTTTTTGCTCATTTAAGTGAATGAATGAATTTACAAAAAAATCAATATTAGGAGAATTCATTCATTCACTTAAATGAATGAATTTTCCTAAAAAATCGATATTAGGAGCTGAAAAATCGATATTACATGTCGGGCGACTGAAAATCGCGATATATCGCCAAATCGATTTTTTTTTTCACACCCCTAATCTTGACAGGGTAAAGCATCCTGGGAATCTGTCAGTCAGCATCTGGTGTGACAAGTTTTTATACAATCCAAAGCAACGGGGGTTTGGCTGACCACATAAGCGCCTGCATACCGCTGCGGGCTGCCCATCATGCTTTGCAGCGTTGGAAACGAGGAGTGATGAAACCACAGAGTCAAAGAGGAGCTGGACAGGCAAGAAGAAAACCTAGCCGGTGCCTCTTGAGTGACTTGCCTCAGTAGGGTGTAAATTATCTGATTCTGGAGGCCAAGTCTCTTTGTGCATCGAGGGAGTTGATTAAAAATGCAGAGTGTGTCTTTAAAGATGAATCAAGGTCCTCTTCATCCTCCGCTGACTCCCCTTCGCCAGTCCTTCATTCCTTCCATTTTCTTCCCTCTTCGTGATCCAGCTTCGGAGACTCATTTTTGCCGACGTTGGCATGCGAGCAGAGAGAGGGCCCGGCCTCTGCACGGCCACGTGTGGAACCTCCCCCCCCCCCCCCGCTACGCTGCAGTTACGTCAAAAATGCAAATTGTGTGTCGTCAGGAGGGTACGAGATGCGGCAGGAAAGGGAGAAGTGGCGCGTCACGTCTAGTCACCCCAGCCATGCAGAAATAATGATGTAATGATGTCTGGCAAGGATCACACGTCCTGACGTGAACTTTGAAGAGCCGTGCTGACGTGGTTCCTCAGAGGAAAAGGTCACTGCAAATATTAGTTTGAGCGATTATCTTTATTTTACAAAGAAATCTCTCTGTCTTGATGTGAGGGGTCTCTTTCAGGATGATAATCCCCTCATCCTGCAGGCATGAGAGGCACTGAATGGTTTGTTTAGGTTAGAAAATGCCGTGAATCATGTGATGTGACCTTTGCAGTCTGCACATCTCAACCCAGCTGAATATCCATTAAAGATTTTGGAGTGAAATACGAGCACCTTTGGAAAAACGCTGCGCTTAGGTGCCCCTCCACCAACGCACGTACACGCGCACTTATAAATCTTCATCGCTGAAACTGCTAAAAGAAAGCAACATGTACGGTATAAAAGGGGAGGAAAGACGAGCTTCGCGGCCAATCAACCAGATCTGTTTTTCTGGTGGCACTAAAATGATGTATTGGTCCAACAGTAGATATGCGCTGGAACAGAACTGAATCGAGTTGAAACATATACTTTATTCTTCACAGAGTGAAAGGAAATCTATCCATCCATCCATAATGTCTAACTGCTTCAGTCCTATCCAGGGTCATGGGAGGCTGTCTCATTCACCCTGGGCAGATCTGTCGCAGGCCACAGAAACATTGGATGGGTTCGATTTATGCAAAAAAAAAATTAAAAAAATAAAAAATTCCACATTGTCTGAAAAATGGAGACCAGGAGAAAGAGAAATCATCGGCCACTTCACCCGTTTTCCCTCCATTTGATTTTCTGCTCTGTTTAATTTCAACATAATGCAGCTTGACAGTGACTTTGTGGCACCCGTGCAAAAAGCGTTGCGCTTTTTTTTATTTACAAAAAAAAAAAAAAAACAAAACTGCAGTTTCTGCTGGTTTGCAATCTGACAGATCATTAAAAACTTACTGGGTAAAGCATGTGTGGTGCGATACCATGTGGCACAACATGGGCTTTAATCCCTGAATTTGTTAATTTTGCCATCTGTGAACACTCAAGGGTATTATTTTTATTCCAACAAACCATTGCCGTTGCCAGTGATGATTATTTCCACTTTGGGTTGCCAAAGGGCTGTGGCTGATGAAGAGCTTTTTTTTTTTTTTTTTTTTTTTTTTAATCTCCAAATGGGGACTTTGTTGCAGGATACAAAAAGGCTCATGCTCACGTTTTCAAAAAGCAGCTCACTGCATTCATATGGCTTTAATGATGAGTTGCCAAAATACATTTTGTTTACTCGCAGTCCTTTTTGTCAGTTAAAAGTTAAAAAGTCGTCACTGCTGTGCACAAGCGTGGACTGTATTCCTGTCATCCTTGGCGTGACCCGTACAAAGCTCTTGCAAGCAGTGCAGTGCTGAAGAGCCCCCGGTGCAATGTCCAGTATTCAAATGCCAAGGCTCCAAATAAAGGCTTGAGGATAGGAAGTAGTGCAGAAACCAGGGGAAAGTGACCCACATTCAGCAGAAGTGGCTTCATCCCCAGCAGCTAGACGGTCGCACGCACCTCTCAGGGAACACAGCGACTCCCTGACTTCAGCGGCGGCGTGCTGCCAGCTCTGCCATGTCATTGTCGCTGTCATAGCCGGCTCGTCTTCTCGTGACGCGTCAATAGGAAATGTCAGAACCTCTTGCTGTTGATCATGTCCACGTTCAGATCATATGTCTTGAGTGGCAGCGGCCCCACCACGGGCTGTCGCATCAGGACGCATCGAGTGGCGAGGAGAGCTGCGGTTTATCAGCTGTCGGACCAGGACAGCCGTGCTTGCATCACAGCGCTTTCATCTCCACAACACAATCTAGCCTTTCCGTAAGTCCATATCAGATTGCACCTCTGTTCCTTCTTCCTCAACTGTGAACAAGTCATTTGAGGTCAGGAATCGGGAGGGGAAAGTGTTTGTACCATTGTGAACTCAAAGTCCTCTGAAACAAATTGCAAAAAGGGAAAATACCGCATGTGCCAAGATTTTAATGAAATGAGCTGTTTTGAGGTTGAGTTAGTTTCTTATGCTTAAAGAAAGTTGCATGTGTCAGCTTCCTTTGCCTGGCGAAGTGCAGATATTTATGCAGGTTTCCTCCCGTCCTTGGCTATCACTGAAGCAACTGAGCTCTTTTTTAACCTCGATTAGACAAGCTGAGTAAGTATGATGAGGTAATTCTTGTTTAGCTGTTTGAAATATTCTTCTAATAAAATCCCCAGGACATTTTTTTTTTTTGGCATATTCATCTTGTTTAGGGGTTATCACATACTTTGTCTGCATCTGTATTCTGTCGGTGTGGTTGACTGCGTCGTTGACGCCACTGAGAGGTGAAAGCGGAGTAAAAGCAACAGGCGATGTGTCCAGAAATCCACTCATTCCTTCGGGAACCTTTGTCACCTCTGACACAGATGCAGAACTTCTCCAAATGGTGCTTTTCCTGAAGTGTAATCTGCCAACGACGTGTTGAAAAAGATCCCAGCTCATATATTCCGACGCAATGCAACCTAGCACAGCATGAAGGAGTTATAAGCTATCAGTTCAGTTGTGTGGCCATCTAGTGGCGTTTTATGGGCTTCAAGGGTGAAGTGTTACGAGAATAACTTCTCTCCCACAGCAGCGACGAACTGGCGGTGACCAAACTGGTCATCGCCAACATTAGCATGAAGCTAACGTGTCTCGTGAAGGTCTGACAAAGAGCCTGACGATCCGAGACTCATGTGTCGAGTCAAGGAAGAACTTTGATATCCACTCCCTCAGCTGTGGGAAGAAAATGCCGAACATCTTTAGTTCTGGGTTTGATTGAAAGATGACAGAGCAGGTAGTGCATCGCTGGCCATCTGGCTGTGTAGCTTCTGACTGGTAAGGGAGCCCCTGTTGACCCCCACGCAAGAAATGAAGTGCCTCCAGGTGAGCGTCAAACGCTGTCAACAGCCGGGAAGGTTGTCTGATGCCTCGCATTAGTTTCAGGCTGAACGTGTCGATGCAGAACGTTCAGGGGCAGCATGCTGGGTGGTGGACCTACACAGCTGCCTCCACAGTTTCCAGATGTGAGCCTGACTGGGAGTCTGTTAGATGTGTCGTGAAAAGTTCTTATGTTCTTTGTGCCGTTTTCAGAAACCGCTGGTAGTGATTTTTACACGATGCAGAATGCCGCATGTAGCGTGCAGATCTATGCAATCTGCAGCACGCTAAAAAATACCCAGATGACATGCTACCTCCAGAGAAATTTCCTGGATGTAACTGACCATCCCACCCTCCATACTGTATCCCATAATGCAGCGGGCCACTACAGTGGAAGCCAGTTGCTGTGACCAGCTCCCAGTTATGACTCAGTACATCTATCAGTCTAGCTACATATTGCTTTTGCTTTAATATTTATTCTTTGACAGGTTTTTCTATATATAGTAGCTTCCAGATAGGCTCATTGGTTCGTCAAAAGTTCTCTCATCAGGCTGATCATCAAACACAGGCAGAAAAAACTATATTTTGTGTACTATTCTGCTTTTCCAGTGCACATTTGAATATTGTAAGATCCTCCTGCACACTGTTAATTTATAGAAGGAGCCTGGGAGATAGAATAACAGAAGCTCAGTGCTGCACATTTCCTCAGTCTGCAGGGTAATCAAACAAGCAGTCCTCAAAGGCTATTTTTCATTTTAATGCACAGGCTTACATTAACTGTTTTATCTTTGCAAATTTGTTTCCTTGAGCTTTAATCGAAAGTGCTTTTAAATCTTTCGATCACCAAATGTGTTTGTTCTCTTTCCAAATGCATTTCATTGTTCACTTTCAGACAGGTTTATGTTCCGTCTCCCAGAAAATGTGTTCAGTCGTGTCGCCGTTGTGAAATATTATGTTTCTTACGGAATAGAGATGTGCTTTATTCGTAAGTTCTTTTTTTCCTGCAGCCACAAAGCACCGCGTTTATGCAGTTTGGTTTATGTAGTCATCGCAAGTTTGCACTTAACGTCAAAACTTTCAATGACAGTGAGAGAGATGGAGAAAAGTGAGGCTTCGATATTCAAGGGCCAGCGTGAAGGTTCTAATATAACGGAGAATAATTGATTGAAGTGACCCATTAAAGAATCTCGGCTTGGTCACCGGAGATGTTAATGACCAGCAGGAACAGCAGCTGATGCAGTGGGTTGCTGGGTGAGCCATGAGTTTAATCATCCGTCAGTCATTTCAATGAATCCACCTGCAGCCTTGAAGCTTCACAGTGATGCCACGTTTAAATCAATTCTGTCATAACTATAACATCCTCATCATCACCCACACATTGCACATGTTGGTTGAAAATTGCATCAGGTCACCATGCGAGCTGATTTTTGAGTATCTTATGTAGGATATCTAACCCTGGACCCAGGCACCACGGCGGGCTGCGAAGAATGTAAATGTTACTTGCACCCCTTTGTCCGATTGTCCAGTCAAGTGTCTTATTATTTCCTCACCAGAACTCACTAATAATTGATAAACTATACCTTAATAGTGAAAATTTAACCAACAACGCACCATCACATGTTTCAAGAGCACTGATTGATTTTTGCTTCACACGGACCAGTAATTTTTCAAACATATATTTCAACATAGAATTATGGGTATGCTTCTTGAATAATACAAACTTACCAGGAGACGGATGGAGAGGTCAGCTCTGCTGGAGCAGTGCCTTCACGATTCACGATGCCTTCAGATGTGTCAGTCGGTTCACAACGTTTTGAATCAGATTCCTTTAAAAGGTAAAAGAAAGCACAGCTGTTGCATCGAGTGTTTAGTATTCGAGTACAGACCCTAACTTTCTCCTGCACTTATGTATCACCCTGAAAAACGTACCGTGTTTTTGGTGCCACTGCACAACTTTGGTGAATTTCTATATAACAGGGACCAAATATCAAAGAGCCATTTTATTTTTTTAAAGGATTTCTTCTTTCTTTGAAGTTGGATTTATTAAGTTACAGCAGACAGCGGTCAGCACATATCTAAACTGCCACTCAGTAGAATTTAGGTCTAAATAGCTGTCGAAAAACATTTTTTTCTCTTTTTTATAAATTGCTGCAACTGTAATTTTAATGCATGTATTTCCATCAAGGAGCCTTTATTTTTTATATCAGTCAGTAATGCACCTTATTTATGTTTATGTGAGATATCAAATAGGTTTGTTTGATAGCTTTACAAAAATGTTCGAGATGCTTGCCAGTAGTTTTTAATTGGAAAAAATAAATATCTGTATATTTAAAGAGTCAAAACAATCTAATGTGATCACCAAATGGAAAAACTGTCCCTTTGTTTTGGGCTGCTTAAGTTTGGGATCACAGACTCAGATCAGAGTTATCCCAGTTCAGCTTCGTTATCTCCACCCAGTTTCTCATCATTCTGCATGTACCTGTGAAGGGAGCAACACAAAGCTGTAGGACAGATCAGAAGAGGCACAGGACTCAGCGAGGGTGGCGGAGCCGCCCACTAAAATCTGGTGCTGAGATGGGAGCTGTTGTTCTTCTATCTCTGTGACATTTGACCAATGAATGTCACATTAAGACTCCAGGAAATTGTTTTTACTTGTTAGTAACTGGCAAAATATGTGTTCTTGAATTATTCATGCTTTTGTCGAGGAAGGCAGTGAAATGAAACAGGACTGGGGCTAGACTGCCTCAAATATTTATTGAGAGAAAACAATTGAGCATCTTGATAAGTCTTCATTTGGCTCAGGGTTTTTTTTTTTTTTGGCGTTTTGTCCTCCAGTAGAGCAACAACGTAAAAATGTTTTTACCAGAAAACACATCTGGAGCATCTCTCTGGACAGATGATCCTAAAGATTAACTTCAGCACTGAAAAACTCGTAAGTGCCACTGCTTAACTGCAGTCCTGCATGAAGAGTGGACCAAATTACCCCACGTGTCTGGAGGAGACTGATTAATCCATCAAGAAGTGTTTAGTTGCAGACACTGCTGCTAAATGTGCTGTAATCAGTTACCGAGCCCGACCGAGGATCTGCTCCTCGATGCAGCTGCAGTAGGCGTTGAGCTACTTCGAGTTTTATTCAAGAAAGAAATAAGCGACAGAAATCACCGTTACGTTGTGTCTGACAGGTTTCGTGTGGCATCACGTCGGAGAAAATGCAATAATGTGGACAATCTCACATGGACAATATGTAAAGATAGATAAGCAGGGAGTGAAACATCTCCTGTTAGGGGTTATCATATTCCCCTGTCGGAATCAAATTTATGGCCCCTCTTTCCTATATTAGATCATTTCCTACCTGCACCAAGCAGCCCTTCTGCACAACGTACAGCCGTATGTTGTTATCTTCAAAACAGTCGGGGGGGGGATTTAGGGCACAAAAATAAGATCAGATTGTTCCCACTGCAGGCAGCGTCCATTTACTTGCCCCCTCCCTCTTTCATGTTGTCACAGAAAAAAAAAAATGACAGTGTTTTTGTTACTATCTCTCCCCGTTACCCACCGTTTTCCTATTTTTTTTCTTTTTTTTTTTATAATGTCTACCAAGAGATATGCCGAGCCAGTGTGTTGTGACAGGCACGGCTCCACGCAGCATGAAGGATCGTGCTGCCCAGTGGGTTTCAGCGTCAAAGGAGGCAGCGGCGTGCAGAAGCTGCATCTTTCCACCGCAGCTGACCTCTGGTTTTAACGATGCGCTCCCGGTCTTGAGCAAACGTTCTTCGCAGCTGGTATTCACAGAGCCGAACATGAAATCCTCTCCACAAAGATCAAGTTGATGGACTCTTTGCTGCTGTGTTGTGCAGGTCACACCCAGTTGGCCCGACTCGCCTGAACTGCTTTTGCTTTGCATTGATCTAAAAAGAACAGCGGTCCCCCTGCAATTTGTCCTTTTTGAGCATTTATTAGGTTCCAACCATGCAGCCGTAACCTTTTCAGAAGAAGCAGGGATTGTTGGTAGTAGTAAAACAAACTAATAAATATAAAAAATAAAAAAAAAACGTGGTAATGGCTGGTCAGTCCCAATATGCATGCTATGCTCCTTAGAAGCATTGCTCCTCCTTTTGAATGTAATGGAGGTAATGATAAATTAATGATGGGTAAAATAATGTATCGCGAGCCCCCGGGGAAGACTCAGCGGGAGGAATTCGGACAAAGACGCGGTTCAGTTAATGCACGGTAACCGCGGCAGCCCTCCAGGACAGCTAATCTAATAACTGTAAATGCATCAGTTGGTTGTACTTCTCCTTCTGGCGGCACCGCCATCATCACCGTATGACTCGTCAGTTTTTACTCTCCAGACGTTTCCGCTTGAAACCGAGCGGCCTTCATTCCTCTGCGTGCATTAATGTACTCCAGCAGCAGAGAGCTTTTAGCTCGATGTGTGGCACTCCGGTGCCTGCCAATACCGTCTTGGCAGATAATCACAAGAGAGGTCATATTGCCTAAATGAATAATATTCCATTTTACTGAAGGACAATAGCTTATGTTGGAGGACTGAGGAGAGTTTGATTTTAAGCTGGTTTTTGGCCCCGGATTCTTCCACTTGGCACATCGACACCTGGCTCCACTCTCGTCTTTTTAAGGAGAATTTAAGATGAAGGTCTACAGTGATTACCTGGAATTTGGCACTAGCAGGGCAACCTTTGGCTGCCCAAAATACTGCAAGGCTCCAGCAATAGCTCTTTCCTCAGGTGCACTAACCTGCAGCAGCGCTATGTATTATAGATGACTTTCAGGTACGACAGGCTGCAAGGCGGTATGGATGTGCAGCCTGCTTTCTTATGAACATATACAGAGTCATAACCAGTGTTTTATATGTGGCTCAAATCTCCTCTGGAAATAACCTTTGTTAGAGATTGCATGTGAGCATATGCAGTGTTATTAACCCTTTACTGGGTTTTTGGTAACTTCAGTGTTCATACCAGCCTGGTCACTAGGGGCGTGAAAAAAAAATCAATTTGGCAATATATCGCGATATAATATCGATTTTTCAGCTCCTAATATCGATTTTTTTAGGAAAATACATAAATGTGCAAAAACACTAATAATAAACAATAAATAGGTTGTTTTGAAGCAAATACTTTTGACTAATTTTGTCGTCTGAATGATCAAAATCATCTGATGAACATATACAGCAACTTGATTTTTCATCTCTACTTTTAATTTTGATATTAACTGCGTAGAATATCGCAATATATCGTGATATCGTGATAATATTGTATTATGCCCCAAGTATCATGATGCATATCGTATTGCGAGGTCCTTGCCAATACTCACCTCTACTGGTCACATCACAAAAGTAAAAGACAGTCTTTTAATTGTCTCCAATACTGTATGGTTGATTAATGAATTAACCCTTTAAGCGCCAAAGTCGCAATATTGCGACAAGCAGCATTGCTGACTATAACAGGCTGTATTTATAAATGTGATGCCGAATCTTGTTGCTACTTTTCACCAGGAGATGGCGGACATGTGTGCCTGTAATCTGAGAACCATTTTTGGTGGTGGTGCTATTCAAAGTTTTAGCGTAAAATGAGTTTGAAAAACACCCTCCGGCACAGAGACGCGCAGCGCAGCAGTGGTAGAAATGCTGATTGTAGCGAGAGCAGAGCAGAGCGAAAGTGTGTTTTTTTTTTACTTACTTACGATGTCAAGAGGTTGGTTTACCGTCCACGAAGTACTTTGTCAGGTTCTGGCTAACTCAGATTCCGAGGAGGAAGACATGCAGTTGTCCAGTGAAGCAGAAACTGACATTAGTAGTGACGACGAGCCCACACGCCATAGTCCACCATCAGTACATTGTATAGCGGATGCTTCATCTCAGTGTTGCCGGAGTGGAAACATTCTGCGATCGTCAAGCAGGTCGAGGTGTTGGGGGGGGGGCTCATAACACTGCAAATATGGAAAAATGTAGCAGGGGATGAAAATAACCGCGGTTGTCCTGGCAACGCGGGAGAAGCCACAGGGAAAAAAACACACCGCTAATGGCGCACTGGAAATCACGGTGATAATGATAGGTGATGATGATGATGCGGCTGAGAGTTCTTGAGAGAAGAGGAAGAGTATCGAAAGTGGAGCCTAAATTTTGATGAGCCTGTTGGTTATTGTGGAAACGATCTGACAAATTCTGAGCCCATTGATTTCATCCCTTTTCCAAATGATGAATTCTGGAGTTCATCACCAATAAAACAAATACAGAAGGCCACCAGTTCTTTGAAAGGGAAATATTGAAACCATACTCCAGATTTCATGACTTATGTGATTGTTGTTGTAATGAAAGCTTTCATTGTGCATGAGGCTTGAGGAAAAATCTGAAAATGAGGACTACTGGGCAGGTTTGGGCAGGTGATGTCACAATAATCAAATTAGATGAAAAATCTACTGCCATTACAAATTTTGGTTCATTCTGAAGATATTTCTCATTTACAGTATGCTTTTATCTCAAACTACTTTAAAGTTATAGCCTTTTGAAACCTTGATATCAAAAGTGAACATTTTCCAATATGGCCGCCACCTTGTGACATCATAATATTTAAATTATATGAATAATTCCACTCCCACCACAGACTTTGAGTCATACTGAACAATTTTCTAATTGTCAGTATACCTTTATCTCAAACTGCTTTCAAGTTAGAGCCTTTTGAAATCTTGATGTCAAAATTGTAAATTTTCTTGAAAAAACTCTGGCGCCTAAAGGGTTAATTGTTTCAAAGTGCCCCATACAGGGTTTAAAGTGGACTTGACCTGCAAAACAGCCACCGGGACACCAGAGTCAGCACGCTTGTCGTTCAGTCTCCAGGTTGTTTCTTTTTTACACCGTTCTTATGTCACGTCTGTGTGTGATCCTCTATCGTGGTCCTACGACAGGCCTGGCGAATAAAGGAAGGACGCGAAGGCACCCACAAGAGCAAAATCAGAGTGAAGTTGTTCAGCTACGTCCTTATTTCTAAAGGCTTTTTCATATCGTTGATCTGCATCACACTACAACCTCAGAACTGAAACGGGTACGCAGCAGATCGAACATTTTCTGCTTTCAAGGGTCAAACTTGCAGGATCAGTGTAGATGTCAGGCATAACTAACAAAAAAAAAAATCCATGTTTTAAAACAAAACTGCACTGTTGTGGATGCAGCTTAAAATCACTTTGTGGCAGCTCCGTCCTCCATCTGCCAAGTTGGCTGTTCTGCACCCAGCCCCCCCGAGCGCTGAAGTGTCACCAACCCCCATGAGACACTGAACTGTATTTTCCGCCAGCGTGTGACTGCAGGAAAAAGGAAAAGGCACTACACACTGAAGCTCTTTGGGGAACTTTGTCGGGATTCAGAAAGTGCCATGCGAGTGCGGACCGTTGACCTCCTCATTAGGTCCATGAGGTTGTGTAACCGCACCTGCAGCCTGGCTTTGCTGCCTTCTGTCTTCACACTCCTCGCACGTCATGATTAAACCGACTCCTTTTGCGGTCGGAATGAGCCCCGCGTCCCTCGAGGACGGGCAGCGACGGGTGTCTGCAAGTCGAGACGGCCTGTGATTGGCTGGTGACCCGTCCCATGTCATAGTTTGACGCCACTTCTGTCCCACCTCCAGCTGTGGAAGGCTCAGAAGAACAGCAGCCTTCACAGGCGGCTTGAAAAGCGCTGCTGTGTTGCGCTGCAACCGAGGGTGTTAAAAGGGAAGTACAAAGGGAGAATCGCAGTGTGAAGCTCTGAGCTCCTGGCAGTTGTAACTGTGTATCTTTAGCAATGTTCAAGTGACATCAAACAAGTGAAATTGCATTTATATCTGATCAGTTATTCAAGAGGCCGGACTGATAGATTTTTAAGCTCCGTACAGCCCACCACCACCACACCCACCCCCCCACCCATCTGCCCCCGTGAGTTGAACCCTATCTGCTCATACCACCATGCGTGAGACCTCTTTCTTTATTTTTTCTTTCATCTCATGTCTTTGTTCTTTAGTGGGGGGGAGGAGTTGGCTCCAGAGTTTGGAAGCTTGTTATGTTAGGCTTATGTTAAATTAGAAGAAATGTGAGCACACCCCTCAGAATTGATGCCTCCTAGTCAAACTGGAGCAGATTTGTTCTGGTCATTTGCTTCACCCTTCCATGCTTTCATAATGACTATTTAGCAGTCGCCCCTTACAGCTCTGAACTGAATCTTACTTTTGTGTTTTTTGGGTTTTTTTATCCCCTCCTTACATTCTGAGAAGAGTGGGCCATAAATCGGTTGGTAAAATGTGAAGCATTTAATAAAATTTGAGTGGCCATAGATGAAAAATGTCTGTATGACGTTATTGTCTCGTACATATCCAAGACTGTTGTACACAGTTGTGAGGTTTCAAAGAGTGTGGTTGTTTTTCTTTATCGCTCCATGGGAAAGTTTTTATATGAGAAGTTTTTTTGTTTTTTGCAATTCCACAAAGTATTTTACAGCAAAGTTGCCAAGAGAAATAGAGAACAGTTTTATTGACATCATCCTTATCAGCTCTGCAAGGAAGTAAAAGGTTTAATTGGGCATTTTCAATTTTTTTTTTCTCCCTGGCGAAACAAGCTCTCAGACACTTCCACAGTTCATCTCCTCGAATGCAACCTTTACGGTTGTATTCCCTCCAGATGTTGCTCCACATCTTTGACCTGCTCCCCTCACATGTGACCTCAGGTTCAATTCACACAGATTTTGCTTGATATCAGCGCGAACTGCCGCTGCTCCTCGCTGGAGATTCTTCCCCCCCCGATTCACCTCCCAAGGTGGAACAGAGGCGCATCAAAGGGCCACACCCTTCCGCCTCTGAGATAAAACATCTGCACAGATGTCCTCTTCTGGCGGTGAGGTGTGTGCATTTCCACATCAGAGCTAACCTGACTTTGGCGTGTTTCCTTTAAAAAGCCACAAAGCCCTTAAGGAACGTATTTGAAGGTTAGACAGGTGCGATTATGTGCCGTGCATTCAGCCATGGGATGGTATTTGGTTAGGGGTAGAGCATGATCAAAGTTGCAGCTAGAATACATTCTTAAAAACATTTTATTTGATGTCATGTTGATGCAAGAACACATCACAACCTGGTTGTGTTTGGCAGCTAAACAACATTTCTCTCATGACAACTAAAAGGTTGCGTCTTCTTCAAACATAAACTAAGAGTCTTGTTGCCCATTTTTTGTTATTAGATGTTTTTTTTTTTTTTGTCTCCTCATTCTAAGTTTCTCCGTTAAGAGTTTATGGCTAAAAAAGTGCCCCATTGTGGGCACTTGACTGGTAGAACTAGATTTAGTGTGATTAAGGATAATGTGCCAAAAAGACCAAAAAAAAAACCCTATATGAAACATTTTAATTGTGGTGTTTCCCTCCAAATAGCATCACTGGCCAGTCCTCTGACTAGTCCTCTCTTACTGTTTGAGTCGTGTAGAAGACAGAGGAAACTCCAGAAAAATCAAACCTCCCAGTATTTTCTCTGACTGCAGTTAATTATTCTATCAAGCTGGCCCCCATTAGTTCTCTGTCCACCCACAATGCAGCAGCTATGAACCACAATAATCACTGTGCATTATAGTCCACAAAGCAAAGACCATTTTAAATGAATTTGACATGAAATTAAGGTTTGCAGCTCACTGATTCTTGCATATTTATAGCCTTCTGGAGAGTTATTTTTCCTTAATGTTTCTGAGCAAATGTGATGATGCCTCATAAACTGCTCAGATACATAATTTCTAATTGTCATATTAATGATGGCTGACTTTATAGTCTCCTCCGTGCTGTTTGCCTTCCCATTTAAATGGTCATTGGTATATCAAAATTCTCGATATTAAACAATGGGTTTGAAATTAATTTGTTGTGATACTTTGCATGACAATAATTATAATCATAAGTAGGCAGCAATCACTTCAGAAACTCCTGTCTTTTCACCGGAGGTATTAGAACAGAAGCTTCTTCAATAGCACATCAGTACAACCCAACAAATACCTGCGTCAAAATCATCTGGAGATCTGCGGAATTGCTGGAAAAATCTCACTGGCATGGAGGGAATAAAAGTAGGATTGGTTGTATTAGGGGTGCACGATAACTATCGGGCCGATAACTATCGGGCCGATAAGAGGAAATTATGACGTCATTCCGATAAGTTCGATATCATGACGAATAGCCCCGATAACATATATTTTTTTGTCAACATGGCAGTGCTTCGCTCCCTCTGAATGTTATGTTCAAGTTATGTCAGCCTAATCAGAAAAACGATAACTCAATCAGGAAAATCAAGAATACCCCCTCATGCCAGAAAACTTGTTAACTCGATCATAACATTGGTAGTTGCTGACTTGAATTGATATTCGCAGTATTTCCCCTCATGTTACACACAAAAAGATTTTTAAAAAAAAAATAGAAAAGGCTGAAAGAACGACGAGCAAACGAGGGAACGTGGGAATTTACGTTACACCTTGAATGCAGCATGCAGCACAGCGTGCTGATCACAACAAACATGGTGTCTTCGTTAAAGTTTCAGAAGAAGATAGTTTGGTGGTTATTTATGACGAATGCTCCAAGCGAATTCCACGAGGAGGGAAGCACAAGCGTTAATATGTCAAACCCGATCAGCCACCTACAGCATAACCATCGCTTCCATGGAGTTTTGAAATCGCGCTAACGTGAGCTAATGCTAAAATGCGCAGGCCAGCAGCTACTCCTTTTGTCACGACTGCAAAGGTCCAACCAGCACCCGCCAGCCACAAACAAAGACAAAAGGTAATGGAGCCCGCCCCATAACCATTGCACTCATGTGCTGGCTTGCATCAGATAATTTCACCAGCAACTCCCTTGGTCCTCCAAGGACCTGCACCATGTAATACAGATACAGGGGGTACATCAAGCATCTCGAGGTGCAGTCACATCTCTCAATCTCCTCACCAGTCTCTGGGGCAGCCGTCGAGTGGCAGAGGGAGATGATGGAGTGCATTTAACCCTAATTCAACCTTCAAGTAGCAAAGAAAGATGGAAATTTGGAAGATTCGAAAGGAAACCAAATGTCTTTGGTATCCATGTAGTCATGGCAGCTTAAAATCCATTGATAAAGTGTCAAGAATATAAAAAAAAAAATCCATATTTTAATTTCTTCTTTTTGTTTTCTTGTACAGAATCTTTATCTATGACAACATCATTAACTCAAGGCAGTGCATTGTAGCCTACGTTAATGCTAAAGGCATGTATTAAAAGAACAGACACCTGGAAGTACAATATGGAAAACTGAAACACTGAGTATATCTTAAAAATATTTTTAGAACTAAAATGAATTGATTCAGTATCCAGACATCCATCAAAAGCACCTCGATACTGAGCCTGTTAAATCCATGCAGATAATTTCACGTATGATCACACACACACAAGCTGGGGCCATTTGTATCCTGTTATCTGATGATACGGGATTATAAAAACAAAAACGTGTCTCCTTTAGATCAAATCAGGATTTGCCGTACTCTTATAGGACACTGTTACCAAGCAACAAGCCCAACTCAGCAAGGTGTCTGGATGCATTTGTTCAGAATATTAGCGCTTCATTTACTTAAGGAAATTGCTACATGTAACCAGAGGGTGGGTTAATTATTCTCTCCTGCTGAAAATTGAGTCAGACAAAAAAGCGTCGATATTGAATTCATAGCAAGTGGCAGAGGATTGTTTGGTTTCAGCTCATGTTCCCTCTAAGCCGCAGAGAATGGCTCGCGTTGTAATTCAGCTCTCGCTGCCCACAACATCGCTGAGCCGCTTTGTGCAGCAAAATGCCATTTTAGTGCTCGCGTGCTGTCACAACGAAGTATTCAGAAACATGTTCCATGACACAGAAGTGTCCTTTGATGTGACAAAGGGCCCGAATAACATCTGAGCACCGCGTTTCTGCTGAGACAAAGTGCAAAAGCTGCATCATCTGTTCCTTTTACTTTGACACCCTTAAGTACGAGGCGTGTGCATTAACTTGTTAAGAAGCATCAATGCCCGTCTTATCACTCGCTGCAGTTAATTGAAGCCTAATGAAACCGGCGGACCGAGCTTCCCCCTTCTCCGCTGAGAAAGTGGAGGAGTCTCACCACTTCAACGCTCTTTATTCTGCCTCTCGCTCTCAGCTCCTCTCCCTATTTGTCGTCCGTCGAGCTGGCGCTCAGTTCCACTCCCCGAGTGGACTTGGGAGATCTAAGTGTGGGAGGG
Organism: Hirundichthys speculiger; assembly: GCA_018398805.1. Taxonomy (NCBI): domain Eukaryota; kingdom Metazoa; phylum Chordata; class Actinopteri; order Beloniformes; family Exocoetidae; genus Hirundichthys; species Hirundichthys speculiger. Next base: position 874,244 of record JAGFBZ010002341.1, read on the forward strand.
CAAGCCGATTGGAACTGACAACAGGTTTCGAACGCTGTCTTTCTCCTCCTCGTGCCGTCGCGGCCGCGGTGGGCCGATTCCACCGGGGAGCAGTGTCATCTGGTGTTGAGGGAGATGAGAGGAACGGTTATGTGTTCAGAGCTCAACCCCCCCGGGGTCGGTGCGTCTGCCGCCTATCACGTCAGGAGGATTGTCAAGTGCGAATACACCCGTCAGCCAAAGTGAGACGCACAACAGGACAGCAGAAAGACGGCAAGGCGAGATGCTGTACATTCACCACATGTTTTATAATCAAACTAATTTAATTCAAACTAGTTAAATCCAGTTTTGTAACTCTTCTGTCTGTATTGTTGCAAAAATACAGGTATTGTATTTACATTTATACCAGCATTAATGTCAATACAATACAGTGATCCCTTATTTTTCGTGGTAAATGGGAACCGCCCCCCTCCAGGAAAATTAAAATCCGCGAACTGGAGCCGGAGCCCCCCGAGCCTAAATAATGTGTTTAAAATATATTTAAAAAACACAAAAAAGTAGCGAGGCACTGCAGCGAAACATCAACTGTGGTCTTTCTGTTACCTTCACAGCCTCTGGTCTCTGAACCGTACTAAAGAAACCGCTGGTATTGTGCTATTTTTAGCTCGGAATACAATACAATACATTAATGTCAATACAATACAATGCATTAATGTCAATACAATACAATACAGGTATTGTATTGACATTAATGCTGGCATAAACCAGCATTGATGGCATCAGTTTCTGTAACTGAGGGTCAAAACACTACGGCCTGTAACTTCAGCAGCTCCCCCTCAGAGCACCTGCCCCTTACGGCCCCTCCTGCAGGTGGTGGAGTCACATCTTTCATTCAGGCTAAGCCGAACCAGGTCACCTGGGTGAAGGCCTGGGCATCAGGCACTCGCAAACAAGCAGAAAAGATGGGAGGACCGATTGATTAGTCGATTGATGGTGTCATGAATCTGTCATTCAGACATGGATCACTGGTGCTCACCAGGACTTCACTGGACACGGCAGGCCTGCTCTGTTTCCATTCATACGGGATTGTCTCACTTCTCCGCTTCTGCTTTGTCATGCTGGCATGACAGTGATTGTCTAAAACTCGACTCATTGTACTTACAGCGATGAGTGTAGTTTTTCCAAATTCTGGAAAAACGTTACGTTTTGTTTGATCTCAGTTTACCGTCTCTACCGCTGCTGTTCACCACCTGCTGTGCATGTCAGAAAGACATGAGTTACAAACATAGGAGAGCTTCCAGCGTGAGATGCCTCCTTGTTTTTTTTTTTTCTTTTCTTTTCCCAGTTAATTTCACTCAGGCACTGTAAGTAGCTTCTAATAATAGTAGAGCAAAACTATCTGGCAGCAGATCATGTGTCACTCCTACTTGTGTGTGCCAATCCGTCAGTGCCGACGCAGTGTTGAGACTGATGCATGGCGTCTTCTTGAGCCAACCTTCTGAAAGTTAAGTAGCAACTTTGAAGGGAAATTGACCATATTGTTCATTTTGAGGTGAAGCTGGCACCTTCAGATCGAGGGAAAGAAGCGCCTGACTGAAAGTGGAATCTGTGTGAATCTTTCGAGGGGCCCAATGAAACTAGCAGCAGTGTGAACTAAAGCTCTGGATTGAAAGCTTTTTCTCAGCATCGTCACTTCTAACACTGTTGGGTTGAAAGGATCTAATCCATTGCATTTTATGTGGCCATTCTTGATCTGCTGCACTTGACCTTACCCAATTACTGGCCATGTAAGCATGATTAGATGCATGAGTGGACCTACTCTTTTTTTTTTTTTTTTTAACTTGTATGTTTTACATAACCATCATTGCTGGAATGGTGTTTAATTGAATGCTGCCTTGATCATCTGCAAAAGTTGAATTCAGTCAACGTATATTCCAATTGAATACAAGTTCAATCAATTTATATTTCCTTTGATATCAAATTTAGTTTAATTCCATCCATGCTGGAACCCATCCCAGCTGCCATCGTGTGAAAGTCAGAAGAACAGCCTGGACAGGTTTCCAGTACAACACAAGGTTACGTATAGGTGAGCACTCAAGCGTGCTCATCCTCACTGCAATGGTCAGTTTACAGTCACCAATTAGATTTACATGTTTTTAGACGATAGGAGGAAACTGGAGTACCTGGAGAAAACCCATGCAATTTACACACAGACGCTAGCCACGATTCAAACCTAGCTGTGAGGCAGCAGTACTAACCACCATTCAATCAGTATAATCCAACTAACCACAATTTAATCCAGCTATAATCCAACTAATCACCATTTAATCCAGCTATAATCCAACTAATCACCATTTAATCCAGCTATAATCCAACTAATCACCATTTAATTTAATCCAGCTACAGCTATAATCCAACTAATCACCATTTAATCCAGCTATAATCCAACTAGCCACTATTCGATCCAATTAGAATCCAACCAACCACCATTCAATCCAGCAATAATCCAACTCACTCTACCTTCAATTAAATCCAGTTTGAATCCAATTTACCATCATTCAATCCAGTTAGAATCCAACCAACCATCAATCAATCCAGCAATAATCCACCTTCAATTAAATCCAGTTAGAATCCAACTAACCATCATTCAGTCCAAATAGAATCCAACCAACCATCAATTAATCCAGCAACAATCCAACTAACCACCATTCAATCCAGTTACAATCCAACTAACCACCATTCAGTCCAGTTACAATCCAACCAACCACCATTCAGTCCAGCAGCAACGCATCTAATCACCACTTAATTCAGCAATAATCCAACTAACCACTAACCCACTAATCTAGCTGTAATCCAACTAATCACAATTAAATCTAGCTATAATCCAGTAAAATTAAATACAGTAAATTCAATTTTAGTCAAAATGAAATCCGATTCGGTGTTATTGAATTAACTTCAATTCAATCCAATTATACAGTTTAAGTGAAATAATTCACTTATATTAAAACACAGTTAAATTCAATTACTTCAGACTGATCAATTAGTTGGATTTAACGGAAATATAATTCTAGTCAAAATATATAAAGGCGCATTTAATTCAATAATCAAATTGAATTAAATGAAATGCAGTAATTTCCATATGATTCTAATCTAATTAAGTTACAATGGTTTTTATAAAGTAGATTCAAATTTATTCTGATTATCATCCATTTAAAATCCTGTTAAATTCAATTACATAAAAGCAAAAAAGTCTAAATATACATAAAAATAAATAATATCATTAGAGTGATAGGATCCAGTTAAATCAAATCCAGTTAAATCCAAATATAACCCAGTCTAATGTAGTTTATTTATATACATTCTGTGCAGTAGTATTTCTAAAATTCTGACTTGTATAAAAAAGTTGTGCGCAACAGTTAATTGAAGCCTAATGAAACCGGCGGACCGAGCTTCCCCCTTCTCCGCTGAGAAAGTGGAGGAGTCTCACCACTTCAACGCTCTTTATTCTGCCTCTCACTTTCAGCTCCTCTCCCTATTTGTCGTCAGTCGAGCTGGCGCTCAGTTCCACTCCCCGAGTGGACTTGGGAGATCTAAGTGTGGGAGGGCAAGCCGATTGGAACTGACAACAGGTTTCGAACGCTGTCTTTCTCCTCCTCGTGCCGTCGGGGCCGCGGTGGGCAAAAAAGTCTAAATATACATAAAAATAAATAATATCATTAGAGTGATAGGATCCAGTTAAATCAAATCCAGTTAAATCCAAATATAACCCAGTCTAATGTAGTTTATTTATATACATTCTGTACAGTAGTATTTCTAAAATTCTGACTTGTATAAAAAAGTTGTGCGCAACAGTAACAAAGGCTTTGGATCGTAATGAATCTCCGCTTTCATGGAGTCGCCCATCCGTTTTTCCAGGAAGAGACCACCAGCAGAACCACTTTGACCAGTTGGGGGTTGAGAGGACAGGATACGAGACCCATCAGAGACCCAGAGACAGATATCAGGGGAAGTTAACCAGGGCAACAGCGGCACGTGTATACACGGAAAGTAAAGTGAGCAGAGTCGGGAGGAGTGTCCAGTGCATCATGGGAAGTCTCCCAGCAGCCGAGGCCTCTGGCAGCATAACTGAGGTGAGGGCTCAGGGTCACCTGGTTCTCCAGCAGGTGTTCAGTAGGTGTTATTTCAGATTTCAGTTCACAGCTGATGGCATCACCTCCTGAGTCTTAAACTTTAACAGTTAATATTTCTTTGACCCCCATGCTCCTGGACACGTCAGTTATGCAACTCTCAGATAAATCAAACAAAACAAAATTCTTCCCTCTATGTCAATGAATGTCTCTGAAAACGCAAACACTTCACGGGCGCTTTTTATGCCTGGCATACTCTTTCAGCGCGCCTCCTTTTTTTCTATGCAGTTCTGACATCTGCGTGGCTTTTCAGCCCTTTCGAGCGTTAAAATGCCAGCAGCAGTGCGTTACCTTTCTGTACCGTCGTTCAGCGTACAGAACGCCTCAGATGTAACTGTCCGCATGAACAATGAACACGTATTTGTGCCATATGCAGAGCGTGGCTCTCTGCTTGGAAAATCCAGTTTTATCTCTGGCTGCCTTCACCTAAGCTGCTCTTTGTGGAGGGGGGGGAGGGGGGGGGGGGGGAGAAGAAGAAAAGTAGGTGGGAACTGTTCAAGGCTGCGCGCACAAGAAAGTATGAGCTCTATTTTTGCACGCTACTGCCGAAGACCAAAAATATAGTTTGTAGTGTGAGAAGCAAATGCGGGGCCACCGGCTGTGAAGCCTCTTACGCTGTCGGCGAGCTCTTGATGGAACACAGACCTCAAATCGTTCCAACGAGCTCCAGCGAGGCCTGATGGTCTTTCTGCTTACCGTTTGCACGTTTTCATGCTTCGGAGTGGCGGGGGAGACTGTCAGTGTCGACACCGCCACGGTTTACGCGCTCACAACTGTGTCACCAAGCTGCCGCGCGGCATTTAGCACGACGCCATTGAAATTCAAGCCCGGTCCCTCACTATCCCCCAGCAGTTACATCTCTGGCCTTGGCGGATTTTGCTGAGTTTCATGTTCCTGTCTGAGATTTATTATCTCCATCCTGCCATGAATTTTACGGTTTAATGACCATCAATCGCTCCCATCATCAGGGTCAGCTACAATTACCTCCGCTCAAGCCACCGCAGCTCGCTTTGCTGCCTCTGGGATCCTCCTGGTTTAGGATTCCAGAGCTCACAACATTTTTGCTGTGACTATAGATGAGAAATTATAAAAGAAAGATTCCAGCCCAGACAGACTTTCGGACCGTCTGGGCTGTCTACTGTCCCTGCTCATACGCCGAGCAGGTCTGGCCTTGAATCGTAAAGGAGGGCACTGCTGAGCAGTAATAACGGTTGGAACGAAGCAGCGGCATCAGCTGTTGAACGAGGGCCCACTTCATCGTCCTTTATGAATTAAACAGCGCTTTCGAGTCATGAAACGAGTCTTCGCTCGCAGCTGATCGGTTTTATGATTCCTGCCGTCAGCCCTGACCGAAGGTGCATGTTGATTATTAAAACATATACTCAAAGAAGGAAAATAAACAGTATCTCATGAAGGCTGATTTGAGCAGTTCTTTGCTTTTTGATAAATCAAAAGGCATAAACTTAGTCTTAGGTATTCAACTTGATTTCTAAAACAATATTCCCAACAGAATTTCCCTGCGTGTTATTCTGACAGTGACTGTCCAAAACTGAAAAAGATTTCTCTGTAAATCAGCGTGCAGCTCATCACTCCTCACCTGTCTCATCTCTTTGATTTTTCACTCTTCTCCATCTACCGTCCCCCCCCCCATCCATTCTCCTCTCATCTAATCTATCCCCTAATTGCCTCCTCTCCTTTCTCACATGACAGAAAACACACTTTATTTATTCTGGCACCGGAGGCTGACTGACAAATCACGTCCTTCAGCAACATATTCACATCGGTTCTGTTGTGAAGAGACCGAGGGACATGAATAATGAGTTAGCCCCACTTGGCCCTGTGTTGCTACTGTGAGAGCTTGAGGTTGTGGAAACGCTTTTGCTTCGTGTACTGCACGGATCTCACGCGTGCAGCATGAGGTTGCATGCATTACCCAGCATTCCCTTGATGGACCTGTGAGACACTGCGCGACTACGAGACGTACTTTGACCACTGTTGGGCGTTTTTAACATGTTAAGATGACACGCACAATCCCTTATTTTTCGTGGTTAATGGGGACCGGCGGCCCCACGCAAAAATAAAAATCCACAAACGGGAGCTGGATCCCCCCCCCCCCCCCCCCCCCCCCCCCCCCCCCCCGAGCCTAAATAATGTGTTTTAAAATATTAAAAAAACATTACAACAACAAAACAAAAAGTCCGGTTTTCTCTGCATGGAACGAGCACTTTATTCTACACTGCAGGAACTTGTAACATCACACAGGTTGTATTGTTGGGCTCCTGTCGGTTAACAGAGAATGTAAATCTATACACGCTGGACTGCTGTTGATGCTCACTACACTTTTCATCTAACCTCGTTTTCTTCTGCCGTCCCACGACACACACACCATTACCCATAAGGCTACCTTCTTAAAGGGGCCAGGCTGGCTCACAATATTTCTTTGCTGTGAGAGAACGCGCACAACATCCTGTGAAGTTTCCACGATTTTTTCTTAATTTTTCATTATATATTTCTGAAAAATCCACGAATAACTAAAACCGCAGAACTTAAAGCGCAAATTGGCGAGGGATCACTGTAGCTCATTTCATCCTATATAAAATCTCGTCAATCACACTCTGTTTTAACCCTTCCAGAGCCAATGTGGTGTTTAAAAATCTCGTCTAGAGCGTAAACGGGTTTTCTGGACAACTTGCAGGGATATTTCACAGTCACCAGATCACGATCATAGCGCTCTCAGTTTTGAGAATCAACGAGAGCTTCTCATGGGAAGCTCGGCAAACAGCTACTCAAAGCCAGGGCCACAGAGGAGTTAGTTTTCACCATCTAAAACAACTCAAACCTCATAAATTTCAATGTGGTTTTTAGTGAACGCTCTACTGTGGATCGTCGCGTTGCCTCGCTTTTGCATCAGACCGTTGGTCCACGTGGACTGGGTCTGCGTAACACGGTTCATTTACATGGACACGGACCGTTTTTTTTTTCCTTTCAAAAGTAACACGCCCTAATTATTATCTAAAACAATGTTCCCTTTTAAGACGTTTTTATTGATATTCATTATATATATTGTTAATAGTTATATATAAGAGTATTGATATTGTTATAAATAATATCAATCATCATATCAAGTCATAATAGGTTAAAGAATCGACTTTAAAAAAAAAGAGCCATTTTGTTGCCATTTTGTTGCCTAGAGTCTGATGAAAAGAGCAACATCGTACGTGGTCCTGGATTTAAAAGCCTCCTGTTGTGCTCACCTCTCCCAGCTGGTTCCTCAATCATGTCTCTGTCAGCAGACTGTGTTTACAATGAGAAGCTATCAGACTGTAATTGCCGTATCTCTCTTTGTGCAATTTTCTGCTGTTTGTGTATGCTTTTCCAATCTAGAGAGGGTATAATAAACAGCGTAACGTCCCCGATTCTGTCGGAAAGGTGTGACTCACGGCTCATTCAGCCGCAACAATAAAAGCGTCCGCGTGTCTCTCGTTGTTCACTGCAGATCCACCTCGTGCTGCCGAACACATTTGACCAGTTAGGACACATGGACACATGTCTTGAGGTACCTGGGACTGGAAACGCTGGCTGCAGATCCTCTCTGCTCTGTGGGCTCTTTATGGTCCTTAACCCCTGTAGACTCACCTGGTCTGAAGAACTGTTTAGGTGTAACATTCACATGAACGTACATTTGGCCAGTACATGAAGATGAGCCCTGAAACTTGGCGGGAGCGTTGGATGAGCATCAGCAGGGAGTCAGTGTTCGCCGAGAACCGGTCTGAACCGTAGGGTAGCGGGAAATATTTGCCGAAGCTTTTCTGTCTGTGAAGGCTGGTGGAAATATTCTCGTGTGGATTCCATTTCTGTATTTTTGTGTTCTCGTTTTGAAGATCGGACTCTGCAGCCGTCTGAGCGGGAGCCGCTCTGTCGCTGCAGGGCTATCAGCAGCGTGATGCCATCACGGAAGCCCAGCAGGGCCAGACGGGCTGCTCGTATGTGATATAAAATGTAGCGGGGAAGGTCTGCATCAGTTTGGCTGCTGCAAATTTAATTAAGCCCTTTTTACGAGGAAAACCTGATGTGCTGCATTTCACCATAGAGACTGTGATGGTGTGATAGCAGCATATTGTAGATTTATTATCATTACAGAAAGCAAAAAATAAGTTTTACTTTCTAAAATCAGTTTTCTTTGGATAATAGCACCTTGCGTGAAGTTTGTTCTTTGATATACAGAGGTTAATATTTTAAAATTTTCATTTTGGGATTCTATTTTAGTCGGCATATTATGACCCTAACTCTTTAAAATTACAAAAACAGTATCCTCTTTTGAAAAGTTTATATCTCAGGCTTCTTCCGTTGCTTCAGTTTACAGATAGCACAGATGTAGACCCTTGTCCGTACTTACGCAATGCCTCATGCGCACAGCCGTTTATGAAAATGTTTGGATAAATAACTTGGAAAAGAAGGCAAAGGTAAAACTTTCATACTTCCTGTGATAGTCTATTCATGGTTTTCTAAATCTGCAGTCTGAAGATGCAGAAGGTGAATCTGGTTCTCCACAACTTGCTGCTCGTATTCAGCAGACACTGAGGTTTGTGGGAGGCCAATCATTGTTCTGGCCACCTTCACGACCCAGTTTAGGGTTGTGTTGTCTTTAGCTGTCACTTGAGGTCTTCGGAACTACCCGAAAACCCGAGGTTCCGAATCCGAATCAAGTCTCAGATCCATTCACAAGACGTGACTCCGGGTTCAGGTCGGAATCAGTATAGTTAGTCTCGGGTCCGGTTGGTGCTCTCTGACAGGCTGGGTCTGCGTTTACCCGAGAGAGGTAAAGATATTGCCCCGCCCCTTCCATCCAATAGGCTGCAAAATGTCAGGTAACAGGTCAGAAGTAAACAAACAAACAGTAGTTTGGTTTAGCCTAATGTCAGGACTCGGGGCAGGTAAATGATTATTAATCAACGAGGCGTGTTTGTCATAAAACAAGCGTGTTGCCATAGCATGTTATTAGCTGTTTGCCCAGCAGCTGTAAAGCACAACGGATCACCAACATGATAACGTTGGGTGAGAGAATATATTCACGACGTCCTGACCGCTGATGGCTATTAGCTTGAGCAGTCGCTACAAATAGCATCTGTATCCACAAAGAGAATAACGACGTGTTCATCCACATCAGAAACCTGCAACGTCCATAACACGTACAGGTGCTGCTGGATCTTCTTGTTCACCGGCTCCACATTGGCATCAGATTTTAGATTAATATCGAGGTATTTATACTGTAGCACCAATTCCATATTTGTACCATAAATTTTGGTCTGTGGAGGAGGGAGAGGACTTTCTAAATCAGTTACAGCATCCTTCGGTTTTTTGTTTTTTTTTTTTTTTTGGTGTTCTGGTGTATGTGACTTCACCCCTGGTCCACACTCATCCTCAGACTAACTGTAACTGTGTCATCGGTAAATTGATGGTGGAGTCAAGGCCACTGGTCTGAGGTCAGTGAGCTGTTTAGCCAGAGGGACAACAATTGACTCCTTCCTCGCCTTTGGGACTCTCCTCTGCTCCAAAGACGGGCTTTATTTGTCGTAAAACACCTGACAAAGTTGGACTAGGGCTCTTAATTTACCTCTGATTTTTTTTTAGCGCTGACCGAACATCACATACATCCAATTTATGATTTAATTTTTACTCTTTCGCCGAAAGTGAGTGTCAAACCCTAAATCTGAACTGTTCAGAGCTTCCTCTAGTTCTTTATTTCTATCATAACGTTCAATAGGGATTGGCTTATGTTGGGTTTTAGCCATGCCTGCCGTCTTCTTCATACCACCTCATGCTGCTTTAAGATTATTGCTGCACAGTTTTTCCTTAAGCCTTTTTTTATATCCAAGCTGAGCCTTTTTTTCTTTTTTTTTTTTTTGCTCTGACATCTCTGTGTGCTTTTTCTTCAACGCGCTCAAGGTTTTTTTGTGACCCACAGTTATTATTTAGATCCCTCCTTTACAGACATCTTTTTTAATCACTTCATCCTCGCAGAAAGTGATATCTCTGCAGTCTGTGTCCGTTAATCCATCCAAATCTCCTGCAGAGTCTCTAAATATTAACCAGTCAGTGTCTTCCATGCATTCCCGTGACGTGGATGAACTTTCCTCATCCCAGACCCTGACATCTCTCTCGTAGTACTGGTTTATACGCAGGTGGGAGGAGGCTGGTGTTCTGATCGTTGAAGCTTGGTGGGATGTTGAAATAAGTCTTAATACCCAGCAGGCGACTTTTTGCCAAAGATTTGAGGGGTGTCTTCAAACGTGGCCCTGCACTTCATCAGGTCCCTGGCAGTGCACAAGGCCACAGAGGTTCTTTAATCAATGGGATTAAGTTGTCTCTCCCCCCTCCCCCCCCTTCCTTTATGGGAGTGTAAAATTAAACTGTTGGAACAGTCGTTTAAAAGACTTGTAGAGTGTGAGGGTGGTATTATGTATTCAACACACACACGAAAAAACAAAAACTCTTCAGTAAGGTATGCGCTCTTGTTGTATTAAAATAAACTTGAAAAGCACTTGGAGAGCGCAGACCTCCGCCAAGCGCAGCAACTTCCCCATATAGCGATTTACACCATTAGCACTGACAATATGGGACCGCTAAAAAAGTACCATATCTCCCTTTATTTTGTGACGCACACAAAAATAGATAATAATGCTATAAAGTTTTCATGCAATATTTGTTTCCGAAGTCAATATATTGAAATTAAACCTTATAATTTCCATGTATTTACATTGCAGAAAACCAACATTGTATATTTTATGAAGTAAGTACTTTGACTAGAAAAACAAATGACAAACAAATGATTTTAATGATTTAAAACATTGAAGAATGAAATTTCCCATTGTCAATCCCTGAGTCAAATTTCATGAGTTTTGGGCAATAATTAACGGAGATATTAAACAAAATTTTTGGCCCCATTTATCACAATGTTATCGAAAATATGAAAGTGATCCAGAATCCAGGATTTCTTCCGGATCACAGCCAAAATGAAATCAGTTCTTCCTTTTCACATTTCCGACAACTCCTGAAAATTTCATTAAAATCCATCCCTAACTTTTTGAGTTATCTTGATCACAGACAAACAAACAAACAGATAAACGCCAGCAATAACATAACCTCCTTGGTGGAGGTAATAATTGTACATATTAGTTTACCAATAATTGATTGAGGTTCTAGTGAGGCAGTTGTACAACACTTAAAAAGGCATTTGACAATCTGACGAAGGTGCAAGTGGATTTAATCTCAATTTATATACAAGCAGTGATGGTCAGGTAACTCACATACAGACATACGTGACAGCTGCTGTCAGCATTAGACGATGAGCAGAGCAAATCCAGTCATTCTTAAACACTGTATCAACACGTTGAGACTTGAGCTAATTTCTTCCAACAGCTACGTGTCTCAAAAATCAACATATTCCACATTAGATATTAATATCACTCAACAAACAGGCCATGGCAACCTGACCCTGTTTTTAATACAACAGCTCTCAAAAAAAAAAGTATCATCATCCACCTCTTAATCCCTTAATTTTAATCCGCAAACAATTATTTTGACTGATTCAAGTCAAAAGTCTTTCCTCAAGTCTTACTAGAAAATCCGATTATTTGTTCGTTTGAGCCGCTCTGTTGCAGATTTGCTGCTGGAGTCACTGTCCGGTTGCAGGATCCAACTGAAGCGACTGTTTTAGCTGCTGGACTCTCAATCAGCTTTAGAAAACCAACATGCAGAGGAGGTCATGATCTACCTGGTGGCTGCAAGCAGCTCTGGACCACTGGCTGCAAATGAAATCAAGATAATCATCCCCTCCATCGCTGTGCTTGGTCGCAACAAGGACCTTGTTCCAGAAGCCTTGCAGTGTCTTCAGGTGCAAACGTAAACTGCGCCGCTCTGTTCTTCTTAGAGAAAATAAACTTCCTTGGGAACTTTCCAAGCAAGCCAGCAGAGTTGGTGTGTGTACAGTCTGCAGAGTTTGAAATCTGGAGCTGTTCTGGGTTTATTTACACTTCTGACAAATTGGAGAAACTTTCTAATGTTTTTCAGTATGATATGTTTATATATAAAAACACACTTACCCTCCTCATCTCAGCAATAAGGATATATTTAGCTCCTCCCAACACTGCCTCGGCATCTTCGCTTAGCTTTCATAAACTAGTTAGTGACCTTGTAACATTTCATATCTTGTTCATCTGAGATTGAACATAACTAATATAACGACCTGGTAATAATCAGAAGTTGTCATAATTATTAGACGTCTCGAATGTTTTAGATGAAAATAATATGTAGAGCCTGAAAAGCTTAAAGATTCTGCTCTTTTTTTCCTGTGACTGTAGATTTATTTACATTTTCATCGTGCAGCTCTGCGAATCTAAAGCAGCTATGACATAAGAGCCCGTTAGGAGCTCCGGGACCCGTTATTACCTCCTACCTAACGCAACTGCATCTGTGAAACGCCACCTCTTCCGACTTCTGACCCGATGGCGGCGCTGAGTCATTGCATTGTGCATGTTCTCCGGGTAATAACAGCATCAGCTCTGCTTCGCCTCTCCTTTTTTTATTGTTTGCTTTCCAGCGAAGTCTCCAGTGCTGCTCGAGACTGTTGAATTTATTGGAAAGCTTTGAGTTGCATAAAAGGCAGACAGAAGAAAAGTTCTCACCTCCCCCCCCCCCGAACCAGTAAAAGTGCGCGCCTTTTCATCCGCCAAAATGACATTGACGCGAGGTTCAAAACAGCATAGGTGCGGGTGCCAGCAGCGCAGCTCTCCTGGGATAACGGAGCGTGGTTGCATGCTGCCTAAGGAGGCGACGGTTGTCGGCGCCTCAACACTGAGCAGCGAGCGCCATTCATCTCTCCGTTGAGTTTCGCCAGCCCAGATAGTCGCAGGGCTGGTTGAAGGACGGAGCCGTCGTCAGCCGGGGGGCCCAATCGGCTGGCTCATTCGCCAAAGAAATGCAATTAGGGTTGCGAATTAGAGGCAGAAAAAGAAGAGGAGAGATTAAGATGAGGACAAAGGGGGAAGGAGGAAGAGCCTGAGAGGGAACTGGAGCGTGGTGATTTAAATAGTACGTGGGGAAGTACATTAAGGTGGAGTTGACACGAGGACAGGTTGGCGAGTATTAAAGCTGGGAATGAAAAAGAGAAACAGTGTGGCTGCAGTGATTACACGCTCAGTTTTATGTGGGAATATTGACCTCGCTCACTGCTCTTTGTGGTTTGTCCAAATTGGAATAAAAATGACCGGGGGGATAAATAAATACTCATAAAGAAAAGAAAAGACCCCCTTACTAGTAGGGATGGGAATTGATAAGATTTTTCCGATTCCATTATAGATACTGTTTAACGATTCGATTCTTCATCGATTCTCTTATCGATTCTAATTTGGAGAAAAAGGAGAACAAACAGTTTTATTAGTATCAATTTTTTTTACTTAGAAGTCACGACCTTACAAACTCAACAGTGAGGTCAAAAGAGGCCCAAAGCCTAGATAATGTGTTAACTGTTATAATATGTAACTGTGCAAATACACAAGAATGTGTAACACTTTTACTAACAGATTTTTTCCTAATAGAAATGAACAAATCTCCCTTTTAAAAGGATATATAAGCTCACTAAGCACTCAAAAATAATAATAAAGAAAGATAAATGCTATCAAATACAACGGAACAGTGCATAGTGCAAATCTGCAAATACTATGAAGAATTAATTCTTTTGCAGAAAAGTATGTCTGCTTTTTCAGGAAGGTTACGTGATCTTTCTGGAGGTAGGTAGTGAGCAGTAGCGAGTGCTGCCAGACTCTGAGCCAGCCAGACTCTCTCTCTCATCACGGTCATCTTCTAAATGTAATGCAGAAGGCATTCGTTTAATAGCATAGCGTTAATGTTTTAGCATGTTTTATAGAGAAGCACATAGGCAGCGGGATAGCTACTTACCAGAGTTGCCAGAGGTGATCTTAGCTTGGCTACTGCTGCTGGGTTGAGATCCATCAGTCCGAAGTGCATCAAAAACACAACACTCGTTTAACATTATTGCATGTTGTGTGCGCAAATGTTTCTGCATGTTAGTCGTGTTCCCTCCCGACGCTGTTATCTCCACTTTACAATAACTGCAAGTTGCCTTGTTGCCATTTTTCTTTGGTGAAGTGGAGCCAAACTTTGGAGCGTTTGAACCTGGTGGGCACCATTGTTGTTGCAATGTGCATGCTAAACCAACGTAACTTAATCATGTAAGTGCTTTCTGGAATTGACTGTGCGTAACTTGCGTAAATTACGCGAGATTCGTGCTGGTTGGAATTGATAAGAGAATCGCTAGATAAACTGCCAAACAATTCCATGGAATTGAAACACACGGAACCGGTTCTCTACAGGAACCGGTTCTCGATTCCCAACCCTACTTACTAGGTGTTCTTACAATGTGGATCGCTGCCATTCTGCTCAATGATAAAAGCACCACCGTAGGTGCTGTGGCACCTTTTAGAGGCGTCCCAGAGGCAGCCGTCCACAAGATACGCACAAGTCTCATTTTGCATTCAACAGCGGTTAAACTGCGTCCATTCACGCACGGCAGACTGAACTAGCAGGAAGTCAGACTCAGAAATAACATGTCATGAGTCACTGAGAGAAGCACGGCGCTTTGAAACAGTCCTGCCATCTTCTCTGTCAGATCTTTTAACATAAATGGCTTTTTAAGTTGCTCCATCTTTTATCTACAGTAGGGATGTTGCAACACACTGATAATCAGTGCAACTGTATTACTCATCATATTAAATATCCTGATTTCATCACTGGATCTTTGATTGTAGATTTGGTTTTTACAGTACATCTCCACCTCTTAGCTTTCTTCATTTATTAATTTTTTTTATTTAGATTTTTTTTTTTTACAAAAGAGCAATAAATAATTTGAAAATTCAAATAGGCTGATTGCAAATTTTATTCGAATTCTTTTTCATTGATATAATATAATATAATCGTGAATGTTTTAAGACAGTTATATGAATGCATATTATGATTAATAACTATTTATAATAATAACAATCTTATCACGCTGACTTGTTGACTAATATTATTGAGGCCAACTCCTAGACTTTAATTTGAAGAAAAAAATCAAATGTTGGTAACTTCACATTTCTAACTGTTGTGGTAAAATTGACACCTTAAGGTCCATGAGGACAACGAGACCATTCATGTCCTGAATCTGTGAGTGTCATCTGTTCCTGATGCTGTCTTTGGTACGTGGGACATCGCGTCTTTGACACTGTGGTCTCCATGCTCGTCTGGAGTCAGGACGCGTTTCTGTCTCAAGGTTCATTTGTTTTTCAGACATTGTTGAAAACCATTGAGTCTTGATGTCAAGTTGTCATTTCCAGCAGTCGCCTGCTGAGGTGCAGATCTGACCCGTTTTGTATGCAAAAAGAGAATAAGTTCATTGAAATCCAGCTATCGCTAAGTTATTTAAAGATGATTGCTCAGTCTTTTAGAGACTGAAACAGAAAGGATACATTTTTCCACCACAGTAACGTACGTATCCACCTCCGCTTTCAAAATTGGCTCATTCGCTCATCGGCTCTGCCCAACTGCAAACGCAACAACGTGACTGTACGTGTGTTTTCTGTTCTTGTGAAATGTCATCAGTTGCAGCTGTAATAATCTCAATTAGAAGACCACATCTCTCCAGTTACAGTCAAGTCACCCAAATGTCTTTTTGCTCCGCCCATTTTGTCTCTGCACCCAGCAGATTTGGTTCAGTTTCCCAGACCACCGTCCTCGTCAATGAGTGGAAGTAACAACTCACAGTTTTAGGTCACAGCTTCAGAGGGCTGCTGTTGCTCTGTAACAACCATGTGGTTTTAAGGCGTTTTCATCCGGCTCTTTTCACTTCAGAGCTGTGGTTTCTGAAAACGAGGCGTATTTGAAAATGTTCCTCCATTGTTTCTGAATGTGGGGGGGTCTGCGAGCTGAGACTGTGACAATCTTCTCTGTGAAAATTTAGCTGAAGGTTTTCCAGAACAGTAGGGGTGAGTATTGGGAAGGACCTCACAATGCCATATGTATTATGATACTTGGGTCGCGATGCGATATCACAATATATTGCGATATTCTACCCAGTTAATATCAAAATTAAAAGTAGAGATGAAAAATCAAGTTGCTGTATATGTTCATCAGATGATATTGATCATTCAGAGGACAAATTGAGTCAAAACTATTTGCTTCAAAACAACCTATTTATTGTTTATTATTAGTGTTTTTGCACATTTGAGTAACCATTACAACATACTGACAGCATTGTAAGTTCCAATGCTGTGTTGGATTTGAGTGTCTGCTTCAGCCACTGTGACTCCCTCTACTACAGAAATGGCGCTGCCACATCAAAGTGGCTCTACGGCGCCATCTACTGGAATGGAAGTGCGGAAGTGGTACAGTATTCGCAATGCGTCAAATACATGAATTTTCCTAAATAAAAAAAATCGATATTAGGAGCTGAAAAATCGATATTATATTGGGACGGCCGAAAATCACGATATATTGCCAAATCGATTTTTTTTTTCACACCCCTACAGAACAACACATCTAAAACTTCTCTGTTTTCATGTATGCGTGTGCATTTCTCCTCTAAAAAACGGACTCTCTCTCCGTTTTATAAACTGGGCAACACTCAGTATGCAAAGAAGAGAAACTGATATTTTGTCGATTTTTCAAAAAGCCTCACCTGACATTTATAGCTCCTTGAAAATTAATGTGGTGTCGGCGTCCGTGCTCTTTGGTGAAAGGGCAGAGAAGCCAGAGTGCGCACACAGATGGACTTAGAAGTTTTATAAACAGCACTGAAATAATCTAGTTTCCATCAGCTCAGACCGCCACGAAGACGCAGCCCCTCGTGTGCTCAGCTGTCAGCGGCAGAACTGGAATTATTTGACGCAGCGCAGACAGCTGTGTGTGATGGGAGATGTCGCATACAGATAGAGTAGAAGTGGCTAGAGAAGAAAAAGAAAAGAAAGCAAGCAAGGAAGGGAGAGAGAAAGTTTTACAAGGCAAAACAAGTATTAATGTCATAAAAAAAAGTCCATAAATCCCAAATAAAACAGTAGCTATAAAGGAGTTAAATTATTTAAATGAACAGTTGCCATTTCCACACTGAAACTGTGGTATGAAGAAGGGATCATTTCAAAGAAAAAAAGAGTGTACCAGTGGCATCTGTGTGATGCACACAGCACAGCGGGGAGAAACAGAGGTGCTACAGAGGTGGCTGTGGGAATCCAGGTGATATCTGACTGATAAAAGCCTGACTAACCATCTCTAAATCATTTAGAGGAAGGTACACCTTCACCTCACCCAAGAACCTCAGTTTTAAAAAGCAGGTATTGATAATATTAAACAACTTTAATCATAATTCAATTTTATTTGTATAGATCTGTTACAATGTCAATTTTCTCTAGGTGCTTTACAGAGTCCCAGATCATGACCCCCGAGCAAATATCATTAACTAAAATTATCAAATTAAATCCTAAACAAGGATAATGGCAGGTAAAAAAAAAACTCCCACAGCGGGAGAAAAAAAGCCTTTAAGCCAAACAGTGGCAAGGAAAAACTCCACTTTAAGAGGAAGAAACCTTGAGCAGGACCTGATTCATATGGGGGGGTCCTTCCTGATGAAGACCAGCCGGGTAAAGACAGAACTAAAGACGGGAGACAGGACAGAGAGAGGAGAGCACACAAATGACTGAGTGGATGACTACATAAACAGATGCAGGTAGCAGCACTGAGGTGAGATGGTCAGAGGACTAGATCACCGGTCACCACACCAGCCGGCACCCTGAACACATCTACACACACAGGTGGAGGTAAAGGCTGGGATGGACAGAGGAGGGAACTGCAGGTCAGCATGTAACTCAGGAAACTCTGGCCTGCAAACATACAAAAAATCACCCCCATGGTTGATTGGGCACATACACTCTCATACAAAAGCTTGGATTGACCAAATACAATCATTTCCAATCATCACTGTCAATGAAAGAAGAGAGAGAGAGGATGGGAGGAAAGTCAAGGGAAGGAAAGGTAATGTTCTTCCACTGCAAACCTAAAACGAATTCCTTTTTCTTTTCCACTGCTACAAAGTGAAGGGAGCAAAAGGCCAATGGAGAGGCCACTTCCAACATTTAGCCTCGTCTGGAAAGACTGAGAGAGCACCCCAGAGGAAGGCAACGACGGGGGGAGGTGTGTCTGTGAGAGGAAGAGTGAGGGACAGTTGTCTTTTACTGACTCGGTCACGTCTTCTGTCTTATTTTGACACCGCTGTGGCGCTTCCTAATGTTTTATCAAAGGCCCTTAAATGTCCAATATTTTTGATTGACAATAACTCAGTAAATATTGAGGCCAGGGGAGTAGGAGAGTGTCCAGCAAGGATGGATAGACTTGGGTGGATACCAGCGACAGATCCAGCTTTTCTAACAAACCTGAGAGAGAGTAATGCTGCTCACATTGAATTCGCTCTAAAAAGGCGTATTTTGCACCTCTGTTCTCTTCTGGTTTGATGGGAAGCTGAAGGCCTTTTGTAGCTTGAACCCTGCGATCATCTACATAATTTGATCATTATGCAAGATTCCCGATAACCCGAATGCGTAGGAGAGAAAAAGTAAGGTGTCTGTTTAGTGATAGCGGTACACAATCACACCATTTGCATTTTAATGAGGCACCCAGAGGGAGCCTTTTTCCCAGCATCCTGTATACTACACATGAGAACTGCTTTGTCCTTAATTGACTTTGGAAGTTAGAAGTTATAGATCTCTGTGAACCTTCCAACAATCCATGAAACTAATTGCTCAGTAGCAGAAGTGGGCTTGTATAGCCTGGATTTCACGTGCCAAAATGATCTTTTTTTCCACATACGACTTGTATTTTCTAATGATTTGAGTGTTTGTTTATTAACTGCTGATTTGCTGGTTAAGTTGATTGTACTTTTCCCAACTTTTATGACTCAATTTATGGTGGTGTCATTGCTTCGAGAGCACTGTAATTAAAGAAGGTAATTTTCTTTTGGCTTATTAGCCATTTGGGTGTATTTTAGTACATCAGTGTTAAAATATTAGCTAATTTTACTGAGTCATTAGAGCTGGAGTAAACAAAGTTGGTAGATAAGTGTGCTTAAAAAGGCACCACATGAAGGGCAGATATTTGGCTGTAAAATGGGATTAAATCTTAAAATGAATTGCCACATTAAATGTGAGGAAAATCATGATTCTTATTTATATATCTATATATGAATGAAGTTTACCGTGTTCAGAAACTGGAACATTGACCTTTGTAGTGGAGCTGGTGCCGGTGGAGTTTAGTTTCAGTCATAAATGGAAGTGACACCGTTCCTGTATGGGAGTAAAAAAGAAAAACTGGCAGACTGCAGTCAAAGCAGAGTTTTCCCTCCGAATCTGTCATCAGATTTAAACCGGCTTCCTGAAGACGTCACAAAAATGCACTGCATTAAATCTGGGTAATCTGTTTTGATGAAAGTGAGTTACAGGAGATGGATTTACTAACTTCTGCTTTTAATTCCACCATTATTTGCCATTTATCAAAAAGAGAAAAAACAAAAAAAAAAGCCCCATGTCCACTTTCAAAACTGTATGTGACACCACTGGTGTGTACTCGAGTATGACATTTTGGCTAAACGATGTACTCAGGAACAGTTGAACAATATGCATTTGTGGAAAATGAATAAATAAATGAATAAAATACCCAGACGGTGCACCATTTCAGGGGAAGTATTCAGTCACTGACCTGTCAGCCTTCTGGACTCACGTGTGTTTATTGCCACACTGCCACACTAGCGGCAAGAGGAGCTGGATGTGGAGGGTGAAGAGCGTGGAGAGGACAATGAGAAAATAAGGCAGGATGACGGGTGACAGTAGAGAATGAGATGAAAGCAAAACTCTGGAAGTGAAACAGGAGGTGATGTTTCTGTTGCACTGAAATGTGTCC
This sequence comes from Hirundichthys speculiger, assembly GCA_018398805.1. NCBI lineage: Eukaryota > Metazoa > Chordata > Actinopteri > Beloniformes > Exocoetidae > Hirundichthys > Hirundichthys speculiger. The sequence goes on from JAGFBZ010002341.1 coordinate 894,403, forward strand.
ATGCCGAGAGAAGAAAGACCAGATCACTCACTAGTGTCAGGTTAATGTTTTTGTTTTTGAAAGACTATAATTCAGAAAAGATCTTTAAAGAGTCCAAACCTGCTGTTTAGAGAAACTAATCTGGTTTGGGATGAAGCTCTGGTTCACGGACGGTTGTTAGATTTTAGGCTCAGCTGATTCTTGCAGGCATCCAGAGTCATCTGTGGAGTCTGCCGCAGGGCAGGTGTCATGTATTCTGCTCCTCGTCTCTCACCTGCCTCCATCATGTTCCTGCGGCCACGCGCTTGGAGGATTACATTTTAAACCTGATTAAACTGTCTAATAAAGAGGGAGTTTTTCAGGGGCAGGATACAGCAGCTCTGATCCACAGAAAGAAATAACACCTGTGCACCTGTCGCCTTAACCCTCAAGACACCTATGGAGACCAAACGTGCACTTCCTGCTTATTTTTTGATTCTAAATATCTTGGTCGGCTTAAAATCTAATTGTCTAATTGACACTTGGCCAGGGTTTGTTTGTATTATCTTCAAAATACAGTGGTACTTCTACTTACAAACATCTCTACATACGAAATTTTCAGGTTACGAAACGCCTCAAAGGGAAAATATTGCCTCTTGTTACGAAAGAAATTTCAGGATACGAAAGGCAAAAATGCAGTACGCGCTGCTCGTCGCAGCTCCAAGAGTTTACCGAACGTAAACATACTTGTCGGCTTTGTATCTTGGTTTGAAAGTGATGCGTCTGAGCTGCTCTGCCATTGGCTATCGCTTAGCATCTTCCTGACTATGAGTGTAACCCAGCAACCCAGGTAAACGAACGATTTTTACCTCTGCCAAGGAGGTTATGTTTTTGTCGGCGTTTATCTGTCTGTTTGACTGTGTTCAAGATAACTCAAAATGTTATGGATGGATTTTGATGAAATTTTCAGGAGTTGTCAGAAATGTGAAAAGGAAGAACTGATTTATTTTGGCTGTGATCCGGAAGAAATCCTGGATTCTGGATCACTTTCAAATTTTCGATAATTGTTGCGCTTGGTGGAGGTCTGTGTCCTCCGAGTGCTTTTCTAGTTCTAACATGTCTACAGGTTTTTATGTCATTTCAAGTATTATTTATAATTTATTTAAAAAAAATTATGTTTTTTTTGGGGTTTTTTTTTTAACGAATTTTGTGGGGCTTGGTACGGATTAGGGCATTTACATGGAAAAAGCGTCTCTACTTACAAAAGTTTCAGGTTACGAAACTACTTCCAGAACCAATTAATGTCGTAAGTAGAGGTACTACTGTATTCCCCTCTATCCAAACGTGTATAGAATAGAAGATATGCATCACACATGCACTCTTTATCCTCCGGACCGGTGTGGTCCCATTGACTCTTACTGGAACCTCATCTTATTATGTTTTTCCCCTGACTCTACAAGCCCAGGGCCAGGTCCTTAAGGAAGACAAGGAGGAGGAGGAGGAGACCCCTTCCAGAAAGTGGAGGCGGTGTGTCTTGTGCCCACAGTGCAGACAGGTGTGTGGAAACACACATGGAGCAGAAATGAACCTCACGGGTAAAGGAGGAAGACACCACGGAGAGCAAGAACCGTGGAAATCCTGCGGTCTCGCAGACCTGCCGCTCTTCCCAGGAGACACCTGTGGTTTATGCCTTCAGTCGTCAACACACATGGGTGACACAACATGACATCTTGTGACGAAAAGGGCACAAAAACATTTTAAAAAAAAAAAAAAAAAACTTTACATCTATTACATCTATGGTTGGGTCTGAAGTTGTTTAACAGATTTGATGTGGTGAAAGGGAAAAAAAAAACAATATTATTTCACTTTTAGGGGGACTGTTTTGGGGCCCAGGGGTAGAAAGTGTATGTTTAAGGGTGTAAATAACAAATATTTATGCAGGTATCTTTACACATGCCTGATTTTAAAATTGCAAAACTCTCCGAACTGCTCTTCAGAAACTCAGATTTTGGCAGCAGAGACAGAATTAATAATCTCTAATAGAGCTTTCGGTATTCCTGTCGGTGCGCGAGGCGATCTGACCGATCTGTTGTTGCCGTGGCGACACTAAATTCCTTGGAGGGATGCGTAGCGAGGAAGAGATGCCCGTGGAGCGGGAGCTTGTGGAACTCTGGTGAACTCAAGTGGACAAAAGGACATATAGTTTTGCTTTCTGTTACGTTGTCAGAGTTTTGTATAGTTCCTGCAGCGTGGTGGGTGCAGTGGAGGAGTCCAGACTAGTTTTTAAAAGAAACTAAATCAGTTTATTTTTCAGAAACTACTTCCACGTACCACCCATCTACGTGGACTTATTCCAGTGTGTTGACGGATGACGACAGCTTACATGTGGTATCCCCCATTGCATCCCCCATCCCCCTCCCTCCACCTTGACTATGAAATAGTACACCTCTGCATAACACTATCCTTATTAACATTAAGAGAACCAAAAAAGAAAAAAATATAGATCAACTTATAACGAAGAATAACTTTATGAAAATAGTTTTTTAGTCTGTAAAGATCCTAAAGTGCATCAATCCCACCGTAGTGACGGTGAAGCCAAGCGCTACATCAGCATCATCATATTTCCTCATTTTAACTTCCTGCTGACTTTCGTTTGTCTCATTATCTCCGTCTCTCTCCGCCTTTCTTCTCATACCTGTTAAATATTTTTCCATGGTGTCTCTTGAGGGTTTGTTCACTTCATATTACCTGCTCTGTGCTGCGTGCATGCCTGTGCAAAAAAAAAAAAAAAAAAAAAAACACAATATACAGCGTTGCCAGGTTGGAATTGTAGGATTATCGTACCAGAGACTCAAAATTATCATATTTTGAGGGAAATTATCGTACATCTGTCATAACCAAAATAACAAGCTCAATGATGCGCTATAATCACTCTAGTGATAAATAGCGTCCCACAGGACTCACAGCTTGGTGGCGTAAGTACAGAATGGGTTAACGGCACCACATCAGCCCCAACTTGGAGACTGATTTTTTCGCTTTGCTTTTTCTCTTCTGCTTAAAGTCTGTTTAAATCTTGCTCGCTCGACTTCCTGATCTGGTCCTGACTGTGAGCGTCTCGTGGGCGGGCGCAGCTGACCATTCAGCCTATCATGCTCGTTGCTCTGAGACAAACACTCATAGCTCACGCTCAGCAAAGCGCGATTGGCTGGAAACATGTCACATGGGAACAAATGCCTTCAGGGTTCACAAAAAAACTCTCCTGCAGACAGTTGCAGCAGGCCATAATTTGAAATGGTCAAATTATCGTACATTTGGCCTTTTTTTTGATTACTGATCACACATCGTACAAAGGGCCAAATTATCGTAAAAAAACAATAATTATCGTACACCTGGCAATGTTGACAATAAAGCTAATACAGTAGGTACCTCTACTTACAAAATTAATTTGGTTCTGGAAGTAGTTTCTTAACCTGAAACCTTTCGTAAGTAGAGATGCGTTTTCCATGTAAATGCCCTAATCCTTTCCAAGCCACCCAAAATTCGAACATAATTTTGTCTTTTATAAATTATAAATAATACATGAAATGACATAAAAACCTGCAAGAAATACATGTTAGAACTAGAAAAGCAAAAAAAATTCCAAAATTTGAAAGTGATCAAGAATCCAGGATTTCCTCTGGATCACAGCCAAAATAAAATCAGTTCTTCCTTTTTTACATTTCTGACAACTCCTGAAAATGTCATCAAAATCCATCCATAACTTTTTGAGTTATCTTGAACACAGACAGACAGATAAACGCCGGCAAAAACATAACCTTCTTGGCGGAGGTAAATATTGTTCGTTTACCTGGGTTGCTGGGTTACGCTCATACAGACTAAGGGTCCTCCTAGCCAATGGGATGCCAGGAAGATGCTAAGCGATAGCCAATGGTAGAGCAGCTCAGACGCACCGCTTTCAAACCAAGATACAGAGCCGATGAATATGTTTACGTTCGGTAAACTCTGGGAGCTGCAAGTAGCAGCACTACTGTATTTTTGCCTTTCGTATCTTGAAATTTCTTTCGTAAAAAGAGGCAATATTTTCCTGTTGATGCGTTTCGTAACCTGAAAATTTCGGATGTAGAGACGTTCATAAGTAGAGGCACCACTGTTCTCCCTACCACACTGTGACAATGAGAGCACCACTGCCCCCTACTGGAGCATATGTGCAATTACACTTCATTCCAGCATGCCAAAAGAAAAAGCATGTTTCCCGGGGTCACACGTGCCCCCCACCCCAGCATCGCACCGCGCCCCCCCCCCAAAGGGGTCTGGCCCCATTATTTGAGAAGGACTGGTGTGAGGGGAAGGATTCCTGTGTCTTGGGGAAAGGAAGGTGAATTTGCATTTGAAAGAGCTAGATTTGCAAGGTAAAGGTACGTCAGATAGCTGGGAGCCGTTCTCCGGTGTATCGCCATCTACGTTGCGGGATAATTGACATCGTTCAGGGGTTGGCTGCCAGCACTGTGTCAGAGCAACCGTTTGCCTCAGATTCCTGAAAATGTTTTTGAAAATCGATTGAAGGAAGGGGGGCATAAAAGCAGGCTGCATTCTGCTCTGTGAATCAGAAATTGTTTTTCCTTGGTCCACTGAGAATTAGCAGTGGTTCTTTTTTTTTTTGTCTGTTTTCTCTTTGTGAACAGCCTTTTCTCAGTCACAGCTCGCCACTTGCTGCTGCCGCTTTGTCACGAGCCTCGCATGTTGCTTCTAAACGCGCAGGGCGTCCCCTGTGTGCGTTCGCCGCTGTGCTGGCCTCCCTGAACCGACAGCCAAACAGTCGAGGCGGCGTGAAAAACGTCACCGTGGCAGAGCTCTCCACTGTAAAACGGATTTTAACACTTTATCCACATTTTCCTTTACTGCATCTGAATGTCGAATAAGTCAAATAAGTCAAAAACCATTAGTGCCAGGGCTGGATTTGAAAACGGGTCCCATGCATCTGAGTTGAGTGAATATCCTGCTCCCAGCTTTCCTCTCACCACTTCAGAGGGACCGCTGGAGATCTGCAGAAGCAGAGACATTCCCTCATCACTGGAATGGGATGGAAAAGCTGAAACCAGGTGAACTGAAAACGATGTGAAAGGCGAGCCTCTTTATAACGAGTAGTGAATGTGAATGTGTTGGTTCGCAGCTCGATGGCTCTGAAGAATGTGAACCAACTGTAAAGTTCCTTTTGTTGCTCTGTTTATGTCCGTAGATGTTGGACTTATATCCCCTGATCTGTGGAAGCACCAACATGTACGTTAGAAAGGGAGCAAACTGATGTTAAATATGTGCAAAGGAAGACGCATACTTCCCTGCATAAGATGAATAACTCATCATCCTGGTACTTGAGAATTTTAACACATACCTTTCTTATCTCAGCTTTCAAAGCCAGAAGGAATCTCTGTGTTCATGCGTGAAAAACATATTTTTGCTCGGTAAATATGCTCGTTTACTTCAAAGGACACTAAAACTTATGTTTTTCTCTTTCCATATTCATATTTTCCAGCGGTTCGCTGAACACTTCCCGTGAACATCATTCCCTTCGCAAATTAATGACATGCTGGAAACTTTGTTTTTTTTTTTTTGTTAAACGTGAGTGAAATTTAAGTACAGTGATCCCTTAATTTCTATGGTTAATGGGGACCGGCGCCCCCCCCGTGAAAATTAAAATCTGCAAACAGGAGCTGGAGCTTCCCCGAGCCTAAATAATGTGTTTAAAATATGTTTAAAAACCGCAAAAAACTAGCGAGGCACTGCAGCGAAACAAGACAAAGGCTCAACTGTGGTCTTTCTGTTACCTTCACAGCCTCTGATCTCCGCTGGTATTGTGCTATTTTTGGCTCGTAATTAGCGGCTAACACGCTAACAACAACAAAAGAAAAAGTCCAGTTTTCTCTGCATGGAACAAGCACTTTATTCTGACACTGCAGGAACTTGTAACATCACACAGGTTGTATTGTTCAGGCTCCTGTCGGTTAACAGAGAATGTAAATCTATACACGCTGGGCTGCTGTTGATGCTCACTACACTTTTCATCTAACCCCGTTTTCATTCTGCCGTCCCACGACACTCACACTACATTACCCAGAACGTGCACAACATCCTTCGAATCTTCCGCGATTTTTCTTGATTTTTTATGATATATATTTCTGAAAAATCTAGGAATAACTAAAACTGCGGAACTTAAAGCACAACTTAGCAAGTGATGACTGTTTTTAAATGTGAAAAAACAATTTAATTGACGATTTTGTTCAGTGCAGTTCAGTGATTGGGTCTGGGATGATTTCGTGAAGAAGTTTGACAGAAGATTGACAGGCGCCATCATAATTCGACCAAACCACTTCCCTGATATCATCTCTGCCTTTCTCGTGCAGCCGAAGCACCTGTGACCAGTTGTTTTTAACCGTGTATGGCACCAGTACAGCCCTAGAGATGGACTTTAATCCAGCTGGGGTCTGGGGAGCATTGTGATCAAACGCCCTCGGGCACTTTTTTTTTTATTCCTCCTCGAGCCATCTTTCCTGGCGCAGCCGGGCATCACATGTTGCGGTTGCCATGGGGACCGTGTGTTCACGTTCAAGCCCGTGATGTTATCATAAGAAACTCACGGCCAGAAAATCCTATATCCTCCGTCCTGTATAATTAGCCAACAGTGAACATGAAATATTACCCTTCATCAGTGAAGTCAAAGGAGTAACGATTTTGTCCGAGACTGTGTCTCAGTTTCGAATTGATCCTGCTGTCTTATCAAAGCCGCTGGTGTTTCTTAGGCGCGAGGCATCTCTCCACATCAATGCGTTTTTTGGAAACGCTCAGCTTTTCTGTTTGAAAGAGGGACTGGCTCTTGACGGAGGGGGTCCTTGAGGCCGGGGGCCCGCACAAGCGACGGAATTTTTTTCCCTGCAGACGGTTACGTCGGGAGAGAGAGATCAGGGTCATTTCCTTTAAACTCGAAGCCTAATGGTGTGAAAGTCAGACATCTGAGTGGTTTAAATGCTTCCATATAAGAGCTGAGAAGAATTCTAGCATGTTCAAGATAATTTCCAGTTACTGGATAGAACAGCTGCAGAGATTTAGACGTAAGAGCTTTGTTTCGAATATGTACTGGATGAAATGAAACACCGGTTCAATTATGAGTAGGGCTGGGCAACGATTAAAATTTCAATCGCATTATTTCCCTGATTAATCACGAATTAATCGCATTGTATACGCAAAATCAAATAATGAATTCAAAAGTAGTGTAAAATGCACTTTTATTTAAATGTTCTGCTGCCATATGAAACTAAAGGGCCATAACATTTGTTGTTCAAACACTTTTGACATCAGCACTTGTCAGTATCACATATTTAGTGTAAATCTCATCTTAAAAAATGTCAAATAAAATAAAGGTTATTGCCACTGCCAGGGCATTAATGTCATCCTGTTTTTATAAAAAATAAAAAAAGTCTACAAACAAAATCTGACAAAATGCACAATCAGAACATTAAAACAGGTAATTTCTGAGGTAAGAGCAGAAACTTTTAACGGGGAGTTCAACTTGTCAGTTGTTACAAATAACCTTGTTTCTGTTGAATCCTCCGTCTGGGAGAACTTTAAAATGAAAATGTTCATGTTAAAGTTCAGTAACTTTACCAATCCGTGTATCATTCATTCTTTCCATTTTCAATTGTCAATTAAAAAAAAACATTTTTTCATATATTTCAATTATAGACTTGGATCAAAAATACGAAATGAAAAAACAGGCCACAGCACTGAATTTATTTTATAATTGAGGACTGGACTTTCTGTTGTCATTACACATCTGTGCCACTAGATGGAGCCGCACTGAAGTAACCAGCTAGAGAACAGCAGGACAGTGAAACATGGAGCAGATCTGATGGAACATGGAGGAATGACGCAAAAGTTTTGTTGCAGTCCAGAATTATTACTTTTTGGACAGAATTGTTAATATTGCTACCCGAACTGTAAAGTTCACGGATTTTTACCATTCTCCATGTCTGTTTTAGCTTTTCCTCATGTTTACCTGCCAATTGTTTTCCAGTTCTGCAGCAGCCAGTAATTTTTCAAAACAAAAGCATGTGAGCAACATAAGCGTTAACGCGCGATAAAATAAATGTTGGTGTTAATAAATTAATGCGTTAACGCGATAATAACGCGTTAACTTGCCCAGCCCTGATTATGAGATGGCATATTTTGGACCGTTCCTTTTGTAATCTTTTTTATATATGAGTGAGTGAGTGAGTGAGGGAGTGAGTGAGCGAGCGAGCGAGCGCGCCCCCAGAGGGGGATGGTGTTTCTTCTACGCCGGTTTCCGTGTGGGCGAGCGTCTCCAGAGGGAGCTAGTTTTACTCGAAGCTGTCCAAGTTGAAATGGGAGTTCCTCGGGGGGAAAGTTGAGAACATCAGGAGCACTGACACCACCGCCCCGCTTGAGAAGGGGCTTTGAATATAATCTTCCACTGCTAGTACCTTGAAAGGAAGCTCAGTTGTCCGTTTTTCACCATGTTGTAATCACCGCTGCACAGGAGCGGCAGCCTCACTATCTCCAATGAGTAGTAGTCGCCCACACATCCCTGCTTGATCCCCCCGTCTGTGTCGCATGTTGGAATCCAGCAGTCATTCACTGCACCCCAAACTTTGAATGTGTACCCTGAACCTTGGTTGGAATGCTAATATAATCACAGTTCATGGTGATATGACCTCTGAACACTTCTGCGACTTGGATGCAGTGAGCCCCCACCCCACGCCGCACCCCCCACCCCCCCACATCTGTTGGCAAGTCTGAGCTCCACTCGCCTTATCAAATAAATTGGACAGTGGCTATTTCCCCGATTGCCTCCTCGGAAAGGTTTTGGCTCACCCGAGGGGTTTCTGCTCTTGGCTTTGGCTGATGGGAAAACTACTTAGAATAATTGTCCTCCGAAAGGACGCTTCCAAGCCAGCGCTGTCGCCCCCCATGCTGCTGCATGTGTCTCTGACTGCGACAAAGTGACACACGGTAGGAGGGAGGAGGAGGGAAAAAAAAAAAAGGACAAGCCACCACTACGGTTATATGTCACAGATTGTGTTTAACATGTGTTCACCTCTGGCCCAGCTGTGTTATTGGAGGCCGGATAAGATTTATTTGCCGTGCAGCAGCATTTTTTTTCTTTTTTTTTTTTTTTTTTTTGGCCTTGACAGCTGTGCCAGATCATATTGTCTTTGCTTTGATCTATACATTAGAAGAGATGGATGCAGGAAATGTGCAGAATATGGATGAGCAATGCAATCCACTGATGCCATCTGCGGTGAGGTTTTAACCAGCGATCAGCTCATTAGATCCCAGCAAGAGCGTGTGTTTGTGGGTTTTTATTTGAGGCGTAACTGCTGGTGAATCTGAAAGATAAGCTTTGATCTTACCTCCCGCCCCCTGAACAAGTACCGCAGTTTAAGGACGCTCCACTTGATTCACACATCAAAATTAGTCCACCTTTTCACGTCAGAGCTCCTTTCACACTTCAGGCAGGAAAAAGCACTTACGCCTGGTATTAGCAGGCACGTCGCGTGCTCCGATTACAAGTGGGCATCTCTGTGAAACGAGTGTGAGGGATCCACTTTTTTCTTTTGGAGGTTAACGAGACTGATTTGGCTGCAAACTTTTAAAACAGAAACACAGTCCCGGAAAACTTTGCACATGGTGTTGACTGGTGGTTTTTCAATCAGGAGGCTGAAAGACCACTTCAGGTTGTCACAGTCGGGGATGGATTTGAACTAGAGGTCTTCACGGGTCCACGTTAATGGACCTGAACCCGAATGGACCCGTGAAAATTCGACCCAAAACCTACCTGACCCGAGTCTTTAGTTTCCGACCACGAACCGAACCGAGTTACCCGAATAGAACCAAGACAACACAGCCCATAGTTGCTCATGTTAAAAGTTGTCTGGCGTTGAATAAAACTTGATTTTCTTACCTAAAGTTGTTCTTCTTCTACCCGGTTCAGTTGCTACATAGGCTACGTGATGTAAACAACAATAAATCCATGTAGTTATTTTCTTTGTGGATACAGATGCTATTGGTAGCAACTGCTAACGCTAATAGCCTACACCGGTCAGGACGTGTCGTAAATATGTTCTCTCATCCAACGTTATCATGTTGGCGATCCGTTGTGCTTTACAGCTGCCGGGCAAACCGCTAATAACACGCTACGGCAACACGATTGTTTCATGACAAACACGCCACGGTTAAATAATAATCATTTAACTGCCTCGAGTCCTGACATTGGCTGCCACCGCCAATATCGCCAATATCAATACCTCTCTCGAGTAAATGCGGACCCAGCTTGTAAGAGTGCACCGACCGGACCCGAGACTAACTGTACCGATTCGGGTCGGGTCGGGTCGGAACCTCGGGTTTTCGGGTTGTCTGGTTGTTCCAAAGACCTCTAGTTTGAACACCACGAGTAAATGATGCAGTTGGTGTCCATTTGAGATGAGATCTCCCAACACACATGTTGAGACTGGAGGGGTACACTACGAACGTAGCTACGTATAGCCAGGCTTTTTCTTTTTTGAAAGAGAGAGCAAGTTACAGAAACACAAAGTCCACAACCAGATTTGTGAGACGTCAGTGGTGATCATCCAGTGAGTTTGTGAAGCCCAGCTTTCAGCTTCTGGCTCCATCTCCCACATAAAAAACGTGCCTTGGCATTTATCATCTGGCTCACATTTATCTGTTAGCGTTTAGTTTACGTTAGCCGGAAAGCGCTAGTACTTAACCGTGGATGGCTACGGAGGATTTCAGTCTGTTTCGATGCCAAGATTAGCACAGTAGCAGCAGGTACGATCAGAAAAGAGAAAACTTTTCATTCATTAACTTCAGCTCTCACATTCCAGTTGATCTCAAAACTCAAAAGTTACCTTTAACATTGATTTCTTTTCCTTCTATCTTCATGTTCTTCAGAAAGGTATCTGCCTCAGTTACAAATGAGCATTCATTTATAAAGACCAAAAAGACGCTTAAGTTCAACACTGACAGATTTTTGTAACTGACAGTTGACTGGCCATGACGGCCCTAAACAAAACCCCGTCCTGCAACACTGCTGCGCTCAAACGAACAGATCCAAATGAAGCAAGAGAACCAGAATCCAAAGTGCCGTGGAGCTGCCGTGCCTTCGTTTTGCATTTGCAAGAGACGGTGTCTAAATTTTGAAATGCAACAGCTCCAGTTCCAGCTGTTCAGAGATGCAGGCTTCTCGTACAGTCAGGGATGGGCTCTCATCTGAACCTGGTTGTATTTCCTGGCTTTTTATTCTGTTCAGGCCTAAAATCAGAACATAATTCACGCCAACAAGCCGATTTGAAATGAGACTCTCAGCATGACATGTTCCAAATCAGGTGCAAGTCAGTGCAAATCCTGGATTTAGACTCAACAGAACCTAGTTTTAAGTCACGGACAAGCCAGTTGATCTTCTTTCTTTTTCAAATTCTTTTAATAATATCTTGGGTTTGAGGATGCAATCATCAGAAGAGAAGCAAAGAAAAACTTTTGCTGGTAATTTCCACTGTAAGAAGAAGTGGGGTCCTCTGCATTCCAGTGTATTTAAAAACACGGACGGGGATCAATAGAATCTGGTCAATCAGCTTAATTAAATGTGCAGTCCGCAAGGCTTTTCCCTTGTGTTCGGTTCAGCTGCACTTTTAGCAGGGTTAAATTAAACATGCTTGATGTGTAACATCTCCTAATCCCACGCTGCCTGAGCAGCGAAGGCAGCGCTTTAAAAGACATTTGGACCAGCGTCAGCCGTTATTTAACAATTCACTTGTGTTTTGTGGTCGTTTTTGCCGTGAAGAAGCTTAAAGGCCGGACAAGACTAGACTGTGCAACAGCTGGAGAAAGAAAGTGCCAAACCAAATTTTCAGTATTTGGCAGAATGAATGATTCAAGGTTAATGTGGACACGCTGGACGAACACCGAGGTTGAAGCACGTGGTTTACTCTCCTCTCCTGCAGCCTCTCCACATTTGCATCCGTCTCATTTAGCGTGTGAAAATGCACACTTTCTGTAAAAACCCCAAATCACCGGTGACAGATGTTGCAAATGATTACCGCCGCTGCTGATACTCCACATGTTCGCACTGCACAGCAGCGTGGAATCTCCAGAGAAAGGCTTCACCCTTTAACATCAGCTACAGAGACAAACAGCCTTTGTTTAAGGCCGGCAATTGAGTTTTGCATGAAAAAATTCACTGGAAGCAAACAGGAACCCGACTGAGATTTAAAGTCCTGGGATAATATATGTAAACCTGAGAGTCAAAAAACTGAGCCTCTTGAAACAGTTTTGCACACTGTAATTATGTTGTCTGGTTATTTTTCATGAAAGAAGACATCAACAGACTTTGCAACGAGAGATCCTCCGCGCTAATGGGCTTTTTTGCTTTGTTTTTTTTAATCTTTAAAACATTGAATATTCCTGTCCTCGGGGCCCTCTGTTAGTATCACCGAAAACACGAAACGTATCTAAATAGAGCCGCATTACATCATAGGTTCAGAATCGGCTCGAGAAGAGCAGCTCGGCAAAACAACTGAATTATTTTCTGCTTTCCCCTCCTCTTTTCTCCTCCAGTGAATTGTCAGATTAGGCTGTATCCTGACTGCCGGGCCACAGCGAGCTGCACATTGTAGCCTATTTTTCATTTCAGTCAGAAGCGACTGAATTACTGCGCCGGCTGATAATCACCGAGCTGGCTGAAGCCTGTCGCGTGGCCTGGTCTCTTTGTTCGCTGTGAGTGGAGCGTTCTTTCGCTCTTTCTGAAAATGAGCATTCAGTCTATTCACGGTATCGGGCTCATCTCTGACAAATAAACATCTGTGGCGACTGCAGCTCGGCTCCTCGTGACTGATGACGGCGCCATATTGAGTGTGACAACTCTCTCGTCTCAGGGGCACCACATCGCATTACAGTGATCCCTTATTTTTCACGGTTAATAGGGACCGGTGCCCCCCCACAGGAATCAAAATCCACGAACTGGAGCCGGAGCCCCCCGGGCCTAAATAATGTGTTTAAAATATGTTTAAAAACTGCAAAAAAGTAGCGAGACAAGACAAAGGCTCAACTGTGGTCTTTCTGTTACCTTCACAGCCTCTGGTCTCTAAACCGTAGTAAAGAAACCGCTCTTTCATCTAACCTCGTTTTCATTCTGCCGTCCCACGACCCACACACACTACATTACCCATAAGGCCACATCATTACCCATAAGGTCACCTTCTTAAAGGGGCCAGGCTGGCTCACAGCATTTCTTTGCTGCTAGAGAACGCGCACAACATCCTGTGATGTTTCCGCAATTTTTTTCTTTGTTTTTTTTCTTTACATTATATATTTCTGAAAAAAATCCGCGAATAACTAAAACCACAGAACTTAAAGCACGAATTGGCGAGAGATCACTGTATCTGTTTCAGCCAGGGCCCTGTGCTTATGCGGCAGCTAGCGGGACCGTTAGGGCATCTTGGAGTCGAAGCGCAAGGAATTCTCACCAGGCGGCGGTCAGGTTGTGGAGGTTTACGGTGGTCGACACACTGCAAATTATTCTTCTTACCAAAAAAAAAAAACTTACATTTAGAAGCGTTAGATATTTTTTCTTGTTTTAATAATTACTTTCTTATTTTAAGTCTTCAATTTATCAGTATAATCTTATATATGTCTCAAACAGGCAGGGAATCCTAAAATGAGACAAATAACACTTAAAATAAGATATATTATGTTTTTTCCCTCCTCCTCATCTCCTCTCCTCATCAAAATAAATCTTGTTTTAAGATTCAATAACAAACTATACCTTTCGTAAATCTAGAAACAAGTGTTCCTACAATCTTAATTTAAGAGATCTTACCAAATGAAATTATCTTGCTGCATGGACAGATTATTTTTCACTTGTTTTGTTAGTTAGTTTGTTAGTTGTAGTGTTTTTATCTTGTTTGAAGACCCCTTTTTTTGCAGTGCATCATGCTCTTTAGCTTTTATTTGTGAACACTGCAACTGCATCAACTGTCAAGCTCGTCGTCATGCGACGAGTTTGACAGTTTGATATCTGCAGATGCTGTTGTGACATTTTTGCTTTCACGTGTTTGATCACCTTTTTGTACTTTCTCAGGTTTTTCTTTTTAAGGTCTTCTCTTGAGCAATAATGAGTATTTGCGTCACATGCTTTCGTCTTTTTTTCCCCAGATAAACTGTTGAAAGAACACTGATTTGTGCTGAAGTCGACCTGGAAGCATAAAACTCTTAGATCTGTCCCCTTCTGTTCACCTTTGTTTGCTCTCTAATTGCTGGTCAGGTGACGTACGAAACAAAAACAAACATGTACAGTGGCTGATCTCTTTCTTTGCTGAGCCACTGCGAAATAGCGTGCTGTATACATTTTCTGCATGAATGATCAAGCATTATGTGAAACTAGCATGTTCAGTGAAAACTGAAACCGGAGGCGCTGATGCAGTGGGTGTATTTGTTTTGAATGCACGGTTGATTGAATGGGTCAGCTGAGTTTCACAAACATCTAACAAACCTTCTCTGCTTTTAAAGTTCCTCCCTTTTTTTTTACACATGGCATAACATGCTGAGCCCGAAACTTTGTGCACAGCGGAGTACATAATTGAATCATATGTCACTGGACACATAAAAGCCCCACAACAGACCAGAGACAGATAGAAATCAGCACTTATTTTAAATAATGCATACCTTCATGGACTGGAACTGCTTCAACTGCAGCAGACGCTGCAGAAGTTGTCAAAGTGGCCTTTCGGAGGAGCTGAAGGAACTTCTGCCCACGGACAAGTCGCAGCGAAAAAGGGCTTCACCGGCCAAATTTAGCAGTTGTGCACAAGCCCCCCCGTTTCTGTTGGAATAGAAAAGGGAGCGCAACTAATGCCTCTGAGACGTTCAAGTGATGACATTTTAGTGTTTATTTGCATTTCTGCTTCCATCTGCACATCGCTTAAGGGGAAACTCTATCCATCAGCGATGCGTTCACCGAAGGCGGCTCTGAGAGCGTTCTGCTGCCGTCACGGCCTTCCGTGATCAAAACTGCGTTTATTCATCCCAACTTGTGAAGGCACAGATACCGCAGTCCCGTCCATCTGGGGCTGACCGACCGAGTGGAGGGTCTCTGTCCATCCATGTGATAATTCCATGAAACCCAGAGAAGGGAGTTGGTTCTGGTGAAGCTCAAGTAGCCCTTGGCTGGTGACATCACTAGAAAGAGATCCAGCAGCGGAACATGTCACTGCCGGGCCGGGGGCGGGGCACATGAGCCGGGCCCTTTAAGCCCGATAAAGGTTGTGATTACATCGTTTTACCTGCAACAGCGGGGCTTACAAGCATTACTACATTTTTGACACATAGCTCAAAGCATTTGATAGTAGGAGTTCAACACTACGAAGAGCGAACCATGTCATTCTTGAAATCAATCAAACCTGTAGTATTATGGCAAGATATATATTCACTAAAATGTATTCGGAGGTATGTGGATGTGACATTACGCAGGAGACGCGCCACCGTTATTACCTCCGCCAAGGAGGTTATGTTTTTGCCGGCATTTATCTGTCTGTCTGTGTTCAAGATAACTCAAAAAGTTATGGATGGATTTTGATGAAATTTTCAGGAGTCGTCAGAAATGTGAAAAGGAAGAACTGATTTTATTTTGGGTGTGATCCAGAAGAAATCCTGGATTCTGGATCACTTTCAAATTTTCGACAATTAGTGCGCTTGGCGAATGTCTGCGCTCTCCAAGTGCTTTTCTAGTTGTTGTAGTAGCTACCGGCATTCGTTCATTCTGCTCGGTACCAAGTGCCGATTTCGCCTGATGTGTTTCCATTGCTGTTAATAAAGATACCAACTACGAGCATGTCATTTTACGAGCCTTTTTGCAAGAGTAACCTGACAAAACCGACATAAAAATCTTACAAACCATGAGACCAACAAAAACATTAGGCTACCTGGCCCCTAATAATAACGTTAGACGGTCGGGCTACTCCGATAACAACCACATCAACAGTTTACAACTAACTCACATGTTGTTTTCAGTGTCAGTGATTGTGAGAAATTGTACCTGTAAATCTGGCTCCCTGACCGTGGTACCAGTTCTGGTGGGCTTGACTCGCTGCCAACAATGTCAGGTTCATCTCCAGGTGGATATGTATCCAGCTTTTTTAGTTTAGTCTTTTACTACGCTCTTTTTTTCCTTTTCTTTGTGTTTTGTTGCTCCACTTTTATGCTTGTATGAACTGTCACTCATGATTAGATTAATCTGTGATCCACCTACCCTGCACTGCATAGACTCTGTTGACCATTGACTGATGATGACGCTGATGGACGGCTGTTGATGACGATTTTACCCAAAATACATTTGGAGATCTTACCGGCGATCCACTTGTAAATGTGCACATTGTAAAGTTAACTGTGAGAGTGACAACATTTAATTCACTGTGTAGAAACCTACATGACCAACCATGACTCATGATCTGGTCTGGGGCAACATATATAAATATATAACCTTGTACGTACTTTTCGCAGAAGTTGTTGTATCCAGTAGTGCGCTACGTGCGACTGAATGCTGAGGAGAGGTCTGTTTCTTTGTCTTTCATCGGGCCCTCCTGGGCCCCGGGACGGGGGGTACTGCCCCCTCAGCCCCTCCCCCCCGAAGCTCTGCCACTGAAGAGATCCCATGAACCAAGAAACCTGAGTTAAAGCTAAACATGCACCCATCCAGATTCTAGACAGTCCATCATTTTACCCCACGAAGGCTTCTTCTCACTGATGCTGAGACACATTTCCAATACGTTCTAGTGGTATCAATACTTTTAGGAAACTTTGAAAGTTTTTCTCATATGCTTTTCACTTTCACAGCTGTGACTATGGATGCAGGGAATTTACAGAGCAGCTCAGCAGAGAGGAAGCAGAGGACACAGCCGTCTTCACCCGGCTGTGTCCGTTTAAGCCGGGCCTCTGCAGATCAGAGCCGCCGCAGCCTGATAAACACGACCCCTAACAGAGGCTCCCACTCCTGCTGGTATAGAGAGCAGCAGGTTATCCAGAGACGGCATTTTATAAGTTAACAAAGCAAAAATGGTGAAAACGATCTCCATCTGCACATAAACAGCATCACACTCCCCCATGAACCCCCGTGAAGATGTTTAACCTCCAGTCACCTGGAAAATGTGACGGGGTCCTTTTTTTTTTCCATGCATTTGTGAGACCTTTCTCCCATTTCTTCGGTTTCCTCCCACAGTCCAGAGGCATGTGTGTCGTTGATATTAATATCCATAAGTCGGCCCTCGTGTGAGCCTACGTGGTTGACCCGGTGCTGGACTGGCCATTTCATCATCAGCTGTGCCGTTTTTGCATAAACACCTGACAACAGACGCTGTACTTAATTTATTTCCGATATGTCTGAAACTGTTGGTGGTCGAGGAGGGACAGGAACATTAATTGTTCGTGATCTTTAAATGCGCATCCAACTATTCATTCTGCATTAAGAAGCACATCAGCTGCGCCAAGATGTACAACTGGTAACAACTGGATCTTACGCAGGTAATTGACATGCTGTGGCGGGCCTGTAAGGCACGCACGCTCACGTGCATGTCCAATGCAAAGTTATTGGAACATAAATACCGCGAGACATAAAAGCGTATTGTCCCGTGCAGGTTATCGAACGGTTCGGTATTTTACCGAGTACCGTTGCATCCCTAATTATACATATAAAATTAGCATATAAACCCCTCACCAATGATTTATTTCCATCGATGTCTCTTGTTTTAATGTTTAGCGGTGGAGAGTATGAGTTAAGGTTTACCGTCTTAGGTTTATCGTCTCTTCATCGTGGCACCGTCCTTGGAGTGAAAGGGTCCAGGTTTTAGGGGAGCATCTATGTGGCTCGAAAGTCAGACCTGCTGGTGGTTAATCCAGCAGAAAAAGGAGTTCTTCCCCGTGTATCAGCCCGTGAGTTCGGCGAGATAACGTTCAAGTTCAGGCATGTACGAGCGGCATCACAACACACTAGTTTTATGCCTTTATGGCCCCTGCGGTGTACTGAACGCTTTCACTCAAGGTGAGCCGCAGGCCGTAACATCAGCTAAAGCACACCACAGGGGACGGGGAAGAGGCTCCTTTACAAGTTCATCATCTCATTTTAGGTGTATAATAGAAGCGATTTGTATGCTTTATGGTTCAAAAACACTCTTGTATCACCTCCCATCACCCCTATTTTGTAAATGCTCCATTCAGCACCTGTCTTTAGCACGCTCCCCTGAAAAGCCCGGTCCCCTCTGATTGGTCAGATTGGCCTCAGATTGGTCATCAGGAGGCAGCTATGCTTGTTTATTATCGACATTATTCAGAAGTGAAATACCTGTTCCAACGTGATGTGAAGTGAAGCAAACAAAACAAAAGCCCGGACTACAAAGAAGGCGAAAGAGCTCCATGTGGGATGAAGTTTGAGCTTTGCAAATTGTCAGATCTTCAACAAATTCAAAAACCTTTCTAACTCTGAAGGAAACGGTGAAAAACCAAGAAAAAAAAAAAGCTCCACAAGGCCTCTTGAAGACCTTGATGTGATTGCTCAGTGCTGGCTATTTTTTAATCATTTTGTTGGCGAATGGGATTTGAAGACACTATATATATCGTCAAACTCAGAAGTTTGACAATATACAGTCAAGAAAAGATCACCAGCATGCTGTTCCTGCAGCTTTACCCTATTTTTGTGGTGGAGCAGTCAGTCGTAGCTCAAACACATCGGTTGAGCAGAGTCCACAGTCCTCATCGCAGCTGGTCCTGCAGGATCTGCAGCCGAGGGACTAAAGTCTGTGGTACCAGAAACTTTCCAGCCTCCATGTTTGGTTCACTTCAGTCCAACCAGTCCTGCTAAAGGCAGCTTTGGTCACATGTGGTCACAGGAAGCAAAAATATTTAGATATTTACCATTTTTAAAACCATCTCATATCATCTGAACATTAATTATTCATAAAGATTCTTTGCATTCAAATGTCTGTTATCCATAATTAATGGATTATCCGTAGGCTAAACCGGATGCTTAGAATTATTGATCACGTCTCCAGTGGAGTGATTATTTTGAAGGTCCTCGCTCTCCTTCCATGTTCCAGGATCTGTTTCGGCTCCTCAAAACGACTCGGTACCTGACGTACGACTGTGTTTGTGTTACCTGTAGGGCTGTTAGCGATACACTTATCTCGGGATACTATACCATACGATACGTGATATTCGGCTCACGATAAGATATATATCGATATTTATCTTACAATACATTTACATCATTTTCCGAAAGATTTTAAAGGAACAAAGTGATTTTGGTGATATCTTGTGAGTGTTCCAATGACTTTGTTTGAATTAATTGAACTGGAAGCATCAATTACACATTATATGGCTGACAGGCAGCTTGCAAATGCTGGACAAAATGAATAAAAGATTTGTTGAGAAAAATAGTTTCATTGTGGGATAATTGTGGGACACGGTGTAAGGTGGGACACGGGGGTTTTGAAAGAAGCTTAGAATATTGAAAAATCAATACTCTCTGGGGAAATAAAATATCGTTATATATCGCAGAATCGATAAAATCGCTCAGCTCTAGTTACCTGCCACTGTAAAACTTTGCACCTTTTTTTGGAAATTGAATTAAAAGGAATTAAATTAATGAATTTTTTTGTTTTTAAATGGCAGAAGGTTCTGCATTCACCAATTTCAGACCGGCCATCATAGGTATGGGCTAACTGTGAAGCATCCAGATTCAGACACAGAAGCAGTGTCATAATTGCATCAATAAGCTCAGTGTTGCCGTATCTCTGAGTGTCTTTCCTGGATCTGTGCCATTGTTATCCGGTTTGCTCGTCTCTTATTAATTACCGAGATCTACAAAGCGCCGCTGGTGCGCTTGAAAAGCTTGGAAGGCGGCCTGCTTGTTCCGCAACGATATTATTTGGTGTTAATAACGAGGAATGCTCCGTTGTTGACTCACCCGCATTCATCACGAGCACGCCGCAGAAGTCCTTTTGAGATAGAGGAGATAAATCAGCTCGCATTGTGCAAACCGGCACTTACAGGTTCGGTTTCGTAATCTGTTCCGTGTGGTTTCCTCCGCATCTCGCATCCTCACCAGCCAAACGTCTGTGATGCTGCAGAGAAAACCTCAGAGCTGTTTACCCTCCAAGATAAACAGCGCAGATGTGAAAGTGTTTGAGATGATTGATAGGATTGTTGCATGTGTTCTGAGGGAGTAGCCATGTTTGGCACTTGAGGGTTTCCATCTGCAGTTTGAGTGGTTATTGATGCTTTCAGGAGACATGGATTAGACGTAAAACTCTGGAACGGCCCGTGGATGGGTAAAAACGGAGTTACTGGAGAGACGCAGCATAGAGCAGACATGTTTAGAAAATAAAAAATAAAGTTGACACAGTTTGCTGCGATTTTAATAGAAAATCTTTGACTGACATCTGGTAAAATACCAACGTGATACAGTACAAAAGCTCCGCTTTCAACCACGTCTTTGCAGCTCTGTCTATAGCAGCAGTCCCCCCCAACACTCACTCTACGACAGAGTACACCTCTGTATAACACTGTATCCTTATTATCATTAAGGGAAGCAAAAAAGAAAGTAATATAGATCAACGCATAACAAAGAAGAACTTTATTAACATTGTTTTGTAGTCTGTAAAGATTTAAAGTGCATCAATCCCACCGTAGTCACAGTGAAGTCAAGCGTTGCATCAGCATCGTCATATTTCCTCGTCTTAACTTTCTGCTGACTTTCGTTTCTCTCTTTATCTCAGTCTCTCTCCTCCTTTCTTTTCATCTCTGTTAAATATCTTTCTGTGGTGTCTTTTGAGAGTTTGTTCTCTACATGTCTCCTGCTCTGTGCTGTATGTGCGTGCATGTCCGTGCAAAAACCCCAACAATATAGCTAATACTCCCTGAACACACTGTGACAATGAGAGCAGCACTGCCCCCTACCGGAGTATATGTGCAATTACACCTTATTCCAGTACGGCAAAAAGAAAAGCATGCTCCCCGGGGTCAATTTGTTTCTAATTCAAACAAATTAGAAAAGCACTTGGAGAGCGCAGACCTCCGCCGAGCGCAACAATTCCTCCATACAGGGATTTACAGATTGTGATAAAATCTGCGTTCTGGATCAGATCCGGATCGGTCTTTGAAATTTGATAGAGGTTCCCATCGTCAATCCCTGAGTCAAATTTCATGAGTTTTGGGCAATAATTAACGGATATTGAGAAACAGAATTTTCAGCCCCATTGACAGCAATGTTTTCGAAAATTTGAAAGTGATCCAGAATCCAGGATTTCTTCCGGATCACACCCAAAATGAAATCAGTTCTTCCTTTTCACATTTCCGACAACTCCCGAACACTTCATCAAAATTTATCCATAACCTTTTTGCATTATCTTGAACACAGACGGACTCTCTAACAGTCTTTTATTTTTTAAAGTCCACTTTAAGTTGTTTGTGTTTAGTTTCACGTCTTCATGCACAGACAGATTCAGTGGTTAAAAATTTATAAAAGAAAAAAAAAAAGTTGGAGAAAGTGTTAATAAGTAGGCCGTGTTTAGTACATCTGCATCTGTCCTGTTCAGAGGAAACAGGAAAAAAGAGGAAAGAAATGCCGCAACATTACTCAGACGCAGCAAAGCCTTCCTTTCTTCAGCGCCAGGTCTTTATTTACTCGCAAAATACAAATATGAATTATGAACCCGTACAACTGCTGAATCTTTCATGGTAAACATAATTACCCCTGACACATACAGTGTTGTTCTTACTCAGCAGCGCCGTGTCCTCTTCTCTGCCGCTGCGCCAACACACGCAGATTTAAAACCACCAGCTCCTCTGGTCGTCCAACCCTGGCCACCTTCACAGGGTTTATTATCATGTCATAATTGAAACATATATTCATCGTCATGCGTGTTAAACCCCCCCCCCCCCCATGGTTATCGGGGAGCAGCTATGCACCAGCAGAATCGTTAAAAACATAAACCCTTGATGACACACATCATCACATGTTAGGATGTGGCGCCGTCCTACATCCCAGCAAGAGCGGTTTTATCATGTTGAATTAGCACATCCCTGCTGCTGCGCCGCCGTCTCCTTTTTATATGACGGGTGCGAAATGACCCCTTTTAAAACGAACATTCAGCGGCGCCCCGTTCAGCAGAATATTAAAAATGTATGTCATCATGGAGATTTTAAGTGATTACAGTCTCAAAATGAATTCTCTCACACTCGCAAATTTCCAATTTTGTGACTTTTCTGGCAGTCAGGCCTTTTTTTTTTTTTAATGCGTTCTATAAATGCTCTTTAAGAGGGCCTATTAAGTGGAGAAAAAAAATTAAAGACTATAATTCATTTAATACTGGCTAGCATTATTTATTTATTTAAAAGATCATATTAGACCCAGTTGCACGATGTATCAAGGCAGTTGGACATTATTTCTGGTAGCAAGTGTCTCAGATGGGTCATGAGAGCACGGATGTCCGTGCACAGAGCAGAGGTTCGTGTGGTCGAGCACACAATGGAGGCTGTTAAAGGTTTAACCTTTCTGTCAGGTCAAATCTGACCGATTTCCTACTTTCATCAATCATAAATATTGTGTTTTACATTTGATTGTCTCAGGGCCTTATGATATTCTCCACACTGGGCATTTGAACGTATATAATTGCTGATCACCACTTTCATTGAATTTTGAGTAGCTTATTCAACTTTGTAACACCTGTGGTGTTCCCGGTCAAAAATGACCACCATAGGAAATTATTGGGTGACCCTAGATTGTGTTCATCCATCAGATAGTACACAACCACAAATACACCACACACACATACCACCCCACATGAACTCTTTCAGACTGAACAATAGGTGTCTCCTCTTCCCACCTCATTCTCGTGCTAATGTCCCTCCCACATGAACTACAGCTTCCAAAGTAAATGTAGAACACTTGTTCCACATTTCAAAGTTAACAATTAGGTGTTTGTTATGGGAACATTGTGTTTCAAGAGGAGACTCTTCCTGGCAGAGCTTGGGAAAGCTTTAGTGACTCCTCTGATTCAACGGCGCCAGCACCTTCTCCGTGCACCAGCACCTTCTCCGTGCACCAGCACCTTCTCCGTGCACCAGCACCTTCCCTGTGCACCAGCCTCTGCCAGTCTGGTGAGGAGTCTGCAGCCCCAGCCACTGCCCTGCTGCTCTCCCCCCAAAACAGAGGCAGAAATGGAAGAGATGCCGAGAGACAATAAGTCTGTTTGTATGTTTCAAATGTGATGCCTACGTTTGCAAGGCACACTACAATCTGATTGCAAAGGCCACGGTTACATGATGTTTTTTAATTCGGAATTAAGTATTCCGAATTAAATAATTCAGAATTAAACTATTTTCCTTCGAGTTTACATGGAAATAGTAATTCCTAATTGAGGTTTACATGGAAAACACATTTGATCGGCTTTATACAATTCCGCTTAAGGTCTGGGGGTTGGGAAGGGTTCTGATTGGATAGGGGGGGCGGACGTCTTTACGTATTTACGTCGACCGGAAGAAAACAAACTTACTCGAAACCTCACAAAAAGCTCACAATTTTTATGTTTCCTGCCATCTGTTCTTTTAATTATTTCCAGTTCCTCCAAGCTATTTATTAAATAAATCGTCTCTGCGCTTGACCACCGTTTACTGCTTGTGGCATCTTGAAACTTTGTTTTGAAAACAAGCCCAGCGCAGAATATAAGTGTCATCGTGACAGATGGGCAAGAGAACGAGCATGCGCAGAAAGACGGGAATTAATTTAAAGCGGAATGAGTGTATACATGACCGCAGAATTATTCTATTCGGATTTAAAATCAGAATAAACCAACCACTTACTTCAGAATTAAGTTTAATTCAGAATGGACATTTTCATTTGGAATTAAAATACGGGGGGGGGGTCCCCTGTAATTTTTGTATATCCACTGCAGTTATTCATGTAAATCACTAGTTTGAGACTTTGTTTACAGCTTAAAAGGGAGTTAAATAGAATTTGGTGATGATCAGTGGTTTTTCTGTTAATGTAGGAGCAGTCAAAACAGGCCGGTCAAATTTGACCGGGAACACTAAAGTACGGGGGGGGAAACAAACACAACACAAAGGTTAAAAGAGAGACGCTGCCCCCTGAGCATCGTCAGCTCCGTACGTGTGTCGTGCATGTCCACACTCTAGATGGGGGATGTTTAAAAACAAGTACTCTCCACAAGCGCACCTCGAAAAAGATCTTCAAACCCTGAAGTCCCTGCACCGTTGATTGTGGGTCGGCGCGTCGCGGCCATTCCGGGGTCTGGGAGAGCGTTTGTTTGTTCGAGGCTCACACGAGCAAAAATTTGCAAACTCCAAGGAGACAAATCAGAGCTGGAATGTGTTGACCAAAAGCCACCCTGTTTAGCAGTCAGCCAGCCAGCTCAGAGACTAATAGGTGTTGCCATGGCAGAAGGCGTCTGCGCGGAATGAGCAAGTAATGGCTGCGTCTCCGCTGAAGTGGCTCGTACGGCCCCTGCGTCCTCCCCTGCGTCGGAGCAGCGGCAGGACCCGGTTCTGAGAATCTGGGCGTGTAATTCTGCTGCTTGCTGCTCTGCAGCTCTTACATTAGTAATGCTCTTTCATTAATCAGCATTAACGCAATTCCGCGGGGAGCTCGATTCACGCGGGGATCCCATGGGGAGCGCTCCTTCCCTCCTCATTTGTGGTGCAAAAGTGAAGCGGAGTCTGTAAAAAAAAAAAGGACCTCCTGATTAAAAGCGTTCGTTGTGTGCAGTCTCTCTGAAAAGATGATAATGATGAATATGTAGGGGCTTTTATAAGCTGCTGATGAGTGTTGATAATGAATACAAATACAAGTATTACTCATCGGGGTGCGGGTCCCATCCCAGGTAATGTAGTGGAAATGGATATGCCTTACTATAATGTGTAATTATAATCTTTTATCATCTGAATTTTTACAAGCTGCTGTAATCAAGTAGCAACTGGGTCATCCATTTAGTGACTGTCTGAGAATATTACATTTCCCCTTTTCTACCCACATCAAAGGCAACGTGGCTCGATCAGGATGATTTCTTAAACGCTACATTTCTCCCTTTCATCTCCCCTTGATGTGCAGTATCAGATAATTACTGTATTTTCTCTATCGCCGAGGACAGAATAAATGCTGCAATAACAGAAATGAATGTGGAGTACACCATCTTGTTACGAGAATTTCTACTTGACTCTGCCTTTTTAGAGATGGAAGTGGAAAAGCCATCTGAGGATAATTACAGGTTTCCTTTGTAAATATTGCTGCTGTTATCAAATGCAGTTCCTACCACACAGCATGCAACGAGTGACCAAGTGGTCGTGCACTAGGGGTGAGTATTGGCAAGGACCTCACAATACGATATGTATCATGATACTTGGGTGAAGATAGATACGATATCACGATATATTGCGATATTCTACCCAGTTAGTATCAAAATTAAAAGTAGAGATGAAAAATCAAGTTGCTGTATATGTTCATCAGATGATATTGATCATTCAGAGGACAAATTGAGTCAAAACTATTTGCTTCAAAACAACCTATTTATTGTTTATTATTTGTGTTTTTTGCACATTTTGCATTTTCTTAAAAAATATCAGCCACAAAAAGGAAAAGAGAGAGAGCGCTTTGTATTGACGCCACTTCTGCGGCCAAAACTGTCCTCTGTGTTGTCCTCTGGATGTCCTGTAGTTTTTTTTTTGTTTTTGTTTTTGTCTGCATTTACATTCATGGTTAGAACCATCATCTAGCCATCTAGTATGTATATGGAATTAAATCTTATAGCAAACTTTTTTTTGTTTGTTTTTTTGTGGGAGAGTGCGAAGGGTGAATGTGTCCTTCACCAGTCCTCTCTGGCAGTAAATTCTAACTTCCTTTATTGACATCCTAAATACTGATTTCGTCAGAGAGGACTAAAAAAACACCAGCAGTGAAACATTTAAAGACAAGACAGTTAAAGAGACATGACAGGGAGGGTGTGGTGTGTGCTGGGTTGTGAAGTGTGAGGGGGTGTTGTGTAGTGGATTGTATTGTGACAGTGAGCAAATTTAAAAGATTATGTGGGAAGCAGAAACTACTAACAAGAAGACTGGATGAACATCTTTTACCAAGTTATAGACCTCTATATGGAGAATTGATGTAAACATTATCGGTTGATTGTGTTAACAGTGGGAGTTAGGGGGGGAGAGATGTTAGGGGAGGGGTCATAGGCATAAATGTGTCCATGCTCACTCACATGTACCTAGGAAACTGTCATCACCACTCTCCTTATCTTAATCCGTCTCAAATCCTCCCGTGGGTGAGAAGACGCCAGCTAACTCCCATCACGCAGGACCAGATTGGCCCGAAAGGACCCTTACGCCCCGACCCAAGAGGTCAAGGGGCAAACACCCCCGAGGATGTCCTGTAGTTTCTGCCCTGCATGGGTGCGAAGGCAGCAGTTCCTGTAGGTCATGTTTTAAATAACTGAAGTCTGAGAGCCAGTTTTTAGGTATAGCTACTGTCCTCTAACCATGAGGATGGGCATCATCCCTGGAGAGCTGCTTATACAAACAGTAGCCCATCTAGCTTTTGTGCTTGGTATCAATAAAGGACTGTTGTACCTTATACAGGTATAGATTGATTGCTTGCTCCTTGTGCCTCAGTCTAACCAGACTCAACAAAAAAGTAAATTGATGAAGAGGTTATAAAAGTGATCAGTTTCGCACCTGTCATTTAGAAGACTGCTGTTCGTGGATTCACTTTACGAAAGTGACGAGTGAATTTTACATTTATTCCAGCGATTGATCATTCATTTTGGTCACCAGTCAGACTGATATTATTTACAGAAAACCAAAAACGATGGCGATGACATTAAAATACAGCTTCTGAATCCGCCGTGTGCCTGTTCTTCCTCCATTGGGGGAAAAGAAGTTTCAGCTGTTAGTCAGTTGCTTTTACAAATCATGGATGAGTGCCGGACGCACCCGGCGCAGGTTAGCGTAGCAAATGGAAGCGCCACAGTGGGACATCAACATTTTTATCTGTCTGAGAAATAAATGGAACGATCTGAGAGATGCTGCGGAGGCCTTCAAGTTCCAGGCGAATGAGAAGAGGGAAATATGATTTAGATAATGGTCCCAGAGAGTTTATCCAGACAGAGCCAGTGTTTGTCGGAGTGAAAATGCAGCGATCTGAAAAAAGGAAAAAAAAAACAAAAAAAACAATTGCCTTTGTGTAAACAAGGGAGAATCGTTAACTTTCATGGAGCCATTAAGAAACCCTGCAGGAGAGCAGCGAGTGACTCTCACATTTTCCCAGCCGGAGTGACAACCGTGCAACCTGCTCTGTCTGGAACCTTCTACATCGTATTTTCTTACCGTCTACTAACTGGTAGTGATGAACAGAAGAGCAATAAGCAGACAAACAAAAGCCAAGTATGTTAATAATTCAACTCTGTCTTGTGTTTCATGAAAATGAAACCGTCAGATCAATGAAATCGTTGGGCTCTGCATGTCTACGAGTCGTTTGTCTTCATCATGTATCAGTGAAGACGTTCAGACGGGGCTCGGTGGTCAGCTAACCAAACTCACTATAACCGCTCTCATATTCTCCTTCCCTCCTTTTTTATACTCCATCAGTGGACACTCTGATATTACATCTCAGTTAGGCCATGGAGGACATCTAAGCGCCAGTGGAGGTCAGTAATCCACTTCAATGACAGAGCCAAACTACAAGCCACAGATATGAACACCTGTTTCTTTTTGGGGAGAAATGCTGCCGTCTAAAATTAAACTTAAGTTTAATTAAGTTTTACATGTTCTGATCTAAATTATGGATCTAAAAACTAGATATCGCAGCGTAGATAGTAATAAAGGTTTTTGGATGTTTGCTGGTGCTTTCGGGTGTATGTTAACACACTGCCAAGGAGGTAAGACATCAGGAATGATCTTAGAGAAGTGATTGTTGCTGCCCATCAACCTAGACAGATTACAAGGGCATTTTTCTCAGACAATTTTTCGAATCACCATTTGAGAGCGAGAGTGGAAAAAAACTCAAGGCAGCTGCCAGTCTTCCCATGAGCGGATGTCTCAGCAATTTCAGCTCAAGTCGGCCATGCAGTCCTTAGATGAATTACAAAAAGGCCAAGAGTTACATCTCAGAATCCACATCCCTCAGTTAGTAGGCAGCATTAGATGACGCTCCGCTCTGAATCATTGCCTTCTGGGACTTGAGGTCGCGCAAAGGACGAAGAAAGACCCTGCAAAACCAGACCAGATTCTGCATTCTGTGGGACTTGGACTTTACTTCAATATTGCTGCTACACTTTATTCTACAAGCTATTGAGTCATTGACTGTACCAGGTTTATCACACGCTTTATGAAACGAAGCATTTTGCTTAGTTCTTGATAAGGTCCTGCAGGTGTACATGTGAACATGCATATGTACATAGGAAAAGAGTGTGCAGACATATCTGTACACACAAAAGTGTTGATACACTTTTTTATGAGCACAATGCAGATTAATGCAGATTTTATGTCTGCTTTGGTTTACTCTCTGCAAACACTGAATACTAATTAATGTACAACACAAGTGTGCGTGTTGGTATGACTAGATTGGTGTGCGCGTCCATGCACGCATTTGTGCGCATGTATTTAAACCTGTAAGTGCAATTAAAGATTTTTGGAAGATGCAAACACACCAGATCGATTTTACATTTATGGTTGACATTGTTTGTTCTAATTCAGATGGGGGTTGTGGGCTTTGTGCATTAGCTCTGGATGCGAGGATGTAAAACAATGCAGTTGGGTTTTCAGCTAATTAATCTGAATTTGTGCAATATTAAGAAGCAGCGAGGTGTATGAAAGCATCCTGACTCCTGCTGCATGGCTCGTGCTCTGTTGGTAACCTTGACCGACCTGTGCAGGATATTCTCCCTGAGGAGCTTACCTTGAAGAAACTGAGATTTCTGGATCAATTATATTTCAACTTTGGCAATTTGAAAATGATTGAATTTGTTATTGACATGAAATGTAATGCAGTTGCCGCGTCATGCAAAGCTAATTCTGCATAGATGTCTTTGCAGAGCATCTGAACAAAGCCTCCAAATGTTAAACTTAATAACGTGGTATAAATGCCCAGTGGGCTCAGTTTAAGGCTTGGTAGATTTGATTTTGGAGGAAATGTTGGTGAGCCCTGTGACCTGCAGTAATCCCAGCCCACTCGTCTCATGTATCATCATGTTGTCATCTTCATTCAGCTCTGTTATTGATTCATCTGTGGGATTGCTTTTGCCACGACATAAAGCGAGGAGGAGGCCTGCCGCACACTGAGGGCGCTCACCTCTGACCTCGCACATAAATCACCCCCTCTAATATAACTGACTTGTCTTATTCTTCTCCCCGGTGCCGTTTCTCCGCAGAGTCAAAGCAAAGAAAGGCGTGAACTTGCTGCAGACCAAGTCGAAGAACGCCCAGTGGAAGGTGGACTGGGAGGTGCAGTCCGGCGCCAAGCACTCCATCACCACCATCAATGTGAACAAGAACAAGGCGGTGAAGCAGGGGTGAGTCAACAACCCGGGGGGCCTGAACACACCGTCCGTCCAGCCAACGACTGCAGACGCAGCTGTCGACACCTTCCCCTGCCCCCGACACACTAAGACACTGATATTTGTCTGCCTTAACAATGGGCTCTGCAAAGAAGTTTCCTTTACTTATCAGCCACAAGTCTGTCAAAGTACAACTCTGTCTTTTGTAACGGCGGTGACTGAAACAACCTCTGTTTTGTAGGATAAAATGAAATGACTACTGATATTATCTCTTTAGTCTCACTGCATCTGCTATCAATTAGATGCACGTTGAAAGAGAAGCAGATTATTTGGATTCCTGGCATTTAAATACTTTCGAGGTGACTAGTGATTATGCCAAAGAGAAAACACAACCCAGCTGCAGTCCTGCACCATCAGTTCAATTCAGTTCAATTCAATTTTATTTGTATAGCGTCTGTTACAATGTCAATTGTCTCTAGACGTTTTTTCAGAGACCCAGAGCATGACCCCCGAGCAAATATCATTAACTAAAATATAATATTGAATCCTAAACAAGGATAATGGCAGCTAAAAAAACTCCCACAGTGGAAGGGAAAAAAACCTTTAAGCCAAACAGTGGCAAGGAAAAACTCCACTTTAAGAGGAAGAAACCTTGAGCAGGACCTGGATCATATGGGGAGACCTTCCTGCTCTGGGTAAAGAAAGAAAGAAAAAGAGAGGAGACAGGACAGAGAGAGAGTTGGGTAGACAAGGTCTGTACTATCTCACCATACTCTGGAGGAAGTGTAAGAAACGGTTAATACTACAGTTAGAGTCAGGATTTTCAAGTTTAATACAGCCTGGAATGGTGTGTAGCCCATTAATGGACTTGTCAGACTACTTTTACAGGTCTGCTTTACTGTACTATTAAGTTTTTGATTGGCCACGAGTTCAAAAGTGTTCTTTTCTAGCACTGACCCAACGATATTACAAATCATTTATAGCCCGCGTTCCCCACAATCAAAAGAAAGCCTTGAAGAGTCTGGCTTCAGCTGGGATGCTCTCCCGTGATCTCATTCAGTAGTCGTAACCTCTGGGTCTCACTGGGTTCACAAGTGCTGCAAAACCAGCCACGGTGAATTACCGCCGTTCTATCCCAGTCAATAAGAGTGGTCCTGCCACTGCGCTGCAGTGTGTTTTTGAAATGTCCGAATGTCTGCTCTGCTCTGCTAAAGGCTGCTTAAGTCTGCTTTGGTGCTTGAGCACTGCTAAACGCTGATTTATAGCTCTGCGTCAACGTGGCAGCGTACAAAACAAGGCTTGTCATCATTGGAGGCCAATCTCAATCCAGAGAAGATGTCGAGGTGAAACCAGTCCCACATCTCCACAGTCTGGATCCCAGACTCTATCCTCCAAGATGACAAGGTTCACCTCCACAGAGTTGGGTTTATCAGAGACTACCTCCAGAATCTGACAGTGGAGAGGATGGGATGTCCTGACCTCAACCCTACTGAACACCTGGGTTAGGGTTAGGGTACAGTCCCCAACCCTAACCCTAACCCACTCCAACGGTAGCAGATTTAGAAGAAGCATTATTATAATAAAGAAATAATCTACCAAACACAAACTCCTTACTTTTTGTAACGTTTTTGAGTTTATTTTGTCGGATCTGAGAAAGGAGACATGTGCCAGTCTCTGCAGGACTTCAGCGCTGCTGCAGGGATGTAGATGTTCTGGTGAGGATTCTCTTCTGACCAATCAGTGATCCACAACGTTCATTCCCATTATCATATAGTAACGTCTCAGCGTGAGTGTCACTGAGATTCAACATGAACGCCCAGGTGTAACTGCTCTGTATGCTGGAAATAATCTTCTCAAACAATCAGCCAAGCCAACACAGTTCTGCTTCACAAACATTAAACATTTCCAGCTCCACTGCTTGTATATTTATATAGATGCCAGAATGTGCAGCAAGCTTTCTGCATTACGGTGTCACATACTGGTGACACTCATTCATTTAAAAAGTACAAATATATCTTAAGACACCACTGAATTAAAATTTAATGAGGACAGAAGCCTCGAAGTTCAGAAACGAGGCTCCTTGGAGGGCTGGGTCACGCTAATTACAGGCGTGTTGTGTCTAATGCGCAGCAGCATTCAGCGGTACAGAAACTGACACAGAAAAACAAAAGAAGAAAAGAACTCTAAATCAGACTATGAGAAGGCCACAGAGCGTCAGCCGGCTGAATCTGAAGGATTTATTAGATGGCGGCGCACAGCGGGAAGCCTGTGCACTATGAATTTTTGTTGCCGCCTTTGAGCCTACTGCACTGACACCAAGGATGTTTTTATCTGTTCAGATGCTCCCACAACAGATTTGGTCAAGCGTCTCTTCTTCTTAGATTGTTGCTTTCAGGAGTCTGGTGTGCGGAATGTTTTCGCTGTTGCGGATTGTTCTGACGTTACTTTTTTTTTTGCGCATTTTTTTGTGACATTTAGCTGTACGTCATCAGACAGGCTTTGATTTCTTCTAAGTGAGTGACAGCCGGTGGGACGACAGGGAAGAGGAGGGCCCTGCTTTGATCATCTTTCACTGGGACCCAGCGCTGACTCGCTCCACCAGCGCATATAGTTGACGTTCCTCTGTGACCCCCCCAAAAAAAACACAAACACATACTTAAAAGTGCTAATTTATCCAAACAACCCCAGCAACGGAGCAGAGCTGTGCAGGTTTTCATCAGAATGATCTCAGAGTCTGTGAGCCATCAGGCTCTGTTTCAGTACTACAAAGATGAAACACAGTCACTAAAGCACTGTTTAAAATTTAATTCTGATGTTTGTTTGTTTGTCTTTTTTTATCCCCACCCCCTAAATTTTCTTGATTGGCGTTTCCTGTAGAAAGCATTCCAGATATTGAAACCTTGAATTGAGAGTGGTGGGGAGTTCAGCCAGAATATAGTGATCCCTTGCCAATTTGCGCTTTAAGTTCCTCGGTTTTAGTTATTCGTGGATTTTTCAGAAATATATAATTTAATAAAAAGTCAAGAAAAAAATCGCAGAAGCATCACAGGATGTTGTGCGCGTTCTCTCACAGCGAAGAAATGTTGTGAGCCAGCCTGGCCCCTTTAAGAAAGTAGCCTTATGGGTAATGGTGTGGCCTTATGGGTAATGTAGTGTGTGTGTCGTGGGACGGCAGAATGAATGAAAACGGAAAAGTGTAGTGAGCATGAAAACAGCAGTGTAGTGAGCATCAACAGCAGCCCAGCGTGTATAGATTTACATTCTCTGTTAACCGACAGGAGCCGAACAATACAACCTGTGTGATGTTACAAGTTCCTGCAGTACCAGAATAAAGTGCTCCGTTACACGCAGAGAAAACCGGACTTTTCTTTTGTTGTTGTTAGCATGTTAGTCGCTAATTATGAGCCAAAAATACCACAATACCAGCGGTTTCTTTACTACGGTTCAGAGACCAGAGGCTGTGAAGGTAACAGAAAGACCACAGTTGAAACTTTGTCTTGTTTCGCTGCAGTGTCTCGCTACTTTTTTGTGATTTTTAAACATATTTTAAACACATTATTTAGGCTCTGGAGGCTCCGGCTCCAAATTGCGGATTTTGATTTTCACGGGGGGGGGGCACTGGTCCCCATTAACCGCTTAAATTAAGGGATCACTGTGATAAGAATTATTAACAAGACACACGATGGGTTAGAAACCAAGACTAAACATCTAAAATTAGATTTATAGATACTCTGAATTAAGCCGTTTGCCTCATTTGCAGCATAAGGTTTTTATCGCGGATGTTAAATTCAGGTGAACAGATCTTTTGAACAGGTGCTTGCGCCTCATCACTGGGAACATCCATCACATTCGGCTCCTGGGGTTTTGCACAGTTGGCCCGGTCTCTGAGCTGCAGCCACAACGAGGAGAAGCAGCTAAAAATTAGCAACCATAAATCATGATTTGTGATGCGCTCAATTCATTAAGAGTGCGGCTGGAGACGCCGCAGCTACATCCTGGCATCCCCGCGGACGCCGCCGCGATCAGGCAGGAGGAGAGCGAGCGGGGGGAAAAACAGAGACTTATCCCACCTGAGAGACTAACCACCACTCCTCTCCTGTTTACTCCTCTGCACCTTTGTGGCAGCTTTCCTGGCTCTGCTTGGTG
Organism: Hirundichthys speculiger; assembly: GCA_018398805.1. Lineage (NCBI taxonomy): Eukaryota > Metazoa > Chordata > Actinopteri > Beloniformes > Exocoetidae > Hirundichthys > Hirundichthys speculiger. Next base: position 928,122 of record JAGFBZ010002341.1, read on the forward strand.
ACCCGTGCCGTGTAATCGCTGCCACCCTGTCAGCATGTGGGAAACGTCCAGTAGGGGGTGAAGCACGGGTGAAGAAGAAGTGTGTCACAATGCATTTAGTCAAACGCCAGTTCAGTTCTGTGGCCACCGTCAGGAAGAACAGGAGAACGACGGGCAGCTAACGTCAGGCAAGGTTTCATGCTGCGACGCTTCGTCCCCGTCGAGCTGATTGAACACGAGCGTGAAATCTTTCTGTGCGGCTGCCACTCATGTCTCATGAGACTTTTCATGACTGCTGAGAAATTCTCAAGTTATGAGTGACATTTTAAAAAAAAAGAAAATTAGTAATTTCTGAAAACAATCAGGGACATTTTGATTTTCCCTCAAAATGCCAAGGCATTTTTTTCTTTTTTTACACATCCACCGAGGTGTCAAAGTCAGAAATCTGTACCACAGAGGTGGATGTGCTGCCAGTTAAAAGGTGAGTCTCCGGCTGGAACTACTAAAGAGGATCAAATCCATCTCATGCAGATGCTACAATCATTTCTCATAGTCATAAAAAGTGCATTTTGCCTGCATATCCCGGATACTTTCCTACACTCTCGGTCCGCAGATTTGCACACACGTTTTAGCCCTGAGACTAGAGAATTCGGAGAGCTCACGTTTCATTTGCGTTTGGCCGTTCTCTCGTCCAGACGCGTCTCTCTCAGCCCTACCAGGCAGGACAGTAGCCACACGTTATCCAGCAGCATTATAACACCTCCCTGAAGGTTAATCCATCTACATCTAGAGGAAATTTAGACGGATTCGTTGCCATACCACCGATGGTGCCGAAAACATCTCTGGCTCCAAAGGAATCCTTTTTAAACAAAAGCACAACCGTCTCCTGAAATACTAAGTCAATCATTCATCACCATAGGTCATTACGGCTGACAGGCTCTTTTAAGAAATACAAGATTAATTGCAGCAGGAGCTGTTGGACTTCAAAGATGGGTATTATTGACCATTCAGGTTTCAATTATCCGTCTCCAGCTGCATGTTCCTGTCTCCTTCTGCAGAGTTTATGATGGAAACTGAAAATAATCAGAAAGGTTACAGGCTGTTTTGTTTTTGCCCGACTGATTCAACCTGTCCTGCGATGTTCGTTTTGGAGAAAAAACCCTAAAGATCTGCAACATGCGCGATGTGTCTCAGGCGTTTTGTGCCATTCTTCGTGTAAACGCGTCTTAAGGTTGTGCATCAGCGTGGCGTTGTTGCATTTATTTTTTTTGTTTCATTATTCTCCACACGTTCTCCGGTGGGGAAAGGTCAGGCCTGCAGATGATCCAGCGCCTGCCCTCTCTCCTCCCTCAGCCGTGGGGCAGCATGTGGTTTTTCACCATCTCGTTGCAACAGGCGAGGGCGTTTCAGGAGAAGACATGAAGGCAGGACGTGTTCTCTAAGATCTCAATGTTCTCTTCATTCATGCTGGAATCATATATTAGTAAATGAGCCTTGAATGACACTGAAGCATCCCCGTACCATCTCTTTGTTGGGAATGTGCCGTCTTGCTATCCAAGCTGTCCGACCCTGGCTGTTGCTCTGATGCGCTCGTTCTCCAGACGATCCATCCTTGTCACTCCCAAAGAAACTCTTGACATCTTCAACTCTGCACCACCTTCTGCTTCCTGTCTCCCCGTCAACGCTGCTGTCTGCGAGCCACAGAGAGAGGCCGGTCTCACCAGCGCCTCGTAAACCTTTCCCTGTAAAAACAGTCAAAATGCAAACAGGCTCCCAGGCGGTTCGTGTACAAAGGCCTCAGGCGCCAAGGTCTTGCTCTGAGGTCTCGTAAAGATCAAAAAAGAGGGAGCTGCCTGAAGAAAAAACCTACTTTCGGCAGCTTTGTCAGACAAACTCACATTGTGTTGCTTCTGTAGTAAAGAGTTTAGTAAGCCGTCTCGCCGGAGAGAACCACCTCTGACGTAGGTGCCAAAGAGACGGCACAAACGGAGATGTGTTGGATGTGGTCGGCTGCGGTTTCTGTGGTGTGCACACAGAACGAGGATGGATGGGGAAAAAAAAACTCCTTGTGGTTGGAGAAACATTTTGTGCAGCTCTGCAGAACACAAAAAACACTGAAGGATGTGCAGTTTGAATTTATGTTATAAAAATAGCAGCTTGAAGTTGATTCTTCTGCCAGGTGTTTGTCTGTAGAGACGCTGGACAACAGCTCCAAGTCTCCGATTCACACTTTGTCACCTGTTAAATGTCATACGTGCAGTGACATCATGCTTATTTGTGTCGTGTTTTGTCTGTGGACACAAGATAATGAATGCATCTTTATGACAAAGATCACCGTAACTCTGAACCTGATCTGCACAGGACCTGCTGACTGTTTCATTTGGCACACCTTAATAGAGCTGAGCGATTTTATCGATTCTGCAATATATATCGATATTTTATTCCCCCAGAGAGTATCGATTTTTCAGTTGCGGGTATCGATATTCTAAGCTCCTTTCAAAACCCCCGTGTCCCACCTTTAAAAGCTCGCAAGCAACAATTTGCACTGTTTAAATAAATGAAACTATTTTTCTCAACAAATCTTTTATTCATTTTGTCCAGCATTTGCAAGCTGCCTGTCAGCCATATAATGTGTAATTGATGCTTTCAGTTCAATTAATTCAAACAAAGTCATTGGAACACTCACAAGATGTCACCAAAATCACTTTGTCCCTTTAAAATCTTTCTGAAAATGATGTAAATGTATTGTAAGATGAATATAGATATATATTGTATCATGAGGCCGAATATCGTGTATCGTATCGTATCGTATCGTATCACGATATTGGTGTAACGCTACAGCCCTACACCTTAACATTTAAGAAGTTGTTGTGAACTTCCGTCATTGCCTTTCAGCCTTTTCTGGGGGTCTTAAAGAGGCAGGTGCTTTTGTACATTAAAGCGTTTACGTTTCTTGTAACCCAGATAAGATTAGGGGCCTTTAAATGAGTTTAATATGGTCACTCTCAGCGCTCCAGAGAGACTGGAGCATGTACCCATTTCACCTCTTCATTCACCAGTTTTATTCTGCCTTTGGAAGCCCCGTAGTGCTTTGATCTGTTGAACCCTCCCTGTTAATCAGTTCAAACAAACCTCTGATCAAAGAATAAAATCCCTTTTAGCTCTGCAAAATCCCCAAGCCCAGCTTTTAAAATATACACTTTGTCCCATATACACACAGTAGATCATTAACTTAATGGAAACAAGGCCAGGCTTTTTTCTGCCGCCTTCACTTCTTTGTCCCTTCTGGTATGAAATAATTTTTTTTTCGCTGTTCATTTTTTAGGATTAACTTGGTGCTCAAATTTGTTTGCCCCTCAATAATGATGTCTTCATATTAGCTACTATCAAACCTGCTCAGTGTCATTAACTGCAATTAATGATTATGTGGAAATGCAGTGGATGAAAGTAGGAACACTCAACCTTTTTTATCACCGGCTCAGAAGAAACCCCGTCTGTCATCAAAGTGAAAGTTCCCCTGCTGACCACTAGGGGCTCCAGTGATCCACGTGTTAAACTGCAGAAATAAATATACCTTCAGTCTGGTTCAAAAAACTGTTTTCGTGTCCATAGCTCGATTTCATATCCATGATAACTGCATCTCATCAGGTAAAACTGGATAAAGCCACAAATATATATGTAATTAGGAGAGGCTTGGGGTTTTTTTTTTTGGAGTAACAACACTTCTGAGCTGTAAATAAAGACCCTTTAGAGTATAATCGTGTTTATTCTAAAGATCATATGGTTTGTTATGCTACGACCAGATCTGGAAGCAGCTTGAGACAGCTATGTTCACGTTTAGATGCATTAAAGGGCACAAGACCAAGCACTAAAGGGGAAGCATTTAAATTAGGGCTGGGCAACGATTAAAAATTTTTAATCATGATTAATTGCATGATTTCCCTGATTAATCACGATTATTCACGTTGTTTACGCAAAATCAAATAATGAATTCAAAAGTAGTGTAAAGGTCACTTTTATTTAAATATTCTGCTGCCATATGAACTAAAGTGCCATAACATTTGTCGTTCAAACACTTTTAACATCAGCACTTGTCAGTAACACATATTTAGTGTAAATCTCATCTTTAAAATCTCCCCTCTGACTGGGAGAACTTTAAAACAAAATGGTCCGTGTAAAAGTTCTGTAAATTTATCAATCCGTAATTATCCATGTATCATTTGTTTTTTGTTTTTTTATTTTTAATTGTCAATAAAAAATTTCGAAAAAATTAAAAAGTGACATTTTATTATGTTTTTCGTTTTTTAATCTAACACACACACAAAAAAAGCCTGTTTTTTTTTATATTTCAATTTTAGACTTGGCTCAAAATACAAAATAAAAAAATGGGCCACAGAACTGAATTTGTTTTATAATCGAGGACTGGACTTTCTATTGTCATTACACATCTGTGCCACTAGATGGAGCCGCACTGCAGTAACCAGTAAGAGAACAGCAGGACAGTGAACTCATGGAGCAGATCTGATGTAACATGGAGGAATGACGGGCCGCCCCGGTACCGCAGTGGTTAGGGCAGGCGGCCCGTGTACAGAGGATATAGTCCTCGTGCGGCTGGTCGCGAGTTCGACTCCCGGCTTGTCGACCCTTCACCGCGTATCTTCCCCCTTCTCGCTCTGCCCCCCTTCCTGTCTCTCTCCACTATAAATAAAGGACAATAGTGCCAAAAAATCTTTAGAAAAAAAAAAAAAACATGGAGGAATGACTCGATCGTCTTGAACAAAGACGTTTGAAAGTTTGTTTTTTTTTTAGACAGAATTGTTAATATTGCTACCTGAATTGCTACTCGAACTGTAAAGTTCACTGATTTTTACCATTCTCCATGTCAGCTAGTAATAGACTTTTCAAAACAAAAGCATGTGAGCAACATGCGTTATCGCGCGTTAAAATAAATGTCGACGTTAATAAATTAATGAGTTAATGTGATAATAATGCGTTAACGTGCCCAGCCCTAATTTAAATTCTGTCCCGTCCCAGGTAACGTGCCTGTAGGGTAAAAAAAAAAAAAAAAACATCCCTAAAGCAGGTAAAGATTTTTGATAGGGTCATGTACCAACAGGAATCCACGTCATACTTACTCAAATCTCTTCTCTGATTCAGATCTCAAAAAATGTGTTGAAATGTCAAGTTTAACTGCAGCTCTTTGAATGAAAGCAGCAGTGACATTTTCCTGCTGCTTTGGCTGATAATTTTGCGATTTAGTCATCACTGTTACGCCCCATATCCCTGCATTGAGCACGTGATTTATTTTCCCTCCCTCCTCCCCAGCACAGGCGGCTGTCGGCGGCGTATTGAGCAGCGGTACCTGCGCTCACTCCGGTGGGCCGTATTGATGACAGCTTTAGTGTGTCACAGCCAGACGGGGCTGTTTGTTTTCAGTGAGTGATGTCGAGACAAATAGGCTGAGATCTCATCACGATGTTCCTCGCAGGAACCTTTTGTAGGCGGATGATCTCACAGAGAGTTTGATCTCGCTTTCATTAAAAGCCTCTCAGGCTGAATGCAGGGGTGGGTTTCTGCTTTCTGTGAAGTGCAGGAGGTGAACATTTCACTTTCAGCTAAAGGTGAAGTTTGGGTGGGGGAATTAATTTGCCCCTTTGCCACCAGTAAGACAGGTTAATGTTGGGTTTGTTGAGCCTGAGTATTCCAACCACATATGGGATTTTCAAAACAGGTCCGTTTCGATCGCTCCTGCATCAATTGCATGTTTGCAATAGTCAAACCAAGATCCAAAAAAAAATAAACCTACCATTACGATGCATGGAGAATCAAAAGAAATATAGATCAAATGTTTCATGTGCACCGCTATGAAAACAGCCTGGTTGTCTACCTGAAACTGAAAGAAATCGGCAGCCTCTCCAATTACACTTTTTCGAAAGAGGCAGAACAAAATTTGCAATCTCCTTGCAGAGTCTCAGCACTCAGGTCCTGAGATAGAAGAGAGAAGAGAAGCCCGCCTGCAAGATTAAGGTGCAGTGATTGTTTATTGACAAGAAGGTCTTTTCATTTAAAGACAATCACTGATTTATTCATGGCATATGACAACTTCATCAAAGTGAGCAGGGAAGCCATTAGAAACCTGTCACTTCTCAAAAGTCTCACACATTAGTGGAAACAAAGGAGAATAAGAGGCAGATTAGCTTTTTTTGTGCAAAAGCACAAATTAATCATCTTTGCTGACATAAAGATTAACATCAACAAACGCACGCAGCCAGATCTCCACAGAATGCATGTATTTGTACTTGAGTAATTGCAAAATGATTATTGACGGAAATGTGACCCGAAACTTCCCAACCGAAACTCTTTCACAGCACAATGCAAAGGAACACCGTCGGGCCCAGGCTTAAAAAAACATCTAAGATTTTGGTTAAATATTTAATGACTCTGTAAATTCTGTCCAGTGCTTTGAGTCAGCTTTGACTTGTCAATATTTAATGCTGCAGGAGTTTCCAAAATCTAACCATTTTGGGTTGTCAGTAGGTGGGTGGCTGTAGCTCAGTTGGTAGAGCAGGTCGTCCAGTCACTGGGAGGTTGGCAGTTCGATCCCGGCTCCAACTGTCCACATGCCAAAGTGTCCTTGGGCAAGACACTGAACCCTCACTTGCCTCCAGTGGGCCTGGCAGCGCCTTGCATGGCAGCAGCCGCCCACTGGTGTATGAATGTGTGTGTGAATGGGTGAATGTGAGGCCTTTGTAAAGCGCTTTGGGGGCACCATGATGGTGTCTGGAAAGCGCTATATAAGTGCAGTCCATTTACCATTTATTTACCATGACCATTCCTTGAATAGAAATGATAAACTCAAGTGAATGGCTGCTACAGAGTTTTACTGGGTTTGACATTTATGTGGCATCTTTTCCAACATCGTAACAGTTTAGAAGGGAATTTTCCATGAGAAGTTTGTCTATGAACACGGAGTTGATCACACTTTAAATGGCCGCACACACACACATACACCCACACACACACACACACTGCTATCCAGTTTGGCAAGTGAAAAGATCATTTGGTAATTGTTAGTGGGATGCATGTAAAAATACACCAATTTAGCTCAGGTATAACTTTTTAAATTTATATTAAACACAAAGGCACTAAATTTAATCCAAGTCAATCTACGTCAATCTATGTCAATCAAAGTAAATCCATGTTAATCCAAATCAATCCAAGTCCATTTACGTCAATCTACGTCAATCCACGTCAATCCATGCTAATCTACATCAATCCACGTCAATCTACGTCAATCCAAGCCAATCCACGTCAATCCAAATCCATTTACGTCAATCCAAGCCAATCCAAGTCAATCCATGCCAATCCAAACCATTTACATCAATCCAAGTCAATCCACGTTAATCCAAGTCAATCCAAGCCAATCCAAGTCCATTTACGTCAATCCACACCAATCCAAGTCAATCCAAGCCAATCCAAGCCAATCCAAGTCAATCCAAGCCAGTCCATGCCAATCTATATCAATCCATGTCAATCCAAGCCAATCCACATCAATCAAAGTAAATCCACATCAATCTACATCAATCTACGTCAATCCAAGTAAATCCACGTCAATCCGCCTCAATCCACGTCAATCCAAGTCAGTCCAAATCAATTCACGTCAATCCAAGCCAATCCAAGTCAATCCAGGACATTTTTGCATAGTTTAGAAAATCTTAAAATGACTAAATGGTAAATGGATTGCATTTATATAAAACCTTTTTTACCAGTCAGATTCACATTCACTTATTTACAAGTTTGTTTTTTTTCTTAATTTTATTTTAAGAAAATTTTATTTTCTATCACACTCACTCTCACAACTATGAAGTGTGGACGCTTCTATATGTGATCTTCAAGGCCATTATTTGGTTCAGCATTTGACCTCTTTACCTCCTCAGCCACAAAACAGTGACCTTTAATGCTCTGCCGTGCACACTGACTTCATTACAGGAAACGTGCATGATAAGGATTCAAAAGAAAACTTTATGCCTGAATAAAGATTAAAAGATAAAAATATAAAATTTATCATGATAAACAGAAAAATTGTCTTAACAGAAATTATATATTGTTTTAAGAAACTTGATCAATCAGCAGACAGCTATTCACTTTGTCAAAATAGCTTTCATATTTTTAAATCAAAGCATCGGAGTAACCAAGGCTTGTTTGAAATCTGTTCCTCTGCCCACGTCGGTGATTAACATCAACAGCAAATAGAGCCAAAATCGTAGTGGCCAGTTTGTCGTCTGGGGAAGAAAGCCAGGAGTCACCTTGCAATGGTTGCTTTTCCATTTACTTGTTTGCGTTCATTCACTCCTTTTACATTTGGGTTCATTTGTGTTTTCACAATCCCAGCTACCTTGTTAGGATTAGACAGCAATGATCCCTGGTTAGGTTTAGGAACCAAACTGGCTTGGTTAGGTTGAGGCAAAGATCACCGTCAGGTTTCTAGTACTTTGCTTTACAACACGTCGGATGATGATGAGGAAATGTGCCATCTGACTGTTTTATGCAATCCGTTTCAAACAGATGGCGGCTCCTGAATTTGTAAGTGCTGATTGAGACTGCTGACAGGACCAATGTGTACAAGGCTGTCTGACTGATAACAGGGCTGCCAGCTCCTCCATTGTTTACTACCAGAGACCATAACGGCTGGTGAATGGACATTTCAGTTGTTTTGACGTACTGCTGTTTCAGATCGTCTTCAGTGGTTTAAAATGAAAGTTTAATAAATACTGAGGGTTGAGGCTTTTTGCTGTGGCAACAGAAAGAAGTCGTTTCTGATTGTTATTCTCCTGACAAAAAGTAAAATTTATGAGGGTAAGAGGATAATTTATCAAAAGGGAAGACAGTGGTAAGTTTTCAGGCTATGAAGAGAAACTGTGAGCTTTAAGATCGAAAAACATCAGCTGCTTTGTATCCATTTAGAAATTTGAGACCCTAATCCAACTGAAGGGCTTGTTGTTACTGCTATAAACATGAGTGAAATTTCATGACGGGGTCTTGAACTCACTTTTCTTTTTGCCTGGGCAGCTTTTTTGAAAGTTGGGTTAACCATTTGCAATAGTCTGATCAGTCTCAGAAGCAGTTTTCCTTCCATTAAAAGGGAATATTAAATTACTTTCTGGAAGGACTCAAGCCTTAAGACTATTTTTTCTATAATATGCTCATCGTCTCTGTAACCCACGGGAGTAAAACCCACAAAAGGACCAGCTTTAATATCTGTAAATATCACTGGACGGGGAAATACCATCCGCCAAGAACTGTATCTAATTAACTTAGAAGTTTATTTTTTTAACTGTTGCACTTCACATGTCGAAGCGTAAATGAATACATTATTCATATGTTTCATCTCAACACGAGTTTAAATGCTGAAAACTGTTGACAACTCACTAAATATTATATCTAATAATTAAAATATGACAAGTCAACTATTTCACAACCACAAATGAAATGGTTGCCAGAAATTTCTTCATGAAAATTTGCCGTGTTTTCATCCCGGCTCCGTTTTTGTGTGTTTGTATCGGTCCGGCAGAGACGTGATGGGAAACATCGAGGTGATGCAGCTGGACTTCGAGATGGAGAACTTCACCAGCCTCTCCGTGACCCGGAGAATCAACTGGAACATCGACTACAAGGGGCAAAGCCCATCATCCGACTCAGAGAAGGTGGTGACGGAGCTGACGGTGGTGCAGCGGGACATCCAGGCCATCATCCCTCTGGCGATGGTGAGCAAAACAGAAGCACGTTTAGATGGAGATGAGTGTCGTCAGATTGTTTTTAAAAGTGTTGGAAGAATAAGAAAACGCAGATTTCCATCTGTTGACCCTTTCAAAAACCTTTTTATAAAGAGGAAAAAAAAAAGATTTCTAGTCTGTGATTGGAAGAATATATGTGGGTGTTTGAAGTCACTACCAACTCAAAAACACAACACAACCCTGCCACTGAACTTTCAGATTCAGGGTTCTGTCACATTGTAAGCCCAGACAGAAGAATCGTCCATCTTCCCTGCATTCATATCCACCCAAGTTCACATCATGCTGCATTTGATGCACCTCGGAGGTTGGTGGTTTAAAGCCGTATGACAGGTTTTAAATGAGGCACAGTCCTTTTGAGGGGGGAGGTGGAGCAGAGTCACGTGGTTTACTCCACGCCCTAAAAAACAGAAAACAGAGAACTGCTGTAATGTCTCACCAAAGCATTTCTTGGACATTTAAGTCACCTTTCTGGGGGAAAAAAGTGTTGTATATCTCCTTACCAGCAGACAGGAATGTTAAAGGGACATTCTGGAGGTAAAATAATCCCAGCTCAGGTCATCTGCCAGAGGCCTGGGAGCCTGAGGGTTCTGTGCAGGATCTGATCTTCAGTTTGGCGGTGGTACATGCCATCCAGGGGCTAATCCATCTATGATAACCCCTTGGGGTTCCTCCTTCATGCTGGGTTTTGGTGCCTGAGGCATTCACGATATCATTTATCTACATGCATGGATCTCTGACAGATGACAGCGACCGGACAGAGATGCAAGTACAAACAGTCCTTTTTATTCAATATATGCGATCATACAAAGTCAAAATTACTTTGGCTTGTCTGTAGGAGCGTTATACACGCCGTCACTTAACTGAAATGACATTTTGAGACTAAACAGCAGTTTATTGTGATGTAATTCCAAACATCAATTACCATTTTACTGCAAACCCACGTTTCTAATTCAAAAACTGCTTTGAATTGTGTCGTTGTGGTCCCTAATAAAAGTTTACTTTCCTTACAGTCTAATAATACACTGAAGGCTGATTTAACCTCTATGATGTATGCTGTTTCAAATTTAAGAGTGATATTGATCTTTGTATTCACATCTCATACATATGTAGTGCATAACTCATTTATTTTCTTTCATTCTTTTAAAGCTGTAAATCTGATCTCACTGGTAATCCTTAATCCCATCATTATGTGGCCACCAGCTTTATTGGTACATGCATATCGCCATCTGGTCAAAAAGCTTACTGCTTCTTCATTACTGACAGTGTAGTGATAAAGGTTAGGTACATATGATACTTAAAACCTCTGGAAAAACCCTATTTAATATTGCATGGGCAGTGTTTTGTTTATCGTTGTATTCTGAAGCTGCCCAATATTTACACAAATAAATGTTTTTCCTGTTCTATGACCATTTTACGACCTGTGGGAGACGGCAGGTGTTTTGTAGGTATCTGAGTCATGCAACTAAATTACAGGGAACAACAGGCTGCATGCTGGTGCCTATAATTTTCCTACATATTACATTCCTAGTATACCTAGCATGTACTTATTGTGCAGGTCTACACTGAAATTAGTGAAGAACTGAGATGTGTTTCACACTGTAATCATTCGCTACAGGTCCTTCAAAAACACTTACAGAGAGATCAACATGCATCTGAAGAGCCCAGTAAACTGTGGAGGTTTACTTTGATGCTGCACTTTTCATAATCAGAAGTCTGGTCTGTATGATGAAGTTAGCTCACAGAGGTACAGTGGACATCATGGCAGAAGCAACCAAAGGTGACCAAGCAAGAGGTGGACGAGAGTAAAACGCAGTGTCGTTAAAGTGACTGAAACTCGATGCCTACAGGGAGACGATCAGAGCTAAAAACTGCAAAAGTTCTCCTGGACACAGTTCAGTTCAATATATATATCGATGCTTTATTTATCTCCAAGGCTAAATTATCAAATGCAGTAACTTTTGTTATTTAAGTTTCCTCAAAGAGCAATTATGAATGGTCACAGCTGCCGGCGGGAAGGATCTCCTGTGTTGCAGTGGATCTGAAGAGGCCTCTGACTGAAGATGTGCTGTTGCTGTGTTGTGAAGAGGATACTCTTCTCTCGTCCAATCTGTTTTCCATTTTGTGAAGTATCCCCCTTTGCTCAGCTCCAGAACGAGCGAGCCCTCTTTATTACTTTGTTCAGTTTCTTTGAGTCACTGGCTCTGATGCTGCTCCCCCAACAGATGACTACAGATGGGATTGAACTCTCCACAAGAGACATGTAGAAGACTTGCAATATTTTACTGCAAACACTGAAGGACCTCGTCTTTCTTAAGAAGTAAAGTCTATTCTGTCCCTTCTTGTAGACAGCATCAGTGTTGTGTCCTCGTAAACACTGAGGTATTTGCATCTCTCTCTTGCAACTTCACTTCTTCTCACATGATGGAGATACTGCTTGACTTATTCCTAGTCTGTCTTGAATGCACAGTCATCTCCATTATCTTGTTCCCATTTAAGATGAGATGATACGGATGATACAGATGATATGGACGAATACTTACCGCTAGCCGTTCAGTATCTGGGCTGCAGAGACGCTGCTTCACAGTAGCATGTCCTGGATTACACCATCTGTTGTTGACAGGCACTGCAGTTCCACCTCCCTTTATTTTGCCACTCTTCTTTAAATCAGTGTCTGTCCCTATCTTCTGAAAGCCGGGCAGAGACAGTTTGGAGTCGGGAATATGCTCCTGCGGCCATGTCTTGGTGCGACACATAATACTGCATTGAATTTACTCCGGAGGTATCCTTATCAGCGCTCCAAGCTCGTCCATCTTATTTGCAGGAGGTCTCATGTTCCCTGTTATGGTAGAGGGAAGAGCTGGTTTAATCCTCCTCTTTTCTCTCCCTCTGCTTTGCTCATGCTCTACATTCATGATGTCTCCTCTTCAACTCATCTGGAATTTGGGGTCTCAGTCTGGGCTCTTGAAATTTTGATCAGCTGTTCCTTCTTGTAATATATATATATATATCTATATATATATATATATATATATATATATATATATATATATATATATATATATATATATATATATGTATATATATGTATGTATATGTATGTATGTGTGTGTGTATGTGTATGTATGTGTGTGTGTGTGGATAAGTGCATACATTGTGGTGTAAGTTTGTTGATTTATATTTCTTCTTTTTTGGGGGGAAACATTCCCATTTATTATTTAGATGTATTTACAAGAGGTTCTATATGTTTCAAAATTATGGTTAGGCATATGTGTCTGTGTATATGGATTTATGCAGTTATTTATTTATTTATTTTGAGATACATAGATTCATGCTAGTGTTAAAATTATAATGCTTTAAAGAAATAAAATAATAATAATAATAACAATAATAATAATTATTATTACTATTATTATTATTATTATTATTTATATATAATAGTATTATAATATTATATATAATTATATATATATATATATGTGTGTGTGTGTGTGTATATGTCTGTATATATATATATATATATATATCTCTCTATATCTATCTCTATCTATATATATGTATATGTATATGTGTATATATCTATATATATATATCTATGTATATGTATAATCTATGAATAATAATGATGCTAATAATAATAATAATAATAATATAGTTGTCATCATTATTATTAATAAATGTGTTTATGAATGTGGATGGCAGCATTAACTTTGTTGTCACTGTACCACTTCTGTACCACTGTACATGAACTGCAGGGCATTTAATCTGTTCGGAAAGACCTTTTAAATGTGGGACACGACTCTCATCCCAAAACACCTAACTGAGGCGAGCGCATTGGAGTGATAATCACTGAAGGAGACAAGAGTGTTTTTTATTGGCAAAGCTATGATGGTGGTGGCCTCGAAGCAGGTGTGCACAAGTGACAGGAAGGGAGAGACTGATAGCAAATGTCTGTAAACACCTGCGCCACTTCTGAAGAGCTGACCCTTTAAATCCAAGCATCCAAGGAAGTTCTTCGGGCCTGCTGCGTTCCATGGGTTACTCACAGCTTTGGACATCTCAGTTGATGTCATGGTAAGTGTTAAGCTTTGTGCTACTCCTCTTTGTAGAACTGTTCGCATCAGTCAGTACAGAGAAACGTTAAAATGAGTCTATTACTCACTCATCCCATCTGTCAGAGTGCTCTGGCTAGTTTTGACCTCAATGCTCTTCAGCTGGTAGTTTGTGATGTATCAAAAGGACCTGCCGCATGTGTTGGGAGTAGAGGTCTTCACGGGTCCACTTTCATGGACCCGAACCCGAATGGACCCGTGAAAATTCGACCCAACCCGAGCTATTACCATAAGTCCGGGGATCCGAACACGAATGGACCCGCAATATTTGGACCCGGAACCGACCCGAGTCTTTAGTTTCTGAACAAAAGGAACCGAGATACCCGAATAGAACCGAGACAATACAGCCCATAGTTGCTCATGTTAAAAGTTGTCTAGCGTTGAATAAAACTTGATTTTCTTACCTAAAGTTGTCTTTTTCTACCCGGTTCAGTTGCTACATAGGCTACGTGATGTAAACAACAATAAAGCCACGTCGTTATTTTCTTTGTGGATACAGATGCTATTTGTAGCAACTGCTAACACTAATAATCTACACCGGTCAGGACGTGTCGTAAATATGTTTTCTCATCCAACGTTATCATGTTGGTGATCCGTTGTGCTTTACAGCTGCCGGGCAAACCGCTAATAACACGCTACGGCAACACGATTGTTTCATGACAAACACGTCACATTAATTAATAATCATTTAACTGCCCCGAGTCCTGACATTGGCTGCCACCACCAATATCTTTACTTCTCTCGAGTAAATGCAGACCCAGCTTGTCAGAGAGCACCGACCGGACCTGAGACTAACTGTACCGATTCCAACCCGAACCCGAAGTCACGTCTTTTAAATGGACCCGAGACCCGATTCGGGTCGGGTCGGAACCTCAGGTTTTCGGGTAGTCGGGTTGTTTCGAAGACCTCTAGTTAGGAGTCTAAGTTGTTCTAGTATTCTTCCAGTTTCTGTCTGTACAATCTCTTTGCTTCCCTGATTTGGCCTTTATGTCACCCTCAACATCTCCAGAAACAAATTTAACAGGGCACACAAACCCATATTGTTCAATCTGTACATGCTTCTATTAAGCCAGCTAATGCACTGTTGGACTAATTATGAATCAATTATTAATAGATAATAATATTTATAATGTGTCCTACCTCAACTATGCAGATGATACTCAGATCTATGTGTCACCGACAGCAGGAGAACATGGGCCTGTAGATTCATTGTGTCACTGCATCCAACAGATCAGTGTGGATCAAAACAATTTTCTCCTTGATTTATTTGCATTCTTCACGACAATTTACAGTGATGAACAAAACAACATTCAGCCACAACAGTACTCCAATATGAAAGTAATTCTATGTTTCTATATGATTATTGTTTTTCAGAAATACAAATGAACACGTAGGATATCAAATTTAAATGCAGTTTTTATTTGTTAAAATTAATTTCCTACAGTCCACCATTATAATATTATATTTTGTTTTTGCTTTTTCACAAAGACACCTGAAGACATGATATGAAATTTGATTGCAGTTTTTATTCATCCATTTATAGCAAATTTTATGTTTATTGAATAAAAAAAGTGGGAAAATTAAATGGAGGGAACATACAACAGGAATTAAGAGTCTGGACAGACTGAAATCACTGTAAATGAATGAGTGTGTCCAAACTTTAAACTGCTGCTGTATGTCAACACTAAAGCTCTGTGACTCCTTTTATCCGTCACAGTCTTTGTGTTCTTGTTCTTAGTCCTGATTTCGCTTCTTATGCTTGTACTGCCGCAGACATGACAGAGTGAAAAACTTCTTGATTCGTCTCAACCAAGGTTTGTATTCCTTTCCAGAGATCACATCGGAAGCAACAACTTCTTCTGGCTCTGAGACCTCAGTTTCAACAACTGGTTCTGCTGGAACAACCAAACCCTCTTGGCAAACGGCTTCAAGTTGTTCATGCATTTCTGCAACAATCTCACACTGCTTTTTGTTGTCAGTGAGTTCTTTTGTCTTCTCCTTTCTGCATACGGCCTTCTTTATTATTCAATGAGAGACATCGACTTTTGGGGAGACCTCTGGTGGTGGAGAGACCTCTGGTGATGGAGATACCTCTGGTGATGGAGAGACCTCTGGTGATGGAGATACCTCTGGTGATGGAGAGACCTCTGGTGGTGGAGAGACCTCTGGTGGTGGAGAGACCTCTGGTGGTGGAGAGACCTCTGGTGGTGGAGAGACCTCTGGTGGTGGAGAGACCTCTGGTGGTGGAGAGACCTCTGGTGGTGGAGAGACCTCTGGTGGTGGAGAGACCTCTGGTGGTGGAGAGACCTCTGGTGGTGGAGAGACCTCTGAAGAGACCATCCTTTGGTTCAGAGGTATTTTCTGAACCACAGACTTCAGTCTGTGTGCTGACTGAAACAGCTGTCTGTGTTGCAGAGGACTCAGGTGCATCTGCAGGTACCTCGGCCATGTGTTTGGGAGTCACCAAGGTAGACTTCAGTTGCACACTGAGCTCCGCCATCTTCCACTCCAGATTTTCTGCCAGATCTTTCTGTGTTTTAAGTTTTGATTCCAATTCCAGTCGGGAGCTGATCTGTTCTTGTAATTTCTTATTTAAATTTTCCCGCTCATTTTCCAGAATAAGCATCTGGTCCTCTTCATATTTGGACTGTTCTTCTCTTTTTGCTGCAGCTTCTTTGGAGGCCTGATGCAAGGTCTGGATCATTTCTTTGCACGAGTTGACTTGGTTTTCACAGCCCAGCCTGAGTTGTTGTTCTTCCTCTAAGCTGAGTTCAGCCTCTTTCAGCTTTTTCCAGAACCACTCACAGTCCTCCTCTGCAGCAATCCTCTCCTCTTTTTTCTGGGTGAGAAGTAAATTATTTTTTTGTAGCGCCTCCCTCGTGATTTCTAAGAGTTTATACTTGTGGTTCATCCCCTTCACAAGATGATCAAATGAATTATGAGCAATTGCTTTAATTTTAGACACTGTCACAGGTGTTTTTCCAGTGTTAAGATCTTTTTCTGGCGCTGGTATTTCGACGAAAGGTTCCTCATGCTGTTCTTCGTAAGGGATGACTAAAACTACCTTCAGCATCATCACGCCAATCAGAATCATGCTCACAATCTTTATTTATATTTATATATATATATATATATATATATATCCACACACTAAGGTAGCAAAACAACCGGAGCTACTGCCGTAAGCTGCCACCATAAGCGCCACTATTCTAGATCTTGCGTAATCTCGCTTTGAGATGATCTGGCAGTGATGGGATTTATCACCCGCAGCAACAAGGCAGCTCACAGGCAGGAGGCGGACATGCTGGGAATCTGTTGCAAGATGTACAACCTCATTCTCAATGTCAGCAAAACAAAAGAAATGACTGAATGTGGACTTGCATCAGACTGGTTCTGTATCTTCTCATCTCTACAGTGACATAGCAGCTGTGGAGATGGTCTTCTACTTCAGATATCATGAAATACACCTGAACATCTTCACCTGGTGTGATAACACCTTGAGCATCATCACAAAGGCTGATCAACGCCTATACTTGCTTCATCACTGTGTACTATGAGAAAAAGGTGTTGCTGCAGGTGGTAAAGTCTCCACCAAGGACTGTTCGATGGATCCTAGCACCTGTCCTGGTCATTTACATCAGCAGATGCAGAACAAAGGCAACGTGCATCTTGAGACGACAAACACCCTTCATATGACCTGTTTGCCCCTCTGCTCTCTGTAGCATCCAGGCAAGGACCACCAGATAGAGGGGTAATTTCTTCCGGATGCTGTCACACTGATGAAGCGCTCCACACTGCCACGCTAAGCCTCTCACCTGTGGTTTATTTATAATAGATTACTGTCACACGCTGGACTTTCAAGATGCTGCAGTTTAATGCTGCAGTTTCCGCTTTTACTGCCCCCATATGCCACTTATTTATTGCCTTTGTTTGTTTCATATCTGATTTATGTAACATTTTAGAATTTTTACAACTTTGAAAGAATTAGAGAAGCTGTTTTTATTTACTATGGAGCTAAATGTTTGATGTTATTTATCATGCTGAGACCCAAGTATTACATTTTTTTTCCTATTTCATGTAATCATGGTCAGAATGTTAAAATATCTTTGAGCCGTGACTCCTCGGATCTGCCTCCCTGTAATGATCTTTGCACGTCTCTCATAAATCCTAATGAGAGACGTAAAAATTTTCTGCAGGCCGACATACTTGGGAACTTTCTGTTGAATTTTTAAAAGGGGAACATGCCAACTGAAAGATGTCCTCGTCGACTGGGTATGCTTTGCATTTTGTGCAGATACGAACCTCACCTGCAGCATAATGTCCCCAAACCATGACTGATCCTCCCCCGTGCTTCACAGTAGGGGTTAGGTACTGAGTCAGCCTAGCTTCTTTTGAAGGCGAATTTGACCGCAGCACTTTGAAACAAATGTTTCGCTATTATGTAGCACTTGAAGATTTTACACTGCCTGGCCAAAAAAAAAGTCGCCGCCAAAAGAAAAAGCTCCTACACTCTAATATTTCGTTGGACCGCCTTTAGCTTTGATTACGGCACAGGCATTGTTTCGATAAGCTTCTGCAATGTCACCAGATTTATTTCCATCCAGTGCTGCGTTAATTTTTCACCAAGATCTTCATTGATGATGGTTGAGTCTGACCGCTGCACAAAGCCTTTTCCAGCACATCCCAAAGATTCTCAATGTTCAGGTCTGGACTCTGGTGGCCAATCCATGTGTGAAAATGATGTCTCATGCTCCCTGAACCAGTCTTTCACAATCTGAGCCCAATGAATCCTGGCATTGTCAATAACCTGGTCATTCAGTATATTCAGGTAGTCAGCTGACCTCATTCTTTGAGCTCATACTGTTGCTGAACCTGGACCTGACCAACTGCAGCAACCCCAGATCAGAACACTGCCCCCACAGGCTGGTACAGTAGGCACTAGGCATGATGGGAGCATCACTTCATCTGCCTCTCTTCTTATCCTGATGCTCCTATCATTCTGGAACAGGGTCAATCTGGACTCATCAGACCACATGACCTTCTTCCATTGATCCAGAGTCCAATCTTTATGCTCCCTAGCAGATAGAAGCCTTTTTTCCAGTTAGCCTCACTGATTAGTGGTTTTCTTCAGGCTACACAGCTGTTCAGTCCCAATCCCTTGAGTTCCCTTCGCATTGTGGGTGTGAAAATGCTCTTACTTTCACTGTTGAACAGCCCTGAGTTCTACTGTTTTTCTTTGATTTGATCTCACCAAACATTTAAGTGATCGCCGATCACGATCATTGAGGATTTTTTTCCGGCCATATTTCCTCCTCGAAGACGATGGGTCCCCACTATCCTTCCAGTTTTTAATAATGTGTTGGACAGTTCATAACCCAATTCTGGTAGTTTCTACAATCTCCTTAGATGTTTTCTCTGCTTGATGCATGCCAATGATTTGATCCTTCTCAAACAGGCTAACATCTTTCCACGACCACAGGATGCATCTTTGACATGGCTGTTGAGGAAATGAGAAGCAACTCATTGGGGTTAAAAGATAATTACCCATGCAGTAATTATCTAATAGGACCTCATAACTATTTGCTTAGTTAAATCCAGATGGCGACTTTTTTTTGGCCAGGCAGTGTATTTGGCTCTTTAAAGCACTTCAACATGTGTTTATTGTTCTTCCAAACACTCATACTCATCACTACTGATCCAATGAGCATCGGATGCCCTGACTGTACTTCTCAAACTTTGACCCATCTGTCCATGAGACTCATCTCCAGCACAACATAGATGGTTGCTGTCCATCTTCAGCTATTTCTTTCTGGTTTCTTACTAGAAAACCTGCCATGTGTGGACCTGTTATCCAGAGTCCTCTCTGAACAGTTGACCGATACCTTAAAGTTGGATCTGTGTCGTGAAGTCGAGTGTGTGGTCTGATAGAAATCAGAGCTTTAGATTTACTTACAGCAAAAGATCAGCATGTTTTCTGTTGCAGCTGAGGAGGTCACCTGACCTGTACCAAACAAACTCTTCCATGGGTGTTATAATGGTTCAGGGTCAGACGGCACAATCACGAGAGAACATTCAGCCAGATAATATTAAAAAAAAAAAAAAAAACGTTTGGACATGCCTTACAGCCACATATCCCAGACAGCCTACTATTCAAACTTGTGATATCTTGTTCAATGCTTGTTCATCTCCTGCATTACTATGTTAACAATTGGTTGACGCTACTTTATATCTTTGCTTAGCTATAAAACTTGAGTGTACTTCCAGCTCGTACTGTATCATCTCCAGAGTTAATTCAGAGGTGTTGTCATTGCATGCAGAAGTAATCACCTACACGCTTGTTGATTGTTATAAACCGACGTGCATCTCTTCTCCTTGTCACCTGAAAGGTACCAATTACTGAAGACTGTAAACAAGTTATGGAAATAAAAGGACAATCAAGCATGAGGTAGCGAGGAGGTCTGACTGTGCTTTGCTCTCATACTTCCTTCCCTCTGGCATTTAATGCTGTAAAAATTACTGTATTTTGCCAGTAATGACATTTTTACTGTAAATAATAAATGATTCAAAAGCCTGGCAACAGGCGCTGGTGTGTAAAGCTCAAGCGCATGTTTTAAAATCAGTGAAAGGTTCTTTCTTTTTTTTCTCTTTTTTTTACGCTCTCGAGAGCTTCGACGTTTTGAACAGCGGGCAAAGGTCACCGCTGCAGTTTGACTCTTCAGAAGGGGTGAGCTTCGGCTGGTTGCACATTCACTGATGTGCACTGCAGGTCATATGACACATAAATACTGTTGCGCAGCCTCACCTCAAAGTGTGTAAGAGCTGCGTTGCCCAGAGGCCAAACTGCAGTAGTTCCACAGCAAAGGCTCAAATGATTTGCTTTGCATTCAGATTTTTTGTAGAAAAACTTTTTTTTTTCATACTATTTGATTTTGTCAGTTATTAGCATAATTTCTCAACTCAGTCTGCAAACATCTTGTTGGCTTCAGAAAAACGCCTCCGTCTCTGTTAGACATCAGATCATTCATACAGATATTAGTGAGGGGTTTTTAATCTCACAGAGCACCGTGCACACACGCAGCGCACCAAATGAACCCACTGCCAGGTTTATACTGCGAAGGGCAGCCGCTTTTGTCTTCCTCCGCCTCTTACTTCTCCAGTCATGAGTCACAGCGCAGATGCATGTGCTCAGTCCTGTCATTTGCTTAATGAAACAAGAAGATGGGTTTTTTTTGTTTTTTTTTTTCGCTGCTCGTCTGACTCTTTGAACACAAACCAAATAACCTGCATCATTGTTTTTAGTTTCCTGGACTACTGCCGGTAGCCCAGTGTCTGTGTGCGTCACTATGATGCTGCTGCATGTGTGGCGGGTAGAGCTGAGCCATTTTATCGATTATGCAATATATATCAATATTTTATTTCCCCAAGAGTATCGATATTTCAGCCGCGGGTATCGATATTCTAAGCTTCTTTCAAAACCCCCATGTCCCACCTTTAAAAGCTTGCAAGCAACAATTTGCACTGTTAAAATAAATGAAACTATTTTTCTCAACAAATATTTTATTCATTTTGTCCAGCATTTGCAAGCTGCCTGTCAGCCATAAAATGTGTAATTGATGCTTTCAGTTCAATTAATTCAAACAAAGTCATTGGAACACTCACAAGATGTCACCAAAATCACTTTGTCCCTTTAAAATCTTTCAGAAAATGATGTAAATGTATTGTAAGATGAATACTGATATATATATATATATATATATATATATATATATATATATATATATATATATCCAAAGTGCGAATTATACCATGACAACTGGGGGGGTCAACATTTTCTAGAGATGACAAAAATGACAATTTGTCCCTTCTTTAGGGGGTCAAAGTTGTAATTGGGGGGTTCAAACCCCCCCGTAATTCGCACTATGTATATATCGTATCGTGAGCTGAATATCGTGTATCGCACCGTATCGTGAGATTAGTGTATCGCTACAGTTTGTGGGTTTTTTGAGGCATACCTGTGTATGGGGTGACACAAAACTGTCAGATGTGAAACTGCACAAACAGAACCTGTTCAGAAATGTTCACGAGGAGGAAGGAGGGGCTGAATGATGGAGGACTTTTCACTTTTTAACCATGCTGTCAGTCACGAACGTGTGCTATGAACGTATGGATATGTGACACATGTAGACTCCTCTCTTACGTCTTCCCCTCTGAGACTGAGGTGAGTATTACTAAGAGCTTTTCTGCGAGTATACCAACAGTTTATAAGGCCTGCTACTTCTGTCAGAATAATAACTCTTGGTTGGCTCTAGACTATTTCCATAATTACAGCCGCTCTGCATCTGAAGCTCCATTAAACATACTTGAGCTGCAGTTATGACTTTCTGTATGGCACATCTGCTGTAACATAAGGTTCACTTAATATCTCTTGTCCCCTTGACATTCCGGGGTTTGCATGGATCTTGTAAGCAGATGCACTGAGATTCGCCGCAGAATTAGATATGTGCTTGTGGGACTTCTTCCATTGGAAATTTACGTCCTGAAGCAAAGTGGCAGCCGGCTCCTTCCGCCTCTGTACTTAACATTGTTTGTTTGTTAGAATATGAGTCGTATTTATGTGTATTTTCCTGTTAGCGGCCTCCGGCTGCAGTCTCTAAGGGCAACAGAGCTGTTAAAAACAGTCACAACTGCAAAACAGAAGTTGGTATCTTTTCAGAAGTTGCACATCTTTTTAGTTTTTGGTGTTTTAAGGCTTGTCTTTCATCTTACTGTGAAGATGAGACTGTTTTTTTTTTTTTTTTTTTTTTTTAAGATCTGTAGCACGCTGAGACCAGTCGGGCTTGATCAGTGCAGAAAGTATTTACATACTGGGAATTTTCAAAGTGTTTCTGAGTGGAATATCAGGTATCACTGACACTGTTTGTTATAAATAGACAAAGTAAATTTCAAATTCAAATTTCGAAACCATCAAATTTCCACTCAGTTGACATCCTGTGAAACTTGACGACAAAGTTTTACCCGCAGATGTTCCAGTGTGGCATGAGTCCCGAGTCTCGGACAGACTAGAGGCTCGACGAGACGAGCTACCGTGACAAAAGTCTCTGCGCTCCAGTGACAAACTACTGCTTTACTGGTGTGAGCAGAGGAACCGAGTGCTGACAGCGGTGCTTTTTTGCTTGCGGTCGTTCATTTGAACAGCTTACATCAGTGGTTTGTGCTTTGTTAGCCCTCAAGGCTCTTGTGAACGTTGAGTT
This sequence comes from Hirundichthys speculiger, assembly GCA_018398805.1. Taxonomy (NCBI): domain Eukaryota; kingdom Metazoa; phylum Chordata; class Actinopteri; order Beloniformes; family Exocoetidae; genus Hirundichthys; species Hirundichthys speculiger. The sequence goes on from JAGFBZ010002341.1 coordinate 951,255, forward strand.
CCCAGTTGGGATCCGGTGCTTATTTCATCGGCCCTTTTACAGCAATCCAATCTGACATTCAGGTATAGAAAGTGATGTTTTTCATGCTTTTATGGCCACGACGCAGTCCCACAGCAATTTCAGAAACTTTCAAGAAAGCAATGTGTTTACTTGTGTTCTTGAACGTTGCTTTTTCTCCATTCATGCACGTGGACTCCTCACATCGCTCACTAAAAGTGACGTTGTACGGAGATTCTTTTTTTTTTTTTTTTTTTTTTTTTTTGCAAATTGCAGAATGTTGCAGACGAATAATACTAAAGACTGTTTCTCATGATTCAGGATGCTTGTTTAATGATTATTATTATTATTATTATACCTCTTTTCCATTCAGTCATTCAATTTTTATTTTGCTTAGGATTTATTTTGCCATTTCTTTGCTGAAGGTTTAGGTATTAAATGTTTCTTAATTTCATGGTTTTGCTGTTAAAAGCTGATTCACATCTACTACTGAATGTTAAAGTCTAACAGTTTACCAGATGACAAGACTTGCGCCAAAAAAGACAAATATGATCCAGTGAAGATTATGGGTTCATGAAGAACAACAATGTACGTCTGTCTGCTGAGTGTTTTTTATTTTTTTTTCTTTTTTGCAGTACATCATGAGACCAGGTTTGATCATAATCTTGATGATAATGTAATGTAACATCCTACCACAGAGAAGATCAACGCTGTGTTTTCTTTAAATCAACTAATACATCTCCAGGGATGTTCAGGAGCTTCTTGGTTTGCGTTGACCCTGGGTAATAAAGTAAAGCATTTAAAGCCAAAACGAATCAGAGAGTCAAAGAATCTGACTTTTCGACCAAAAAAAAAAAAAAAAAGCGGCGCTCTGAAGTTGCACGTCTTTTCACTTCTTTGTAGTCAGTTTAAGTTTAGCGGCAGACACAAATCAGCCTGACACCTTTCCGCTGGTGGCGCACACCTCCTGACAGCTCGTAGAGTGGATCAGCACTTTCTGAAACTGCTGATGTGAAAAGGAGAGGCTGGTTTCTCTGTCTCCAAAATACAAATATGACACATTCTGCGTTACAAAGGAGCGGTGACGAGTGTCTCAAGTGGACACCCGTCTCTGTTGGTATCTTTTGACTCAAACGTGTGAACGAGGAGAGAAAACAGGAAAGAAGACGGATGACTATTTTTTTTTCTCTTTGAAATAGGTGAAGATGCACAGATTGTTAGTTGAGTAGGAGAAACAACCCTACAATGATACGTAGGGCTGTAGCGATACACTAATCTCACGATACGATACGCGATATTCGGCTCACGATACAATATATATCGATATTTTTTAAAGGGACAAAGTGATTTTGGTGACATCTTGTGAGTGTTCCAATGACTTTGTTTGAATTAATTGAACTGAAAGCATCAATTACACATTATATGGCTGACAGGCAGCTTGCAAATACTGGACAAAATGAATAAAAGATTTGTTGAGAAAAATAGTTTCACTTATTTAAACGGTGCAAATTGTTGCTTGCAAGCTTTTAAAGGTGGGACACGGGGGTTTTGAAAGAAGTTTAGACTATCGATACCTGTGGCTGAAAAATCGACACTCAATAAAATATCGATATATATCGCAGAATCGATAAAATCGCTCAGCTCTAATGATATGCTTTAAACAACCCTGGGCTTGTTATAGAGCTATAGACTCTAGTTAACACCAAACAAAAGTTTTAAAAAGAAAATTAAAAAAAACTGGTCTTTCTTATTACTTTGAGAGCTGAACGAGCAAAAGCACTGTACAGATGACACAAGGTGGTCAGCAGCTGTTTTACCCTCCTGATCCCACAGCTGCCAGATGTTGAATATACATACATATAAAATCCTCTGCTGGAATGGCCCCACAGCTAAAAGTCATGAAATATTTCAAGGCGTGTTAATTTGTGCATTCGTAAAGATGCACATCTGTATAGTTTCCATAATTCAACAGCAGGTAGAGACCGTCAGCAAGTCAGCTGAGCATTTTGGTATCGCATGCAAAGTTTCCTCGCTTCAATGCTCGTCAGGGTCAGGACCTCCAGGCTGCTGTTACCCAGCTGGTACAGAAATGTATTCATTGAATGTCACGACAATGATCAGCAGCAAAGCCTTTTTTTTTTAAACGGTAAGCACAGTTTACACAAAAAGGGGTGGGGGGGGTTTCTTAAAGGTAGGGTAAGGAATATCTGGGTGGCATCTCATCTGTTGATATTTAAAGGGAAACATCTCCTCCCTCTGAGGAAGCACAGCCCGTCATGAAATCGTGAGAACGAACTCTCCCCACTGTGGGTGATTGGCCGCAGAAATATCTCCAGTTTGAGAAGCAGGCTGCCTCTTTATTTCCAGTTTGCTGAGCATTTGAAGACGGGGTATTTTTACCGTGAACTCACAAGATGGCCAGCTCACAGGTGGTCAGGAGACGGTTACGTGGAGGTCACGTGGACTTGTTTCCCCTGCCTTTAATGAGTGCAGTGTACAAACAGCTATGCAAAATAAGTACAGAAATTTGGAAATATATTCACATTCTTCGATATATTTCCCCTTTAGCTCTGTGTTTAGAGACTAAGTTCGTGGCTCATTCAGTTCAGTTAAACATTTGATTTTCTTAAAGGAAATTATATAAAGGAAAATAGATGCATTACAGGTGGTGAAATATTTGCTCGTACTTTCCACAGACTCCACCATAATTAGCACCAGGTGGTTTGGTTTACACTGTACGGTAGAGTACATTCAAAATCCCAAACGTAATGCAGCGTCCCTGTTGCAGTGCATCTAATAGGTGTTTTGCAGCGTCCTGGGAAGCACAGTAATCAAGTGAAATGATAACTCTGTACAGTGATGACTGTTGTTGTTTGTTGCAGGTAATAATTAGAACTCTCAAAGTACTACTTTTTCATTTAGTGTGGTGTATTGTTAAAGAATATGAGATGAGAAAGATGCCTTTCAACTGCGATTTCACCCCAACAAATTTGAAATATCCAGCTTTGTACAACTTACAGAATATAAGTGGCTTAATTTTGTGGCGCATTCAGAATAGCTTGATTGAATACAAGGCAATGCATGGCTTTATTGTCAGACTGCAAAGCAAAGCAGAGATGCTCCCGCTGGACTGGCTCCAGTTTGTGACAGGTACAGTAGCTGTGTTTAGTGCTCAAACACTCTTCTGTTAATTAACATTTTGCTGTCTGAATGTGAAGATGTTCTGTAGAGGAGCTGATTATGTGCTGATTACAGCTGCTAATGGAGGTATTTCGACGACCTGTCCAAACGAGACATGAGAGGCTGCCGGCAACGGTCGTTTGCATACCTGTTTTAAGCCACCGGTTGCTTCCCTACAAATACCTCCAACATTCTCCCACTCATCTTTCCTTCAGCATGTCTCTCATCATTTTAAGGGAATCATGCACAGTACAGGCCCACTGACATGTGTCGTCTGCGTCCGTCTCCGTAGACTTTGAATGGGGTGACAACGACGCCGTCACCAAACTGAATTCAGTGCGTCCCCCAACTGCTCCGGCTCTGTCAAAAGTTGGGGGATTTTTCCACTTTTCACGCTTCAGCGCATTCGTCAGCCAACAGCTAGAGCTAGCCAATAAAATCGTACATGGAGGCGGGACTAATCCAGTGCCCGCAGGTTATTTGTGTAGCGAGCAGGAAAAAATTAGATCGGTTGTTTTTGGTATGACAAAGAAACATCAACAGCGCCACCTCCCATGCATTCGCCCAACGCATCTGTGTGAATCCATATTTACTTTTACAGCTTATGAACTATATTGTTGAATTACTAGATAGAAGACCCAGATCTTTTCAGACTGCTTTACTAGCATTTCCCTTTATTAACATTCATCCAAAATAGCCGTGCAGTGGAGTAGGAATGTCAGTGAATGACAGCTGTCGATTTAGCAACAGAAACTGGTTGATCCAAGGTGGCGCTGGTAAGTCGCATGAGTCATTGTATAAAGGCCCATCCCCGCCCCGTTGCAGTTGGTTTGCTAGGTTTTGTGGAGGTGGAAGTGACTGAATGGCTGGAGGTACCAGATCCATTTCACATGAGAATTTATCCAAAGTGAGTGCCTGTTGCTGACACAGGATCTCCTGAATGGAGTTCCCCAAAGCGCCGTATGAGTTCTTCATTCTTTTTACACTTAAATGAATCCAGACTGACCCTTGGTGCGAGTTTTACTGTTTGCCCTTTTCCTTAAACTTGTAGATCATTATTATTCTGAAATAAGTAATATGTCGGCACAAGCCAAATTCCATCCAAGGGTAGGTCTAATTTCAAAACTTAAAAAAATGCACGTTTACAGCAACTCCTGTTAAATAGTTGCAGCTCAATTGGTACAGTTAGGGGTCTCTATAAATCCTGGTGGATAAAACAAGCGCACCTCTACGGTGGTGTCATGCCACATACACACTAAGTACATATGTACAGATTATCTGTGCTTTTTTGTGTTTTGCTATTGGGTGATTGGTCATGAAACTAAGCAACATTATGTCTGCAGAATGGGGCTCGATAGCATGATGTCGTTATCAAGCAAAGTAAAAAAAATAAGAACAACATCATGGAAAATGTGATAAATGCATTGCATAATGTTTTGTGTGCTAAACTACACAAAATAAAACTCGGCGCTGAGCCTTTCTGTAATATTCCCTCGATTATTAAACAATCGAGAGCCTTGCAGTTTAGGATGAACCCACGGGGAGAGAGACAGTCACATCCTTTATGCTCTGCTCCCTCATTAAGACTAAAAGATGAGCACTGGGCAGAAACTGAAATATACTCTCTTTTTTTTTTTTTTATTATTTGGTAAACTTGTATGGTTTCACTTGCTCTCCTGGGCTGCTTCCTCACACTGAATAAGAAGACTTGTTATCCTCTTGGAGCTGCTTCTTAAGCAAAGAGGAAATAATGAATTGTTTCTACTTGTGTCTTCTCTAATTGGCTGTTTGCATTGCAGTCCAGTGGATGACAATGTTTGCCTTGTTCAAAGCCAGATCATTGCAATTTATGCATTTTTTTTATTTATTTATTTTAAATCATTATATACAAACTCTGAATCTTTTTTGATACTCGGATGTTGCACGGACAAATCAAGCCAGCGGTGTACTGCACGTGCTCCTATAAACTGTTACATAACTGGCGAGCATGTGCAAACATGGAAAAATTATCTTTCAATTGTGGTTTTCTTCATTCAAGATGATATTATTGATGTCGATGGATTAATAAGACAAAATCTATCTTGGCAATTACTTCCTCAGACCTGAGCCACACCAGCATCATGGGAGCTAGTCGTTGCAGTTCTTCTTGGTCTCTGTGCCACTTTGACCCAATTTAAACTCTTGTTATATCTGCACCTTCCTCGAGTTCCTTCGTAGATATTTTCCATCTGCCCATTCATCCACTGAATATACTCTGTTTATCCTGTTCAGGCTCACAGAGGGCTGAAACCTATCTGGACCGCCACAGGGTGGGCATGGCTACTGTGCTGCATCTAACTAGATTATAATCTAGTTTATGGAAGGGGCTGAAATAATGACTGCATGAAAGACACACTGCCGACATAAGGGTACATACCATCGGCATCACGTTGGGTCCACTGGATACCCAGCAGTGGTTCTGGAGTCTGTTGGGGCTAGAGCTGAGCGATTTTATCAATTCTGCGATATATATTGATACTTTATTACCCCGGAGAGTATCAATTTTTCAGCCGCGGGTATCGATATTCTAAGCTTCTTTCAAAACCCCCGTGTCCCACCTTTAAAAGCTTGCAAACAACAATTTGCACCGTTTAAATAAATGAAACTATTTTTCTCAACAAATCTTTTATTCAGTTTGTCCAGTGTTTGCAAGCTGCCTGTCAGCCATATAATGTGTAATTGATGCTTTCAGATCAATTAATTCAAACAAAGTCATTGGAACACTCACAAGATGTCACCAAAATCACTTTGTCCCTTTAAAATCTTTCGGAAAATGATGTAAATGTATTGTAAGATGAATATAGATATATATCGTATCACGAGCTAAATATCGTGTATTGTATCGCGAGATTAGTGTATCGCTACAGCCCTAGTTGGGGTCCTGGTCAAAAATTAACAGGGGTCTCCTCCAACCAGCAGACACTTATGTGAGGGATGATGGATCGTCCTGCAGAAAATAATTCCTGACCCCGACACAACTTTGCTTCCCCGACGCAACCACGCTTCTACAAGAGTCCGGTCGCTAAGATGACGAGTTCAAATGCCAGCGTCCCAACTCTGACTCAATAATGTCACTGTCAGCAGAGTCAGACACAAAGCAAGCAAAGATAAAAAAGAAAAGTAATATGATACTGGTTGAAGTCACATCGTTATCCAGGTGTCTCTTCTCCTTCTATGTTAAAGCTAAACCAGGAGGTTTTTTTTTCCTCTTTCTTCTTTCGCTCTCAGCGGGACAGCTCCTCTTCGTTTTTGCCAACTGGCAGCATATCATGGGAACAGTTGGAGTCAGGTGGCGTTGTGAGTTTACGAAACGGCTGTGTGTAAAGTTAATGGGTTCCTTGATGAGAAAAAAGCATTTTGTGGGTTTCGGTTCTTTTAATTTTAAATGTTAATCCTGCAACGTTAACACCCGTTTTAGCAGCTTGCTCCTAAATGTCACAGCGAGAACAACGTTCCCGTCTTGCATTTCTCATAATCGTTGTGGACTTAATGACGAGCCCGAGGCCGATTTGGCACGTAAGTGCAGAAACTTAGATTGTATAAAGGTTAGATGCATCTCAGGTAGCGCAGCGGTACAGTAAATGTCTTTCCTTTTATTGAGTCTGAAATGTAAGCTGTGTGCAGGAACACAAATGAGTCTGCTGAATGATTAAAGTAAAGAGGTTTACTTTTATGTGCTTTTTTTTGTCTCCATTTAAGTTACTTCCACTTGCTTATCAGAAAAAAAAATTGCTATTGAAATGAAAATGTCAGTTGATGAAATCCAGTGAAAGGCATTTTCAGCGTGCAGAAATGAGCTTGTCTGGCTCTGAGAGTGTCACCAGGTCGGCGCAGGGCCAGTGAAGGTAATGGCTTCAAACGTGGGCCTCAGCGGCGCTGATGAAGCATCAGGGAAATATCAAGTCTTCTGCCCTCACTGACCATTTTTCTTTCTCTCCTCAGGACACTGAGATCATCAACACCGCCATTCTGACCGGACGCACCGTAGCCATTCCCGTTAAAATGGTCTCCATCGAGATGAACGGGGCGGTCACGGACGTCTCAGCCTTCGTGCAGTGCAAGTCCTCGAATGAAGACATCGTAAAGGTACAGTAAACCACGTTTCCTCGGCGGCTGTATCGGGAAGAAGATGCAGTTCTAGTAAATGTAATCCTTTTAACCCTCCGTAGCACCGGCAACGTCATTGGGAAAGCATAAAAAATACATTTTGAACTGCTCTGCATGCACTCTTGATTCGATTCTTGCTCCTTGCCTTCGATAAAATCAGCAGACGTAGATAAGATGCTACACATAAATCAATAAGATTACAAAGGATGAGTAAAAACTCCATTAGGTGCTTTTCTAAGTGGCGCACCTGCTCCTCTGGGAGTCGCCGCGTCCACCGTCATTTCTGGCCCAGTTAAGCGTCACGACCGCAGGAACATGCAACACTGATGTTCCCAGAAGGCTGAGCGGCTGTCGCTCGTGTTCTTGCAGAATCAAAGCTGAGAGACTCGGCGTCAAGTCCCGTTTGTTTGTTCGATAAATGAATCGAGGATCCCACCAACAACTCAAAGAAAAAAGGAAAAAAAAGGAGAAAGTGGTCTTTTTTTCTGTTTTAAGGGTAAGTAATTGGGAAGTGGTGTGGACTGAGTCCCAGTATACTGGACAACAGAGTAAATGTTGCACCGCACCCTTTAAAAAACATTCAAAAACAGATCTGTGGCTCAAACCATCTGTGGATCCTCAGGCTGTATATTTGGGCTCATAATAAAGCATAACTGTGAGCATGAAACTTTTTAGCTGTGTTTAAATTATCACTTTTAATCAGATTAATTAAGGATGCACGATAACTGTTTTTTAATACCGATAACAGATAACTTTCAGCTCCTAAAGGCCGAAACCCGATAACACACGCATATACCTAAAATCATTACATCAATACTATGAACAAAATCAAAAATAGTTTGGATTCTTTAAATGAACAAATATCTATTTTTGCATTGAAAAACTACTGGCAAGCCTCTCAAACATTTTCGTAAAGCTATCAAACAAACCTATTTGATATCTCACATCAACTTAAATAAGGTTCATTACTGACTGATATAAAAAATAAAGGCTCCTTGAACTGATGGAAATACATGCATCAGAATTACAAACTGAAAATGATTTAGATTTGCCTTTAAAGGATTTTGACTGGTTCCATAACGTGGCTTGCGCACGTTAGCATTAGCTCACGTTAGCACGATTTCAAAACTCCATGGAAGCGATTGTTATGTTGTAGGTGGCTGATCAGAGGGGTGTACTACGAAGCAAGTTCGACACAGCCAGGCTTTCTTTGGGTGAGCTGGCTTAACAAACCTGAAACTCGCCATCAGAGATAACCGGTACCACGACGGTGGTTATCAACTATCTTTGTTAACCGCGGCTTTCTGCTTTCTGCTCTGCGCGTTCACATAAAAGGGGGCGTTTGACGCGTCATTTGACGCCTCTTCCGGATAAAATGGATAGATGGCGCTCCGTATATTTCAGTCAGGAGGAGCAGGTTTTAATAATGCAGGGCTATGAGGATTTCAAAGAAATCTTTACGGCCAAAAGCAACACTGTAGGTGTGAATAAAGCCAGAGAGGAGTGCTGGCAAAAAATTGCAGATCTTGTAAATTCGTAATGTGACAGTGTGAGGTCCTGTCACTGACCTCCGATTGATGACGTGTCCTGGCTACATGGCTCAGGGAATATGCCTTTGGCTGACTGGCAATTATGCGTGACTTTCACCCGGGAGTCTGGGGATCAAACCCCGCCCGGGCCCTCTGTGTAGTGTCTCTTGCCATAGTAAATTATATTTATTTCACCACTTAATGCACCTTAATTAATCTCCCTCCCTCTTTTAGAGCGCTTAAACTTTAAACTTAATGCAGCAGATTTAAACATTATGTAGGTCTGACTGTCCCATTATGGATGATAAATGAAAATCACTTTATTTATTATAAACTTTGTTTTTTGCTAAATCTATGTGAAATTAATTTAAGATTTAATATTATCTGTGATACCAATATACGTTCACCGGCCACTTTAATAGGTACCCTATCACCCTGGGGAATCCATGAATTATATTACAACATTTCACATGAAATTCCACGTCACACTGATTATCAATATAATGGACTATTAATTTATGTTACCTGTGATTTAGTAAAATGCTTCTTTTATTTGAAGCGTGGGCAGATGCCCAGGGAATACTACAAACATATTCAGCAGTTTAGTAAGAGCAAGTACAGTATTCTGGCTCAGATTTTCTGCATCAACAACTGAATGCATGTAGGTTCCCGCGGCAAAGAAACGGACACCGTTTGTGCTACTGTGAGCGCACGGCTGCGTTTGGTGGCGCTGCCAATATATGGCTCTAGCAGATTACAAATGTAATGGATTCCCTCAGCTGGAAAACTATAGCGTTCATAGAGAATATGGTCATGGGAAGCCAGCGGATCAGTCTGGTCTCTGAATACTCTCTTCCTATCCTCGCACAATCCTGGCGCTAAAGTCAACAGGATTGGGTGAAAGTGAAAGGGCGGTGCTTTTTAGAGCCGATTTGAGCCTAAACTCTGCACATAACCTGCTCCGGACCAGGTTAAGCTTGCAGAGTAAGTTACCATGGTGATCTAGCCAGGTTAAAAGAGAGCCACCTTCGTGGTACCGGAAATCCTGGCTTTAGACTCAACATACCTCGCTAACCCTCTAATCTCGCTTCGTAGTACACCCCTCAGGTTTGACGTATTAAAGCTTGTGCTTCCCTCCTCGTCGAATTCGCTCGGAGGATTCGTCACAAATAACCACCAAACTATCTTCTTCTGAAACTTAAATGAAGTTCCATGTCATCACCGCCATGTTTGTTGTGATCAGCACGCTGTGCTGCAGGCTGCATTCAAGGTGTAACGTAAATTCCCGCGTTCCCTCGTTTGCTAGTCGTTCTTTCAGCCTTTTCTAATTTTTTTCTTTTTTATGTGTAACATGTGGGAAAATACTGCGAATATCGATTCAAGTCAGCAACTACCAAAATTATGACCAAGTTAACAAGTTGTTTTCTGGCATGAGGGGGTATTCTTGATTTTCCTTATTGAGTAATCGTTTTTCTGATTATGCCAATGTTACTTGAACATAACATTCACTGCTGGTCATTTAAGGCTCAAAGGGAGCGAGGCACTGCCGTGTTGACAGAAATATATATGTTATCAGGGCTATTCGTCATGATATCGGACTTATCGGAATGACATAATTTCCTGTTATCGGCCTGATAGTTATCGTGCACCCCTAAGATTATTAGTCCATCTGAAGTGAAAACGGCCCTCAGTCAGATCAGACTGACGTGATCTATCTGAGGGAGAATGGAGGTTTTCAGCTCATTGAGGAGTAAAGCTCCTGAATAAGTGAATTCATGGGCATCCTGTTTTGGTCAGTGGAGAGACAGAATGGGGGAAATGAAGTTTATGGGTCACTGATGCGCCTCTGAGCTGGCAGCTGAGCTTGTCCCGGAGCTGAACCGCCGCTGAGGCACACAGCGCTCTTCACCGTGAGTAAACGCTGAGCTGATCCGCTTCCGCCACCAAAGGGGAACATCGGTGGCCCAACGCTGTTTGATTAGGCCTGTTTACTGATGGAAACCTCCATCAGTGAGAAAGTAATCAGCACTGACTCGTCAGGACTTTAAAGCAGCACAAGAAACAGTTTCTATTATTGTTATGAGTATTTTTGAAATATCAGTTTCAACCTGAAAAAAATCTGTTCCAGAAAGTGGATGAATGGATGATATCTCTTTGTTTACAAGAATACTGGACCTGTTCTTTCCGACCGCCGCGTTAAGTCAGAAAAATGAACTATTTTTCAGCGGTTTAGCAGCTCCTGAAGGTCAAGTGGGGCAGGTTTGACTGCAGCTTTTATAGACGGGTTTCACAAAGCCATCAGTCGTTAGCGGCCACTCTGGTCTTTGTGAGAGACCATAACACGTCAAATATATTTTCACGGTTCTACATTGGACCGATGATATTAGCTGCCTCACACTCCTCATGTCATCTTGTACACAACTTTTGTACCTGTTAATAACTTAGATGCTTGAGGGTGAAGAAATAAAATCATAAATTGGAGTCCCGATCAATACGTTTCCTGTATAGACTTGTTTCTTGCGGGGGGGGGCTCCAGCTGTGCCGCATCGTATTGTGCCATCGGTAGAAAAGGACAGGTGTTGAGCTGAGATGGTCGGCCTTCGCCCGTCATTCATCATTTTTCATGATCCATTAAAGACAAGGCGCTGGGCCGTGCAATATCGAGTGGACCTGCTTCGGTGATCCCGCCATTGAGCGTTCTCGGCTAATTTAAAACGAGCCCTTCAAGCCCAGGAAATACATGAGTCATGACAGTTCAATAAAACAACCCCCAGAACGTAGGAATAAGAGTCACGGTGAGCCTGGAGCAGGTCTGACCCGGCGCCGTTTTACTGCCGTTGTTTATGCCCAGCAACGCCGGTCCATTTTAATCAGATTTTTATGTAATAGGGTTTTTTTGTTTGTTTGTTTTGACAGTATAAAGCGTTCTGAAATCTTGTCACATCACCTTAGTCTTTGTGATTTAAAAATGCAGCTCACGTGGCATTTAAAAAAAAAAATGTTTTTGTCAATACCTCCTTCTCTGAGTAAAGCTTTATTCTGAGCCCTCGTTTTATCATTTGGATATTTGCCGACCCACAGGCTGTTGCACCCCCCTCCCCCCCTCAACGCTGTGAATAAAAAATAGGTGAGAGCCTGTCATTTTTCTTTACCGTCACTTTTATTTATTTAGTTCTTTCTTCTTTGGAAATAAATAAGCTACACAACACACAGAGAGCCCGTAGCAGATAAGCACGCTCCAGTTGGACAACGTGGGGGAGAAATAAAAAAAAAAAAAAAAAAGAAAGAGTGTGACAGAGCGTGTTAGGAAGTAGGGGGGTATTTGCTGGCCGTCGTGGGCAGCGCAGACCAACCCCCACTGATCACTGTCTCCTCTGGCGGTATGACTCATGAAACCCATCTGAGGCCAGAGATAAGGTCCTGTGTCTGCTCATCTCATCTCATGCCCGTGGTCATCCAGTATGCATACTGTACCTTGCTGAGGGCTCTTTCTTGCACGCTTCGCTTCCGTGCCAGTGTGACACATTTACCTTTAACAGAAGTCCAAATTTAGCCTGGAAAAACACGGAGAAACAAGCAGGATGTGAGCTCGCGCAGTCCTGCAGCTCAGGTCGGAATTGACTTTAGAAATAACTAGAAGCGATCCTGCCGTCGTAATGAGCCGAGCCTCTCAGCGCCCATTATAGCCAATTTTACAATAATTTTTGTTCATTCTGAGCATGCCAAGTCTTCAGAGTCAAGTCGATAAAGAATCACTTCAACTTGTTTGAAATGGAAAATCTCACTCCTAGCTTCAACTGTTGTGTAAAAAAAACATTTTTTTCATTTTTAACCACCTGGTGACTAAGATATCTAAGTCAGACTGAGAATAAGACTCAAAAATAAAGACCTGATTCCAGTCAAATTTAATATCCATCGCATGCAAACAGGTCGTAGATGCATGAAGAATGACCAAGAGGATCAGTGGTGCTACTGTTTTAACAGAACACACCAAAATGCATGAAACAAGAGAATATGCGGCACACAGAAGCACAACCTTGCAGCCGTGTGGGCAAGGTGGGAACCCAAGGTGTCAGACCCGATCCTGAGTCTGGTAGCAGGAGCGAAGAGCTCACCACGTGCAACGATGAGACAACAAGGCAGAAATGGAACCATTTTTAATTTCTATCACAGATATTAATTTCCATCTTTTCCCTTGTAAAACATTTGTAATGAGCTGGAAGGATGACCGCGTCTAAAACACATGTTAAGACTAATCAGCACTGGCAGACACAAGCAGGTTTTAGGTTAACGATGGCTGCTGTTCGCTGGTTGTTACTGCTTACAGCTTCCTCTCAGGGTGAATGAGGGATGAATTAATGCACTCGTTCACCACGTAACTCCTGAAACTGCATGTTCTCTTCCTCCATGTGTCAAAAGAGACTTCCTGGAGTGTTTAAATGAAAGATTGGAGCTTGAAACTGATTCTCAAAGCTTTCCTCTACATTGATTTGTGACAAAGGGTTCAAGGTTTTAGTTCATAGAGCAGAGGTGCCGAACTCATCTCCAAGATTACTAAAGGACTCAGTCTTCTGTGGCGTTTACTGACGTTCTGACATTTAGATCGTGTTTGAAATTCGGGACAAACCTGCTTGATTTAAAAATGTATATTCTGAAAGACACTCTGAGTCTTGGAACATGGATTTCTCGGTGGCGAAGGTCAGCTGACGTCACTACCGCATCTTATTGTCCTTAAATCACTCATTTTTGTTGCAAAATGGTGAATTTCAGTCGTGACTTTTTTTTGTAAAATTTGTCCTGAAATTGCAAAAATCATGTTTCTAGTAAAATTGCACAAAAATAAGAAAATTATGACTTCCTGTTGTAAAATTGCAAATGTTGAAGATTTTTGTCTTATAATCACAATTTTTTTCTAAAATTACAAATTCCACAAAATTGACTTTTTAAACCAAAAATATAGATTGTGAACTTTGTATAATTGCAACTTTTTGTGCTAAAATCATACATTATTGTTGCAAAATAGTAAATATCGCTATATCCTGAATTTTTGTCATCAAAAATGATTTTTTTATTCAAAAAAATTGAGACTTTTGTTCTAAAATCATGATTTTTTTTTTCTTGCAAAAATCTATTCTTGTTGTTGCATTTTTTGTAATGAAATAAAAAATTCACAAAATTACAATTTTGCCATAAATTATCAGCTTTTGTGATATTGCGGGGGGGTTTTTTTTACATAAAATTACAACTTTGTTGTAAAATAGCTAATTTTGAATAATTGCAACCTTTTGTCCTTAAAGACATGTATTTTGGTTGTAAAAGTCATAGTTTACAAAATTGCATTTTTTTGACAAACATTAAAAAACACTTTTCCTGTAAAATCAGGGCTTTTGTCTGATTCATTTTTGTTACAAAGTCACAATTTTGATGTAAAATAGCTACTTTTCATGATAAATGCCACAGTCTTCTGGCTGCTCTTCTCACCTCATTTATTCCACTTTTTCATGGCAATACTGGATCAATCAGGCAGTTGCATCAGAACACCTCATCAGAAACGTTCCAGTTATAAGTGTATGATTGTCTCTTCATGCTGTCGCGGGTCAGATAAGATGAAGCGGTTGGCCAGATTCGGCCCACGGGCCTCGAGTTTTTAGACTTCTTTAGACTTCTCCCTTTATTAAACATGCAGCAAAAAAATAAAATAAAATTGCATTTTATTGTTCTCCTCAAAACCTGGATGGCGTAGTAAAATAGCAGTAAAATAAGTTTTTCCGTATCCAGTACATTAGATCAGGAATTCATGTATCCTCATTGCATGATCGTTATTTGTGTTACATCTACACAATACATCCGAATTCCCAGCTTCCCAGAGCAACAGATACATTTTCACTCTCATCACCATAAATCCTACCACCAACAGGCGAATGGGGGCTGGCTCATTTACTTAACAGAGCTGAATGAACATGTTGGGCCCACTGTTCTTGAAGCAAGCACACATTCATATTAAGAACATTTTCATAAGAGCTACAAGATGCAATCCCAGCACTGGTAGCCATATGTCAGCTTTCAATCAGAGCTTCCTCCACCCATACATCATACCTAAATGGGGCCTGTACATAGCAGAACGTCATGACAATTAAACTTGAGTAGCGTTTAATTTGAAAATATGGTTTCCGTTTGGAAGGTAGTGAACGTCACAGCTCGGTTTTCATCTGCACCAGTTCGCTGTGGTCGACGCAGAAACACAGGAAAGAGAAATCAGATTCAGGAGCATTGAACCACCTGCAGATGCTTAAAGGAACAAAAGCTGCCGTAAACATTCCATGGCTTTTAAATCTGCAAGATATGACCATGGCGACGTCTGCTAAATGCCAAATAGCCTGCAGAAACCACACACAATGACCATCCCACCTTCGCCAAATTCTAGGAAAAATGTCAAAATTAGGACTGGACAAGTTAACGCGTTATTATCGCGTTAACTCATTCATTTATTAACGCCGACATTTATTTTATTGTGCATTAACGCATGTTGCTCACATGCTTTTGTTTTGAAAAGTCTGTTACTGGCTGCTGCAGAACCGGAACCAGTTAAACATGCAAAAAAGCTAAAACAGACATGGAGAACGGTAAAAATCCGTGCACTTTACAGTTCGGGTAACAACTCAGGTAGCAATATTAACAAATCTGTGTGGAAAAAAAACAAAAGCAACAAAACTTTCACGTCATTCCTCCATGTTCCATCAGATCTGCTCCATGTGTTCACTGTCCTGCTGTTCTCTAGCTGGTTACTTCAGTGCGGCTCCATCTAGTGGCACAGATGTGTAATGACAACAGAAAGTCCAGTCCTCGATTATAAAACAAATTCAGTTCTGTGGCCCGTTTTTTAATTTTGTATTTTGATCCAAGTCTAAAATTGGAAAAAAAAAAAAAATAAACGTAGATTAAAAAACGTAATAAAATGTCACTTTTTTTTTTTTTTTTTTTAATTTTTGATTGACAATTGAAAATGGAAAGAATGAATGATACACGGATTTGTAAAGTTACTGAACTTTAACATGGACATTTTCATTTTAAAGTTCTCCCAGACGGAGGATTCGACAGAAACAAGGTTATTTGTAACAACTGACAAGTTTAACTCCCCGTTAAAAGTTTCTGCTGTTACCTCAGAAATTACCTGTTTTAATGTTTAATGTTCTGATTGTGCTGAGCCTCATTTTGTTAGATATTATTTGTAGACTTTTTTTATTTTTTATAAAAACAGGATGACATTAATGCCCTGGCAGTGGCAATAAGCTTTATTTTATTTTAAAAACGAATATTTACACTAAATATTTGTTACTGACAAGTGCTGATGTTAAAAGTGTTTGAACAACAAATGTTATGACACTTTAGTTCATATGGCAGCAGAACATTTCAATAAAAGTGCATTTTACACTACTTTTGAATTCATTATTTGATTTTACGTATACAATTGGAGGGATTAATCAGAGAAATAATGCGATTAATCGCGATTGAAAATTTTAATTGTTGCCCAGCCCTAGTCACAATAGGATGAAATTGTTCTTTTGTGTCACCATGAATACATATTTATTTTCTTATCGGTGCCTTATTGAATTTCTTCTTCTGTTGTCAAAAAACTAATCGGGGACCGCACTCCAATTAATCATTTAATTGTCACAGGGATGTTTCATTTCGATTTCTTTTGTTGTCCTGTATCTGTGAGACAGATTGCTCTGAGCCCTTCACTGCCGCTTTCACTCACCACTGCTCTGCCTCTGAAATAACTGCACCCAGTTAGCTCGGCCACTGACTCGCACCTCCAACTTCAGACCGGACTGGGGGAGTCAAATGAGAAGCGTAATCAAGATGCATTACGAGGACGTGTAAAAGTCAGCGTTGCGGCGCAGGCTTGTGCCTCGTTTTATTTGACCACTGTTTTCTCTTTGATCCATTTCTTGTAATTGGCCCCGGCTGCTAAAAGGGCTACGTCTGCATAATGAGCTGATGATGTAACCGCAGCCCAATACACAACAAAATCATGGCTCAAGTTCCACGGATGTGTTACAGTGTTGCCAGATTGGGCGGTTTCCCGCCCAATTGGGCTACTTTTGATTACAACTGGTGGGGAAAAAAATGCATTGGGCCGGTATACACAATTTGGGCTGCTTTTACCAACACCTGGCTATTTTTTTATATATATATTGTGAAAACAGCACAACAAACTGTTATTTTATTGTTTAAAAACAGTACAAATACAAAATTCAGTATACTTCGCTCACTCGTATTGTGGTCATCCAATTTAAAAAATATTTAATCCCAGTGAGTTATTCAGTCGCTGTAATAACACGCTATCATGACGTCACCTCAACAAACCTTAGTGCAACGATGCAGAAGTCTGAGGCGGAAGCTGCTCTCTCTCAACTCAGTCGTAGGCTATTCTGTTAGCAAAATAAGTAGGCTATCATGCCGAAGTGGGGAAAATATAAGAAATTGTGTTTACGTGGTTGATGTTACTGCTGGTGTGTTAACCAGTGTTGGGCAAGTTACTTTAAAAATGTAATTAGTTATAGTTAGAAGAGCATAGACGGTACTTCATTTAAATTTTTAATATTTAGTTAAAGTGCTTTCAACTCCTTGTACTGTAAATTCGGAAGGTCAAACTATCACAAAGCTACAGCCAACTGGGACATACTATAGGCCTACTTCTAGTATTTTCCTCAAAACAAAAAGTAAACAGTTTAACAATATACAGTCATAGAAAAAATTATTAGACCGCCCTTGTTTTCTTCAGTTTCTTGTTCATTTTAATGCCTGGTACAACTAAAGGTACATTTGTTTGGACAAACAAAATAATGATAACCACAAAGATTGCTCATAAGAGTTTTATTTAAGAGCTGATATCTTACCATTTTCCATGGTTTTCTTGATTATAACCTAAATCACAAGCGTTGTAACGCTTGAAATAGTGATTAGTTAGATTACCCGTCACTGGGAAATAATAACGCCGTTAGTAACGCCGTTATTCCCAACACTGGTATTAACTTGGGCCTGGCACTGGGATACACGATGTGCATTTTTGCACATTTTCTGTGACATGCGCTATGATAAAATACAACTATTCATTTAGGCTTAATTGTTTAATGCATTTAAATCCATGTTTATTCAAATATGAAATGTTTTCGTATGAAAACACTTATTCGTCGTTTTTTTTCCTGAAGTGGGCATGGAACACGATTGGGCGGAAATGGCTCAACCAAATCTGGCAACACTGATGTGTGAGCAGATGCGTTTAACTGCCTTCCTCGCAAAACGAACGGCGAACTGTGCGAGTGGTCACGTTACAGTAAAATGGCATTAAAGCGTTGCGCAGTGAAAGGACAGAAGCTCCTGCCTTTGACTTGGGTAATTAATTCACATTTATGGAATTAATGTGCAAAAGGACGCAAGGTGTCTTCACCTTTATCGACCCGACCAGTCTCTTGTTTTTGCACCCCGAGGGCCGTTGCACAACCGAAGTGAGGCAGCGCCTGCACTTGTCCCGACAATCTGTCTCCACCCAGGCAATCTGCTGGCACCATGGAAGATGCCACAGCGCATTAGCAGCAGTATGATGGCGTGCGGTGGCTCAGTGTGTGAAAGCCCTCTTCAGCGAGCCCCCACAGGACCACTGATACCCCGAGCCGCTAACAGCTTTTGACTTGCAATTAGCCAGCCAAGTTTATCAGCAGCAGTGGCCGCGGGAGCCGGAGTGGTGCAGCAGCCGGGCGGTGTTGTTCTGGGGCTGCAGGGATGTGCACGCCAGACGCACGTTGTCATCTCCCACTGTGATTAATCAAAGGTGGCTGGTGTCACCGTGTTGAGTTACTGCTTTCTCTTTGTAACAGATAAGACCGCGCATCAGCAGAAAAGCAGAAATGTACACAAAGCCCGTATTATGTGGAAGCCCACGGAGCCGGACCCGGCAAAAAAAAAAAAAAATAAATTGCATTAAGTGCACTAAAAGAAAAAGACTGTCATGCTTGCAAATCCTTCCCACCTCCCTCCCCCTGCCCCCACTCTGGCCTGTCTGCATGTGGGGAATTATATTACCCAGACCTCCACCCAGCTATGATGAATCCCCAGCCCTGAGAAGACTGGCCAGCCCGACCTCCATTTGCGGGAGATTAGATCCCCTGATTACAATGCCAGCTACCTCCCAACACCAGATAAATCTTCGGCGGGAGCCCGAACGCAAAGCCCTCCAGATCCATTGCAGTTAATAATTCAGCGTTGGAGGTAGACAAGTATTTATGATAATTCAAATGGAGCTGGAGATTTTTTGACTTGATGGAAAAGCTAAAGAATGGTTTCAAGTTAAATTTAGAAAAGGCCCCATATTGAATTCAAACTCCGAATGATGTCCTGCTACGGGAATGTCTGGTCAAAGGTGAAGCGTGTAGATATTTTTTATTCATGAGCCGAAGGTGTATCGCGAGCAAAGTTCATGTGAAATGTCAGCTGAATGACATATTTTCCTGATAGTTTTTCTTGCTGTATTATGTGTAATTGTTCATGTCTGAATGCCTGATTTGCACTGTACATCCCATACAACACTGGGTTACCAAGAAGCACTAATTTGACTGCATAAAGGATGCAAATGAGATTAGAGAAGAGCCCGCAGCCAGTAAGCACTTTGTGTACAGCAGTTGTTCACAGATTTGTGCCATCAAGGCTGGGGAGCCTCTGGGTTTTCTGACCCAACACAACAGATAATTTTCACAGATTTATTCCATGTTTCACTACAAGGTTGGCAAGAAAAAAAAAATCATGTTAATGCTGCGTTACACGGAACAAAAACCTGCAAACTGTGAACCTTCAGTTGTTTACCCACCACGTCTATGGTGGGTAAACAAAGGCATATGGCGTCTTTTTTTCATCTTGTATCATTAGCAGTGTCAGTTATTGAAGACAGTCTGCTTTGCTTCTGTACACTTGAGGCAGATTGACCTTATGATGCTTGCATCATCGACAAGTCACCATTAAATGATTAAATCACATTCTTTCCAGAGTTGCCAGCTGGCAATTATCAAGTTTATGTCCTCTTCTCCTCAAAGTTCTGACCTCCAAGTTCACCAGTGAAAGCACAGATGATGGGATCAGTTCGACATGAAGAAATTCTGTAACTTCCTTCAGAATTATGACAATAAATTGTTAGTTATTATTCTGAGAATAGTCCTTCCTGCAGGTCGTAATGGTCCCAAGCGAACAAGACATAAACCTTTTGTTGAAAACGCATGCTTCACTAATAGGACCTGATTTTCTGCCAGATCTGCTAAAGCAGCTATTAAAGGCTAGCGGGTAGTGAGAGGGGCGTTCCCCCAAAAGAACGCAATCTTCCACCTTGCTAAACCCGCTATCCCACCTGCGCTACCCACTACATTATGCATAGGAGTGGTTAGGGCGTTCCACCTGTTAAACCAATCAGTGCATCAGCAGCCATTGCCTTTAAGAGCAGGTTGCGCTACCAGCTAACCGCTATGGAGCGACTTTTCATCCAGATCAGCTCTCGTGTGCAGCTCGTTAACGACAAGTTAATTCGAGAGGTAGAGCCGTTTGTGTACGTCTACATGTGACCAGGTGGACACACATTGATGCCATTTGGTGCAGCGGGAACGACTGGTTTCGACCAGTGGATATCATTATTCTGACGCCATTCCTCGAGTTTCCCCTATTGCACGATCTGAAGTACGCGAGAAGTACCCGGATGGTGTGTTACTTTGGAGAACATTTTTAGTGTGCAACTGAATTTGCAGTCCACCGTACATAATATATCTCTGATGGGCCGTCATAGCATGAGCCAGTCACATGACTGGCTGCTTTTACAGTGACATACTAGATGCTAGTAACAGCCCCCGGAGTTCATAGAATACTGTACCAGTGACAGCAGCCATCACCTGGTTAGAAAGTACATAAAGTGAATGGATTGATTCCAGATCAGACATCCGGCACAAACTTAAAACTGATAATAAAAAAAAAGATTCATGGTTAGCTCTCCAGATATCTGCAGTTGCAGCGAAATACCTACACACAACTGGCGTGGGAAAATAATGTTCCTGTCACCTTTCTTCCCAGAACAAAATTTAAATAATGATCGTTTTTCCAACCGGTGTTTGAGCACTTCTGTGTCCATCATACGGTCTAAGGATGCTGCAGCTCTGCGCCTCGATCAAGCTTCGATCAGTAAAGGGAATGTTTTAATGAGATATTTCACTTTGTATTAGCAGTAACATTGTTACAGAAATTCCCTTTTTAATTAGTTACAGTACCTGTTAGTAGAAAAGTAATATTACTGGCCAACAGTACAAAGGAATCCAACTGGGACAACTTTTTTTTACTTCTTATTTCAAGAAATATTTTATCCACCTCTATTACAGCTGGTTGGAGGTTAAAAATGTTAAAATAAGTGTATTTAATGACTTTTAGTTGAAGGAAATGTTTCCAGCAAACCTGATTTATGTGCATCAGTCATCTGGCTGCTCTGATTCTTCTGACTCTTTTATTGTTTTCTGAACTGCTGAACGTGTGAACCTTGAAACGCTCTGCTTTAACTTGTGGAAGTGACTCTTGCATCCGTGCTGTATATTATTACATTCCTGTCAGATTCTCTGCCACAGATGTCACCTTCACCATATAGATGGTCTCTGACTCCTGACTGTGATCTTTTCCAGGTATCCATGAATTGCGACTACGTGTTCGTCAACGGGAAGGAGACGCGGGGCTCCATGAACGCCCGGGTCATCTTCAGCTACGAGCACCTGAGCGCGCCGCTGGAGCTCACCGTCTGGGTTCCCAAACTCCCCCTGCAGGTGGAGCTTTCTGACAGCAGCCTCAGTTTCATCAAAGGCTGGAGGGTTCCCATCCTGCCCGACCGAAGGTAACGCTCAGCCACAAGCACCCACACCTGAAATATGACGCTTGGGGTCCGATCTTCCGCCACATCTGCTAAAGCCGCTATTAAGGGATAGCGGGTAGCAGAAGGGGCGTTCCCCCGCAATGAACACAATCTTCGACCTTGCTAAACCTGCTCTCCCACCTGCGCTAACCGCTACATTATGCATAGGAGTGGTTAGGGCGTTCCACCTGTTAAATCAATCGGTGCGTCAGTAGCCATTGCCTTTAAGAGCAGCTAACTGCTACCCGCAAACCACTATGGAGCGCCTTTTTATCCAGATCGGAGCAGCTCTCATGCGCAGCTCATTTGGGACTCTGTTGTAGAGCTTCCTCCTCTTCCTTCCTCCTCCTCCTCTGCACTGATATATACATAAAAATATTTTCACACAGACATTTCCTATCGGCTACCTGAAAGTCCCAGATAGTCGGTGCGCTCCCAGTAAACACACTCTGGTCGTCTATTGTTTTACTGGCGAGCATGCAGTTTTGAGAATCTCTGCCATTTTCTCAGGGGTTCAACTGAGGCCAAATCACGCTTTTTATACAAGAGTTAATTAGAGAGGTAGAGCCGTTTGTGCACGTCCACATGTGACCAGGTGGACGCACATTGATGCCATTTGGGCGCGCTCTTGTACGCTCCGAAATGTGGGTTGCGGGTAGCAGGTGGTCAGACCACCTGCTACCCTGCGAGATACCGAGTTTGTGGAAAGGCCAAAAGACACGCCCTTTGCCTCACCTACAAAGTGAGTAAGGGAGTCGGCATAATGGGTAGCGGCTTTAGCGAGCAGAACATTGCATTAGCGGTTAGCGGAGGTTCCTAAACCCGCAATTTGTGAGAAGCAGCTAGTGTTATCGGGTCAGGGGAAGTGTACAATCGGGGCCTTGCTCTCTTGCAGTGCAAAACAACTAAACTGATATCATTTGAGAAAACACAGGGAGGAAAAAAAACTAAATCATGATTCAGTGTTTTTAGTAATGGGACTCCATTAAGCAGCTGCACCACACGTGTAAAGCGACACGGTTCCAGCAGGACACGACTCAGACGGCTCAAGTTATTTCAGACACTGTTGTGGAAGGACACCAGCACATTTGTCTCCGTCTGTGTTCAAAAACAACAATGACAAGATGGAAATCTTGAAGGAGAAAATGCAACAAAACGGCAGCAAACAAAACCAGCATAATTTCAGAAAATGAACGCGCTGAGCGACCGTGTTACCGCGCGTTTCGTTGTTTTAGCTTTTATTAGTGGTAAATATTTGCAGAGCCGTGAGATTAAAGACGTAAAAAACGGCAAACAACAGATTTTCACTCAATATTGCTCGTCACCGTTCAACTTCCAGACTCCAAATACTCCGAGAGCTGCTGCTGTGCAGTTTTATTCCAGAATAACCGGACTATATGTATATACGTTTGGGCTGTTTACTGTCTATATTTCTGATCCAATATACTGCAGTGATTTTCATGATGACCTGAAACCAACCTGAGCATCTGGAGTAAAACAAGAACAACAGAAACGTCTCTGTGTGCACAAACGAGCAGAGAAAGAGTGACTGGATGATCTCTTCCTCTGCACCCGAGTCCAGCTGCAGGCGCTAATGCATCATCAGCAACGCTAATTGCAGTAATGCTTCCTCAGTCAAGAGTAGAAACATTAACGTTCTAATACAGCATCATTAGGTCATTTCTCAGTGAAGTGAGGTATGTAACTCCTGTTGAGGATTTTCTGTTATCAGCAAAGAGAGAAAAGAAAAAAGCCCAAAACTACTTTTAAAGTGAGGTAAATGTGCCTTGATTTGAAGTTGATTAAAGAAGTCGATGCGGAGGCTGGATAATTGAACACTGATCTGATCCTGTGACGTCTGTTCATTTGCAGATCTGTGCTGCTCACACAGTAGTGTAATTTTGAAACGGGCAGCTCCAACAGAGCAGAAAAAAAACCTGCCTTTTATCCATAATATGTTCCCTGTATGCAGGGGCGTAGATAGGATTTTTAAACTGGGGGGGAACTGGGCTGTCATTAGATTTGTGAGTTTTCTAACTGAATTAACACTTGGTCGACAAAGGTCTATCTAGTAACACTCGCCTTACATGATCAACTTGTTATTTGTCTGGTATGTTAAACACGCTCCAAAACTTATTGTCATCTGCATGTTTTATTTAAACATTTGTTGATCTCAGCAGGATAAAGAATCTCATTACAGAAACTTAAACTTCTAACAAAAATGGAATGTCCAAAAATGTATAAAAATTTAAATGATTCACATTTTTGCCTTTATATAAATGATTAGAAACATTACAATATGTATGAAAACAGAAGTATAAATACTTGAACAACAGATTCATACAAATAAAAATAAAAAGTATTTGTTTCCAATAAACAAAATTGATCAGAAAAAGAAAATTCCTCTGCAGCCAAACAAATTTACCGTCTATAAGCAGACTCAATAAGTCCCAAAAACATCTCTCCTCCTTTCATTTACCTGAACATATTAGCAGTATCTGTTCAGGTAAGTCCAAATGACTCGCTACTCAACATTACAAAACAAGTATTTTTCACACCTTGGAAAACAGGCAAAGGAAATCTTTTGGTCCTTGAAATAAACACTGTGATTTTTCTCCTCCCTTTTCTCTGGTTTAATGTGGCAGAAAGATCATCAGCTCAGTCATCAGACAGTTGTTTATGATCACCATGGTTACCGCAACAGGCAGACACCAGCACCCCTCAGGACCCGGGGTCGAAATGGTGCGTTACAGTTACACTGGAAATCAGGAACATGGAGCTCAGAACAACATAACCTCAGAACTGACCGCTTTCCAGTTTAAAAACTGGAACGTCATGGAAAAAAAAACAGTTAACCAAATGAAACGATTTCAATTATTTTTCGACTTCAAACTTCCAATTTACGAGTACAGCTGAACGCACCATTAGTCGTAGCAGAAACACCGATGCTATCAAATGGATCAGCTGTGCCAGATCACTTTCTGGATCCAGGAAAAAGGGTTCTTTATCATTGTGAGATAGACGAGCTGCTTGGTGGAGGTCTGCGCTCTCCGAGTGCTTTTCTAGTTCTACATATGGAAGGTGGGGGGGTCGGGGCAGATAAGGATCGATATAAATCTGGGGGGGACATGTCCCCCCCGTCCCCAGTGCCACCTGCGCCCTTGCCTGTATGGTAACTGGTAGTACTGGTGTCGGTACTTGTAACGTCACAACAACAGGAATACCAGCAGGTTTACCTTTTAGTGGTTTCAGCAGGAGTGCAGAACGAATGA
Source organism: Hirundichthys speculiger (assembly GCA_018398805.1). NCBI lineage: Eukaryota > Metazoa > Chordata > Actinopteri > Beloniformes > Exocoetidae > Hirundichthys > Hirundichthys speculiger. The sequence goes on from JAGFBZ010002341.1 coordinate 976,307, forward strand.
TTGGCTCTGGTGATGTCTCTTTGTAACCTTGACCAGCGATAGCCAGTCAGTCGATGTGTGCACCTCCAGATTTTTACCTTTTCTTTATTTTGCATTATGGGGACTGCAAAAATAAACCCAAAAGCATGGCCAACCAAAGCATATCCTGTTTATATCATCATTGTGAAAGCAAATGAGAACTCTAAATGAAATGTAACAGTCGGTTTCATGAAGGCTCATTGCTCTGTTTCCCTTCCTTACGTCGACCCTCCTCCAACAGAAGCAGCGCCAGGAGGCTGCGCCGTACACAATGTATTTTGTATGTCTTATTTTTGTACATGATTACTGCAGGACTCATTATCCAAAGTGCACTGAGCTCTGCAGTGTACCACATTAGTCTTCGAGCCTTTTCTCCGTTAGCCCGGATTTTACGGCTAGTTGCTTGTTTGGGTCCAATTAGATGCTCTGCCTCAGGTACAAAGCAGAAACGTACCCTGCAAAACGGAGCTCTCGAGTGCAAATTGAGCTACAAGGTTGTCAAGTATGCATCATAGCCATCTGAGCCTATTTTAAACCTAGACAGACCAGATTTGACTGAGGGTTGAGAGGACAATGCTGCCCTTCCAGAGATTTAATGAGCTTGTCAGAGTAACATAACGAAGGATGAAATCCAGAGCGCTGTTCAGCATGTTGTTTTGTTCCCTTCAATGAGATTCCCGCATTTTATTCATGGTTTTGACAGTGAAAATTCCATTGTGATTTGGTTATTTTCCCTCGCTCTCCTGTTGTGATTCGATTGGTGCCACTGCGAGGAAGCAACAGGCCAATTCTGTGTCCGCCATGTCTGTATTAATAGGAGCTTCTCAAACCCGAGAAGGCAATAAATAAAAATGAGCGGTTGACCAGAAGTCTTCAAGATAAACCTTAATGGCCGCGGGGAAACGGCACCAGTGGGAGATTAAAGCTACTGGAGCCGGGACCCCAATAAAGAATGTGGTCTTACATTAAGAACCTGGACTAATTAAAATATCCCTGCGTTCCTGTCATGTGTGGAGCAGTTGCAAACATTCCCACAGCCCCACAACAAATGTTTAATAGGGACATTAACACTCACATGGGTGGCTGCTGCCGTCGCTCCCGGAGTACATCACCAAAGACCGATTCCATTTGTACCCAACCTGAATACAAATGGCATGTTTACGGTGCAGTCTGAAGAATGAAAGAGTTTCAAATGAGCCCCGGCACTTGGAGAAAATCTTGCAGAGCCTCTTTTTCAAAGATCCCCAATGGGCTGTAATGAGCTATAGACGGTATATTATTTTGACGCTCAAAATGCATCCTAAATGCCCACTTTAGGATCCATTTATCTTTTTTTTTGTAGTCTATTAAAGTAGAGTGCTGCAGGAATAATACTGTATGTATGCGTTTGTCAGATTTGGGAGTCTGACCTCATTAATTTGAATGTTTTTGGTCCTCCTTTCAGTAAACATATGAAATGGTTGGTTCTGGCCAGTAGGTCTGGTTTAAACCTTTGTCTCTCAGCAGCATGTATCTTTACAAATCCTGTTGCACATATTCCGTGCATAAAGCTTTCCCTTTACGTCAAAAAAATTGTACCGAATTTTCTGGACTATAAAACACACCTAAATATAAGCCGCAACCGTTAAAATTTAAGCGAAATATATATTTTGTCACATATATACCGCACCGGACTATAAGTCGCCGGTATCCAGGCTGAGAAATAAGATATTTACATCGAAAGATTTTGTACCATAAGTGTTTATTCATATACCTGAACTGATTGTTTCTGAACAGAACCTGTAACACGGCAGTAAAAGTGCTGATCAAAGAAAACAGAAAAGTCATTGATGGTTTTATTCATTATCCTCCTGGACACTAAAACCAAGTTGCTTTATTTTTCCTCCTCCTGTGTACTGAAACCACCCCACACAGCAAAGACATCTGGAACGGACCGCGAAACGGACCCGTATCAGGGTCCACTTGCACTCAGTGCCGGATCCGCTATGGAGTCTGAATCAAGCGGACCTGCTGGCTCCATGCTGCGTCCAGTTCCGCATCTGCGATTAAAACCTTACCTCCGCAGCGAGTCCGCTCAGAACCTGCAAATCCACTGGGGAACCAACAAACTGACTGGACAAACTGATAAATCCAGGTGTGTCCGAGTAGCTACAATGGTCAGACACACCTGGATTAATCAGTTTGTCAAATAATAATAGTTATTGATGCTCACAAAATGAATGTAGAGTAGCATAGCCAACATAGGCTACTGAACAAAAACAGAGTAGACTTTAACTACTCAGTTTGTTTTTGGTGTTTGCACTTCCTGCTAGAGCGCCCCCTGAGGGCTGAAGAAAAATTCATAGAAAAGCCGCATCTCTATAAGCCGCATGGTTTAAAGCGTGGGACAAAAGTAGCGACTTATAGTCCGGAAAATACGGTAATTGAGGTCTCCTTATGAGTCATTTTCACAGCTTTGCTATGTTACACGCTGTTGTCGTTCATTTTTCTGTAAAAATCTTTTATCCTATTGGAAACTTCACATGAAATAAGGTGCCTGTCAGTCTTGCTGGTGTTAGAAACACATTACTATAAAATAACTTGCTGTATTTTCACTTTGAAAAGCAATTGGCAGCGTAACTCAAGTATTTCCCAAATAGCCCAGAGGCTTGAGCTGAACTAATGCACCCTAGCATGTTCTCCAGCTTCAGCGATTGCTTCAGCTTAAAGACATGCTATTTCACGGGAAGCAGATGAATCCCTCCACATGTTTGCGCTTCTTGATTGATTTGGTGGCATGTGTTTTGTTTCGAGAACAAGCCGTATCTCATTTCATGGGTAATATACTCGATGTGCTTGAATCACCAAGGATTAAGGTCGGAAAAAAAAAAAAACACACATTAAACATATAAGCACATGGAGTTTTCAGACAGGCCAATATAATGGAAGTGCTGTCTAAATAACAAATTAATATCAAGCTAGCAATTTGGCTGCGATCGCTGCTTTCTGCAGCTTTGAACAGTGGCTTGGAGAATTTGAATCCACTCCTCAAGCATAAACTGCTTCAGCTGTTTCAGAGATGACGGTGAAGGGCAGCAGTCCCTTAACTGCCTTACCAAAGCTCACCAGAGATGTTAGATTATATTGAGATCTGGTGATTGAGAGCGGGGAGATTCTCAAATTAAAGATTGTTGTATGGTGAATCAGTGCATTATCATCCTGGAGGATGTTGGGGAAACAGCTGGTCATTAAAAAACTGACAAACAGTCCTTTAAAAATAAGCCTTCGTGATATTAAGGACCAAGAGAATTCTACATTATAGCTTCCCAAACTTGAGTCAAAACTATTTGCTTCAAAACAACCTATTTATTGTTTATTATGAGTGTTTTTGCACGTTTAAGTGAATGAATGAATTTTCCTAAAAAGTCGATATTAGGAACTGAAAATCGATATATCAGGCGGCCGAATATTGCCATATATCGCCAAATCAATTTTTTTTCCACACCCCTAATGTTCTTCTGTTTTCCGCATTGTTTAGTACTTATTCTCGCAACAATTGAATCATAGGCAACTGGACTTAGATTTGTCTAGAAGACGTTTCGCCTCTTATCCAAGCGGCTTCATCAGTTCTCAACGCATCAGTCTGACCAGTCCGCACTAGTCAGACCAACAGTAGAGTATGACTCAGGGTTTTAACCTCTGTGGAGGTGTGCACCCACCACTTTCCAAAGACAATACTTCGTTAGTAGAGTTTCGCTGGACCCTTTGTTTGGGTCAGGAGAGCCACACCAGTGAAAGGACAGTCGTTAGGAGTGAGTGGGGCCACTGGTGGACAACAGTCGTTAGGCATGAGGTGTGGTTACCAGTGAACGACTGTCGTTAAGTTTCTTTAAGCAACTTGAGTTTAGTTTAGGGCAGTCCTTGTTATTATGATAAGGCCGCTTGGGTAAGAGGCGAAACGTCTTCTAGACAAATCTAAGTCCAGTTGCCTATGATTCAATTGTTGCGAGAATGGAATTTACCTGGATAAATGAGAATATCCACAGACTGTTTAGTACTTACTTTAATCGGTGTTGATGGAGAACAAAAAGTTGGCTGTGAAGGCCTCCCATGCCATCCAGCTGCAGCGACCTCTCAACCTGCTCTTACGGTTGATACGAGCTTGGCAGGATGTTGGCTTAGCTCTGCAGTCATTTTAGTAGCAACAGTTCTGTGATTTATCTGTGCAGAGCCTTTAAATGCTCTGCAGTCTCGTTGAGTTATGCCTCCAAGGGCTAATTTTCCCTTCCTTTTTTTTTTTTTTTTTTTTTTTTTTTTTGGTATCTCCTCACGAAAACCAACACAGTTCCTTTTAAAATGTCAAACAATTCATCAGTTTTTATTACACATGTACCAGTTATTCACACCCCTACAACATGCCCTACTCGGACATTCAAAAGGTCACACCTCTGCTGATGCAGATTGTTTTTAAGAGAATAAGAAAGTCTTGGTTATTAGGTCCAGTGCAGTTCTGCAGCACATATAAGAGACTTACAGGATGCGCCATTGGAATTTTAAGCTCCAAACTTTGGCAGAAACGTAGGTTTTACTTTTTTTTTTTTTTTTGGGCACCTCATATATTTCTCACATTCATGCAAAACCTCAAATGCAAAAGCATTTTTTTAGGGCTGGGCAAGTTAACACATTATTATCACGTTAACGCATTAATTTATTAACGCCGACATTTATTTTATCGCGCGTTAACGCATGTTGCTCACGTACTTTTGTTTTGAAAAGTCTGTTACTGGCTGTTGCGGAACCGGAAGATAATTGGCAGGTAAACTTGCAGAAAAGTTTAAACAGACATGGAGAACTGTAAAAGTCCGTGTACTTTACAGTTCGGGTTGCAACTCAGGTAGCAATATTAAAAATTCTGTCTGAAAAAAAAACTTTCATTCCCCTTTATTCAAGATGATTGCGTCATTGCTCCATGTTCCATCAGATCTGCTCCATGTGTTCACTGTACCTGCTGTTCTCTAGCTGGTTACTTCAGTGCGGCTCCATCTAGTGGCACAGATGTGTAATGACAACAGAAAGTCTGTTCACCTTTATTATTAAACAAAGCCATTTCAGGGACAGGACAGGTCACCAGTAGGGATGGGAATTGATAAGATTTTTCTGATTCCGATTCCATTATCGATACTGTTTAACGATTTGATTCTTTATCGATTCTCTTATCAATTTTAATTTAGGGAAAAAGGAGAACAAACTGTTAAAAAAACTGTTTTATAAGCATCATTTTTTTAACTTAGAAGTAATGACCTTACAAACTCAACAGCGAGGTCAAAAGAGGCTCAAAGCCTAGATAATGTGTTAACTGTTATAATATGTAACTGTGCAAATACACAAGAATGTGTAACATTTTACTAACAGATTTTTCCTAATAGAAATGAAAAAATCTTCCTTTTAAAAGGATATATGAGCTCACTAAACACTCAAAAATAATAATAAAGAAAGATAAATACTATCAAATACAATAGAAAGGAGAAGCTAGAGTAGGTAGTGAGCAGGAGTGAGTGCTGCCAGACCTCTGAACCAGCCAGACTCTCTCTCTCTCGTCACGGTCATCTTCTAAATGTAATGCAGAAGGCTTTCGTTTAATAGCATACGTTAATGTTATAGCGTGTTTTAGAGAAGAAGCACATAGGCAGCGGGGGATAGCTACTTACCAGAGTTGCCCTACGTAGTAACCGCAGAGATGATCTTAGCTTGGCTACTGCTGCTGCTGCTGGGTTGAGATCCATCAGTCCGAAGCGCGTCAAAAACACGACAGTCGTTATCGCATGTTGTGTGCGCAAATGTTTCTGCATGTTAGTCGTGTTCCCTCCTGACGCTGTTATCTCCACTTTACAATGACTGCAACTTGCCTTGTTGCCATCTTTCTTTGGTGAAGTGAAGCCAAACTTTGGAGCGTTTGAACCTGGTGGGCACCATTGTTGTTTACAACTGCAATACGCGTGCTAAACTGACGTAACTTCATCACTTAAGTGCTTTCTGGAATTGACTGTGCGTAACTTGCGTAAATTACGTGAGATTCGTGCTGGTTGGAATCGATAAGAGAATTGCTAGATAAACTGACAAACGATTCCATGGAATTGAAACACACGGAACCGGTTCTCTACAGGAACCAGTTCTCGATTTCCAACCCTAGTCACCAGTCCATCACAGGGTCACATGTAGACAACACACTCACACTTACAGACAAATTACCAATCACCAATTAATCTGACATGCATGTCTTTGAAATGTGGGAGGAAGCCGGAGGACCTGGAGAAAACGTAACCAAGCACAGGGAGAACATGCAAACTCCAGGCCAGGGAGGGCGAGACAGCACAGGTCAGGATTTTCAAGCCGGGCCCAGGACTCGTAGCAGCACTAGGCATGAGGCAGCAGGCCGCCTTGACCTGGATTACGTTTATTTACAGGCATCACGACGTGCTCTGATGATGTTTGCAGAGGCCTCAGCGAGCGCTGTAAATAAGCCTCTACGTAAGATGGAAAACCGGATCTCTCATGGAAAATAACAGCCTGTTAGTCAACCCGAACACAGTCCAGTAACACCTCATCGTGATGAATATCTGTATATTAGACTGAATTATTGTGTTTTCACAAGCTCTTCTTCATTGATAACGCTTATCGCCCGAGTCCCCCCCACACACACACACCCACACACAAACACTTCTCATGTTGCCTTCTCAAATCACCTTTTTCCTTTCTGCTGTTGTCTTTCCATCCTACGTCCCCTGACTGTGACACGCTCTAATCCGTCGTACACAGCAGGGGTTTTTTTTTTTTTTTTTTTGGCCTGCACTGGACCTTTGCTGCGAAGAAGAGCAATTGTTCACTGGCCACGTTATCCAGTAACATACTCTAAAAAAGGAAAGAAAGTGTAATCGGGTGGGCAGCCCGTGTGCACTGAAGCTTCATCCTGTGCGCCTGTTTCAGAGACTCTAATAAGAACAGACAATATTCTTCTTGGGGAGGGAAAAAAAATATCAGCCTTATTTTCAGGTGCAGACTCTGGAGGGCAAACTTTCACAGGCCGAGCCAAGTTGTGAAACTCCTTGACAGGGACAGAGCGAGGTCGCGTTGTCTCTTTGGGTTTGTCCTCTGCCTCTAAATGAATGACTAACTGAGTGTGCGCTTTCAGTGTCTACAGCAGCGTCAACTCGTTTGCCTTCTAACAGCGAGCTCACGTCCTGCAGCTCACGTCTGCTGCACGCTAAGGCTTCAGTCTGAGCGCCCAGAGCAGAGAGATCTGTTGAACTGGACCGAAAATCATCCTGCATCAGCTCACTGTTCAAACTGATTGAAAACACGAGGCAGTAGCTTTGGATTAGGTTCAGTCTTTAGTTCAGGCCTTTAAAAGAAAAGAAAAAAACACCACCTTCACTTCATTTAGGCTACCTCTTAAGTAATTTACCTTCATCCTTCATTTTATTGGTTGTAACGGTGCAATGGAGAGAAAGTAAATAGTAGTTTCTTCACTTTGTTCTGCATTAAAGCATCTGCTGAATAAAGTAAGTGTAAATCTTGTTTAAAATGGATCAAATTGCCTCTGCATTCACATGAAAGTGTTGCAAAGACCAGCAGTTTCACGGCACATTTTCCGCTTTGATTCCGGTATCGTGCTTCTGGAATAAAACGGGGATTTTAGTCACGCTTCTGCTCCGTATCAGTCTCGACTTCCTTGGAATCAAAATGCATGAGAGGGTGCGAGTAAACTCTATCATCCCTGATGGTTTTAACAGCCTTGTTGGCATTTTAAAACTGCGATGCGGCAGATGTGAAACTTTTTGAGGTGTGTGTGAGCTCAGAGAAGGAGAACTTATAACTGACTCTGTAGAAAGATGCTTCAGCGGTGTAAAATATCTCAACACTGTTGTCTATTCAGTGCAGGGCTACATAGAAACGTTGCTTTATTGACGCATAGTTGAAACACATACATCCATGCGCAAACATTGCTGCCCCCTCTTTTAATGCTTCTTTAAATCATAAAAAAGAATCATCTGATCATACAGCGCCTTAGTATTCGTCAAATACAGCTTCAGAAGAACAATCCAAATCTTTTTTCCACTGTGCAATTATTTAATAAAAAATAAAGATAAGCTATGTTTTCCTAAACCTAACAAAGTAGACAGCCAGTGGTTGTAGAGGCTCACTGGTGTCGGGTCGTCATCCAACCTGGTCAGCAGGGCTTAAAGTTAAAAAATATCCTGAGCCTGAACTTTTTTTTTGCAGTGGATCCAACGCACACATTTTAGGCAATTTGGCAAAAAACTTTTTGGCATTGTGTGTTGGTAATGTACAAGATGACCTTCAATTTAAATGTGAATTTTAGAAAGTAAAGGTTATTAAGTTATAAGTGAAAACATGTGAAAATGAGTCAAGCCAATTAATCTGATTCATTTAAAAAAAACATTTAATTCAGTAAAGGGCAATTCGTACAAAAAAAAAAAAACCCATATAAATTGCAACTTTTCCATCATTTTTGTTTAAAACAATGGCAAATTAAGTGATAGGAAATACATTCCATTTGGTCTTGACTCATCTCCTCTTTTAACATATCTGCAGAGGCAGTTATTATGTTATTAGATATTATTACTCTGGATGAGTCATCATTAAAAAAGTGAGCCATTACATTCAGTATTTTTCCATGTTTTGGGTGGTTGCTTCTTCAACATTCAGAGAAAACATCCATCCTTGGAGCTGATCAGACAGACGTTTCTACAACTCTGGTGCTTTGCCGCTGGGTTCATATAACTGGCATGCTGATTGGAAACGGGAGTTTTTATAAACGGCTACTTTTTTTTTTTTTACACAGATCTACGAGCGGTTGAGCGATCGTAAATGATAAATTGTGTTCCCCCAAAAAACACACACATATTTTCAAGTCACAAATAGAGGTCCGCTGTGGCTGCTGCTCCGGTTAACGGCTTGTGTGTTGGAGGGCGCAGACAGCTGCTTTATGCCCGGCGTCTCCTTTGTGACTTTGAAGAGCTTTTTTTTTCCCGCTGGATGCATAGACTAGCTTCTTGGAGCACAACACGCAAAAACAGGTACCAGGCCCCCGAAGCTTCTGGTAACCCAAACAGCTAACCGTCTCCGACCCTTGTCCTCTATCCTGCCCAGAGACACTAGTTGCCTCCATTCGAACAACCACCAGCTCACCTCGCCTCAGATGCTGCGTTCGTTCAAGACCACTCAGAGATAACATGTTTGTGTATGTGTTTTTTTTTCATAGTCATCGAATCATAGTCAAACGCCGGAGATCCGGCACGATGCCAGAGTACTATAAGCCCTGTGGAAATGCTAAAGTTGTTAAGGTTCGAGTTCTGATAAACTGAAGTTAGTGACGAGATGGGGAGACGTGGTAATTAAAGACAGTGCTTGGAGCACGTTAGAAGTCAGTAGAGCGGTACGCTTTGTTGTTGAGCCGGTCTGTTGTTTGCATTTTTGTGACACAAGCGCTTGGCCTAACAGCGCTTCCCTGAATTAAAGGTGGGTCATCACAGACTTAGTCGGTGGATAATGGCCCACTGAATCTCAGTTTATTCAGTTAGCTCAGTCAAAGCAGCGATTAGGCAGAGAACTGCTGATGAAGGAGGAACTGGCAGGTTGTCAAGGCTGCTGAGGGAGCCTGGGTAAGTCATACATCTTGTAGAGCAGATTGTGCTTGGTAGGGGATGCACCTGGCATGTTTAACCTCACTGCCTGGGGCTGCTGTGAAATAAGGAGGGCACATATCCAAAACCCTGCTTTGTGGTACTTATCATTCCTCCTTTACTGGCTTGGAGGACCGTTTCCCGCTTGCCAATGTGTCAGAACGGATAATGGGACGGATTTGTTTAGAGCGGTGCCGAGTTTTTCCTCAGTATTATGACGTCAAATTACAGTGCGAGTGCAGACGCTTTACAACTGAAGACAAAAATTGAGATGTATCATTATGACACCGCTGAGCGTAGCTCAACACCAAATGCTCAGTTGGAGGAAATTATGATGTTGTATTATTTTCATTTCTTCTTTTAATGTTCTTATTAGCTGCATTTTTTTGGTGCAAACGCAAAGGTTTTCAGTTTGGTCTCTCAGATTTTTTCATCTAAACTGACAGCTTGCACATGGAGGAATGTTTCACAGATTTCCATTTGAAGCTCTATTTTCTTCTGCCCAAGGAGCGCCAGGGACAGCGACGGAGACGACGAGGATGACGAGCGTCGGCTGAATCGAGGCTGCACCCTGCAGTACCAGCGGGCGCTGGTCAAGGTGTTCACCCAGTTCCACACCACTTCCACGGAGGGCACCGACCAGGTCATCACCATGCTGGGACCAGACTGGCAGGTGGACGTCACGGACCTGGTGCAGGACTCCCTGAAGGTGACCGACCCCAGGATCGCAGAGCTGGTGGACAGGACGGTCCTGGTGGGCCTGGAGCTGGGATCCACCGTGCTGAAGGTAAAGCCATTTACGCATCAAGTGGTCAGAGTTTGAACCAATCAGATGAGAAGCGATGCATCTGGTTAGGAGGTGTGACAGCTGGCTCAGTGCTTAGTGAAGATCCGCTCCCAGCAAGCCGTTGCACCATTAAGACTGAGTTAAGCGATCGATACCCCACTGTTGCTTTGCATTTCCCCCTTGGACGTTCGGTCTCAAAAACACGGACTAGATGGCCAGCGAGTTCAGTGAATTAATCAGTTTGCGAGATAAAACAGTCAGGTACGTACGTGACCTGTGAGCCGTTTACTGATTTCACCAAACTGAAGAGTCGACATTTTGAGCAAAGCTGAGGTTGAGCAGCAGCAGTGGCAGACATGAACACATTTACAGGTCTGTGCAGGTTTAAAGGTATGGTGGGAGATCTTTTTTTTCAGCATTTTTTACAATATTGCCTGAAAACCTTTTCACATTCCCATTGCACCCACTGAAATAGAATGTTTGCAAAAAAAAAAAAAACGAAACTTTTTGGTCCGGTTTAGAGGGTGTAATCAGAGGAAAAATCTGACCAATCAATGTACTGATCATCTTTACATTTATTGACTGCCTAATACGCCTCTCACAGTTTCATTACTCGAGGACCTCCCACAGCTCTGGCAATCAGGTAAGCAGACAGCGTTGCTATTTGAAAGCCAGAAATCAAGTTAGCTCGCACAGATCATTTCGTTGCAACAATGGCAGAAAAGAAGACGTCAACCGGCAGCAAAATCAAAGAGAAAACTGTTGTTGAAAAAGCAACAGCCATGTGGAAGCTAACCGAAGAACGAAACGGAACAAGAGTGGTTATTGGTACAGCTTTCCAGCGCTGGTGCCAGCTAAAAAATGAAAAGGGACCCCAGACCGATGCCAAGGTGGCCCAGTTTCTACTGGATAGGTAAGATGATGCCGTTCTGATTATATAATATTTCAACATACTGATCGATTACGGGTATTGTAGGACCTATTCACCCAGTCAGTGAGAAAATGAAAGATGATGACAAAATTATTGTCCATCGAGTGACATGACGAACATATTCCAGCATGTTTCGCTAAGCTACCAACTCTGTCAACTAGGCTACAGTACTATGTTTGACACCGTTAGGTAGGCTGTTGTTATCCTTGACAGTAGCTTTCCCAATATCGTTAAATGCTATACCTTTTGTTAACTATAAGCTTAATGCACAAACCGATAAATGCTGCTTATTGATTTTGTTTTTAGTTATGACACTGGCATGTCACATGCCAGCCAGTGAAGGCGTGGTTTCGAGGGGTGAACTGAAGAGGAGGAGGCGGAGCCTTTGGGAGGAGGGAGGGAGTGTATATTTTCAAAATCTCACTTGAGTTGGATTGCTGGAACCGTTTTTTCAAAGATCTCCCACCATACCTTTAAGGCTGAGATGTCAGGCTGCATTTAACGTATAAAGGAACTGCAGAAGAAGTTGAAATAAAAGAAAATTGGAAAAAACACTCTAAAAATGCAGTTTTCATGAACACACATTTCTTTGTGGGGATCAATGAGGGCCAGATCTTTTGAAGACTTTTGAAGCCGTGCTTCAAAGAAAATACTGGTTTATATGTTCATTTGGGACGTGAGCTTTATTGCTCATGATGACACAACAACCGCATATAACGGCGATATGTTTGACCACAGTGGCGTTGCATCAGAATGAAAAAAATTGCTTCAGCTCTGGAAGAATAAAGTTGAACCCAGCTGACACTTGATAAGTTGATAGATGGTTGAAACAGGCTGCTTGGAAGGTAATTATAGTGCCCACCCTTGTTTTCTTTGTCTTGTTTAATTGCTTGTTTTACTTGCATGTCTTTTTCTGCCATGTTTCCAAATCTCAGCAACAAAAATTGGTGACATAAACTTTGGGACTGATGGCGCCAGTGATGAAACTGTAAAAATGAATAAAATCCTAAAGTTTATTTTCACAGACAGACAGCCTGTCTATCACGAAACAAAAGCCCGTACTCCCGTGCTGTTGCTGTCCTCATCTCTCAAGTGATAGAAAGTGCATATAAATGCGTCAGGCAGGTTCAGAGGTCCTTATAAAGGAAGTTATTGCACCTTAACTGTAATTTACGGACGTACAACTGGTCATTTATGGGGACAGAGAGCGGCAGCGGGTGGTGACAGTTCTGATCACCGTGAAAGATCACAGTTTTATCCTGTCAGGAGAAAGAATTGTTGCCTGATGGATGCATCTGATGATAGCAAAACAGGGAGAAAAGATATAAGTCACCGATCCATCATCTTAAATGAGCTTCAGCTGTGTTGAAGGGTATGAATAGTTACACATAATTTTACCAATAAATGCAACTTGACATGTTATGGTGCCGTAAATACGAAGCCTAAATATGGTTTTAATATTAGGAATCAATCGTACGTGTCAAGTAGTTTTTAAAATTGGATTTGTTTTAATCCAGGGTGCCACATTAGCGCTGATCTGATCAAAAGTAAGGCAGCTAAGTGGCATTTATGTAGAAGTCAAGATATTTCACTCTTTTGTTTCCAAAGTTTTATATATCAGGACAAAATAAGAATTGATCTGGTCATTCAAAGGTCTTACCATAGGTCAGTAAAACCTCAGTAGAACAGTGACATGTCACGTATCTGTAATTTATAAATTTGGGTATATCTCATTTATAAGTATATACTCTTATTGTGCTCTGGTGAGGCAGTTAAACGATACGCTGACTATGACAGAGGTGCAATGTGGATTTATTCTCCAAGTCGTATACAATTCAGAGAGGTCATTAACTCACATCACAGAATGCAGGATGATCAGAAATGACAAATTGCCAGTAGGAAACAGTCGTCTTTAAACATCACGTGAAAAACATGGAGACCTTGAGATAAGTTATCTAGACGTCAAAACTTAGTGACTTGATGGAGCCAGAAAGATAAACCTAAGCGATGGCCCTCAACAGACCAGAATTTAGACCAAAAGTCAAGGACGTATGAACCAGCATTTATACAATAAGGCCCCAAAATGCAGTTTTAAAATTACAGTATACCAAGGTGTCATTATTGTCGGGTCTCCTGAACATGAGACACAGGAGTTGAGGAACCATGTCCAGGAGACCAGCAGGCAGGAGTAACAGTAACGATGTCCTTCGAAAACCGGAGAATAAAAGACACCGCCAAAGCAGGATAACCAGAAACTCCAGTGACACTCAAACAAGACTGAGAAGAGCACGATGAAGCAGAGCGGGAACACAGCAGCCATGATGGATATGTGACAAAAGGACGGGCTGTTGTGAGACACAGGTGTAGACAATCGAGATGAAGCAGAGCAACACAGGAGATAACTCACCAGGGGAAAACGCTTCACTCAAGACAGGAAGTTAGAATGCAGAAACGTAAAACCTTTATTGATGTTTATAACCTCTGACGTTGTAAACTACCAATCCATTAAACAAAGTCTAAATGTGCTTATAATAAGCAGACCTGGCAACATTTGTTTCTTTGCACCGTCCCACATCCAGTCTCCTCATACGTTTTTGTTCATGAGTAAATATTCAAAGATGATGATGGCGGTTGCGTTCTCGGGATATAATAATCCCAAGTCGTGTCGGGACTCTGACGTCAAAGTGCAGGAAGCTTTGACGAAACAGGGGGGTGTTTGGCATGCTGGGTTGAGACTGTTGCTCTTCGGTTGTTGTTCGCTCGTACGAGGCTGCAGCTCACAGCATGTCGGCGCTTCCTGTTCAGACGCTTCACTTTGGAAAATGCAAGTTCTCTCTCTCTGATCTCACTCTGTGAGATTTTGCCAGCATTTGACAGCAGCTGGCTTTTGAATCCGTGACGTACCGGCTATAGTTTTCCTGCTAACGAAACATTAAGGCGAGACGTCAGCCTTCATAGAACGACTGTGAAAGCACCTCTCTAGAGATAAACTGTGCACAAATACAAGTCGCGTGTCATCAGATATTTCAGGAGACATAAACATAGGAAAACACTTTAATAAACTATGCAGAAGTCAACAGGATTCATGTCTGGAGCTTTAGAAACACCTCTGAGAATTTGTGCTGAAACTTGGCAGACGGAGCAGCACTTTGAACCAAATGCTAAAGTCGTCACGCTCTCTGGATTTACAGCCATCTCTACTTTTGTCGGCATTGTAGTTTAGCCTGCTAATCTGCTAAAACTGGTGCTAAAACCATAGCAGAGAAAAGGCTGACATAAATATCATTAGTTTCACAAGAATTGGATCATAATTCAAAGTACTGAACAATTTACAGTTCGACCTGACGTTGACGCTCGATAGGAAGTCAAGGGGTCTCTGTTTCATCGTGAGGGGAACCCGAACATTAGCGCCAAATAGCGCAGAGATGCATCTGAGTTGGGGCTGAATTACACTCAAAGCCATAAATCTGAAACTAAAGCGACAGCATTTTGTACTAAACCGTCTATCAAAGGTTACGGTTTATTTACGCGAGCGAAAAAAAAAAACACTCACCAGCTGGCGGCACTGAACAAAAGTTGAGTGGGTGGAATATTTCCAATAAAACCAAGAGCAGTTTGTGTGGATTTATTTACAGGTGGACGTCGTTTCAGGTTAGCTCAGTCGTAAGTCAGAGTTCCCAGCAGGACGTTAATTCATTACGGTTAAGTCAAATGATCAGTGGCCGGCGACGTAACGTTAACTCTCCAGCTGCTCCCAGACCTCGCCTCCTGCACCTGCAGCTCCGTCCCTGCAGGTATCAAGCTGCAGAGCAACTCAGGAATCCCTGATGGAAAAAAAAAAAGTCCAATGTGAAGTAAGATATGCACGGCTGCTGACGACCTGCTGACGAACAGAATACATCTCACCGACAATCCTCCAGTGGATTTAGTTCCCGACTCGTATGAAGCTGAATCAAATTGTTCCCCGGCTTTTTTTTAGTTTAAACAAATGATGGAGGCCACTTTCCTCCATGAAGCATTACATTTAATTTCATTAGATTTCTCCCCATCTTTTTGTAAGAAGTGTTATGATAAATTAATTAGGGCTGGGCAAGTTAACGCGTTATTATCGCGTTAACGCAATAATTTATTAACGCCGACATTTATTTTAACGTGCGTTAACACATGTTGCTCACATGCTTTTGTTTTGAAAAGTCTGTTACTGGCTGCTGCAGAACCGGAAGACAGTAAACATAAAGTAAAGATAAAACAGACATGGAGAACGGTAAAAATCCGTGAACTTTACAGCTCGGGTAGCAACTCAGGTAGCAATATTAACAATTCTGTCTGAAAAAAATTCTGGACTGCAACAAAACTTTCGCATCATTCCTCCATGTTCCATCAGATCTGCTCCATGTGTTCACTGTCCTGCTGTTCTCTAGCTGGTTACTTCAGTGTGGCTCCATCTAGTGGCACAGATGTGTAACGACAACAGAAAGTCCAGTCCTCCATTATAAAACTAATTCAGTCCTGTGGTCCGTTTTGGTCAAGTCTAAAATTAAAATATAAAAAAAAAATAGGCTTTTTTTTTTTTTTTCATTTTTTTGTGTTTGATTAAAAAATGAAAAACGTAATAAAATGTCACTTTTTAATTTTTGTTTGACAATTGAAAATGGAAAAATAATTGATACACAGATTGGTAAAGTTACTGAACTTTAACAAGGACATTTTCATTTTAAAGTTCTCCCAGACGGAGGATTCAACAGAAACAAGGTTATTTGTAACAACTGACAAGTTGAACTCCCCGTTAAAAGTTTCCGCTGTTACCTCAGAAATTACCTGTTTTAATGTTCTGATTGTGCTGAGTCACAATCATTTTGTTGGATTTTGTTTGTAAACTTTTTTCAAATTTTTTTTATAAAAACAGGATTATTAAGACATTAATGCCCTAGCAGTGGCCATAATCAGAAATTACCTGTTTTAATATTCTGATTGTGGCCTCTACACTGTTAGGATTTTGTTTTGAAGCCTTTTTTTGATCATTCTTAAAAAAAAAAAAAACAGGATGACATTAATGCCCTGGCAGTGGCAAATAAGCTTTTTTTTTTTTTTGGTTTTTTAAGATGAGATTTACACTAAATATGTGTTACTGACAAGTGCTGATGTTAAAAGTGTTTGAACAACAAATGTTATGGCACTTTAGTTCATATGGCAGCAGAACATTTAAATAAAAGTGACCTTTACACTACTTTTGAATTCATTATTTGATTTTGTGTATACAATGCGATTAATCGCGATTAATCGCATTATTTCCCTGATTAATCGCAATTAATCGTGATTAATCAGGGAAATAATGCGATTAATCGCGATTAATCAGGGAAATTATGAGATTAATCGTGATTAAAAATTTTAAACGTTGCCCGGCCCTAAAATTAATGCACAAAGTATTTTCATGTTGCATGTGGCGGTTCTAGATTAACAAAGACATAAATAACCAAAAAAAAAGGCTGAGCAGGAGGGGTTAAGTGATGCATGTCGGAAGTGTAAGTAATGAGATCTCTACCCTGATTTCAGAGGGCAAACAGAGACTCGAGGAATCCACCAAACCTGGGGGCTTAATCTAAAGGATTACTGAACAACAGATGCTTCTGAAATCGAAAAGCCAGAATTCACTGTTGGTTCCCAAATAGAGGATTTTTCAGTCAATATCAGGCAAACATGTCGTCATTCTCAGACGGACAGCAGAAAAATCAGCAGGTCTTATCTACAGACGGCTTTGATGCACAGCTAGACGACGCCTCTCAACGCTGCGATCATAACTGTTATTTTGTCCAAGTAAGATGACTTTGAGATTTTGTGTGATGTATTGGCTAGAAAATTCCACCCTCAGCATGTCGGCCTGTATATACTGTTATGTAATTCTAATAAAGGATTCCTTAAACCTGCATAATTTACATAATGTACAAAGCTCCAGAGTTGCAGTAAAGCCTTCATTTGTGCTCCTCGCAGAGTTACCAAATTGCCAGCATCCGACGCTGTGTTTAGATATTCAAGCATATACATGTTGACATGCGACTCGCAAATCCGCTGCTGAAATATACATGAGCATCACGTCGTGCACAGCTGTAAACAGACTCGTGCACTCCATCTCTTTTGTCATATTTAATCCGCCTTCTCTCGGTGGCTTTAAACTTTGATCTGTCCGGTGACTTTGAAACTTTTCATCCAGCGATCGTCGAGGGAGCCGTGCAGACGACTGAAGGGGGGGGGAGCTTCGGCCGCGCGGGAGGCGAGCGCGGATTAATCTCGCAGTCACTGCGTCCACCCGCTCTGCACTCTGGGAAAGTTGCACGGCCTCCAAAAGTTTACAGGATAGTGAGTTCTTATTTTCCAGTGCGCCTCCAGAGGTGTTGCGTTCGTATTTCATCACTGCGTGCTCTGAACTGAAGCGCCTCAAGTTTCATACAAACAAGCACACGTGGCATGATGCGCATCCGCGTCCATCAGTATCAACTACAGTGACCCCTCGCCAATTTGTGCTTTAAGATCGACGGTTTTAGTTATTCGTGGATTTTTCAGAAATATATAATATCATAAAAAAATCAAGAAAAAATTGCAGAAGATTCAGAGGATGTTGTGCGCGTTCTCTCACAGCGAAGAGATGTTGTGAGCCAGCCTGGCCGCTTTAAGAAGGTGGCCTTATGGGTAATGGAGTGTGTGTGTCATGGGACGGCAGAAGAAAACGGGGTTAGATGAAAAGTGTAGTGAGCATAAACAGCAGCCCAGCGTGTATAGATTTACATTCTCTGTTAACCGACAGGAGCCCAACAATACAACCTGTGTGATGTTACAAGTTCCTGCAGTGCCAGAATAAAGTGTCTGTTCCATGCAGAGAAAACCGGACTGTTTCTTTTGTTGTTGTTAGCGTGTTAGCCGCTAATTATGAACCAAAAATAGCACAATACCAGCAGTTTACTACAGTTCAGAGACCAGAGGCTGTGAAGGTAACAGAAAAGACCACAGTTGAGCCTTTGTCTTGTTTCCCTGCAGTGCCTCGCTACTTTTTTGCGGGTTTTAAACATATTTTAAACACATTATTTAGGTTCAGGGGGCTCCAGCTCCAGTTCGCGGATTTTGATTTTCACAGGGGGGGGGGGCGCCGGTCCTTATTAACCGCGGAAATTAAGGGATCACTGTACTCAGATGGAAACCGCCACAAAAATGACCATTTCTTCTTGTTGACCCAACACTTTTCCTCTGCGTCAACAGGGATGGGACATGCTTCTGAGTGTTAAACTGGAACTTTTGACACGTCATTCTGGATGCTGCATGTGTGATATAGTACCTATAAAATACAAGTTAGCAAAGAAAAGAAGGTCGTACCACGACAACTGACCTCAAGAGGATCTATATACAGCATCTGCTGCCTTATATGAGATTAATTATGGCACAGGTACTGCTCCAGATTTACTGTATGCTTTAACTTTCCACAAAAAAAGTTGTAATAGTGTATAAAAGAGGGGGTTGGGGTTATCATTTCAGTGAAAGTCGGTGTGTGCATAAAGCGCATAAAGGCCAAGGTTGCAAACCATTGTTGGATGTGTGTAACCTTTGAGCCCTCTGACAGCAGAAACCATGGATCCAGCAGGGTCGATGTGGCCACACGGGCTTTGGAGTAACTTGAAAGACGTTTGTCATCCAGCTGCTGCATCCATGAAAGTAAATCTGTGTCACAAGAGATTATCAGATCTGCGCATGAAAGCTGTTGAATTCTCCGGGCACCAGCCCATCTCGGGCAGACATCGGTTCTACGGGCGAGACGTGAGACAGACCGTGCAGGGTTGAATCGGTGGAAGGAGGGACAAACAGATTCTGTAGGAGGCGGCTTCGCTGTGGTTTTTTTCAGCATTTTAGTGTTCAGGAATCCATGAAATCATAAGTCCTGCTGAGTGTGGTTTGATAAGCAAGGCCGTCCTTTAATTTAAAATGAATACATCGATAAAGACTTACAAAAGGCAGCGCATGTTTAGAATATATTCAGACAAACCTAATCTGATTTCAGCAGATCCAGATGGCATCCTGACAGATTTCCTTTATTTTCGTCCTATTTTCCCCAAGGTTGGATTCAAACCACATACTCAGGTGACTCTGAATGTAAATCTAGTTAAAGTTGCACAGATGCATCTCAGTCAAAGCAGTGTGGCCGCCCGAACAGGAACAGTCTACTGAAGCCTCCTCCGTCTCCGCCGTTTTCTTTTAACTTCTATAAAATCTGCATCGCAGCTTTACATAATCATTTGTGATGAGCAAAGTTAGTTCATCGCCTGTTTCCATCCGTTCTCTGCACGTAAGCTACCCAGACAAACCCACGTGAACTGTGAAAATTTCAGCCAGGACACTAAGATTGAATCTGATAATACGACCAGAACTGTTTGACTTTTATCTATTTTCAATTGAATCTGAGGTCGAAGTGAAATAAGTTCATTCTGTCTTAATTATCATTTCACACCAGCCTCTTTTGAAAACACGCCTCTACTTCCAAAGCGGAGGAGCGACTCTCCCGGCTCGCACGACTTCTCGTCACAACTAATAATCGTAGCGATTTTCTCTTTGTTTTCTTATTCACAGCGTCGCTAAATTTCCCGCCAGATGAAGCTCAGTATATGCTCTTTAAAAACAAAGATAAAAACCACATCTTCACGCTGCAGGGGTCCCAAGTGGCAGCAAGGAAAAAAAAGACAGTTTGACTCTCAGAAAATGTGAAGTGCGTTCAGCGTGCCGGGTTTATATAATGTGAAAATCTGTTTGATGAGATTTCCCACTGGTCCCACAATCAGGCAAGAGTCCCACGGTCCAGATTGAGTATCTCAATTAGTGTGAAAAACTGTTGCTCAAATTTATAATTTACATATATTTTACAAAAGAAATGAAATTCTGTCTTTAGACCAAGAGTTTATTTTACTGTTATAATTTATAATGAGAGTTTAATTAAATGTTTAAATTGTCATGAGGATCTTCTCGTTATCACTTCTGATGAAATAAGTGCTAGCTTTAATTTTAAAAAGAAATAATAAAATGGAGAGGGTAATGATGACTCCCTCTCACAGGCTGGTTAGGGTTAGGGTTTCCTGTGGATGTGTGATGATCTGTCGGTGATCTGTCGCTGGTGATTTGCTTTTCTTCACGTGTTTAGCAGTGCAAACATCGCATGCAACGGATTACATTAATGCCCTGGCAGTGGCAATAAGCTTTATTTTATTTTACATTTTTTAAGATGAGATTTACACTAAATGTGTGTTACTGACAAGTGCTGATGTTAAAAGTGTTTGAACAACAAATGTTATGGCACTTTAGTTCATATGGCAGCAGAACATTTAAATAAAAGTGACCTGTAAACTACTTTTGAATTCATTATTTGATTTTCCGTATACAATGTGATTAATCGTGATTAATCAGGGAAATCATGCGATTAATCGTGATTAAAAATTTTAATCGTTGCCCAGCCCTAATATCGATCCAATACCAAGTAAATACAGGGCTAGTATTGCCGATACTGATACCAATGCCAATACCGATACTTTTACGAGCCAAAAATAGCACAATACCAGCGGTTTCTACCTGGATACTCTGTTGGAAAGAAAAAAGAAAAGAAAAAAAGCTTGAGTATTGATCTTTTTACATGAGTATCGTTCGATATCAATACCAGTGTTGGTATCGATATTATCGATATTTGGATCGATCCGCCCACCTCTACCAGAGACAAACTCAGCTGGGAGGAAGCTGCAGCCACGACAGAGGGATGCGCAGATGAAACGTACTCGTTCACCACTCGCTCTGGTTATGAATCAGTGTTTTTCCGAGACCGTTTCGTTCCATCAAGATAGTTTGGTAAGGTACGGTTGATGCTGAGCATTTCGAGCCTCTTATTCAAACAGCCGAGATGTCATGTATAACAAGTGTCATCAGCGTAAGTGGGGGAATATCAGAGCAGGTGATGTTGTAACAATATTTGCAACACATGTCAGCATGTTACACAACCTCGTCATGCCGATACTCATGCTTTGCATTACGTCTAAACGTTTTAGGGCTGATAATGGATTATTAACCACTCTGTTGTGATCTGTAATCAATAATGCAAGTTTATTTGTGTAGCACGTTTCATGTACAAGACAATTCAAGGTGCTTTTCATAAAACATTAGAAGAATTAAAGAAGCAAACTATTAAAAGAAATGAAATAAATGAAATATAAGAAATGAATGTTAAATCCCTCAAAGAAGATGGTTTAAAATGCAAGAAATAAAAGTTAATGAGCATTTGTTTTTGATTTTTAAAAATGAAGAGAAAAAAGAGTTAATTATCAGTTGTTTTGATAAAAGGTGGCAAATAGAAAAGTTTGCGCTGCCTCTCCGTGTTTAGTTCTGACTCTGGGAACAGAAAGTAGACTTGACCCTGATGACCTGAGGGATCTGGTTGGTTCATAATGAACCAGAAGATCCTGAATGTATTTTGGCCCGAAACCATTCAGTGCTTTGTAAACTAACAGCAGGATTTTGAAGTCAATTCTTTTACAAACAGGAAGCCAATGTAAAGATCCGAGGACTGGAGTTTTATGATGATGAGTTATAGCCACTTTCCTGGTGTTAGTGAGAACTGGAGCAGCAGCGTTCTGGACTAACTGCAGCTGTCTGAATGGTTTTTTTTTAGCTAGACCTGTCAGGACAGCGTTACAGTAGTTTAGTTTTTCTAAGTTTTTCTAAATCCTGCAGAGACATCAGTCCTTCAATCCTCGATATGTTCTTCAAGTGATAATACACCAACTTCACAACTGTCTTAATGTGACGACTGAGTTTCAGGTCTGAGTCCATGACTACACTCCAAATTTCTGGCTTTGTTTTTGGTTTCTAACTTAGCTCTTTGAAGCAGAGTGATGACTTTTAATCTTTCTTCCTTGGCTCCAAAACTATGATTTCAGTTTTGTCTTCATTTAACTGAAGGAAGTTCTGACACATCCAGTCTCTAGTTTGATCAATGCATCTGATCAGCGTTTGGATCGGACTGTAGTCTCTTGGTGAGATGGTTATGTAGATTTGTGTGTCATTAGCATAGTTGTGGTAACATATTTTGTTGTTTTTCATAATTTGAGTGAGTGGGAGCAGGAAGATGTTAAACAGGCAGTTACCCCAAGATGGAGCCTTGGGGAACTCCACAGGCTATTTTCGTTTGCCCTGTTTAATGTTACCCATAGACACTAAGTAGTCCCTGTCTTTTAGATAGCTCCCTGCTTCCTGCTTGCTGCTTATACATGCTTGCTGTTTTTTCTCACTTTTTTTATTGATTTTTTTTCTAATTTTTCTTTTTTTTTTTTTCCCTGTGAGTCTACCTGCAAAAGCTTCTGGACACGTAAATTACTTGGGACTGAAGTCTTTTCAGTAGAAATAGCAACATTTATAGTTGTTCTACCTTCAGTGCCCCGTGTGCGTGGTCTACACACAGCTGAAGCCTGGTTTAAAGTGTCTGAACCACTTAGCGTTTAGCTAAAGCTCAATAGCCTGGAAAGGTGCTAACTGTTAGGCCACTAGCAGCAAGATGCCTCCTTTCTCCACTGATGACTACCACAGCCTCCTACAGAAGATAGCGGTGATGGAGATAAAAATACAGAGCTAGAAGTAAGCGTGGAGGTAAATGGACTGTGCAGAAATGAAACAACCTTGCCATTGTTTCAAAATAGTGGGGATGGGCAAGCTAATACACATCTATTATTATGTAATAATGTACATTGTGTTGAATTGGGTTTCTGATTGGAACATTTGTCCCTGAATTACGGCGATACAACAGCTTGTCGTTGCGTTGCAGGAGTAGTGGTACAGTAGTGGACCTTAATGAGGTGAAGATGCTGCAGAATCAGATCCAGGAAAGTCAAATTACTTTATGAAACAGTTTAAATAGTGCCTTGCATCAGTCACAGGGAGGAAACTGGAAAACACTGAAAATGACTGATAAGCAAACTGTGATTTAATCGATTAAAAAAGATTTTCAATTCAAAGTAGGAGGAAAATAAAAATTAATTGAAAAAAAAAGAAAAAGAAAAGGTGAAAGTACAGACATGTTCAGTAAATGTGTTGACAGATGCAAAAGAAGTAACTTTTAAGGTTTCACAGTAACTGTCTACGTGGACTAAGAGAGAACTGAAGTGCATGCAAACCGCATATGTAACAACCAGCAAAGTCTGATTTAAAAAAGAGACATATTATGCTCTCTTTTTCTTCACCAAACGTTGGTGCAATTGCCTGACATCTTGATGAAATGTCCTTGACGTGATTTTGTCAAAATGCCGCAAGACTACAGGGATAAAAGCTCCCATTTCAACCATGTCTTTGCACCTAAGTTCAAACAGCTGGTTTACTCCACCACTTCCTTCTGCGGGATGTGCTTTTTTTGAAATCCAATAAAGTCAGAGATAAAAATAGGAAACTAGATAATTCTACTCCAATATGTGCACGTGTAATGTTAAAATTCATTCTGAGGCCTAAACTTGCTAAAACTGCTGTGTCATGCTGTGTCATGACTTAAGGCCATGACTTCTAGCCTCAAATCCTGCCTCATTTGAGGCCACCGGTTGTTTTGGTACTGACTCCATCAAGTAGCTAAGTTACGTCTTAGACAGATCCTAAGGTTTCTTTGTTTTTCCACTTGTCGTTTAGATGAACTGCCCGCCTTTCTGTCTTTGTCATTCTGAACGATCCAGCATTCTGTAATGACCTCGCTCTGAATCTGCAGACTTAGAGAATAAAATCGTTTTGCACCTCCGTTGTTTGTCAGTGCCTTGTTTAACAACTGAATTGACTGCTTCACCAGTGCACAATGATAATAATAATCTTACAAGTGAGAAGATATCCAAATTCTCATTTAACAGCAGTCTGACCCGGCTGAAAGTAGTTCAAGCTAGCTGAGTTTCCACCCAGTGGCGAAGCAAGTCTAAAGCCAACGTTTGAAATGTAGCTTCATCAGAACCGTTTGGAGTGAAGAAACTTTTCCTTAAACAGTCGGTTCTTTGAGGAAGAAGACGCTAACGGAGTCATCACAGGTCTTCTAGCATGTGTTGTGTTTTATTATTTTGGGAACGATGGACCAAATAAGCCACACGTTGGAGCTGATATGATTTCCATCTTCCCTAATGTATCTCAACTCTTTAAAAAAAAAAAAAAAAAACGTGGCAGAAAGTTCAGTAAATACTGTCAGGAAAATTTGGCATGTGTTCCTTTTCAATTTCTACCTTTTTCTTCAGTCCTTTCTCATGTGCACCCTAAAATTTTAATGGCAACCTGACATCTTTAGCAGAACTCTTTGCCTGCATCAATGTATCGGCTCTATTGATCTGATGGATTTGACATGCATTAAAGGATTTCCCTGTCTGGTTTTAAATAATATGTTTCTGTTCAGGATTCCTTAAGTTCCCTGTCTCTCCCTTATAACGTCTCTGATATTGTACAAAACAGACATGGGCAGATTATTTTTTTTCTCACCGCTAGACAGGAAAGCGGTCCAAACACCATATTCTGTTAGCCATGAATCTGATGCCACGATTTCCCCTTCTCTCTTTATTTATACTGATCTTATCACAGCCACAAATGCTTCCTCCACTTACACGCACGCACGCCGGAACATTTTGTGGCGCGTTTCCAGCGACACCGTGGGAAATCAGCAACTGTGGTAAAAGAAAATGAGTCAATCTGGATGAAAATGAAAACCAAATTGCTGCACTTCATCAGGACGTTCTCCTTGGAATACATCACAAACAAATTGATAACAGTCGGGGAGAAAATCCCTCTCCCGGGTTTCCATTTTTAATGTGTCAAATGCTTATATGAAGCTTAATTTCGGTCTGAAAGTAGCAGCTCTCACTCCCCAGTATTCAAAATCAGCAGACTGCATCAGTGCCAGCAGACAGAGTAAATTAACTCAACCACAGCTCCTCATGGTTTGTTGTTTTGTTTTGTTTTTTTTTCCTGTTATTTGCAATTCTGGACAATTAGCTTGAAACAGTGTACATCTGCTATTGAGGAAAGTTATTAGGTAAATTTCTGCAGGACTAAAGAGAACCATCTCTTTTTGGTATTTGTGATAATAATTCGTAGATTTAAAGCTGAAATTTTTCCAGCTTCAAATATTTTGAGTTTCTCTTCTCTAGTTTAATAGTTGAATAGAAACTCTCAGATCAAGTTGATTAAAAAAAAAAAATTAGTTTGCACATGTGGGATTGAGCAGGTTTGTCTGGCTGAGCTCAAAAGCCTCGACACTTGGTGTCATGAACTCCAAGACTTGAAATCCTGATGATTTAATCAAAGGCAGCACCATGTAAACTTCTTTAAATGTACAAAAATTGAACAGAAGAAACGAGCCAGTGAGTCACCGCATCAGGTTCCCACTGGAAGCACTTGAATGCGTAACCTGACGCCGAGCTGAAAAGCGTTTTCATCATTACTGCAAGAAAACAAAAAGAAAACGGCTCATCGAATCACTCGTTATTGACTGAGGGAGAGTCTGTGTGCAGACACGAGGCAAAATGATGATCTTTTAAAAATGAACCCAGGAACAGAGAAAGACCAGAACTATCCCAACGGACGTTACTCTGAAAGTGAGGCTGGTAAATAAATCGCATTATTACAGGTACAAGAAAGGCTCTCTGATAACATGCTAATCTAATCATCTGATAAGGGAAGGTTCAGTTGTGAATAAAAGAAACAAATCTTGCGTCCTCTTCAAATATTTGTTCTCAAAATGTATTTTCAAGCCTTGAACAAGAGCTCCAGTCAGAAATGGGGGGGGGGTTAAAAGTGTGTAAATCGAAGTTTAGGCCTTTTTTACACTAGGACACAGATGGTTGATTTAATCACGTCTGGAACAAGACTAACAGCTTGTTTAGTGGTTGAAAATTGAGCATCTTCTTGCGCAGACAAACAGGTGTTTGTGGGGCAACTGGGGAAAATTTAAACTGTCTTATTCCAGATCAAGATTATGGGTCAAACAATACGAGCAAACAATCCTGGCCGCATTTCAGGCATGTCCAAGCAGATCCCAGGACATGCCAGCAAGATTACGGCCCCGATCGTACACTTCCCGTTAGCCGCTACCCACTAACTGCTAACCGCTAATCGCTTAATGCAATCTTCCGCTCACTAAAGCCGCTACCCATTATGGCGACTCCCTTACTCACTTTGTAGGTGTGGCAATGGGCGTGTCTTTTGTCCTTTCCACAAACTAGGTATCTTGCGATCATGGGTTTAGGGTTGCGGGTAGCAGGTGGTAAGACCACTTGTTACCCGCAACCTGCATGTCAGCGCGTACAAGAGCACATCCTAATGGCATCAATGCGCGTCCACCTGGTCACATGTGGACGTGCACAAACCGCTCTAACCTCTCGAATTAACTCTTGTATAAAAAGCGTGATTTGGCCTCACTTGAACCCCTGAGAAAATGGCAGAGATCGTCTTAAACGGCTTGCTTACCAGTTAAACAATAGACGACCAGAGTGTGTTTACTGGGAGCGCACCGACTATCTGGGACTTTCAGGTAGCTGATAGGAATTGTCTGTGTAAAAATATTTTTATGTATATATCAGTGCAGAGGAGGAGGAGGAAGGAAGAGGAGGAAGCTCTACAGCAGAGTCCCAGACGAACTGCACGAGAGCTGCTCTGATCTGGATGAAAAGATGCTACATAGCGGTTAGCTGGTAGCGCAACCTGCTCTTAAAGGCAATGACTGCTGAAGCACTGATTGGTTTAACAGGTGGAACGCCCTAACCACTCCTATGGATAATGTAGTGGGTAGCGCAGGTGGGATAGCGGGTTTAGCAAGGTGGAAGATTGCAGTTCTTTGCTGGGGAACATCCCTCCTGCTAAACGCTATCCCTTAAAAGCGGCTTTAGGAGATCTGGCGGAAGATCGTGCCCTATGTCTCCCGGCTGGTTGGGAACACCTAGGGCCGCCTGAATGCAGTTAAACCAGACACTGTTCTACTTCGTTTTCTTTTCTTGTCTTTTTCTGTTTTTAGAATTGGTTGAATAAAGCACAGGAGTAAATGACTGAGGCCTGGATATGTGTCAAGCCAAGACCATGGCCTCGCACAAAGTCCGTTTCTGAGATTACATTTCTTAGTTATATAATCGATGCACCAATGTGTACTGTCTTCAAAACGTGTTTTGACATTTGGACATAGTAGCCAATATTGATCTTTAGCAGTGTAAGATTTTCATTTTAGTCGCTTTAATTGGCCCTTGGAAATATCAGCCATGGCCGGACGGAACGTGAAACAACAGAAAATCAATTATAAGTAAATAGTTTTCCCTCTCGGAGTCACTCTCCACCCGACCTCACTTGGATGTGTGATTAGACGTGTTTATCCACAGAAAAAGGACACAAACCTCACCTTCTCTGCTAGCACTGATGAATAGACTGGGGAGCTTTGCATTTTCTCTTACACATCTCCATTAAACAAAATGTTTCCTGAGAAATGAAAAGTTCCTGAATCAAGCTGCAGCGCGGTAAACTAAGCTCCAGCAGAGATGTGATCCATCATGCAGTGTTTTACTCCAGGCTTCTTATTATTTTATTCGTCATTTACTTCCCTGCCTTGGGGTTTTTCAATCACACAAAACTACTTTCACACGTGTGAATGGATGCATGGATACATGCTTCTGCGGCGCCCATTGTACCAAAACCTTTCTTTATGGCACATATATCCATCATAAGAGAACAATATGTACGAAGAGGCAGAAGACTACTACTGCCTCTTCATTGTATAAAAAAAATAATATACTTTTTTCTTTTTTAGCCTCCAGGCATTCACGAGTATAAAAATTCCAACAATACTATAATGACCTTGCATGTGACAAAGCACAGTAGGCACATTCACGCACATTCGGCTAGAGAGAGGCTGTCACACATTAACACCTACAGATACGGACAAAGAGCATAAAACCGGCTCGTTCTTGCATTTGTCTGCATGAAATGTTTGACAAGTGTGGTGGAAAAATGATTAAGGATTCTGAGTAAGATCAACACTTAACCTTAAATAACAAGACTTAGCAATGGCGGGATTTTCACTGAATTTATTCACTATTTGATGCAAAAGGGGTCAGATCTGCACCTCAGCAGGCGATGCAGGAAATGACAATCTGACAGAAGAAGACAGTAAGCTTCAACAGAAACGTTCAAGACCAGACATAAAGATAGGACTCCTGCCTGGCGGCCATGATGGCGTCACACAGGAGAAACCCAGTAAGATAGGAGGCTATATCAAATACAGTGGTACCTCTACTTACGAACATCTCTACATATGGAATTTTCAGGTTACGACATGTCTCAACAGGAAAATATTGCCTCTTGTTATGAAAGAAATTTCAGAATACGAAAGGCAAAAATACAGTACACGCGCTGCTACTCGCTGCTCCCGGAGTTTACCGAACGTAAACATACTTGTAGCTGCTCTGCCAATTGGCTATCAGTCTTAGCATCTTCCTGGTCTCCCATTGAGATTTTAGGAAAATTCCATGAAGTTTCGGAATTTGTTGAAGAGAATCACCCAGAAAAAGTGTTCACTAGACAGGCTATTACTCATTATGTTGAAGTTTGCCTTGCACATTTTTGAAAGATTGTTAAAAGCCGACAAAAGCAAACGTCCTTGGATCGGTTCTTTACAAAACGTTCAGGCAAAAACCACTGCTGAGAGAGAAAAGGTGACGATGATAGCAGTTAAAAGGTAAATGAACATAATTTTTATTCTTTACTTTATTCTTTGTTTTTTATTATGTACAACTCTCATTTTATGTTTATTGTGCGGTAATCTAACTGTAACATGTATTTGTTACATGTTTTGATGCATTTTTTATGATTTATTAAAAAAAATCATGTCTGAATTTTGGGAGGACTTGGAACGGATTAGAGCATTTACATGGAAAACACGTCTCTACTTACGAAATTTTCAGGTTACGAAAACTACTTCCAGAACCAATTGATTTCATAAATAGAGGTACCACTGTATATCAGAAACGATGTCCATAGATGCTCTGGACAAAGATGTCCCTGTGACCTCTTGACCTCAAAATGCCAAGTTTACCCCAACACTCCTCACTTTTTTTTTTTGGAACATATGCCAAATAACTAAACCACAGCAACAGAGTATGCCACTAACCCTCACAGGGAGCAAAAAGGTCCACAACCGCGAGCCAAAGAAGAAAAAAACACCCACTAGTCTGTTTCTGTGGCTACCAGGGGCCAAACATCTGGCCCCAATAAAAGACAGTTCTCAGTATTAGCTACGCTACTCTAAGAGGCCAAAACCTCATAGCATCTGCAGACCTGCAGCGCTGTGATGACGCCCTGATGCTGGAAATTAAAAGTGAATGTGTCTTTGAGGGTGAAGATGTCAGTCTGAGCTCCTCCTTCAGAGGTGACACTTTTATTGTATTTTTTTTTTTTCCTGGCACATGGGGCCAGGCCTCAAAATGACATCTCGACAAAGCTCACATTGCTGGCAAAAGCTCATAGTCCAAGTCAAGAAGGTGTTAAGTGTCACACGTGGCTGTTTTTTATGCGTTTCGCTGCCAAGCGTGCGTGATCCTGATTTCCAGGACCCTCTGAGAATTTGATGGATTTTAAAGTGAAATGAGGTGACACGCGTGCTGGAAAGGCTTCGAGCCGGTGGTAGTAGCTTGGCATTTTTGCGCTTCATTCAGCGCGTGCAGGTTACAGACTCAGAATTTGCGAAGGTTAAGAGCAGGTTATCGCAGAAACTCGAAGGAGGGAGTGGAGGTAATGGGCTGAGCGGAAGCATATGTCGCAGCGGGCGGAGGCGAGGGCGGGTCGGACAGGGAGCGAGGCCGTTGAGCGAGCGAGCAGCAAGCGAGCTGGAGCCTGGCAGGATGGAGGAAATGGGAAAGTCAGGGAGTGATGGGCTGGATGAGTTGTGGGTGGGCTTGAGGGGATACAGTCTGCAGCGTAGGCCGGTCAGCTGCATACTGGAAGTAAAGAGCCATCCAGCTACACACACCGACCGTGCAGTTGTACACATACTGCGTACTACATTTTGGCAACGTCAGTACAAAGACGGCGGTCTAGTCTGCGGTTTAAAAAAACCTGAATCTTGTCTTAGTCCAACGCCACTTGAGACAGAAGTGGGTTTTGTGATCCTGTCAGTTCAACGCAACAGTGTTCAATAAAAGTGTTGGTGTCAGCTTGTGATTCAGTTCACAGCCTGGTCTGATGTGTCACACCTCTTTTGTACATCACGGAAACATCCTTAAAGTCTTGTTTGTTTTTGGAGGTTTTTTTTGTCACAAACTGAACAAATTATGGTTTTCACACCCTACATTTCTGCAGCACCTATTATTATTGTTTTTCATCTGCTGTTCCCATCACCACAGGGCCCTGTCTGCTACGACTGGCTGGCTAAATCGTCAGAAATATAGTGCCTTAAAAAAAATTAAATTAAATTTAAAAAGGAAGATGGGGTGGCCATTGTTAAAGGTGGAGTAGGTGTTGTTTTTTTGCAACACTTTTTACAATATTGCCTGAAAACCTTTTCACATTCCCATTGCACCCACTGAAATAAAATGTTTGCAAAAAAAACTAAACGTTTTGGTCCAGTCTAGAGGGTATAATCAGAGAAAAACACTGACCAATCAAAATATTGATCATCACTATTTTGATTGGCTGCATAATACGTCCATCAAATATCAATGCACTCCCACCCACCCCTCCCTCCCTCCCTGCGGTACCGGTAGTCCGGTAGAGATGAGGGAGGGCCCAGATTAGCTTCAGCATGTAGGTGTAGAGTCATACCCGAGCCATTTTTAGGCCGTGAAAGAGTTTTTCTTCGCACAAATATTGAACTGTGTAATTTTCATGAGCACAGATGAGTTTATGGGACATTAAGAAATCCTGGAGGGAGACTTGGGGAGTATTTGGAGTATACTTGGGTATTTGGAGAGTATACTTGCAGTATTTTCTCTGAGAAAAGAGAGCACACTCTGGAGTGTGCTTTGGACTTGTTAACTACAGACAAAGAAAATATATATATATATTTCTGCAGATATGGACAAATAGGCTCATAACAAGCAGGAGAGGGGACTGAAATGAAATATCTCCGTGTGGTTGTAAAGTGAGATGATGGATGAAATACTCTACAAAAAAAGTCAATATATGGGCCTTCAGCTGAGATCATTAAAGGATGTGAATGCAAGTAAAAACTAAAACTGACTGCAGGCTTAGACGCTTTGCAGTCTTACGTGCTGTGTTTCTTTTTTCGCAGCAAAATTATCATCTGATGTCTCTGTCCTTGAAGCTGAAAGCATAACTGGTTTCTCTGTCCTGTCAACCTCACAGCAGAAGATCACGTAGGGCTGAAGGATGGCCTCACACACGGCAGAATTCATAATTTACCGAAACCAAAATCAACAGAACCCGATACCTCCGGACAAATCTGTTTCCAGGACCCAATTACAGGGCGAGATATATCTATAATGAAGCGGAGGGTACAGCTGACCTGATGCAAGCGCACGAAGAAAAGATCAGTAGAATGATGGTCTTCAACTCCAGATTCACCTGATTCACATGAATGAATCATCACCAGCCTGTCATCCAGGTCTGCTCACGCCCAAGGACTGCTGCTCTCAAAACTGGAGTTGAAGACCTGTGGCGTGGAGAGTGTAAAACTCTTTCATTCAGCACTTAATTTCTATCACACAGTGTACTTGCCTGTTTAAAATGTCGACATCAGATTGAGAACCAGGGACGTTGCATCCAGCTGAAGGAAGGTCAACGTGTGTATAAACTGCACGTTTCCATTTCAAGGTTTTGGTTCATGATGGTTAGGGAGGCTTGTCAGATACCAAAACCTTCACTGCTGCAGCTTTACGTTTTTTTTTTTTTTTTTTTTATTACCCCCCTCTCCAGCTCAAGTTATAAAATGCTTCAAACGAAGGTGGAATTGATTTTTTTCCCCATATGACTCCAGGAACAAGGCCGCTGCTTCTCTGAATAGCTCTTTAGAGCGTACTCGTCCCTCAAGGCCTCTGGATGCAGTACCGAAGTGAAATGATGTCTTCTAAGTGGACAAAGTGCTGGTTGGAGAAGCCTGTCAAAGATCTGGAATTACCTAGACAGGGAGGACGATCTTTAAATGGTTTTAAGTGTCACATGTGATGACACTTAACGGATACAAGTGTTTTGTGTTGACCCTCACGTTGAGAAGGGCATTGGCGGCTTCACGCTGTTGCTCAGACGATTGGCCACGTCTAGAGTGGGGCTTTTATCTTTGTGTTTCTTTTCTTCACGCTGATAGACTGAGCGGTATTGACACTTGGATTCACGATGAGCTGGAACAAGCAAAAAAAAAACCCGAAAGCACTTTAATCCAAAATTTGCTTGTCATGGGCTTTATGAGCTTCAAAAAGACAATAAAGCTGCTGTCTCTCCGGGACTTGAGCGATGTCCTCTGTCATGTGGAGATGCAATAAAAGCACATCTCTCTCTCCGCAGGTGGAGTCTCCGCTGGCAGTGGATGCCGTTCTGGGAGAGGCGGCTTTCTCCGTCACAGATGACAAGGTTTCCATAACGGAGCTGCGCGTCCACGCTATTTCAGGCCTGACCCTGTCGCTGCAGCCCAGCCCCGGCAACAGCCACACGATGGTGGCCAAGGCAACCGGCCTCCAGACGCTCTCGGCTCTCAAGCAGGTGCGACATGATTTACTGTTCTATGCAAAATAAATGGCTGACTATCCAGGTAGCGGTTTTATTAATGACTGCTTCATATTAAGGGGGTAAAGATGGAGCCTGTCATGTAAAATTAACCAGATAAAAACCCTCATGGAGGAGTAAAAAGCGCCTCAGTAAAAGATGGCATTGGACTCTATATCTGAAGTCAAAAATGTTCAGTCTGAGTTTGCAGAACACACAACTGTGTCGCAAAGACGTGCAGGCTGCCCCGTAAACACGACAGCGCACTTATGAAAGCTGCACGTGCGGCGACAACAAATTCACCGGCGTTTCACCTGCGGTTGATAAGCAGCAGCAGTTAATGCTTTTTCCGAAGCAGAGGCTCCCTCAGCACCTCCGAGTTAAACCACGCGTGACTGTATTTGAAAGGCAACGCAGACGCGGCGTTGAACTCTTATTACGCAGATGGATGTCGCTGATGCGTGAACGAGTCCTAGTCGGCTCCGTTTCACTGAAAAATGCATCATAATCTTGAAGACAAAAAAAAAAGCATGCACGCCAAGTTTGGACTTGCGTACTTGGCAGGTTTGATTTGCAGGAACATGCATGTGATGTGAGGAGGACCCTGTCGGGGCGTGGGATTGGATCAGCAGCGTGCTCAGCTAGCAGGCTAACACGTATTCAAAAACAACACAGAACCACAGACTCCTGACAAACACGTATGCAACCAGCACTTTGTTTACGACATGTTTTATGATTTCATGATTTTTATTCCAACTGCGCTACGAGGAAAGTTCAGAGAAGAAAAAAAAAAAACACATTTTTCTCCTCTGCCATTACTTCAGCTCAGTGTTGCGAAATGCATTCTGGGATACGGTCACAAAGGGGTTTCCTCCCTACTTGACCGGACGTGGATTCATATTAAACCGGAACGAAGCAAATGTGTTTTTCTTCAGAATAATAAATTACGCTGAGAATAAATTTGTGTGCTAAGTGTTCTGTGGCCTCTTTTTCTTGAGATCCAGTTCACAAACAGACGTTTTGACATTTTTAATCAGACGTTCTCAGTCTATGATGCCAAGGCGTCCAGGCCCAAACCATGATACTACCGCCGCTAAATTTGTTTTCAAACGTTGATACTAGGGCTGGGCAATTTAACGCATTATTATTGCGTTAACTCATTAATTTATTAACGCTGATATTTATTTTATCACTCGTTAACGCATATTGCTCACATGCTTTTGTTTTGAAAAGTCTGTTACTGGCTGCTGTGGAACCGGAAGACAATTAGCAGGTAAACATGAAAAGCTAAAACAGACATGGAGAACGGTAAAAATCTGTGAACTTTACAGTTCAGGTAGCAACTCAGGTAGAAATATTAACAATTCTGTCTAGAAAAAAATTCTGGACTGCAACAAAACTTTTGCGTCATTCCTCCATGTTCCATCAGATCTGCTCCATGTGTTCACTGTCCTGCTGTTCTCTTACTGGTTACTGCAGTGCTGCTCCATCTAGTGGCACAGATGTGTAATGACAACTGAAAGTCCAGTCCTTGATTATAAAAGAAACTCAGTTCTGTGGCCCGTTTTTTCATTTCGTATTTTTGATCCAAGTCTAAAATTGAAATATAAAAAAACCTTTTTGTGTTAGGGCAAAAAAACGTAATAAAATGTAACTTTTATTTTTTTGTATTTTTGATTGACAATTGAAAATGGAAATAATGAATGATACACGAATTGGTAAAGTTACTGAACTTTAACATGGACATTTTCATTTTAAAATTCTCCCAGACGGAGGATTCAACAGAAACAAGGTTATTTGTAACAACTGACAAGTTGAACTCCCCGTTAAAAGTTTCTGTTTCTGTGTGTTCTGATTGTGCTGAGCCACAATCATTTTGTTGGATTTTGTTTGTAGACTTTTTTTTTATTTTTTATAAAAGAGGATGACATTAATGCCCTGGCAGTGGAAATAAGTTTTATTTTATTTGGCATTTTTTAGGATGATATTTACATTAAATATGTGTTACTGACAAGTGCTGATGTTAAAAGTGTTTGAACAACAAATGTTATGACACTTTAGTTCATATGGCAGCAGAAATAAAAGTGTATTATACACTACTTTTGAATTCATTATTTGATTTTGCGTATACAATGCAATTAATCGTGATTAATCAGGGAAATCATGGGATTTATCGTGATTAAAAATTTAAATCGTTGCCCAGCTCTAGTTGATACATTCCAGTTTCTTGATAGAAATGGGATGTTGTCTCACACTTTTTCATCCCATGTACTGAAGGTTCAAAAACCTTCAAGTAGCACCGATGATAATAATTTGAGTTCTTACTGTAACACAGTTTAAGTCTGGTAACAGATTCATCACCAGTCGCTAAGAACCTCAGGCCTGCAGGTCAAAAAGCCTCCTGATGTCTAATTAACAGCGTGTAGTTAGTGGGTTGCCTTGTTTGTTTTTTCAGAGCAATGAAATTAGGTTTATTGGAAAAATCCCTTCAGCGGCTCATCATATCGACATCATGTCACGTCTCAAAATTGAGCAGTAAAATCATTCTTTTACGCTCTAGCCGGCATTGTTAGGACGGATGCCATGCAGCTGCAGTGAACTAATAAGTGTAACTCCATCTAAGCCAGGCCCGGACAAACACTTCTGATTTGTCCCAGTGCGTTTCCCAGAATGGATTTCATTGCTCAAGTGAGAGGCGTGACAATGCCGGCACTGGGGAGGGGAGGGGAGGAAAGTGAGCTTTTCTTCGCCATTGTGTCTGCACACAGAGAGAAGGATCTCTGCAGAGACTTAATTGGCAGGCCGGCTTCACCGAGGGAGAAATGTGTGCATGTGTTCACGTCGGGGGCATTTTCCTGCTCAGCCCTTTCATTGGTCCACAACTTGTTCAACGACAGCCGCATCGGGCACGAGTGAGAGACCAGCAGGCATCAAATTCCAATTTTTCTTGCTTTCCGCTTCTTGGCCACCTTGAAATTTAATTATTGTAATGTATTGTCCTAAGTGCTCTCCAAGGCTGAGCCATAAAAGGCAGCCAATTCCTCTGCCGGCGGAGCTCTCAGAGGGCTACTGGAGCTATTTCAAGCCATTTGATTCTGTTTCACAGGAAAACTTTCTAAATGTCCTCTATTACTCCTGAAACGGATGAAACACATAAACTATCATAAGTAGAGATTTACAGTCATCGCCTCCTTGCTTTATGCTCTTTTATTACCTTGACAAGGATCAATCAGTTTCAGACTCTGAAGGCTCCGCTTGTTGACTGATCGCGGTGAGCCATCTCTGCCGCTGTGATCTACTCACTGGCCACGGTTACATGATGTTTTTTAGTTTGGAATTAATTATTCCGAATTAAATAATTCAGAATTAAACTATTTTCCTTCAAGTTTACATCAAAATAGTAATTCCGAATTGAGGTTTACATGGAAAACAGGTTTGATCGGCTTTATCCAATTCCGCTTCAGGTCTGGGGGTTGGGAAGGACTCTGATTGGATAGGGGGGGCGGACGTCTTTACGCATTTACGTCTACCGGAAGAAAACAAACTTACTCGATTAGTAACAACATGGAGGACTACAGTATTAGCATCCTTTTTGGATTTGTTTTGATTTTATTTTTGAAGCAGCAGCACAACAACATCACGTTGATGATTTTCTTTCGAAAACAAGCCCAGCGAGGAATATAAGCAATCGCAACAGACGGACAAGGGAACGAGCATGCGCAGAAAGACCGGAATTAATTTAAAACGGAATAAGTGTATACATGACTGCGGAATTATTCTATTCAGATTTAAAATCAATAAACCAGCCATTACTTTGGAATTAAGTTTAATTCGAAATGGACATTTTCATTCAGAATTAGGTGTTTACATTGGTAATTTTTAATCATTTTAAATCAGATTTAATTTTTTTCTGAATTAAAGAGGAATTAAACTTCCCATGTAAACGCATTAACTGTCACAGCTCAAACAGGGCGGCGTGAGGAGGCAGTTTATAATCTGAACAGTTTTAATCTACATCTCAAGACGGCGCAAATATTTACGGCGCTCCTGCATATTTTATAACGCAGTGATTCCCAAAGGTTGGGCCGCGGCACCCTGGTGGGCCGTCACGTGTACTGCAGGTGGGCCGTGAGAGGTCATTAAAATTAAACAAATCTGTTTTAAATCCTCAATCTTATTTAAAATATGTTTTTAATTACTGTAAAATATTAACGACATGATTTAAAAACATTAAGAAGTAACAAAACAAACCAGTTAAGTGATATACTACCGTCATCTTAACTTTATATGACAAGTGTCACCTTATTTGTTGACCCCTTACATTAATATCAGATCACAGCTTCTAGTCCTGTAATGTTGATCACAGTTGTTATTAAAGGTTTGGGTGGGCCACAGAGATTTTTCATATTTCAAATTGGGCCTTGGTATTCTGAAGTTTGGGAATGGCTGTTATAACGCAAACTGTTTATGTTGCATTTGCATACAACGCACATACGGCGCAACGTGGCGAAATCAAAGACAGGGAAGTTCAGCTTAATCATATTAGCTACTTTAGGGGGATGCATACATTACAGTTACTCCTAAACACAAACATTCCACATATGATTTATATCAAAGGCTGCCTTCACACCGCCTTGCAGAGATGACAGGGGTTTGCCTCCCGGTGAAGTATTGGCACATTTTTAGTATTCTTCTGATGAACCTGAACCAAAGGGATTTCTTCTTCTGGGGAAAGTGGGTGTGCATCTGTTCCAAACTGTTGAACACGGCTGTCGAAATGAAATGCCCCCGCTCCGTCGTCCGTCCTAATGGCTGGCTGCTGACGTTTAAGCAAGCTGTGAACAAAAGAGACTGTCAGGCGCCGCCTTGATGACATGGACGCAGATGCTGTGGCTTCGGTCTGCGGCGGATGAATGTTGTCAGGTAGAATTTGAGGCATTTTACCCAATCTCTCCACAGGGGAGTGCGGGGCGGCGAAGAGTGACAGAAAATACAAAATGAGACCATCACGCACAGCAAATACAAAGAGACAGACTCATCATTCGGAGCACACACCGCTGCTGTGTGGGCCTTATCTGTCTGTGCTGCAGAGCCGACCTGCGTCGTAGCCTTCAGGACAGCACAGACGCTCCCCCCCCCCCCCCCTCCACGCTTGAAGGCGGCGTGCTCGCATGCACATCAGAGGCGCATGTTGAGCCTTCCTAGGGTGCTGTGGGTGCTTCACAAGCGCTCTGGAGATTTGGGGATTGGATGGCGTCCAGGACTTCAAAGGCGCCATTGGGAACGTGTTCAAATCGTGGTCACCGCCATGAAAGAATGAGATATGTAACACTGAAATGTTCTTTTAAATACAGCCGCGGTTTCTTCTTGATTTCCTGACGGCACCTGTTAAACGGTGGTCTTAAAACTACAGTGGTTCCTCTACCTACGAAATTAACTGGTTCTGGAAGTAGTTTCGTAACCTGAAAAATTCCATAAGTAGAGACGTGTTTTCCATGTAAATGTTCTAATCCACATGTGTCAAACGCAAGGCCCGCGGGCTAAATGTGGCCCGTCACGTTCAGAGCTCCAGAGCTTGTGCATTATTGGCTTAAATTTTAAACCAATATTTTAAGACTTAAAATAAGCTTACACCGCTTTAAAGCGCGTATTGACAATAAACTACATCTCCCATCATGCATTTCGTTGTTACCCACAACAATAACAATAGCTATGAGCAAGATGATTTTTCAGAACTGATGGACTTAAGAAAAACCTCTTACAAACTAACCTCAACATGTCCAAGAAAAGAAAAATTGATTGCACAAGGAATCCAGTTTCATGAACGATGGGAAAGCAATTACAAGTTTGTATCTCAAGGTGAAATAACAGTCTGTCTTTTGTGTTATGAGGTGGGTTTCAGTCGTGAAAGAGTTTAATCTATGTCTGCATTTGGACAGCAAACACGGAGCTAAGTATGTTTAATTTAGCCTGCAAGAAAAACAAAGAACCGCTTCCGCTTCTGAAACCAAGATAATGGATACTCTGAGTTTAACTCTGAATTTAACTTAAATATGACTTAAATATTTGAAACTTGAATACATAATAAATACGGAAACCGTTATTTAACAATATAATAAGTTGTAGTTTAATATATTTTGATTTACATTGCATTTTGTTACATTCATGCTGTCAATCTGGCCCTTCGAGGGCAACCATGATGCTGATGTGGCCCTCAGTGAAAATGAAAAATGAAAATCTATCAAAACATGTAACAAATACATGTTGCCATTAGATTACTGCACAATAAACATAAAATGAGAGTTGTACATAATGTAAAAAACAAAGAATAAAGATTATGTTCATTTACCTTTTAACTGCTATCGTCGTCACCTTTTCTCTCTCAGCAGTGGTTTTTGTCTGAAGTTTTGTAAAGAACCGATCCAAGGACATTTGCTTTTGTCAGCTTTTAACAATCCTTCAAAAATGTGCAAGGCAAACATCATCATAATGAATGATAGCCCCACTAGTGAACACTTTTTCTGGGTGATTCTTTTCAACAAATTCAGAATCTTTATGGAATTTTCCTAAAATGTCAATTGGACGCCAGGAAGATGCTAGGACATAGCCAATGGCAGAGCAGCTACAAGTATGTTTACGTTCGGTAAACTCTGGGAGCTGCGAGTAGCAGCACGTACTGTATTTTTGCCTTTCGTATCCTGAAATTTCTTTCGTAACAAAAGGTAATATTTTCCCGTTGAGACGTGTCGTAACCTGAAAATTCCGTATGTAGAGACGTTCGTAAGTAGAGGTACCACTGTACTGTTAAACCTCCTGGTTAAAATCATATAACCTCAAATCATTTTTTTTTTAAAAAAGAGCTTGAGATTAAGTGCAAAGTGCAGAAAATGATGCACGGACATTCCCGGAGATGACGTGGTCTTAAAGGGAGCACATGTTGCTTTTAAATCTGTGTGCGCTTTCTCACCGGGGGCACTGACACAAACCAAACCATCACGGAGCCTTTTGACTCGTTACAACAGTGTGGATGCTCCTCTTCCCCTTTAGTGTGGAGCAGAGCACACATTCCTGTTACTGTGTATCAGCGACTGATAAATGCTGGTTCTAGACCAGGGGTGGGCAAATCCAGTCCTGGAGGTCCGCTGTCCTGCAAGTCAAGTGATTCAAATGAATGGGTCATTAACAGTCTTTGATGACAGACAGGTATGTTGTGGTAGGAAAACATCCAAGACATGCAGGACAGCGGCCCTCCAGGACTGGGAATGCCCACCCCTGTTCTAGATTTGGGCTTTCTGAACGATCAGGGGATCACTGCTCTCCAGATTAGGCTTCCACTTTTCCTCCGGATGCCCTGAAACCTCTCCAGATTCCTTGAATCATGTCATGACATTACGCGCTACAGAAGAAGTCCTGCTTTTGTACCAAATCATGTTCCTTTAATGCAATTCCAATCTTTTCTGCAGTCAGTTTCCCCTTCTTTTGTCTTTCATCAACATGAGTTAGACACCAATAAAAGACCCATAAATCTGAGGGTAAGCCTGCGCTTTACCATTTAGTATGTATGAAGACGAGTCACGCTTGTTCGTGCTGATGCACAGTGCTCTTCATGCAGTTCTGGGCGCACTCACATTGAATAAATTTACTCTTTCTCAGCCGGAGTAATGGCATCATTATCATCTTAAATTTCTTCTGAGATGTAATGTGATGCATGGATGCCAAATGAGAGGGAGTCGGTGGGTTGGGTTGGGTGGAGGGGGGGTGGAGGACGGGTGGTTAACAAAAGAGTAATTCATACATTTATACAGTCTGGTGGAAATAAAAAATGTATCTTCTAAGGTGTAGATTTATTGTCCATCTTTGTTTTGCATTTCCCATTGTAAAGCTGCTTTTTGGGGTTTTTTTTTTCAATGTTAAAATACAATTTGAAGGAATATTTATTTTTATTTTTTTTTTTGTCCTGCTCTCACAGCTCGCTGTCCCCGCTATCTGCAAAACCACCCCCAAGTAACTCTGGAGTCCCGTCCCAGGTTATCTTTTGCGACAAGCCTGTATCGCTTTTACAGCACGACGTCGCCCGTCAACAGTGATGAAGCTAGCTTATAGCGCTGTGGGGGGACTTCATGGCAGAGGCAACCAGGCGACTCTAGAGAGTAATGGCAGAAGAGAAAATGGAGAGAATGACCGTAGAAGAGTGAATCTCAGTGTCATAAATGTGATTTTATTCTTCACGCCTGTAGAGCCTCTGACTTGATACTCCAAGATAACTCCAAGATGTAGCGATACATTAATCTCACGATACGATACGATACACGATATTCGACTCACGATACGATATATATCAATATTCATCTTACAATACAGTTGCATCATTTTCCGAAAGATTTTAAAGGGACAAAGTGATTTTGGTGACATCTTGTAAGTGTTTCAATGACTTTGTTTGAATTAATTGAACTGAAAGCATCAGTTACACATTATATGGCTGACAGGCAGCTTGCAAATGCTGGACAAAATGAATAAAAGATTTGTTAAAAAAAAAATAGTTTCATTTATTTAAACAGTGCAAATTGTTGCTTGCAAGCTTTTAAAGGTGGGACACGGGGGTTTTGAAAAGAAGCTTAGAACATCGATACCCGCGGGCTGAAAAATCCATACTCGATAAAATATCAATATATCTCGCAGAATCGATAAAATCACACAGCTCTATACAGTGATCTCTTATTTTTTGCGGTTAATAGGGACCGGCGCCCCCTCGCGAAAATCAAAATCCGCAAACGGGAGCCAGGAGCCCCACCGAGCCTAAATAATGTGTTTAAAATATGTTTAAAAAAAACAAGACAAAGGCTCAACTGTGGTCTTTCTGTTACCTTCACAGCCTCTGGTCTCTGAACTGTAGTAAAGAAACAGCTGGTATTGTGCTATTTTTGGCTCGTAATTAGCGGCTAACACGCTAACAACAACAAAAGAAACAGTCCAGTTTTCTCTGTATGGAACGAGCACTTTATTCTGGTACTGCAGGAACTTGTAACATCACACAGGTTGTATTGTTGGGCTCCTGACAGTTAACAGAATCTAAATCTATACACGCTGGGCTGCTGTTGATGCTCACTACACTTTTCCTCTAACCCCGTTTTCGTTCTGCTGTCCCACGACACACACACTGCATTACCCATAAGGCCACCTTCTTAAAGGGGCCAGGCTGGCTCACAGCATTTCTTTGCTGTGAGAGACCGTACACAACATCCTGTGATGTTTCCGCGATTTTTTTCTTGATTTTTTTTATTATATATTTCTGAAAAATCTGCGAATGTCTAAAACCGCGGAACTTAAAGCGCGAATTGGCGAGGGATCACTGTACTCCAATATTACTCTAATAATCTTTGACGTTCTGTTTGCTGATTGTAAGGTCATCAGAGTTCATTTGCTGTCAGATATCTAATCTGTACGTTTCTCTCTTTCTCCGACAGGAGGCCAGTTTGTCTTTCTGGATGCTCTTCAGCGACAACACAGCCGCCACTCTGACCTACTTCGATCCCAAAGACTACAACCTCAACGCCACGACGCTGGACGACAAAGTTGTGTCCGTGTCCCAGGAGCCTCAGCAGCGCTGGCCTGTGCTGGTGGCGGAGGGGGAGGGCTCTGGCGAACTGGTGCGCGTGGAGATGACCATCTGCGAAGCCTGCCAGAAGACCAAGCGCAAAAGCGTCATCGCATCCGCGACGGTTTCTGTCAAGGTCCGCTTCGGTCCCGAGGAGGATTCTGAGGAAGAGACGACGACGGAGGGCGAGACGGAGCTGGTGCCCGTCACCAGGCGGGTGCCCAACGATCCCTACATCGGTGAAGTTTTTGACGTGTCAAACGAACAGCCAGCCAGCGTTCCTATTGATTACACCAACTTCCCCACGATCAGTACCCAAGAGCAGCCGACCGACGGCTACGACGACTTCGTGCATTCGGGCCGCAGCATGACGGACCTCGAGATCGGCATGTACGCTCTGCTGGGAGTCTTCTGCCTGGCCATCTTGGTCTTTCTCATCAATTGCATCGTCTTTGTGCTCAAGTACCGCCATAAGCGCATCCCGCCCGAGGGGCAGGCCAACATGGATCATTCCCACCACTGGGTGTTCCTGGGAAACGGCCAGCCGCTGAGGGCCCAGTGCGATTTGTCGCCGCAGCAGATAGAAAGTCCCAGCAACCCCTTGGAGGGCGTACAGACTTGCTGCCACGGGGACCACCACAGCAGCGGCAGCTCCCAGACTAGCGTCCACAGCCAAGTGCACGGACGGGGCGACGGCAGCTCCGGGGGCTCCACGAAGGATAATGGCGAGGACGCCAGCTCGCCCACCTCCAAGCGGAAGAGGGTCAAGTTCACCACCTTCACCACCCTTCCCACAGAAGAGCTGCCCTACAACTCCATCCCCATAGCAGACGAAGAGGACATTCAGTGGGTTTGCCAGGACATGGGCTTTCAAGACCCAGAGGAACTGCACAATTACATGCGCAGAATAAAAGAAATAGCCTGAGAAAAGAGGTGTATCATCAATCACCGCTCTGAGCTAAAATAATCGTTCCTTTCTATTTGTTTTCTTCTTTTTTTAACCTAAGTGAAAGAGTTTCTCACTGACTAAAAGGCCAACTGTTGCATTGGTTAGGGTTTGTTCTGTTTAGTTTGCACAGTGCTGTAATTTCATACAAACACACACACATACTTACATACGAGAGAATGAAATGGCAAATGCCAAAGACTCGACCAGAGGATCTAAATCACTCGGCGTCTGTAAATCTTGGCTGTAGCGAACACCTTTCAGGGGGAAGCTGAGCCATGGACACATGAGAGCTGCTTTTATTTTTCAGGATCTGACTCTAGAGAAGGCCTGACACGGACAGGAACTCGGACGTGTTTCAGTGACTCGGCAGGACTGGACCTGATCCGAACAAAGAGGCCTTTGATGAACAAATAACTGTCAAAGACTCTCGTGAAAGATGTGGTAAAAAAAAAATTAATTTTGTTTTCACCAAAGTAGGAAAAATTTTCTTTCAACGGCAAAATCTTCTTCACTGTTGTGGTTGTAGCCCATTCATGATTTTTACTTCATTTTCATTTACATTTTCTACATTTCATGAGTAATTGAACGCAACGCTCCCTTACAACCAGTCCCAGTGGTCCTGACAAATCCAATGCCTTATAAAAATGGTAACCGTTCGCTACTTAGATCGGTGTGGACGCAATGTTTTTAAATCTGCTGCTGGGCTCGGGACAGTGGCGTCAGAGCATCCATGTTGGTTGCTACAACTGTTAAGAAGAGTTTCAGCGTCACGGGGATCTTTGCATTGAAGGCTGCTTTCACACCATGCGGCTTTCAGCATTAGCAGATTGCGGCTACGCGCCTCGTCTCGTAATCAG
The DNA here is from genome assembly GCA_018398805.1 of Hirundichthys speculiger. NCBI lineage: Eukaryota > Metazoa > Chordata > Actinopteri > Beloniformes > Exocoetidae > Hirundichthys > Hirundichthys speculiger. Next base: position 1,020,841 of record JAGFBZ010002341.1, read on the forward strand.
GAGTCTTGAAGTCATCGGGGTGTTCACATTACGAGACTGATGAGTGACACTATATCTGATAAAGATCTGACAGCGACTCGGTCGCCCACACGCTTTCCCAACCACGCTTTGTTCTGAGCCGCTTGCAAAGATCTGCTCTGAGCGCGAGCGTCCAGATGCGACCTTTCAGCGAGGACGGTAACCGACTGAAAATGTCACGGTGCAGTAGCGGCTGTGGGCGATCAGGAGGCGCAGTCGGCTGCTTTCTCCAAATTTGTACTGTAAATGTTTATACTGTAATTATACAATTATCCATGCACATAACTAAACTGCATATGCTACCATGCATTACACGCATGCCACGTCCGGGCTACATACATGCAGACATTCCTCTATAGTGTATGTATATAACGTATCAAGCTGGAGTCGTTTCCAGTGCAAAAATGTTCAACAAGTGACTTACTCCAAGGTGGAGAAGGCTGAGGTCTTGGAAACTTTACAGCCCCGCGGCGGATCGAAGATTCCCCCTCCGTAATATCAAGAGAAACATGTTGATTTTCAACACACCGGCACCACATTTGGCTGTTGTTCCCACGCATCAAAACTGTAACGGATCTAATGTCTTGATGACTTATTTAATCTTCCCCGATGCCTGCTGGCGTTTAGCCTCTGGGAGGATGGGAAATTTCAAACATACAAGTTGGAAACACTCACTGAGCACAAGAATCTTTAAACCCTGCAGGAAATATGATGCACCTTTAAAGAGTGTCATTTTTTTTTTTTTTTAATGATTTTTGCCCGATAATTAACATCACGGCCATACCGCGCTGTTACGCTGTTCTCTTATAACACACACGCCCCCCGTTTTCTTTATGCAGCCCCATGATCTTCATCTAGAGGTCGCAAATCTGCCTCAAAATAAACACGAACGCAAGTCTTGTAGCTTTTTCTGGAGTGAGATCAGAAGGTTGAGCGAGGTTGTCAGATCGGATGCTTCATTTCACTTCAGTCCACACAGCCAGCGGCTACGGTTTTATGACTCTGATTCTTTTAATTAAGCTACTGTCTTTATTGAGGCTGAGGATCCATTTCATAAGAACAAAATCTTAAGCTTTAGAGAGACTTTAAAACATCGCAGAGCAGCCAGACACCGCAGGATGACATCAGAGTCGATGGTACTTTTCAGTGCTGTTGCCCCGTAAGCAGAGCATCTGCCTTTCTTTTCTGCAGCGGACTTTCGAAGGTTGATCTTATTCCAGCTCTGATCTCACATGAAACCAGTTCTGTTCAGGAATAACGAGTGTTGGTTTCCTTTAATTCTTCACCGTGTCTCTCTAAGAGCTTGGATCTTTCTTTTACATTTACTGGCAGACTAATTTCAGTGATCATATGAGCAAAACAAATGCCACGTCCTCCCTCAATGGCGATAATGAGAGTCGGCTCTGTTTGTCATTCAGTCGCCATCCGGCCCGCCTTTGAGCCCTTTCAGTGTTGTTAAAGGCCCAATCCTGCTCTGTTAAGCAAATAGCAGCAACACAAAACTGTTGATTTAAAGTTTCAATCAACAAGTATCTCAGCGAATCAACAGATTTTTTTTTTTAACTTTATTTAAGAAGGATAATGACAAACTCGTATGTTAACATGAGTACATCAGAATGAGGGAACAATCACACCTCCAATTAAATTGAGATTGCATAAGGGGAAAGGAAGAAAATAAATAAATAAATATTAAAAAAAATATAAATAAAAATGAATGAGGGAAAAATAAATAAATGAGTACTTAAATAATAATAAATAAGGAAGAAAAATCATATTGACAGCTACAAGGGGTTCAGGATAAATTGACAGTTGTAATCAATTCGACTGCAAGGGGAGTATTTATGTGTTTTAGACACTGTTAAAATAAGGAGATTTAATTTTTAAGAGCAGTCCATGAAGGGGGGGATTAAGTGTAGAATGATCAAATTATTCACTAAAAATTCTTTTTTTTTTTTTTATTCTTAAGAATTACACCAACTTGAATATTTTGAAAAAAAAGGCCAGAAATCTATGTTGATGGAGCAGGATATTAAATCATGGAGAGACTTCCATATATCTTGAATGATCTCACATCCAAAACATAGGTGCTCTATCGTTTCTACATTCGTTTTGCAAATATAACAGTTATCTACAACTAATTTAAATCTTTTGTTAGCGAGTCAACAGATTACACGTGGAAGTCAGATGAAGTCTGATGGCAACGCCGTGCAAAACCGATCCCACGATTTCCACGTCTCCGAGCTCGTCAACTACGCCATCTCCCATCCGTGTATATAGACACCCGGATTGAGTCTTTACGGTTTCGGTTTAGTGCATGCCTTCTCCATGTTTCCAAAGTGGCTGACATGAATATCAACCTGTTGAACAACGGTCAGTCTGTGCTAACAGCCAAACGTGGGATTTATTTTCGAGCATCCGAGCCCGTCAGCCTCTAGCCACAGCGTCGAAAACGTCCGCCACGGAGACTCGACGTGGCAGCGAGCTGCAAGTGTTTTAATTCAACATGTGGTCTCTCAGGATGAATGTAGGATTCCTTCAAAAAAAAAACAACAAAAAAAAACAATGGAGCCCTGTTTGGGTCATAATTCAATGAATTAAAGAGTCTATTATTATGAAATAAAGGTGTTTATTATTATGAAATATTTCCCATTATTATGATAATGGTTTCGTTTTTCATAAAAATGATTTGTGTGTCAATCACAGCAGAGAGGGCGGAGCCATTTATGTGATTGGCTGTTCTTTCATTCAGGCATAAGCAACAGAACAGTGAATATCGATAGTGGGCGAGAGGTGCGATGTATTTACTCCAGGCCAGTAGGTGGCAGAATGCACCTCAGTTTACGGTTAAAAGTTGACATCGACTAAGAAACGTCAAGGTTTCCCATAGCTCAGTCCAAGCTGCCATAGCTACAACTGGACTAGGAGCGCACGGCCAAAACTAGTGGATGTCAGAGCGTAGAATGGAGAAGGTTCAGCCAATGAGCGTGCAGGTCAACCACTGGTCCCGCCCAGTGGCAAAATGTTATTATTATGTAAAAGCTCATTCTTATGAAAAAGGAAGCAATTATGTAAAAACTCATTTTTAGATAAAAAAAAAAAAAGCCATTCTGAAATAAACTATTATGCATTAAACTAAGATTAAATAATAATAAAATACATTTCATAATAATTACATTTTTTTCATAATTATGGGAAATATTTCATAATATTTAATACATATTTCATAATAATAAATGCCTGTATTTTTATAATAATAGACTCATTTATTCATTGAATTGTGACCCTAACGGGGCTCCATAAAAAAACAACTTGTCTTTTTGTGTTTGGCGTTAATGTGGGTGGCCCACGTTGGTGAGCTCTATAACAGAGTAAGTATCTAATAGCAGCTTCATCCACTGCTCTCCTGGTTATCACACATATTGAATAAAGCCTCTCATGTTGATTTTTGACCTTTCATGCACTGTAATACCTCGCTTGTATATTTTATATCATCCTTTGTAGTTACACTGCTTTGTTAACATGTTGCTCATTTTGTGTTTCCTCCGAGCTGCTAATAGACTTCTTACGACATGTAAATGAAGATTTGGAATTGTACCCCCCCCCCCCACACCCACCCATGGTGAACTGTGCACGACATGCACGGCTCAGCTCCCTGAGCCACGTGACCACCACCACCACACTGACTGTGATATTATAATGTACAGCGCACCGTCAGAAGTTCCTGTATTCTCTTGAAAACAAGCCCTTGTATTTTCCCGTTACATGTAAAGTACTAAAGAAAGATAAAATCCACAAGTGGCATGGCGTGGTTTTTTTTTTTTTTTTGCTTCACTTTCGAGCGTTGCAGCGATGAGAATCTTTAATGAATGTTTTGGCACGGTGTCCTCGGCGTGTCAGGTTGAATTATGTCAGGGATTGAGCCTCAGTAGCTCCATCTATGTATCTGACCTTGAAGGATCCTGGCTCGTTAGGATTTTAATGTCTCACAGGGGGACGGAAAATTACATCCATATGCTTGATTTATACAGCATGAAGGCTATAGTTTCATACATCTCGTGGAAATGATTGAGTGTATATGTTGTTTCCCAAATCCAAAAAATTGATTTTTATTTTATTGCAGCGTAGGGGTTTTTACTGACACATTCAAGATCACTTTGAAATACAAGGAGGGGGGGGGGGTTACATAAGGGCTCCTGCTTCTTTTGTTTTCTATTTTAACCGTGCAGTATGCAACCTCTGGTCTGACGAGTTTGTCCGCGTGTTTCTGCCAGGACTGATCGTATCCTGGCTGAAGTCCCGCTGGTGTTTTAAAGCACATATATATCACGATTCTTCACCTCTTGCAGTCTGAGGGCCCTCCCGCGACACCCGCCGACAATTCCTGCAGCGCCTGGAAGATTCTGTGTGAAGCTCTCGTCCACAAAATCTATACCTGGAGGTGTTTACTTGAAGTCTGCTCGCTGTACTCCTGCAGATCTCCTCGTATGGGCAGCTGAGATCAAACTCTTTTGAACTTGAGTAAGACATGCTGGTTGCTGCAGAAAAGTTAGATGGACGCCGACATCTGAATGCTGAAAGGAAAGACGTACATTGTGGAAAGAGACCCTTCGTGCTCTCCGTTCTCGGAACAAGTGGATGCAATTACCTATTTACACATAAGGTTTTATTGGACTACCTTTAGCTCTGATTACAGTTTCTGCAAAGCTTATGCAGTGTCACAAGACTGAAGATTTTTTTTTTTTTTTTTTTCTCCACCCAAGATCTGGAGGTCTGGAATCTGTGGTACATGGTCAATGTGTCAGATTGAGGTTAAAAAAAAGCAGATTCTTTCTTCCTGGTTCCAGATCCTGCCCATGAATCCCTGTGATGACTGAAGTAAAGCCAACAGTTTATTTTACAATCATCACAAACTGAGTAAAGGTGAAGCAAAAATCCTCCAGGTGAACTACAGTGATCCCTTATTTTTCGGGGTTAATGGGGACCAGCGACCCCCCCCCCCAGCAAGAATCGAAATCCGCGAACTGGAGCCGGAGCCCCCCGAGCCTAAATAATGTGTTTAAAATATGTTTAAAAACTGCAAAAAAGTAGCGAGTCACTGCAGCGAAACAAGACAAAAACTCAACTGTGGTCTTTCTGTTACCTTCACAGCCTCTGGTCTCTGAACCGTAGTAAAGAAACCACTCTTTCATCTAACCTCGTTTTCATTCTGCCGTCCCACGACACACACACTACATTACCCATAAGGCCACACCATTACCCATAAGTTCACCACCTTAAAGGGGCCAGGCTGGCTCACAATGTTTCTTCGCTGCGAGAGAACGTGCACAACATCCTGTGATGTTAATGCAATTTTTTCTTGATTTTTTTTTTTTTATATTATATATTTCTGAAAAAAATCCACAAATAACTAAAACCACAGAACTTAAAGCGCGGAATTGGCGAGGGATCACCGTATTACCAAAATAACAAAATGACCAGTATCTTACTGACTGAAACCAAACCTCCCTGGACCAACGTAGACGGGAGGAAGAAGATGAAATGGTCAGTTCACCTCTTCACCACAGGATTACGATGAGCTGCTGCTGAAGAGGCTCAAAACATGAAATTATGAATATTAAGGCTGGGGCTGTTCCCATGTGACATGTTTCCGGCCAATTGACCTTTCGGTAAGCACCGCCCCCTTCCTAGTTACTGTTGCTAGGTCGGACAAACTTGCTGCTCCTTTATTAAGTGTATACACATCAGAAAAATAGGGAATTAACACAGTCCTTAACACAGCGCTAAATGTCCTTCTGAGTACCTGCTGCTGCCGTGGAGTTTAGGGATCGTCAACAAATTACTGCGGTCAAGCAGCAGCTCCGACAAAATACCCAAAGAAGCTGATGAATTAAGCCTCCAAAAAGTACAGCAGCATTGGTGGAATTACGGTTTTCAAACTAAAGGCTTAAAAAAAAAAAAAAAGCAGATCCCCGTAACCCTGTATAGGACAAAACGGGTATAGATGATGGATGGATGGATAAACAGAACATTAAAAAAATTATTTGTGCGATTAATCGCGAGTTAACTATGAAAATCTTTCGATTAAAAAATCAAAAAATCTAATCGACTGACAGCCCTACTTTTAAGCAACACTGCAACTTGGACACAAAGAACCAACAATTCAGTTTGCCAGTGCAGAGTCAATGGACAGCAGTGCTGAGGACACTTTCAAGGGCCAGTCATTTCATAAAGAAGTGGTCATGACTCACCGTTTTTGGGCCAAACTCTGCAAGGGAATTATTGATCAGCTTGTATTTCTTATTGATAAACTCTATTTTTAACATTGACTGTCCATAATATTGAAAAAAGACTCGAGGTCGGAGTACGAAAACGGGAAGCTCAAAACCAAGTGTTGGATGTGTCTGTTTGGAGTCCAGATCTGTTTGTAAAGCTGGATGGCACAGCATAAAGAGGAGAAACAAAATATCGTTTTGTAAAAAAAATCACAGTGTCAGCGTTAATTGATTAGCGAGAACTGACAGAAATAATGCCCCAGTTCACAAATGATTCATAAAGATGTGATTAAAAAGGAATGGTGATTTCAATTTCACTGCTGGCAGGACATCCCACCCACTCCGCTGTCGAATCCTGGAGGTGGTCTCTGGTAAACCGGCTCTGTGGGGGTGAGCCTCGTCATCGTGGAGGATAGTTTGGTCCCAGACTGAGGAGATGTGATTGCCTCCAATGATAACGAGCCTTGTTTTTCCAGTGAGGGAGATGCCCCCCCCACCGTCACACTGCCTTAACTAAAAGATGCTACTCTGTCGGTTCAGCAATCACCGAAGCGTTCTCCACGTCTTTGACCCTGTGATCCAAGTGCCGTGGGCAGAAACTGGACACGTGGCTGAACATAACATTCCTTCATGTGTTCAGGACGATCGGTGGCCTGATTGTCAGCGGCTGTAGGCACCAGAAGCTTCAAACAAGGATCTATAGCAACAGCAAAACAAAAGCTGTTTGGTGTTGGCAGAGAAGATTCGGCAAATCTTTCATGGGTGCAACCAGCACACTCAGATCTGCTGTTCCTTACAAATGTGGCACCATTTAAAAGGGAACCATACAGGCTTTCCAGGGTCAGTGTTGTACCTGAATGTGTTCATTGAACGAAAGTTCACGATCTAGTTAATATTTTGTGCGAACGTGAACTTAACGCGCTCTCTTTCTCCTTGACGAGCGTCGGGTGTGAACAAGTTCATTTGGGCAGTTGTGAACGACGCTCTTTCAAAGTTCCCACACGGTCAGTGTTGCCAACTCTCCAATGAGAAAAGTCGCTAGAGGCTGTCCCCGAAGTCGCTAGATGCGACGGACGGACGGTCGGGGGGGGGGGCTCGAGTCAAACAGCAGCCAAGTGACTTCAAACCTAGCGGTTTGAGTGCGCGTGAGTCTCAAAATCACCAGAAAAGTCGCTAGATTTGTCGCTAGTCGCTTTTTACAAATTAAGTCGTTAGGGGGGTCTGGAAAGTCGATAGATATAGCGACAAAGTCGCTAAGTTGGCAACACTGTTCCAGTTATGGGTTTTTTCCCCATTGTGGGACAAATAAAGGAATATCTTATCTTATCTTATCTTAAAATCCACCACAAACGAGCCTGATATGCATCTGCGGAAAGCAATCAAACATGGCAACGCGGGCTGCCGCTGCTGTCACGCTAACAATTGTGTTATCAAATGTTTAAAACAAGCAGGAAGATGAGAGCTACAGTCACCCAGAGCCAGAGGAGCGGCCCAACTCCCGGGGGGGGATTGAAATATTGAAATGCGGGGAAAAAAACATTTCCACCTTAAGTACCTGTTTTTGTCTTATAATAAAGACCATTTGGCAGCAGTTTTCCTCATATCTTTAATATACTGTAGAGCAATGATTCCCAAAGTGTGGGCCACGGCCCCCTGCTGGGCCGTCAAGGTACTGCAGATGGGCCGTGAGATGTCATCAAAAATAAACAAATAGGTTTTAAATTCTTGACCTTTTTTAAATATGTTTTGAATTACTGTAAAGTATTTATGACATTATTTAAAAAAAAAACATTAAGAAGTAATAAAACAAACCAGTAAAGTTATTCTACTGTCATTTTAACTTAATATGACAAGTGTCACCTATTTGTTGACCCCTCACATTAATATCAGAACACAGCTTCTAGTCCTGTATGTTGATCATAGTTGTGATGAAAGGTTTTGGTGGACCTCGTTTATTTTTCACATTTCAAATTGGGCCTTGGTATTCTGAAGTTTGGGAATGGCTGCTGTAGAGAGAAACTGAATAGGAAATTACAGTTTTACATGAGCTGTCCCTTCAATGCTAATGTGAACCCTGATTGGATAAAGATTCTGAATTGGACACATAGTTTTTGACAGTTAAAATGGATAAAATAATTGCCGTTTGTAGTGGTGTAGTATATGGGCAGTGGCAATCATTTTGGCAAATAATTGCTCAAAGCAACATTAAAAAAAGAATACGAAAAAAATAACAAATTAAAATTTTTTGAAATGGTGAACTGAACTAGTTCATTTTAATTTCCGTGAACTATGAACTGAACTAGTTCATTTTAATTTCCGTGAACTATGAACTGAACTAGTTCGTGTAGAAAGTGAACTTGCCCAACACTGCCAAGGGTAAAGGACTATTGCCACAATAAAGAAAATATCTACCAAATCATATCGTCCCTCGGTCAGAAGAAGAGCTGCTTTGGTCACTTGAATCAAGATGCTTGTGGTCCTGAAGCTGTCAGGAGGGATAAAGCTCCATCAGCGATTTAACTTGAATCCCTCCTCATTAATCCTTTAGAGCTGAACGGAAGGCGAAACAACTTCAAGGACTTTGACTGACAATCTGCGCCATCATACCACAAAAAAACAAACCTCTTTGGCTGGTTTTAGGAAAAGCTCGTGGTTTCAGCTGGCATTGCTTTGAGTTCACGAGACAGTGACATGAAAACGTAGCCATTTCATAAGCTTCAATCACCGCTCTTCCCTTTTGTTCTCTGTGTGAGAAACCAGGCATTCCAGTTATTCTGACGTCAGGGGTTTTGAACTCCTCTTTTGTGTGAACTGAAGATTGAAGCTTTCTTTATCACACTAAAACATTTGACTCAGGCTTGCAGCATCTTGGAAACCTTGGACGCAACCTTCTAAACTTTCTCTAATGGCTGCAGAAATATATTTTCTGTCAAGTTTTTCAAGAAAAGAATTTAAAAACGCATAGGAGACGGTTTTAAAATAAGTTGGTTTGAATTCTACGACAGACGGCCTGTGGACAAAAGAGTTTGTCCAGTTAGCTGGACCACGTGCTGGTTTCCGCTTTCAGGGAAAGAGAAGATGAGTCTAAACCAGTGGTTCTTAACTGGTCTGGCTTCAGGACCCACCATCACCCTTAATGACAAGCCGTGACTCCAAATCAAGGAAAATTTCCAACTTCTCAAATTTTTTGAATGAAAAGATCGTGCAGTTTGAATCGGAGATAGTAGAATAGAATATCACAGAATGCTGTGGAATTAAAATTTTGCTTGCATATTTGGACACATATATTAAGAGTAAAATTAAAGTTGCTAAAAGATCTGTAGGTCACAGGCTGAGCTAGAGTCATAAAGTTGCAGGCAATAAAAAGACAACTGGGCTGTGTCAGGGTGATGTGTTCTTGTCGGGGGAAGGAACTGTTCAGGGGGACAATGGGGGAGTTGCCTTTAACTAACAGAATGTGTCAATAAAACTAGCCTGTGAGCTGCAGAGTCAGAGATCAGCTAGAACCTGGACAGAAAGGACAGACCGGGTCAGCTGGTCTCTCCCTCTGCAGAGGCAAAAATATAAAAAGTGTCATGACTATTATTGAATTCAAATTAATCTCACTTTGAGTCCATAGATCAGCAGTCCGGGGAAGGTCAGGTTGACCACAACAAATTGGGGGCGTCGTCCGGGATTGCGAAATTACTGCTGATCAGGACAACGATTGAACATGAGGAGCAGGTACGAACGGACGAAGGACACGGGCCGGCCAAAATAAGGTAAGCAGAACCTGTTTAATCGAATCTGCATTGAGTACTTCTTCTAAAATTACTCGTGTCCTAAGTCTGAGTAGTATCTGGTCCGTAAAAGAATGAGATTATAAGGGAAGAAATAAGGATATAAAGATTAAGAAGAGAAACTTGAGATACCAGAGAAGATTGAGAGTAATAAGGGAAAAAGGGACTCCTAGAGTTTGGCAACTCCACCAGTGCTCTGACGAGGGGCTGGCTTAGCTGGGTTAGAGGCCCGGGGATTTGAGGAACCCCTAATTCTACTAAATTATCAACAAGACCAGGCAAAACACAAGGTGTGAATGTTGGATGACTGAAAACTGAAACAACAGCAGCACTACCTAGGCAGTTGTTGAAGTAAGTGGATGGAAATCCAAATTACAGATATATAAAGTTCTGGTGTCGTGGTGGAAGATTAATTCTGAAATCACATGGACTGAGTACTCGGAACATAGCGTGTCATATCTCTCAGTCGGCCAGAACTTAGGTTAGAATCCTTAGAGTAAATAAAATAACTGTGAGTTATCTCTTTTTGGACCCTGAGATAACAAGACCAGAGTTTAAGTCCTGTGAGTTCAAGCATGTCCCTAAATGAGTGAGGAAATAGAATTACACACACACACGGGTAATGCATAAATGTTGAATGTGTATGAATGCTAGTGGAAGTTATACCATAGCAGTAGCACAGCCTTGAAACCTGGCGGTGTTAACATAACGGCTGTGATTTGTTGATATACGTTTAACTTTACTGGATTAAGGAATTTGAGTGTAATAAATTTGGAAAATAAGTGAGCAACCGTAACGATAGTGGATACATAACTAGGACTTGACATTATTTGGACTAATTTTAACCAGCCACGTGGTACAGACAGCTTGGTATAATTAAGATTAGGAAGACTGACGACATGGACAGCGAACACGACCGGATAATAGATAATGACGGGTGGGGACCAGGCAGCCGCTACAAAACAGTACGGGAACAACTATTGGGGATGGAAAGAGTTGTTAAAAGCACATGTCCCTTAAAGGAGGCCAGAGATATTATGAAGGTCAGACAGGATGTAACCCCAATAACAGTGCCACCCAGAGGGTTTGGTACAGAAATGCTACTCTTGAAGGAGTACCTGCTGCAGTCAGAACAGCCATGACTAGCAATCCTGATTTGCCAGGTGCAGACAGCACTAAGTGGGAGATGCACTTAGTCCACCATTTGACCTCTGCAAAAGAGGAACTCCGTAAAGAGGAAGGGGCCCTCAAGGACTTATAAACATAACTGTTAAAGATGCAGCTGGCGGAGGCCAGATAAAAAGGAATAGATAAGAAGAAAAAGAGGCGGAGCTACAGACAATTATGTATGAAGGTGCAGTTGGAGGCCCTCCTGGAGAAGGAGGAGGCCAGTGAAAGGGGAACACAGAACACATGCAGATGGGTCTTTATGGAGGCCGTGAGGGCTCGGGGGCTGGAGTTATTCAGGGGGACCTCTAAGAAAGCAGGGGGGTGCTTATTGACGCTCCTACTGTGAAAATGAGGACACTGAGCATGGGTGTGCTCATACGAAAAGAGACTATATGCAGGCAACGGCTGGCATGGACCAGGGACACAGAGGGGTCAGACAACAATTATCTGCCCATTCCACTTCTGCTGTTGGATTTCTGGGGGAAAGACAGACTCTACCGTTTACCAAACCCTTGACCGCCCTGATAGGGCCACAGGCCCTCACTCACAGCTGTTTTGTATTCATCAGCGGTACTTGCTAACCTGCTGGGAAGAGACTTGCTGATCAAACTTGGAGCTTCCATCCTTTGTGGACCTGAGGGCCTCAGGGTTTGCCTCCCTGATGGCACCACACTGAACTGTCAAAACGCAGCCCCTGGTGGGAAACACCAGTATCTCCTGCAACCACTCCAGGAGCTTAATGGACCTATGCTGGGCTCTGATTGACCCAGACACACCAAAGCACCGAGGTATCCTCTCTGTTTGCTGGCTTGGAAGCCCTGGTTCTCTGGTCTCCACCTTTATGTGTCTCCTCCAGACCCTTTGCATGTGACAGTGTTCTACGATAGACACCAGAGTGATATTTTCATTTGGAATTTGAGGATGAGTTAGTAGGTCAGAAATATGAGATTGTAACAAGTAATGTTTACGCTGCCCCAGAGGGGGTGGTAGCACACACCCTGTTGACCCCAACACAGTACAGCTGGTTTAAGATGAATGAGGACAGTGTTCCCCACGTATCTTTGACTCTGAATCTGGGACATCAGGCTAGAGAATTAGGTGCTGTGTTAGAACTCTCCCTTACCCAGAAGGACTGGATCTCCACAGAGACTCCAAGAGTGTCCTTCTCGCCAGGTACGCATACAGACAGAATATCTTGGGAAGCAGTTGATGAGGCCACTTTAGAACATGTACAGAGAGATAGGCATCATGGTAGAGAGCGCACTGACCTCACCCAGCTACTCAGACTCATGGTCAAACATAAAGGTATGTGAAATCTGAAGGCTCCTCTAGACTGGAACATAGAGGCAGAAGAAGCTTTCATAAAACTCAAACAAGCCTTAGCCACCGCTATAGAGCTGGTCTCCCCTGATTACACCAGTACTTTTTATTTTGGATGTTTCTGGAACATCACATACAGCAAAATGCAGTTCTGTTCCAGAAAAAAGGGGGTGAGAGACAAGTACTGATGTATATCAGTATAATGTTAGATAACCTTGAAAAAAGGCACCACGAATGCACAAAGCATGCAGCAGCGGTAGCCAAAATAATTAAAAACAGCACATGTGGTGATGGGACATCCGCTCAGGATACTCACATGGCAGACAGAATGAACACCTTAGGAACAAGTGATGAAGGAAGAGAAAGTCAGACCAGACTTACAGAGCACACCACTAGAGGAAGCAATAGATCTGTACACTGATGGATGTTGTTATAGACATGAGACAGAAGGGATGAAATCAGCATATGCAGTAGTGGAAGAAAAAGGGGGTGCATATCAGACCAGAAAAGCAGAACTGTTGAAAGGACCACAGTCAGCACAAAGAGCAGAAGTAATAGGAGTAATAGAGGCCTTGAAACTAAGCGAAGGGTTGCGGGTAAACATCTACACAGACTCAGCCTATGCAGTGGGAGCAGTAAATGCAGGAGTAGGTAGAGGCATTTTTGTGTAAAGGATGTGATGAAAGTAGGTTCAAGATATGCAGAGGAAACAATGCAGCAGACCAGGCAGCTAAGAAATGTGCAGGATATCAGGTAAAGTTGATCATGATGAGTTCAGAGAGTGAATGTTCTCCAGAGCCAAGATTAGAAGAGGTAGTGAAACTCCAAAAGGGGGCCTCACCTGAGGAAAAGACAGTATGGTAGACAAGAAGAGGTAGACAAGATGGAGAAGGTTTATGGAGAACCCCAGATGGTAGACTCATTTTACCCTTAGGAATCAGAAAATGCATGAGAAGAAGCACACAGCGTAGGAAGGATAGGACAAATGATGAGAAACCTGAATAATTGGTGACATCCTTACATGAAATAGATGATAGGCGATTGGGTGAATGGATGTAAGGTATGTCAGGTGTACAACTTGAGACCGACTCTTAAACCAGGACTAGGAAGGTTTCCTACGGAAGCAGTGGCAGGAAGAGAAATCATCATTGACTACACTGATATGACTGAAAGAGTGAACGGTCACATAAACTTATGGGTATATGTAGATGCGTTCACAGGATGGCCAGAAGCATGGCCTGCAGAAAAGGAGGACAGCCAAACAGTTATCAAATGTCTGATCAACCAATACATCCCTAGACACGGTTTTCCGATGAAAATAAGATCTGACAACGGAACACATTTTAAGAATCAGGACCTACAGCAGGTCGAGGCCATGGTGGGCCTCAAACAGTCTTTCGGCACCGTCTACCACCCGCAATCCCAGGGAAAGGTAGAAAGAATGAATCAAAACCTCAAATTAAAATTGGGCAAAATCTGTGCACAGAATCAAACAAACAATTGGGTTGAAGTATTACCACTAGCTCTCATGTCCATAAGAAGCTCGGTGATTCAGACAGCAGGATTTACCCCATATGAGCTGCAGATAGGGAGACCATTCCCAGGACGAGCACCAGGTTACCAGGTTTAGAGCCCCTGAATCGGGAACAATCCCATAAAGCATATTATAAGAACATTTACAGTCTGGTTTCAGCTTTCTCCTAACAGATTTCACAGCGACCTGAGGGAACAACAGATGGCTCCGATCCAGAAACAGATTGGATCCTCCTGAAGGTCATCAAGAGTAAGTGGTCTGAACCCAGGTGGACAGGACCGGTCCGGATCATCAAAATAACGTCGCACGCTGTGAGATTGAGAGGAAAAGGAGACACACCTGGTTCCATTGGAGTCAGTGTGCAGCAGCAGCAGCCACATAGATCTTTCTCACAGGTCAAGGCAGACCTGAAGGAAACCATTCCACCTGAGAAAGTACAGAGCCAGCCAGACTCATGAAGGGGTAGAATAAACCCCAGTCTGAGCCAGTGAGTGTGGGGAAGTCGACCCCCACGCTCACTCTCACCACCAAGCAACAGGGGGCAGAATAATCCCCAAGGTGGTGAGCACAACCTTTGAGGTAGTCTACCCTCAAGGTCGAAGAAATAAAGGAGAAGAAGGAGCAACAGAGTGGTTGAGTTTCCCCCCACTCTCCCTCTCTCAAAGAGAACTTTTGTTAATTTGTGTCTGTGAAGTATGGTTTATTTATGTGATGTTTGATTATGATGTGATATATGTCTTTTGATGTGTTGAACTCTTAAAAGAGTTCAAAGGGGATTGTGGAATTAAAATTGTGCTTGCATATTTGGACACATATATTAAGAGTAAAATTAAAGTTGCTAAAAGATCTGTAGGTCACAGGCTGAGCTAGAGTCATAAAGTTGCAGGCAATAAAAAGACAACTGGGCTGTGTCAGGGTGATGTGTTCTTGTCGGGGGAAGGAACTGTTCAGGGGGACAATGGGGGAGTTGCCTTTAACTAACAGAATGTGTCAATAAAACTAGCCTGTGAGCTGCAGAGTCAGAGATCAGCTAGAACCTGGACAGAAAGGACAGACCGGGTCAGCTGGTCTCTCCCTCTGCAGAGGCAAAAATATAAAAAGTGTCATGACTATTATTGAATTCAAATTAATCTCACTTTGAGTCCATAGATCAGCAGTCCGGGGAAGGTCAGGTTGACCACAACAATGCCAACACAAAAAAATAATTTTATTGGTGAACCAAAATGGTAAAAACAAAAATGACATACCCAAAATAACTTCAAGTGGGAAATATTCCCTTTGATGCTCAATTAGCTGCATTTTAATTAAATCCAAAACACTTCACTTCAGTAAATTCAGCCTTTTTTAACGGACTCAACATGCACAAACATGAAATAAAAAAGTGCAACCACTGAGCAGTAGTTTTAAAAAGAACTAAAATATGTAGCATTTGCTGAGTACCGCTTCCTGAATATATATAACAATTTCTTATTAAAACTATCTAGTCACTTATTTAAGCATTAATCATAAGGCTGACATAACAATCAGAACATTTCAGTAACAGCCATTTTTAAGACTCAACAGTGCTTTTATGCACAAACATGAAATAAAACAGTGCAACCACTGAGCAGTAGTTTCAAAATGAACTCAAAATATATAGTTTTAGCTGAATAACCACTCACTGACCTTTGTCTTCAAGATAAGAAAATCCGTATCTCATATCTTCGTTGTAGTTTCACCATGCTCAACATATGGAAACAAACGCTGCAGGTCTTTTTCTATGGTGTGAACTGGCAGGTGACAACTCGCATTACAGGGCATCATCGCCATCTACTGTTAAGGAGTATGCTTTTTTTTTTTTTTTTTTTTTTTTTTAAGCATTTCTTTCCACAGGCAAAGGCCCACGACCCACTAAAAACGGGTCTGCGACCCACTTTTGGGTCGTAACCAGTTGAGAACCACTGGTCTAAACCATGTTGACACCACCCAGTGGTACATCTGAGTATCCAGTGATGGTAGGAGGTGTCGCCCTTCGTGTCCAACCTGCAACAGAGCCACGTAAAAATGAGTCCACAGCTTCTTTTTTTTTTCTTTTGTATCTGAACCTCCACAGAAAGCAACTTCTCATCACAGCAGCGCTGCTTTGTTTCAAAATCTCCACCAATCCGCTTCATGTCATGTCCGATTTAAGATACTCGCATGCTCACCGAACTGGATGTAGGTACAGTCACTTCTCGTTTGATGTCACTGCTGAAGCACTGAGTGCTGGAGGTCGACTTGCAGATCAGGGCAGACACGTGAGCCGACGTCCCCACAGCAGTTCAGGCCACTTTGCATCGTGGCAACACATTTTCTTTTTAAAGTCTGGGCGCTATAATCCAGTTTGATTCAGTTCAGCTAAAGCTTAAAAGGGTACCCTCAGTGTTGATTTGTGACACCAAGGGGCAAAAAGTACTGAGACTCTTCAGATATATGTATACAAATATATATGGAAAAACTTTAAACTGCAGTAACTGGAACTGTGGAAGTTAGTGAGCCATCAAAAAAATAAATATAGATATATATACATGTATCTGTATATATACATATGCATATATTTGTAATATTTTAATTTGTGCCCCTCGAGGGACTTACAAAGCATTGCTGCCTTTTCAACCGTAGACAGCTGCAATAAGCACCAGCAGACCCCTGTGACCCTGAAGAGGAAAGACGATGCTCATACATCTACGTGGCATTAAGAGCGGGTGCTGCAATTAAATCATCCGCTTTCATGCAGCGGTAACTGGAACAAACCTGCTTCTGGCAGAACACCAACAGGACTTCTTTCTCCAGCGTATCATATCTAATCTGACACAAAGAAGTTTGGTTTCAATTTTTTTTTTTTTTTTGTTTTTTTTAAGTACTGGAACTTTAACCACTTTCTGGCAGCTGTTGAAGCCTCCTATGTTTCTAATCCCACTTTGTATTTTGCAACCTTTATTTATTTATTTAGTTCATTCCTGGTAATAAGAGGCCAGTCATGCACGCTGTGATCTCACGTCAAGATATTTCCAGAGCAGCTGCTGGATCGTGACAGCAAAAAATAGCTTTTAACTATGTAAAACATCAGCAGCGGATGACAGATTTTTTCTTGCTGTCAGTCCCTCCTAATCAAAGCGGTAAGTTGCTTTCTAGACTTTAAGTTTTGACACAGATTCAGCAATGGGGAGAAATGCATCATCACAGGACAGCTGCCTCCATAGACCAGAATGCAATGCTGAGACTTGCGTGTTGCTTTTTTGGCTATGGCTGCAGCCCTTAATCTAACTGGTAAAACTCCTCTTCTGACGGTGCTTTTCATATCTTTCTTTGAATATGTATAAATAAATAAAAATAGTTGTTAGTTAAACCTGCTTCTCTGCAGAGATGAGGTGAATCATCATTAGACAGAAACCGGAGGAAGGTTGACGGAGATATACGAGTAAAATGTTAATGTCAACATTTGCTGGACTCTTGATTTCGATAAGCGCTGTAAGTGCAGCGTAAATGTGAAGATTGAGTAGCATATTTGCATATGCTGTAGTGAAATAGCTATTTTTTGCAGTGACCTTGTACGGGAAAGGCAGTTTGCTTTTTTCTTTTTTGTTATCTTGATTTTCTAGTTGTAATGACAAAATTAGACATACAAAGAATTGAATTGAATTGAATTGACGATTGCAATCGCATACTTTTCTTCGTCTCAGTGTATGACAAAATTAACAAATTATTAAGACACAATACAATTCACTTAACAGTCCCCTCGGCGTAACTTGGACTCTTGCAGGACAGTCAGAAGCCTCCACATTTAGCACACCAGCTAAAGAAAAAACTATACATGCAAATTGAAGTTTCATGGCGTCAACAGCCAAAAGATGCTAAAGTGTTACCTTAAAATAAAAGCCTTTTTTATACCTTCCATTTTATTTTTTTGTTCCACTTGTTTTTCAATGATTTAAAAAATAGCAAATGAGGAAAAATGAATCTTGCTAAAATCAACAGAGGCCACCTGAGTACCGTGGAACATGACATGAAAGCTGGCAGCACCGACACTCATTCGAGGCTTCGCAAGATCTGTGCCATTCCAGTCTTTCCCGCACCAGTGGATTCTTCCAGTCATTCCAGGCAAAGTAGACAGGATCACCACTCATGCACCCCCGCTAAGCGTTGATTTTTTCCTTGTTGAAATGACTAGATTCTTCCCTGTGAGGTTCAGGTTGTTGAGATTCTTCCCCGTCTTGTCCTCCCTCTCACACCGAATCACTCCCTCCCATCTTCACTGCGCAGACATCTTTCGGATAGTCGACCCACGTCACGTCAGCCATGAAGGAATCGATGTGTAGCTTCTTTGTTTTGGAGCTATGTGATGCCACTGACAACAGAAAAAGTGAACGACCTGTTTCACTTCTTCTGTATCGCTTGTTGCTTTCTGTGCTGGAAGCGGTCGTGTCTGCAAAAAGCCCCAAATGCAAAAGGTTATAAATGGCGCTGCCCCCTAGTGGATACAACCTTTTGCTCCACTGGGTAAGATCTATTTATTCACCCGCGCTGTGGTGTTAAACATAAGGAGAGGAAGCGACAGCCACAGTTTATAACTACCAGTGTGCACCAAAAATATAGTCCTGTAGAGCTTAAAATCTTACTTTAGATGGTGTGATTCAGTCACTATGTGATCCAGTTAAGTTTAGGCACACCATCAAAAATACTGACAGTTCATAGCATCTCATCCGGGTGTGTGGGATTCTGCTTGACTCCTGATTTGGTGGCCAGGAAGCAAAACTAAAAAAAAAAGCCCAATAAGATGGGTCTTTTCCATTCCTTGCAGCAGCTCTGATATGTCAGATATGGCATGTTTAACTCATCTGGGTGTTGGATGAGTAAAACTCAGTTTTCAAAGACAATTTCTGAGCAGCCGTGCAGCGATCTCCATGTAATGACATGCAAACGTGACTCTCCAACAGTGAAAATGTGTTTTTAGTTGCATTGCCGCCTCACAGCAGGAAGGGAAAGTCGCCTTTGAAGTTTGAGCCGTTCCCATGATGCGTTCATGTCATCTTGAAAGTCTTCGTAGGCTTCGTCATCCACTTAACATTGTGAGTCGTGAAGGTCTTATCAACAGCCTGTAAATATGACTGAATCTGACAGTTGTGGCAAACATGATGATGAAAGTAACCTGTTTTGATCCCCCGAGTGCAATTAACTTAATGTGAAACAGTTCTGCTGTAGTTTTATTTACGTTTTTTAAGTACTTTAAAGCTGCCTTTGCATCACCTTTAGAAAGTTAATTAGATCAACAAACTTTTCTTCCAAAGTGTTTACAGGCTTAAATTTAACAGCAAAATATTTGAAACTTTACTTTTTCTTACAAATGATGTTAATACAGCCGGTAACACACGAGCCTAAAACTTCTGAGTACTTTTGGCACGTTGCGTTAAATGAGTGGGAAGGGGAGAGTTGGCAGCTTGGACAGGAGTCGGCGACTCGTCAGGGTCCACCGGCAGCGAAGCCTCTGTAGGAGGGCGATAACTCCGGGTCTTCTTCTCCGCTCACACGTCCAAGTTCATCATTAGAAGAGTCTGAAGAGGACAAAAAGAAAGCAAACGAACCCTCAACTGTAACAGTCTATTTCTGTAAATCGCCTTCATTAATACTGAATCCTTTCGGCGTTGTTCAATCAAATAAAATAAAATAAAATGTAAAGATTGTATAGCTAACTAATTAACCCGTTCATATGCAATATTTTTTTCAAATACAGTCATTTACTTAGAAGAATGTGCAAAGTAATGTTCATTTTTTTTACTTTCTACATGTAAGTATTTGAATCTTTGTGTAATTATATCAGGTTTCAGATTTTTACCTCAGTTTGTTCATGACGCCCACCATCGATGAAACTCCACAAAAGGCAGTCTGATTGTCAGAGTTTTAGGTTTGGATCATTATGTCACAAAACAACTTTGGGCCACAACCACAGCGACCTTTTGGAAATGATTTGACCAAAAAAAAAAATCCAAGAGAGTTGCTTTTGTCAGCACAGTCTGGAGATGATTCGTCAGAATAAAGGAAACTACCTGCAGAAAATCACGCAGAAGAAGACAGAACTCACCTTCATCCGGGGCTTTGCAGAAACACGTCTTCCTCCAGTTATTGACCCGTTTCTTGCCAAATTGACGGGATCATCGTCTGGAATTTCTTGTGCGGTTCAACACGTCGATATTCTTCCCTGTCTAGTCCTCACCTTCGCACTAAATCAGGTGGTCCACGTTCACATAGTTGCTTCAAAACGAAAAGTTTACATGTCGCACAAAAGCCCCAAATGCAGCGGTAACGACTGGTTTCGACCGGTGCTGCCACCTAGTGGATACCATTTTCACGGGACTGGAGTTTACCCTACTTTTGTGAAAATCAGACATTAGTTTGTGTTACTTTTACTTTTGGTTTTTCAAAAATAGTAGAAATTATTTTTTTTTAAATGAATAATAAAATATCTAGGTTTACAGCAGAAATAAATTGTACATCATCAGGCAGTGTTGAAGGAACAAATGTATGCAAAATTAGGGCCACGTTTGTTTGAGTCATGACCTACATTGCAGTCTAAGATGTTAATGGTTTGCTGTCACTTCAGCTACTTTAGTGTTTAGGTTTTTTTAGCAAACCTAATTAAGCTGTGAATGAAGACCTAACGGAGCGTAATTGTTCTTTTTTCAAGTTTCAAGTTTTCTAGTAAATGTACTAAAGGACCGCTGTGATTGACTCCAGGTTGGCCTGGGAGGGTACAGGTAAGAAGCATTAGCATGAGCTAAAAAAAAAAAGCTGGTTTAAGTGGTTAAGTGGGGAGATATGACTTCATCCAACATCCCCATTTTTACCATGAAGTACGTTTGGTTGCCATTCTTTAACTGACCTCTAGGTCCCGTCTCCAAAACAGCAAAGATGAACAAACTTACAGCTTGGTGACTTAGGGCCCGATCTTCCGCCAAACCTTAAGGTATAGCGGGCAGCAGGAAGGGCGTTCCCCCGCCCAGACATCCTCTGACCTCAAGAGAATAAAAACGTCTGCAAGTAATACGGTGATGCGTAATCCAGAGGTGGAGCTGTTTGTGCACGTCCACATGTGACCAGGTGGATGCACATTTATTCCATTTGGATGCGCTCTTTTACGCGCCGACATGCGGGTTGTGCTTTCCAGAAACTCGGTATCTTGCGATCACTAAACCCGCGATCGCAAGATACCGAGTTTCTGGAAAGCGCAAAAGACACACCTATTGCCACACCTACAATGTGAGTAAGGGAGTCGGCATAGCGGATAGTGGCTTTAGGGAAGCGGAAGATTGCATTAGCGGTTAGCGGAGGTTCCTAAACCTGCAATATGCGGATAGCGGCTAGCGGGAGGTGTACGATCGGGGCCTAAGTTTCCATGACCATTGTACAAAGGGTGGTTTTTTTTTTTTAACCTCCTCAGGTAAAATAATAAAGCAACAAACTCTATGGAGTCCAGTGTAATGAACGGCTAGCTGTCATCATTTTAACTCCTTAGCACTTAGCATCATATTGACTTCTGAGCTGCGTCTTCGTTGGATTTTCACCTTCCAGGAAACTGGAGGAAAAATAAAGTTTTACAACCTGAAGCTGCTGATTCATGAGACAGAATGATGAAGTTATAACGGGACTCTTCAGTGGCCAATTTGTTTCAAATCCGATACGTAGCTTTGCAACTTGAACGAAATAAAACAATGATTATAATCATTAAAAATGCTAAAGGAAAAAAATCATTTAAATGGCAAGATACTAGAAAAAGGCTTTTGAGAAGCTGTTCCCTGTCGTGACGACTACGCATGAAAGGCTCGTTATTTAACATGTTACAATCTGAAAACGGAAGAAATAAATCATAAATCAAACAACATGAAGTAGGACACAGATGTAAATCGTTCTGAACTGCTGTAAGAAAAAAAAAAAAAAAAAAAAAAAAAAAAAACGAGCTCTCGATAGAGTGGAAAATCTTCCTCCAGAATGCATTTAAAAAATGCATTGAGATACTTGAAACACGGCTCTTTATGGCTGAATCGTTAAAAAAGGATGAGAAAAAAAATCCCCATTGTTCTCCATCATTAGGTAACTTCATCTTTACAAGCCACCTGGATGTGTCAACACCAGGCATTATTGAGTAATCTAATCCGGTTAAATCACAGACATTTAATCCACGGTGACGGGTGCTGGGTTATGTGCTAGGGCATTTTAGATTAAAAGAATACAACCGCTCTTTGGAAAATGAGATTAATATTATATTCCAAAGGGAAGAGTTAAAGAAACATGAGAATAAAGAGCTTCGCCTAACTTGTAAATCACAGCACACCATGGTGCTGTTGAGAGAGCCCATCATGTTACATGACAATTGAAGGCATGGTTTATGTAATTCATACTTCATCTATGATTTATCTCTAAGTTTAGAAGGAGGACCGGTAATCAAATCTGTTTTGGACGATATCCGCTACTGGCGCGTTTTTTCAGTGCGAGTCTCATCTGCTAAATGTTATTTTTCCTGCAACGTATCAGCATCTTTATCTCTTCTGTGTTGCAGAGCTCGCAGCCATGTGTTATCAGTTTAGCCTGGATTTTGTAATTCAGCGATAGGCGGTTTCTCAGAGGTAACTTTTGGTAGCAAACAGACCAATTTCATGCAACATGGGCACTTCTGGATCGGCGTTATTATGGGTATGATCAAAGTGTTGATTCCTTTAGGGAAAGAGAGGCTGATGCAATGAAAAATAATCATCTGATCCAAACACAGAAGAAGAAGGACAAGAAGAAGAAGCATAAACAACTTTTAAAATAAAAAAAAAAGCCAAAACTACTAAACTTGTGATTCATTTATCTGCACACATATATATTTTTTTTATATAGTAATGTTTCAAGCCAAAGGGGCGGGATTTATCAGTTAGTCATCCATTTATAGGCAGATTTTTATGAGGATTTTTCATGCACAAAGGTGTAGAAAGAGGTTTCCTCTGAAGGACATCAGATGTACCCTTAGAGACTGGCTGAGGAGCTCACCAGTGTGGGATGGACTGGACGGAGCATCCGTTATCTCCCTCCCAGTTCAGTTTGTTGTTTGTAAATTTGGGTACATCCTATTTACAAGTATACGCTCTAATTGTGAACTGGTGAGGCAGTCAATCGGCTGTTAAACAATGCGCTGGACTACGACTGAGGTGCAAAGCGAATTTATTCTCCAAGTTGTATACAATTCAGAGAGGTCATTAACTCACATCGCATAATGCAGAATGGTTCAGAATGACAAATGGTAAATGGCGAACAGTCATCTTAAGCATCAGTGACAACAAGGGGACTTTGAGACACCGTCTAGACGCTTATGTGTCAAAACTTAGCTACTTGATGGAGCCAGAACGATAACAAACTATGGGCTTCGACAGACAGGAATCGAGATCAGAAGTCATGACACAGCAATTAAGGTCTCAATATGCTGTTTTAATATTACAAGTTCAACTCTTGTACAGCACAGGTTCACATCAAAAGTCATCTCGAGGCAGTCAAAATTCAATGCAGTCCGATGAAATTATCCTTAATCAAGTTAATTACGATTCATTATCATTTCCAACTCCTTCCAATTCATATAAAGACAGAGTCTAAAGAACCCAGCTGATTGCATCGTGTCTTCGTGTGTTCAGTCCCACGTCCTGAATGTGAACAAGGTGGCAGGTGGTGAGGAAACAACTCCCTGTTATGAGCAAGAAAAGCTCCAGCAGAGCCATTTACAGTAATAAGGACACATACATAGAGTAGATGAAGAGTAAGAAGAAGTAAGAAGGTCAGAGGAAAGTTCCCAGAGCATCATGGGATGTCTCTCAGCAGTTGTGGCCTATGGCGTCATAACTGAAGAGAGAGCAGCCACCCCTAACGAAAAGCTTTGGTCAAATAGTTTTAAGGATAACCTTAAAGGTAGAGATGGATCCTGAACACAAACTGGGAGCTGGTTCCATGAGAGAGGAGCCTCATAACTCAAAGCACCGCCTTCCCAGTCTAATGCTAGAAATTAGGATCCATGTGTAGAGCTGTAGTCTGAGAGGGCAGCGCTCTACTGGGATCATATGAAAATACTGGGACTTTAAGATGGTCTTAAAGGGCTTTATATATAAGAATTTACAGTTAGTCTTAACAATAGTGTGTAAGGGTTAATAGTTATAGCCATAGTTGTAGGAGCTAAGACTAGAGTAGCTATGCTGCTATAGGCCTACGCTGCAGGGGGACGTCAACATGATCTGCCTAGCGGTGTCTCCACTGGTCTTCTCCCTTTCCTCCTCCCTTCTTTCTCCTCCAACTCAACTCATAGTTAATTTGGAGCTCCTTGTTAGGCAAGGCAAGTTTATTTGTATAGCACATTTCATGTACAAACCAATTCAAAGTGCTTTACACAAAACATTAAAAGCATCGCAGAAAAAGAAAAAGAAGGCATTAAAAAGTAAAAGAATAAAAGCATAAAAACAAAGAAAACGGTAAAATGAGTTTTAAAAAGGCTGTGCAGATTTGAGCTCCTGAATAAAATTTTGTTTAAAGGCAGTTGAGAACAGGTGAGTCTTCAACCTGGATTTAAATAAATTGAGTGTTTCAGCTGATCTGAGGCTTACTGGGAGTTTGTTCCAGACATGTGGAGCATAGAAACTGAACGCAGCTTCTCCATGTCTGGTTCTGAACTCTGGGGACTGGTAATAAACAGAATCCAGATGACCCGAGGGGTCTGGTGGGTTCATACTGGGTCAGGAGGTCACTGATGTATTCTGGTCCCAAACCATTCAGAGCTTTATAGACCAGCAACAGAACTTTAAAGTCTATCCTTTGACAGACAGGCAGCCCGTGTAAGGACCTCAGAACTGGACTGATGTGGTCCACTCTTCTGGTCTTAGTGAGAACTAATATAGAATATTGTTGTTCTTTATAACCTGGGCCAATGAGAGCATGTAGATGTTAAACAGAAGAGGCCCCAGGATGGAGCCCTGGGGAACACCACATGTAAATTTTGTCTGGTCAGATGTAAAGCTGCCTACTGACACAAAGTACTTCCTGTTCTCCAGTTAAGTTTTGAACCAATTCAGTACAGCAACAGAAAGATCCTGTAGAGTTACTGTAACTGTGCTCCATTTTCTTTCCTGTAGTTTGTTGGGCTGTTTTCCCCCTTTTTTCTCTTTTCTTTTCTTTGCAGGCCAGAGTTTCCTGAGTTCCATGCTGACTTGCAGTTCCCTCCTCTGTCCATCCCAGCGTTTACCTCCACCTGTGTGTGTAGATGTGTTCAGGGTGTCGGCGGGGTGGTGACCGGTGATCTAGTCCTCTGACCATCTCACCTCAGTGCTGCTACCTGCATCTGTTTATGTAGTCATTTCATTCAGTCATTTGTGTGCTCTCCTCTCTCTGTCCTCCATCCTCTCTGTCATGTCTCTCTCTTTTTTTTCTTTCTTTACCCATCTGGTCTCCAGCAGGAAGGTCCCCCCCATATGATCCAGGTCCTGCTCAAGGTTTCTTCCTCTTAAAGTGGAGTTTTTCCTTGCCACTGTTTGGCTTAAAGGTTTTTTTTCCCCTGCTGTGGGAGTTTTTTACCTTGCCATTATCCTTGATTTGGATTTAATGATATAATCTTAGTTGATGATATTTGCTCGGGGGTCATGCTCTGGGTCTCTGTAAAGCGCCTAGAGACAACTGACATTGTAACAGACGCTATACAAATAAAGTTGAATTGAAAATTCTGTCCTGGAACTGTATTAGAAACCTGAGACTGGAGAAACATGATCTCTCCTGCTTATCCTCATCATGACTTTTGCTTTCGAGATGCTGCCCAGGTGAGGTCCTATGTGGAGAAGACCTGAAGTACACTAGGGGTAGAGCAGATTTTACCTGTCAGCCTGAGACCCCCCCAACCAAGAACTGGAGAAGCAGACGGGACCTGGAGGTTTGCTTGGACTGCTGCCTTGTGACCCAGACCAGGAGAAGTAATGAATGGAAGGACAGACGGATCAAAACTGAATCAATCCAGTCCTCCGTCTCACATTTCTACGTTCCATCCTTAATGTTTCATTCAGCCAAAGTAAACGTGTAATCCCTTATTCCCCACAAAACAGGTGAAAGTTAGAGAATATTAAAAAAAAAAAAATACAGTATGAATCCCTTCAGATTAAAGCTGTGGTTGACTGCAGAGACCATGAAATCTGCAGAATTAATATGCTAAAGATGTTAAATAAATTTGAAATTTCCTTTTTTGTCTGATAAATTGGACAGATTTAAAATAAAGATAAAATAATTTAACATCAAAGACAAAAAAAAACCTCCCTATTTCATCACATGCAGCAGCTATAAAAATGCATGGCCGGCCGCTGCTCCTTTCTTTAAAGAATAATGTGATTGATTAAAGGAGAAAATGAACATTAGTTCCCCTGCAGAAACTCAATCAGTTCCAATTTAAAACAAGCTGATAACCAAGTGGACCATTGAGACAACAGTGTCCTCGTGATGAGGCTGTGAAACAGACCCCCACATCCTGCAGTGATGGACTGTTGCTGCATCCCAACGCATCAATAACGCTTCAGAGTCCAATTAATAATTTCAGCGCCCTTAGTATGCAGTAGTAAATTTAATTCATTATTGATAACTGCTATCAAACAATGCATGCTACCTGCTAGTTAAACAGGCCATCTTCACTGGGCAAATTGCCTGAGGACGCTATAAACATTCATCATGTGTTGGATGCAATAAATCACGGCAGGAGTTGGAGAGGCCGTGCTGCTCTCCAAACAGCACTGCCTCGGCTATCTGTTTCTTTATTAGCCGTCACGCCGACTTTAAACGGGACGGATAATCAAATCTGGATATGAAATTGTTGCAATAAAGGTGTTTATGTTAAGATGGACACAAATGGAGGGGATGCTGAAGCATAGCCTGAAAACAACAAAACAAAATATTTTCTCCAAACCTGTAAAAACATGTAATGAGACTTCTGGGGCACCGCAACAGAAACAGCAGGATTTTATGTCTTAATTTTACTGTGTTTTGGCTGAACCGGTCCTTTTTTTTAATGAAGCGTTTGTTTTTCTTCTTTTTAAACCCTATACAGTCGTAGCTTCTTAAGTGTTCACAGCCCCAGAGAGAAGTAAGAAGAGTCTGAGCGCTCATCCTTGAAAGGAACCGTCCACAATCTCATTCAGGGATGAGTTCAGCATGAAGGAAATGCTTCCAGAGGCAACGGCAAAGGAAACTTCGATGAGAACGATAAAGACGCCAGCGCTCAGTGTGGGTTAAACTGCAATGACGGGCAGGTTTATTGCAACCGATGCCAATGAAAGTCAGTTCTATATGAGAGAGGAAGAGAGCAGCTGCTGCAGCTGCTGATGATGCTGCAGCTGCTGCAGATGCTGATGATGCTGCAGCTGCTGATGATGATGCAGATGCTGCAGATGCTGCAGATGCTACAGATGCTGCAGCTGCTACAGATGCTGCAGATGCAGCAGCTGCTGATGATGCTGCAGTCTGATGATGCTGCAGCTGCTGATGATGCTACAGATGCTGCAGATGCTACAGATGCTGCAGATGCTGCAGCTGCTGATGATGCTGCAGCTGCTGATGATGCTGCAGATGCTACAGATGCTGTAGATGCAGCAGCTGCTGATGATGCTGCAGATGCTTCAGATGCTGCAGCTGCTGATGATGCTGCAGATGCTACAGATGCTGCAGATGCTGCAGCTGCTGATGATGCTGCAGCTGCTGATGATGCTGCAGATGCTACAGATGCTGCAGCTGCTGATGATGCAGCAGCTGCTGATGATGCTGCAGCTGCTGATGATGCTGCAGATGCTACAGATGCTGCAGCTGCTGATGATGCTGCAGATGCTACAGATGCTGCAGATGCTACAGATGCTGCAGCTGCTGATGATGCTGCAGATGCTGCAGATGCTGCAGATGCTACAGATGCTGCAGATGCTACAGATGCTGCAGATGCTACAGATGCTGCAAGCTGCTGATGATCTTGCAGCTGCTGATGATGCTGCAGATGTTACAGATGCTGCAGCTGCTGATGATGCTGCAGATGCTACAGATACTGCAGCTGCTGATGATGCTGCAGATGCTACAGATGCTGAAGCTGCTGATGATGCTGCAGCTGCTGATGATGCTGCAGATGTTACAGATGCTGCAGCTGCTGATGATGCTGCAGATGCTACAGATACTGCAGATTCTACAGATGCTGCAGCTGTTACAGATCCTGCATCGGCTGATGCGTCTGTAAACAATATCTGAAGCCAAACCCTTTTCACATCACTGCAAAACTCTGTACAACATCACCCAGTGAAATCCTAACGAACTCTGGAAAAAACACAAGGAATAAACAGTAAATTCTGTCTGAGGATGACTCTGTGCTCGTTAAATGATCTGTCCATGCAGCAAGGTGTTTCTATGTGGCCAGAAATCTTGTTCTTGGTTTATATGTGGTTGGTGCAATAGTTTGAAACAAGTTGAATTCCGGAATCAAACTACTTAAAAACAGACTCACTACAGCACAGTAACAAGTAAAACGACTGAAAAAGAAGATGCAGGAACATGTGAATAAGACAAATACAAGTAAAAAAAAAAAAAAAAATGTTGCTGCATGGACAGATGATTTCATCTCAATCATTTGACCCAGAACTGTGGGAACATTTCTTCATGTTAGTAAAATCTGCTGAAGCGATTACTTAAAACAAGACTTTTAGATTGAAAGAGAGACAGAGCAGTGAATTACTTCATTTAAAGTTTGCTGGCTGATTAAGGCATCATCAACTTCTTCTTGAGCAAACCATGGACTCTGACTGGAAACCTGAGGTGCATCGTCATGTCAAGCACAGCTGATAACTTTGCAGCTGCCCAGAAACCAGTGAGAGCAAAGCTGAGCAAATAGGTCTGTGATGTTTATTTTAGCAACCCTGAATTCTTGCAGCCGTAGAGGGACTTTAGCATGAATACATATGTGTCACGGATTGGACTGCACACATGCCTTTCAGGCACGGACGCCTCGCTGGACCTGGATGGTAAATACTGGAAGACATTTTCTTTACTCCTTCACACCTGGCCAAAAGTGATTGTAAACTGGCCCCAGACTGGTACGACCCTTTTCTTTTCTATCCCATGTTGTCTTATAACTAGGGCTGGGCAACGATTAAAATTTTTAATCGCGATTAATCGCATGATTTCCCTGATTAATCACGATTAATCGCATTGTATTTGCAAAATCAAACAATGAATTCAAAAGTAGTGTAAATGCACTTTTATTGAAATGTTCTGCTGCCCATATGAACTAAAGTGTCATAACGT
Source organism: Hirundichthys speculiger (assembly GCA_018398805.1). Lineage (NCBI taxonomy): Eukaryota > Metazoa > Chordata > Actinopteri > Beloniformes > Exocoetidae > Hirundichthys > Hirundichthys speculiger. Next base: position 1,050,267 of record JAGFBZ010002341.1, read on the forward strand.
TTGTTGTTCAAACACTTTTAACATCAGCACTTGTCAGTAACACATATTTAGTGTAAATCTCATCTTAAAAAATGTAAAATAAAATAAAGCTTATTGCCACTGCCAGGGCATTAATATCATCTTGTTTTTATAAAAAATAAATATAAGTCTACAAACCAAAATCCAACAAAATGATTGTGGCTCAGCACAATAAGAACATTAAAACAGGTAATTTCTGAGGTAACAGCAGAAACTTTTAAAGGTGGAGTTCAACTTGGCAGTTGTTACAAATAACCTTGTTTCTGTTGAATCCTCCGTCTGGGAGAACTTTAAAATGAAAATGTCCTTGTTAAAGTTCAGTAACTTTACCAATCCGTGTATCATTCATTTTATTACGTTTTTAGTTTTTTAATCTAACACAAAAAATTAAAAAATGCCAGTTTTTTTTATAATTCAATTTTAGACTAGATTAAAAATACAAAAATGAAAAAACGGGCCACAGAACTGAATTTGTTTTATAATTGAGGACTGGACTTTCTGTTGTCATTACACATCTGTGCCACTAGATGGAGCCGCACTGCAGTAACCAGTAAGAGAACAGCAGGACAGTGAACACATGGAGCAGATCTGATGGAACATGGAGGAATGAAGCAAAAGTTTTGTTGCAGTCCAGAATTTTTATTTTTTTTAGACAGAATTGTTAATATTGCTACCTGAGTTGCTGCCTGAACTGTAAAGTTCACGGATTTTAACCGTTCTCCATGTCTATTTTAGCAGACATGCTATTTACCTGCCAATTCTTTTTCGGTTCCGCAGCAGACAGTAACAGACTTTTCAAAACAAAAGCATGTGAGCAACATGTGTTAACGCGCGATAAAATAAATGTCGGCGTTAATAAATTAATGCGTTAATGCGTTAATGCGTTAATGCGTTAACTTACCAAGCCCTACTTAAAACTTTAAAAAAAAATACAGTTTTGTATTTAAAATATTTTTTACCTCAATATGTATTTGCATCCTCAATTTATCACAAGAGTCAATCGATACTAGTCGTAAAATAAAACTAGGAAATGTGCACAGTTGATGATGGCAGCAGCAGGAGTAAAGCTGAACTGTGCTTCATAGATCTTTAAAGCTCAGATGGTCCATCTGACTGACCAAATTGTGCCCAAGTCCAATGATAAAGAAAAAAAAACCAGAAGAATGACCTCATTGTTGCAGGAACCTCTCATCAACAGGACGGCATCCACTTTGGTGGGAGCTTTGTGCCGTCTGCTGCAGCAGACAATACAAAAAGTGCAGGTGCTTGTAAGAAATAACCTCTAATCTTTCAGGTTTGCTGACTGTGTGGCCATGCTGTGTGGGGGGCTTTTGTGTTTCATCTCCTTTTATTAAGGGGGGAGATGGAAAAACAAGCCTTGTCTTTAGCATCAGATGACCCCGGACAACAGACTGAATGGACATTAGAAACAGAAAGCATTAGCTGTCTGCGACAATAAGACCCAAACTGCCCGCGGCGTCTCTGCTAGAGAGGGGTCAAAGTCATCAACGAGGAGTCAGTGGACGAGCGGAGGAAGATCAAAGAGGCTATTAATGTCTGACTATCAGGTCAAAACTTTTACCTGCCCTCTGAAATGTCTCCACAAGACTGACGGCCACAAATATTAGTTCAGACCCGAATGTTCCAAAGAGAATTAAAGCAAAGATTATTTGGACCATTTGCATGACTTTCCCTCTGCAGCGACTGGCAGCTTGTCATTTCTACTTGCATGCAATAAAATGTCTACGACGGTTGTTAAACAAAATGGTTTGGACATCTCGAGACAACTAAAATGACTCTGCAAAGAGCCTCACTTTGCTTTAGTGAGGTTTCTGCTTCCCGTGTAGGATTCTAGATACAACCGGGGTAACACTGTTTCCTCTAGAGCTGAGCGATTTTATCGATTCTGCGATATATATCAATATATCGATATATATCGCGTTAACTTGCCCAGCCCTATATCGATTTTTCAGCCACGGGTATCAATATTCTAAGCTTCTTTCTAAACCCCCGTGTCCCACCTTTAAAAGCTTGCAAGCAACAATTTGCACTGTTTAAATAAATGAAACTATTTTTCTCAACAAATCTTTTATTCATTTTGTCCAGCATTTGTAAGCTGCCTGTCAACCATATAATGTGTAATTGATGCTTTCAGTTCAATTAATTCAAACAAAGTAATCAAAACACTCACAAGATGTCAACAAAATCACTTTGTCCCTTTAAAATCTTTCGGAAAATGATGTAAATGTATTGTAAGATGAATATTGATATATCGTATCGTAAGCCGAATATCGTGTATCGCATCGTATCGCGAGATTATATCGCCACAGCCCTAGTTTCCTCATGAGTTAAAACAACATGGCACTTGTACGTCCTCCTGCTGCTCGGGCGCAACGATCAGAGTTAAACCATGTAATGTGGCGTTTAAGTTCTGATGAGCAACTTCAAACACTCCCCGTCATAAATAAATATCTGGCGTTAAAGGGCTTTGACACTCTTTGAGAAAAACTCACTCATTTTGGGGGTTTCTGCTAATAAAGGTGACACCGTGTCTCCCAAACGTGTGAAAGTGGGTGGATAATTGATGAATGGACTGATTGAAGTGTATGTTTGTGAAAATATCTATAAGTGAGAATGACTTTGGTAAAATTGCTCCCATTTGTTCCAAACGGGACTAATCCATTATTTATTTGGTTTTCTGTTGGACTGATGTGCTGACAGATCACAGGGATGTCTGCTTTTTTAGCAGTGTTCCTACATCAAATGTTGAAGCTATTTGAAGTTTTTTTTTTTTCCCTCTTTCAAACTGCAAAATCCATTATTAACTTTTGCTCGCTAGAGATGGTAAAGTTGGAGCAGGGGTGGTACCGTCTCTTCACTTTTCTCTCTGTTATCGACCCGAGCCTCAGAGACTTTTCATCTCCGTCTCACTGCCTGAACTTTAAATTTGTCCGGCTTTGCAAAAACTCTTTGACTGGATGTCCATCCGTCGATCCATCTTCATCCTGGGCTTTTCCCAGATGCCCCCAGGTGAGGAGAACGGTGCGCCCTGCACGGGTCACCGGTCCATCACGAGACCCAACAGGCACAGACAGATGCACGCTGGGGTCGATTCCATTTAAAACCACCGGTTGATCTGATCTGACGTGTATTTCCCAGCTGTGAGGAGGCAAACTCAACACGAGCAGCGCTTTCTTTCCCACCTGATTTCCTGCACTCAGCGCGTGACTGACAAGTAATTAATGGCACCGTGACACCAGAAAGAAGCGGGATGTTGTCGCCATGACAGCTCTTCACTCGTACAACTAACGTACCTGCTGCCGTGCACGTTGTTCATGTTTGAGTGTTGGGTTGGGGTTTTTATCACCGCTCTGCAGACCAGGGAAGGTGTTTTAACCCTCCTGTTATGTTAGATTTTCAGGAACAGCAATAATGTTCGTGGGTCAATTTGACCCACGGCATGTTTGATGATCCAAAAGTGTCTAAAAACTAAACACTCCAATAAACACTGTTTATTTTATTTATTGTTTCATTTCTTTTTATTTGGGTCTATGTTGCATACATCTTCAAATACATACAGTTGTGTTTACCGTCCTCGCTTTTTTTTTTTAATACACTAAGGCAGTGATTCCCAAAGTGTGGGCCGCGGCCCCTGGTGGGCCGTCGTGGTACTGCAGGTGAGTCGTGAGGTCATATAAAAATAAACATGTTTTAAATAACTGGATTTTCTTAAACGATGCTTTTAATTACTGTAAAATATTTATTACATGATTTGAAAAATATTTAGAAATAATAAAACAAACCAATTGAGTGTTATTCTACTGTCACCTTAACTTAATATGACAAGTGTCACCTTATATGTTGACCCTTACATTTTTATTTCTTATTTTTTAGCCTTTGTTTATACAGGTAAAAACACACTGAGATCGAGATCTCATTTTCAAGTGTGACCTGTTCAATAGTAAATCACAATGAAATAGATATAAAACAATCAATATAGTTATAAAAAAAATATATAAAATAATGAATATGGTAACAAATACAGTTAAAAGTGGGAGAGATTCAGCATGAACCCACCATAGTAGCTCTCTCTAAGTCTCTTAACAGTACCTTAAAGCTAGCAAGGGGAATCAAACTGGACAGTTTCAGATGCGCTGCTGAAGCTTGTTCCAGGTTGAGGGGCTGAGTAAGAAAAACCCTTTTTGCCACACTCAGTACAGACTGAAGGGATGGAAAAAGTGATGCAGTCCTGGGACCGTAGACTGTAAGTGGACTGATTTTGAGATAGATGTTAAATAAGAGGGCAGCAGACTTAGGATGGATTTGTAAATGACTAAGTACCAGTGTATGGTTCTATGCATTGACAGAGATGACCAGCTGACCAAGGCGTACAGAGTACAATGATGTGTCATGGGTTTACAACCAGTTATAAATCTCAGTGCACCATGATAAACAGCGTCGGAGCAGATGAGGTGATTTGCAGATGCATTCATATACAGTCATGGAAAAAATTATTAGACCACCCTTGTTTTCTTCAGTTTCTTGTTCATTTTAATGCCTGGTACAACTAAAGGTACATTTGTTTGGACAAACATAACGATAACCACAAAGATTGCTCATAAGAGTTTTATTTAAGAGCTGATATCTTACCATTTTCCATGGTTTTCTTGATTATAACCTAAATCACTTAAGTTTTTACATCGATAGCTATGGCGTTGTACTGCCAAAAACACTGCTTTTATGCATTCAGTGTTTTCTTTTCTGTCTGTTTTAGTCACATGATGACGTTTAGTGGTACCAGGTATTAAAATGAACAAGAAAGTGAAGAAAAAATGGTGGTCTAATAATTTTTTCCATGACTGTACAGGACATCACCATAGTCCAAGAGAGGCAAAAAGGTGGCAGGAACCAGCTGTTTCCTAACTTTTAAAGAAAATCAATGCTTGTTCCTGTAAAAAAAAAACAACCCTAGTTTGAGTTAACATTTAACACCGTTAACACATTAATATTGGAATGGTAACGTTTAGTCTTGTATGTTGATCAAAGTGGTGTTTAAAGGTTTGCATGGGCCACAGAGATGTTTCACGTTTCAAATTTGGCCTTGGTATTGTGAAGTTTGGGAATGGCTGCACTAAGGGAAAGAGAAAAAAAAAAGTAAAGCAGCAGAGGCAAAACTACAGAACATGAAAAAATGAACAAATAAAATAAAATGCAAAAGATTGTACAAATATATTTTGTATTGAGCTATCACCACCAGGTGCAATCAAAACCCTCAATATTGTCATGTAGAGTGTATGTAAGTCTCTCCAGGGGTAGTATCCTCAGAACATCTGTGTACCAGTCCTCAATTGCAGGAACATTACTGGAGATCCAGGATTTTAAAATAGTCTTTTGTGCCATGTAAAAAAGTATTTCCATCAGCTCTGTTGTTTGTCCCTTGCAGTGTCCACTTTAGCAGCAAGGACACAGTGAAAGGGTGAAAGCTCTAATTGATATACAAGTAATGAGCAAACTTCCGCTTTCACATCCATCCAGTATGGTTGTATTTTGATACATAAACACTGTTTATATCTCATTATTTACTCCATCACTATTTCAATCAACTTTTAGTGCATTGTTACTATTTACCTCTCACAGATCATGGTTCAATGAAAATAATCTTTTTTGTTTTTTTTTAATGAATGTTAAAACATTTTTAAATGTGCATTGGAAAGATCTATCTATAAAATACAATAGTTTAATCTGACATTGATTTTTTTTTTAATAATTATTCTATTTCTTTATTGGGTGATGTTGATAAATTAACACAAGAAAACCTCATCTCCGGGGTCAGCTGCATTAAAATCAAAATCTACTGGATTTACAATGAAAGGAAAACTTAAGAATTGTTTTTGAACCAGAAATGGACAAAAATAAGAAAATTATGTGTGAGACTCTACAGACACACAAGTGACACGTCATCACATTGTGACAATAAATACTATGCAATGTGTAAAACCAGAAATCCATGCATCCATCATCTAACCCACTTATTCCTGTTCAGGGTCATGGAGGTCTGCTGGAGACTATCAGCTTAGATGGAAGATGTTCTCCACAGAGCTTTGATGTGTTCCACTCTGGAAAGATCTCCGTCCAAATGACAAATGTGTTGTAGGCTGATCTATCAGTCATGTTATAAAAGATGAGCAGCCATCAGCTTGCAGTCATTCGTTTGTTGCTAATAGACCCCATGACTTTGTCTAAATTAAATTCAAAAGACGTGACTCCGGATTCTGGTCGGAATCGGTACAGTTAGTCTCGGGTCCGGTCGGTGCTCTCTGACAGGCTGGGTCTGCGTTTACTTGAGAGAGGTAAAGATGTTGGCGGTGACAGCCAATGTCAGGACTCAGGCAGTTAAATTAATTATTTATTAACGTGGGGTGTTTGTCATGAAACAATCGTGTTGCCGTAGCGTGTTATTACCGGTTTGCCCGGCAGCTGTAAAGCACAACGGATCGCAAACATGATAACGTTGGATGAGAGAACATGTTCACGACACGTCCTGACTGGTGTAGGCTATTAGCGTTAGCAGTAGCTACCAATAGCATCTGTATCCACAAAGAAAATAACAATGTGGATTTATTGTTGTTTACATCACGTAGCCTATGTAGCAACTGAACCGGGTAGAAGAAGACAACTTTAGGTAAGAAAATCAAGTTTTATTCAACGCTAGACAACTTTTAACATGAGCAACTATGGGCTGGATTGTCTCGGTTCTATTCAGGTAACTCGGTTTGGTTCGTGGTCGAAAATTAACCCGGTCGGTTCCGGGTCCAAATATTCCGGGTCCATTCGGGTTCAGACTCCCGGACTTATGATAATAGCTCAGGTCGGTTGGGTTTCGGGTCGAATTTTAACGGGTCCATTCGGGTTCGGGTCCATGAAAGTGGACCCGTGAAGACCTCTACCCCCAAACTCATTAATTCTCCCGCTACACCTGAAAAGGGGAAACCAAGCACCATGGTATCCACTAGGTGGCAGCACTGGTCAAAACCGGCTGTTACCGCTGGATGTGGGGCTTTTGCGTGTCCGATTTGAAGCGATTACGCGAACTCCCACGGATTCGGAAGGCGCCTATTTAGCGCTGGTGTGAGGACCAAACGGGGAAGAATGTCCACGTGCTGAACCTCGTGCTGTGATCCCGTCGATTCAGAAGGGAGCAGGTCAACACTGACTGGTGATCCCAAGATGAGCTTTGTATGTGAACGTATGGAGTGGAAATGGTTTTAAATGGTCAATGAATCAAGAAAACCTCTGCAGAAATGCAATCAGTTAAAATATTCAGTGAAGAAAAATACATTATCAGAAGCATACCCTCACTTACAGAAGGAAGACAGCAAGACTTCAGTATTCCTTCACCACAAAGAAGAACCTCCAGCATATCTTTAACACAATTAATTTGGGTAGAATTATAGCCCATAGGATGAATGTTTAGTGAGCGATTCTTTAATGAGCCCTAAGAGAACTGCAATTTCCCCACCGCAGGATGGTCAGATTAAGTAAATGCAATTTTATTTATTATGTCTGGAGTTAATGCAGTTTCGGCGTGCCTAAAAAGAATAAGAAACTCACCCACCTGTGAAAAGGAGATTAGGAAAGTAATTATGCCCAATTAAAATGGAAATGACAGTTGTTAGGTAGAAATATTGACTGTTACGTGTTGAAAATGACTCCTGATAGAATTTTAGCTGGCAGAGGAGAGGAGATCTCTTCATTCCCAACGGTGTCCTGAGCAGATGTGCGGAACTTTGTGGAAGGAAATTGTTTGATCGTGAAATTGAAAGGACTGCGACGGTGACATGACGAGTTAAAGTCCAACTCCCTTTGAGTAGCTGTCCTCGTTGCCCAAAGAGCAGTGTACACATCTTGCAGCTCCAACGAGGCGAATCTAGAAAACCATTCATCTGTCCATCCGGGGGGGGGGGGATTCAATCTGAGCAGAGATCCACAGACAGAAGAAAGGATATGACGTCTCAAAGGAGTCCTCGGAGGTCGACCTCTGAAAACACCTTCCCTGGGAGACGTTCGTTTGGCCTCCTGACCTGATGCCCAAATCATCTCAGATGGTTTCTTTCAACATGAAGGACCAGGGATTCTCCTCTGAGCCCCTCCTGAATGTTTGAGGACAGGCCCTGTCCCCAAGGATAGCCCAGCCACCCTTCAAAGAAAGCTCACGACTAGGGGTGGGGAAAAAAAAACGATTTGGCAATATATCGCGATTTTCAGCCGCCCAATATAATATCGATTTTCAGCTCCTAATATCGATTTTATTTTACAATGCTGTCAGTATGTTGTAATGGTTACTTAAATGTGCAAAAACACTAATAATAAACAATAAATAGGTTGTTTTAAAGCAAATAGTTTTGACTCACTTTGTCCTCTGAATGATCAATATCATCTGATGAACATATACAGCAACTTCATTTTTCATCTCTACTTTTAATTTTGATATTAACTGGGTAAAATATCGCAATGTATCGTGATATTGCGATATCGTGATTTTATCCTATCATGACCCAAGTATCATGATACATATCGTATTGCGAGGTCCTTGCCAATACTCACCACTACTCACGACCGTACATGAGGGTTGGAGTGTAGATCAATAGCTTTGCCTATGGACTCTGCTTCTCTCTTCACCAGGACAGACCGGTGATGTGGACACTGCTGCCCCACCTATCGGTCTGTCGCTTGGTTCTACCAGAGATGCTTTTAAGCTCCTTCACATGAGGCAGCAACTTACTTTGAACCCATTGTGGGTAATTCACCTTTCCTGACTGAGGAGCAAGGCCTCAGACTAATTATTATCATCACACTCAGCTGCAAACAGCCCCAGTGCTTGCTGCGGGTGATCATTTAACAAAGCCAACGGGACTGTCTAATCTGCATGAAGCAAAGATAAAAAAAATCCCTGACCCAACTGGAGCCCTCCACCTCCTGGCGGCGCCTAGACATTCTGTTAATGAAGGTTATACATCATAACAGCTCTGAAGTCCTTGTGTCTCGGTCCTGCTCTTTGGGTCTCGCTGCTCTGCATGTTTTAGATATTTTCTTGCTCCAACACACCTGCCTCAGATTAGCAGGTCATTAACAGACCTGCGTGGACCTCGATGGTGAACTGATGAGTTAATCCTGGAGCGGGAAAACGTTTAAAACATGCAGGGCGGTGGTAAGAACTGGCATTCAGAAATATGACTTTAAACCAGATCACCCAAAATGAACTTATTACCTTCAAAGATAGTCTTGTCTGGATGAATAAATGGCTTATTTCTGCAAGATAAGTAATACAGTGATCCCCTGCCAATAAGTTCCGCGGTTTTAGTTATTCACGGATTTTTCTGAAATATATAATACTATTTAAAAAAAATTAAAAATCGCAGAAACATCACAGGATGTTGTGCGCGTTCTCTCACAGTGAAGAAATGCTGTGAGCCAGTCTGGCCCCTTTAAGAAGGTGGCCTTATGGGTAATGGTGTGGCCTTATGGGTAATGTAGTGTGTGTGTCGTGGGACGGCAGAAGAAAACGGGGTTAGAAGAAAAGTGGAGTGAGCATCAACAGCACTCCATCGTACATTCTCTGTTAACAGACAGGAGCCCAACAATACAACCTGTGTGATGTTACAAGTTCCTGCAGTGCCAGAATAAAGTGCTCGTTCCATGCAGAGAAAACTGGACTTTTTCTTTTGTTGTTGTTAGTGTGTTAGCTACTAATTATGAGCTAAAAATAGCACAATACCAGCAGTTTCTTTACTACGGTTCAGAGACCAGAGGCTGTGAAGGTAACAGAAAGACCACAGTTGAGCCTTTGTCTTGTTTTGCTGCAGTGTCTCGCTACTTTTTTGTGGTTTTTAAACATATTTGAAACAAATTATTGAGGCTCGGGTGCTCCGGCTCCAGTTCGCGGATTTTGATTTTCGCGGGGGGGCCCTGGTCCCCATTAACCGTGAAAAATAAGGGTTCACTGTATATAATTCTGACAAGAAAGTGGTGTGAAACAGTGAAACGTGGTCTGAACTATTCTGACAGAAACAAATATTTGAAGCTCTGTACGTCGGGCGTCTTGAGCTGAAAAATTCATAAACAATGAGAAGAAGACTGAGGAAAAGGAGAGCAAAATGTTGTAGTCCAAGGTCTCGCCACTGCAGAATTGTGACATCAGTCTCACGGCGGTGCCATAAAAGATGTGAGTAGTTCGGAATCAGAATGGGAAAAAGTTTTATTGACAGGGACAGTAAAGTAACAGGACTAGGAATTTGTCCTGCTGTCAGGTGCAAACACAGAGTAAAAAAACTAAACTGAAAAAGTCAGAAAAAATGTTCTGTGCACAAATATGAAATATATAATATAATAATTAAAAAAAAGAAAAAGTTATGCACAGAACAGAACAGTGGATGTCCAACAACAGGAGTAGTGCAAATGAAAGTGACTGTAAGATGGAGGGGTGGGAGCAGGTTGACTGCAGCGGTGAAGAAACTGTTTTTGTGGCATGAGGTTCTGGTGGTGATGGACCAGAGCCTCTTTCCAGAGAGGATGGATTGAAAAGGTTTGTGTCCAGGATGAGAGGGGTTGGCTGTAATCCTGGCTGCACATCTCCGGGTCCTGGAAATGTACAGCTCCTGGACAGATGGGAGGTTGGAGCCGGTCACCATGTTCGGAGCAGCTTGGCCTCGTCCCTGGCCATGGCTGCAGCAACCCAGACACTGATGGATGATGTGAGCATGGATTTGATGATGGTTGAGTAGGAAGATCATCTTAAACGGGAGGTGAAACCTCTGCAGCTACTGCAGGTAAGCCTTCCTAGTGAACATCAGATTTAGGGCCACATATGAAAGTGACTCAGGTCTGTTGTAAAAAAAAAAACAACAAACAACAACAAAAAAAAAACAAACAAGAGAATTCATGTCATTTGAGTTGAAAAAAAAAGCCCCCCCCCCAAAAAAAAAGATCAGATTTGGGTCACTTTGGGTCACTTGGGTCACGACGGAGTATTAGGGCCACAGTGAGAAAAAAAAATTGTGGACAATGATTTGTTTTTTTCCATTCCTCACTTAGAGAATAAAGTCAAAATGTCGAGAATAAAGTTAAAACGTCGAAAATAAAATCGAAATGCAGTTTCCACAATAAAGTCATCTTAAAGATTTATTCAAACCAGCTTTACTCTACCAACATAATGTCTGCGTCTATGTGCTTTTATCACATAGACACAGTATTATAATAAGTATTCGTACATTGAAGAGATTGTGTCAGAAATTGCGCCTATTCAGAAAAAGAAACTATACCGATTCTGGAATTCTGGAAACTGCATTTCGACTTTATTCTCAACATTTCAACTTTATTCTCAACATTTTGACTTTATTCTCGACATTTTGACTTTATTCTCAACGTTTCGACTTTATTCTCGACATTTCGACTTTATTCAGGAAGCTGCATCTTGACTTTATTCTCGACATTTTGACTTTATTCTCTAAGTGAGGAATGAAAAAAAAAATCATTGTCCACAATTTTTTTTCTCAGTGTGGTCCTAATACTCGTCGTACTTTTGCCTGTAGTGTGAACGTAACCCTAACCCGAGTCCACAAAATGAACCAAGCGTACCACCACTACACTACATTACCCTAAAGGCAGCGCGCCAGAACTTCCTGCTACGGAAAGCAGCAGGAGACCTTTTTTGTTTTTTGCCGTAATTAGCGTGAGTTGCTTTATAAGTGACAGGGGTCGAATTTAAGTTCGTATCAAGTTTTCCAAACGCGGTATTTCCTCTTCTTATTCCTACCGGATAAACTTTAATAAGATCTTTGAGAGATCATTCAAGCCGTCTTCAAAGACTAAACGGGCAGAAAAGTTTGTTGAAGTTAGCCGCAAAGCTAAAAACAACTGCAGCTAGCGGAATGGGTAAAACGTAAACTCTTTTTAATGGGTGTTGCACGATATATCCTAAAATCTCAATAAAGTGTTAGAAATGCAAAACCATGGTAGTTTTGCGAGAAGGAATGTGTCCCGGACTAGACGGAGGTTTACTGCGGGATCTGCGGGCAGCGGATATCAGAACAGGTCGGTGCATTTACTGCTCCATTTATCCTTCACCTTTATTAGACACTAGCAGCTGTAACATTGTGGCTTATTATATTATATTTTATTTTTTTCACAGTGGAGGACCTGGTGTCATCTGATATAGAGGAACTTGCTCAGAAATGCTCCGTGTCGTATAAGGTATTTATCCTATGATGTGCGTGACATTTATGCAGCGAGGTAAAGGTCCCTGATATCAATGCATGTCAGTAAAGAAGAAAAAAAAAACCCCAATATTTTTCAGTTATTTCTTACACATTCGTGTCTCAAAAATGTGCTTTACTTGCCCTCCCCTCCCTTTTTTTTTCCAAGCTTGTGCAGTGACACCTGTATTATGAAAAGTAAGTTGCTCCACTTTCAAATATCGGACTGACTGCATGCTGAAAATCACTCATATCTCATAATCTTTAATTTAGTTGCAAGGTCAAACTCATGGCTGTTGGCACATTTTGCTTTGAGGCCACATAAAAGGGAGAGGTGGTGTGGGCTGAAGCAGTCAATTTGTTCAATTTTCAGTAAAAATATAGCAGTCAAATTCTATCTAAAATAAATAGCCCTTCACCTGATGCACCAAGCTTGAAGAGACATCTTTACACGTGTTGTATCTACTCTGAAATTTTTTGTGAAGAAAGCTTGAAAATCCACGAGGCCTTTCAAGTTTTCTTCACTTGTATGTTCCAGTGTTTCGTGCTACTGAAGTCCACCCCGTCAGTACCACTTCTAACCACAAGAGGGCATCTAGCTCTGTTGTGTTGACAAAAGAAGCAATGATAATACAGTGATCCCTTATTTTTTACGGTTAATGGGGACCGGCGCCCCCACGGTGTAAATCAAAATCCGCGAACTGGAGTCGGAGCCCCCCGAGCCTAAATAATGTGTTTTAAAATATGTTTAAAAACTGCCAAAAAGTAGCGAGGCACTGCAGCGAAACAAGACAAAGGCTCAACTGTGGTCTTTCTGTTACCTTCACAGCCTCTGGTCTCTGAACCGTAGTAAAGAAACCGCTGGTATTGTGGTATTTTTGGCTCATAATTAGCGACTTACATGCTAACAACAACAAAAGAAACAGTCCGGTTTTCTCTGCATGGAACGAGCACTTTATTCTGGCACTGCAGGAACTTGTAGCATCACACAGGTTGTATTGTTTGGCTCCTGTCGGTTAACAGAGAATGTAAATCTATACACGCTGGGCTGCTGTTTATGCTCACTCCACTTTCATCTAACCTTGTTTTCTTCTGCCGTCCCACGACACACACACTACATTACCCATAAGGCCACACGATTACCCATGAGGCCACCTTCTTAAAGGGGACCAGGCTGGTTCACAACATTTCTCTGTTGTGAGAGAACATGCTCAACATCCTGTGATGTTTCCGCGATTTTTTTCTTGATTTTTTTTATTATATTATATATTTCTGAAAAATCCGCGAATAACTAAAACCGCGGAACTTAAAGCGCGAATTGGTGAGGGATCACTGTACTGCGCTCATGACTGGAGACTGGCCAACAAGTCTTGTCAGGCTACTTTGTCCCACGAGATCTTATGCACTTCTTTGTGTCGTACCCGAGGGCTGAGACATGAACCTCCTTGTGATGTGCTGCCCCTGTGTGGTCAGGAAGTGGTATTGTGGCATAGTAAGATGCAAGCGTATCACTAATCTATAATGAAAAACCAACCTTACGGGCTTACAACAGGGCACATTTAGTGATGATAAATAATGCTTCCTGCCAAAATTTTCAGAGATACAATAGAGGAAAAGTGGTGGGTTTAATAGATGAAAGTGCATCAGTAAAACGTTGCGTGAGGTGGACTGGGCAAAGGATTCGATGCGGGCCAGATGATTGTTCGCCTTTCAGTTATGAATTATCCTCTGTGGCCTGCTTATCTGAACATGGAGCTCGACTAAGCTCAGTGATCACACAAGAAAGTGCAAAAAAATAAATAATCATTAGGTATGGCAGCAGTACAAAATAGTGTGGTTAAATTTCTTACGATCCTGTGCACATGTAATTAGCTTTAGACCCCTTACTATCTTCTGTGTCGTGGCTGCAATAACATCATCTTCAGCAAGTGCTGCCAAAGAAAAATGTGATATGAATGAGAAAAAGTTGGACAAACAAAACTCCATCTGAACTTTTAAAAAAAAGAAAGAAAAAAGCTAACATTTTTGATTGTACAACCCCCTCCACACACATACAAATACACACATACACACACACACTGAACAAAGATTGGCTTCTAAATAAAACCGTGTCAAAAGTCCTGCTTGGCGAAAGTCACAGTGAGTCATTTGAAGGGCATATATGCATCTCTGAGAGAAGCAGCAGCAACCAAAATATATTTTGGAGTGGAGTGGGACTTCAAAGGTTTTGCTCATGGGATCACTGTGTGTTTCAAATGTTATTTTACTTTATTTATTTTTTCCCGTTACCGCCTGCAGCAGGTTCATGTTCATCCCAGTGGATGAGCCAGAATTTCTGCCCGGTGCTTTGAGCCCGCAGGCATCTCCAGAGCTGATAAGCAGCATCCCCGGTCCGTCTCACTCCTGCTGCCGATTGAAACTATTGTTTTGCACACAAATTACATCGGCTCTGAGGTGAACGCTAGGTCGGCTGCACAGACACGCTAATCTGGCAGCGGCTCCCTACAGTTTAATTAAATCTCCACAAGGCAGTGTTTTCATGTAAAAACACACTTATCTTAGGTTGTGTCACCGGTCGAAACACCAGCATTGTCACTAATGCAGAAGCCTGTCGAGAAGGGCCGGCTAATCAAAATGTAAATCTCACACAACAGTAAGTGCTTTTTGAAGTATCGCACATTAGCCGTGTTAGCGTGCACTGTTTTTATGAAGCGCATTGCTTTCATCTCAGGAGCCTGCGAGATGCATGCTGTTGTAGTCAGATAAACTTAAAACTGTACTCAAGCAAGCTCATTCAAAGTTCCCTTGACAGTCATGTTCACATGTGATGGTGTGGGAGATGGTGGCTGATCAATACAGGTAATGCTTCGATGTCTCCTCATGACGCTGTGTAGCTGCAGCGAGAGCGGTCAGAGGATCTTCTGCAGCCCGGTCCCAGTTATACAGCAGCGTAGGGCTGCACGATAACTATCGGTCTGATAGTTATCGACCAATAACAGGAAATTATGATGTCATTCCAATAAGTCCGATATGATGACGAATAGCCCGATAACATATATATTTTTGTCAACACGGCAGTGCCTCGCTCCCTCTGAGTCTTAAATGACTGAAGTGAATGTTATGTTAAAGTAACGTTGGCATTAAGACAAAAACAATTTCTCAATCAGGAAAATCAAGAATACCCCCTCATGCCAGAAAACAACTTGTTAAGTCGGTCATAATTTTAGTAGTTGCTAACTTGAATTGATATTCGCAGTATTTCCCGTCATGTTACACCAAAAAAAAAAAATAGAAAAGGCTGAAAGAACGACTAGCAAACGAGGGAACGTGGGAATTTACGTTACACCTTGAATGCAGCATGCAGCGTGGCGTGCTGATCATAACAAACATGGCGGCGTGGAACTTCGTTAAAGTTACAGAAGAAGATAGTTTGGTGGTTATTTGTGACAAATGTTTTAAGTGAATTCTACGAGGAGGGAAGCACAAGCTTTAATACGTCAAACCTTATCAGCCACCTACAATATAACAATCACTTCCATGGAGTTTTGAAATCGCGCTAACGTGAGCTAATGCTAACGTGCGCAAGCCAGCAGCAGTCTCCCCTCCCCTTCCCTCTCCCTCTCCTCTCCCTTGTCTCACTCATCTTAAGCTCCCATGAGATAAAAAAAAACAAAAAAACTACTGAACCTCATTTACTTTAATTAAAGGTATTAATTTAAATGGAACCACAAGTCAAAATCCTTTAAATGTTAATCTTTTTCAGTTTGTAATTCTGATGCATGTATTTCCATCAGTTCAAGGAGCCTTTATTTTTTATATCAGTCAGTAATGAACCTTATTTAAGTTAATGTGAGATATCAAATAGGTTTGTTTGATAGCTTTACGAAAATGTTTGAGAGGCTTGTCATAAGTTTTTCAATGTAAAAAATAAATATTTGTTCATTTAAAGAGTCCAAACTATTTTTGATTTTGTTCATAGATTTGATGTAATGATCTTAGGTATATGTGTGTGTTATCGGTTATTAGTATCGGTATCGGCCTTTAGGAGCTGAAAGTTATCGGTTATCTGTATTGGTTTTAAAAAACAGTTATTGTTCATCCCTACAGCAGCGGGTGACCAAAATAAATTCACCAATATCAATTCAGCGGCTGTTAAAAGAATTTGTAAAACAGTCGCACATCACTGAATTGTTTTTGTTTTTTTTTTTTCATTTGATTAATATTTGAGCCAAAAATGTGGTTAGATTTTTGCAGGGAATTGGATTTTGGCAGAGCGCCAGGTTGTTAGTGGTTGGATTTCACCCACAGCTACTGCAAAACTGCTCATGAATTTCAGGGGATTCATCATTTTTTTAAGTTCTCACGTATCCATTCAAGTCAGAAGCGTTGTTTGCGGTTTGTCAGAATGCAATCAGAGGTAGATTGACCTTAATGTGTGGATTTTAGGCTGTTTATCTAGTTTCTTTGCATTAATGCCGGGGTTCACCTGGGAGGGCAATCTTCTCTCCTTTTCCTCATTTCTGTCTTATTTCCTTCTCCATCTGATTTCATAACTGCTCTACATTTTAGGCAGATTAATACATTAACCCCTCCTGATCGGCGCTTTTATTCCCAGGAGGCTGCTGTACCCCACAAACAGGCCTGCATTTAAAAATGGAAACAATAAATCCCACAGATCAGATTACAGATGACTGATCTGTCATCGCCGCGTGGGATCAAGGAGTCACTACAGACGGAGGTGTTTCATTTTTTTCTCCGTCTAATTAATGAGAAATGCACCTTATTAGATCACACCAGATCACACTAGGGGGAGTGTGACTTTTTTCAGTCCTTTGCCGGGGCGCATTTGCCACGCAGCGACAGGGCAAATGAGGGCCTGCTAGAACAATAAGACTTTCCAATCAACGGCGTGGAAACGAAGCCAGCGTCTTTGGCAACACTTGCAGCATGAAAACAATGACCTGAGTCCTATCACCGGGATACAGCTGCACACTCCAGGTGTTCCGCTAACAAGCGCCGCGGCCTGATGGGATGTGCCTCAATCTTCGCCAATGTCGATATCGAGTCAGTGATAATTATGAATCTGTTACAATATATTGCATCCATTAAGATTAACCACACAAAGCCTGATTGTCACATGTGCCTGTTGCTTGATCGTTGACATTTAAAGGAAGAGAGGAGCCGTGCGTCTCACGTGAATTGTAATAAGATTTATTTTAATTGAGCAACAAATGTGACAGTTAATATGCCCGTGTAGGGAAGTTAGCAAGCGCATGTAGCTGGCAAACATCAACAGTTGGGAGAAATTAAATTAAAAATTGGAGTCAAATCAGACCTGTTTATATTTTCACTTCGGTTCTGATACATGTATCCTGTATTTGATCAAATTTCAATGTAATTGTTTTTTTTTTTTTTTTTTTACTTTTTATTTGTCCCTTTAACCAAAATAAATCATCTGCAAAGAGAAATGGAAGAAAAGAAGGGATGATGGGAGAAAGAAATGAGTGAGGTAGAAAGAAACCCTCAGAGAGGCGCAGCTACTTTACCTCATGTAGCAACCTTCACCGCTCGATATGATACCTGTGTGATACCTGTGATACCTGTGTCGGCGTTAATTTATTAACGCCGACATTTATTTTATCGCGTCAACACATGTTGCTCACATGCTTTTGTTTTGAAAAGTCTGTTACTGGCTGCTGCGGAACCGGAAGAGAATTGGTAGGTAAGCTAAAACAGACATGGAGAATGGTAAAAATTCGTGAACTTTACAGTTCTGGTAGCAACTCAGGTAGCAATATTAACAATTTAAATAATAACAAAAAATAAATAAAAATTCTGGACTGCAACAAAACTTTTGTGTCATTCCTCCATGTTCCATCAGATCTGCTTCATGTGTTCACTGTCCTGCTGTTCTCTAGCTGGTTACTTCAGTGCAGCTCCATCTAGTGGCACAGATGTGTAATGACAACAGAAAGTCCAGTCCTCCATTATAAAACAAATTCAGTTCTGTGGCCTGCTTTTTAATTCCGTATTTTGATCCAAGTCTAATATTGAAATATATAAAAACAGTGTTTTTTTTTTCATTTTTTTGTGTTAGATTAAAAAACGAAAAACGTAATAAAATGACACTTTTTAATTTTTTAAACATGTTTGATTGACAATTGAAAATGGAAAGAATGATTGACACACGGATCGGTAAAGTTACTGAACTTTAACATGGACATTTTCATTTTAAAGTTCTCCCAGATGGAGGATTCAACAGAAACAAGGTTATTTGTAACAACTGACAAGTTAAACTCCCTGTTAAAAGTTTCTGCTGTTACCTCAGAAATTACCTGTTTTAATGTTCTGATTGTGCTGAACCACAATCATTTTGTTGGATTTTGTTTGTAGACTTTTTTTTATTTTTTATAAAAACAGGATGACATTAATGCTCTGGCAGTGGCAATAAGCTTTATTTTATTTTACATTTTTAAGATGAGATTTACATTAAATATGTGTTACTGACAAGTGCTGATGTTAAAAGTGTTTGAACAACAAATGTTATGACACTTTAGTTCATATGACAGCAGAACATTTAAATAAAAGTGCACTTTACACTACTTTTGAATTAATTATTTGATTTTGCGTATACAATGCGATTAATCGTGATTAATAAGGGAAATCATGCAATTAATTGTGGTTAAACATTTTAATCGTTGCCCAGCCCTAATAACGATGTTTTATTTCCCCAGAGAGTGTAGATTTTTCAGCCGTGGGTATCGATATTCTAAGCTTCTTTCAAAACTCCCGTGTTCCACCTTTAAAAGCTTGCAAGCAACAATTTGCACTGTTTAAATAAATGGAACTATTTTTCTCAACAAATCTTTTATTCATTTTGTCCAGCATTTGCAAGCTGCCTGTCAGCCATATAATGTGTAATTGATGCTTTCAGTTCAGCTAATTCAAACAAAGTCATTGAAACACTCACAAGATGTCACCAAAATCACTTTGTCCCTTTAAAGTCTTTCGGTAAATGTATTGTAAGATGAATATCGATATATATCGTATCGTGAGCCGAATATCGTGTATCGTATTGTGAGATTAGTGTATCGCTACAGCCCTATTAGCCACTGCTCTACTAAACTGTGCGTAAAGTGCCGAGGGATGTCGAAGAGTAATGGAGAGAGTCCCTCAACATTTCTGGAGAAAATAAAAATGAATCTCTTCCCGTTTTGTCATTATAATTACAACTCGTCTCAATGCTGAGATGAAACATTCGGATCTCTTTCAGATGAAGCTAAAAAGAAAAAGACTTCCAGGCATCAGTCTTTACATCTGACCTAATTAGAGGTGAGGGCATTGCCAAAAAAATAAAACAAAAAAATCCCTCTGCACACACCATAACAACCAAAAGTTTCAACTTCTGCTCGGTGATTCTAATCTTTGTGACCCATTTGCACAGAAAAGCTACGTGATCCAGCAACACTGGCCGGGATCCATGAGTACATATGTTACAACTGATTCATGTCCCAGCTGTGAGCCTCATGCGCTGTGACTTCTGTGTTTCAGGCTCTGTTCGCCATCCGCCGAGTGCTGCTGGCCCAGCACGCAGCCTTCCCCGTGTCGGGCGCCGATCTGTACGAGGAGCTGCTGAGCTCCACGGCCATCATCTCCACCGGAAATCCCAGGTTCGGGCGATTCCTCGCACACAACAGAGCACGCTGCTTTTCCCCACGGGGTCGGGGGGGATTTAACAGTGGGGTCGGTGCCACGAGAGCTTAAATGGGGGTTCATCTCTGGTATCAGTTACACCTGGGGACACGTTCACATGCCGTGTCTTTCTCATCAGTCCAGTCAGATTGAAGGCTCAAATTGTTTTATGGGAGTAATGCTGTTTCAACTGCTCTAAAAGTCAAAAGTTGGTTCAACTTAAAAAATGTACAGGCTCTGCAAAGTCAGTTTTTTTGGGGGATAGTGGGTGGATTTCTATATTTTGTAGTTGCTGCTCAGCTTTGCAGACTATCTGGGATGAGATGGAATATACATTTAATGAATATGTAAATGAATAAATATTCCTTTGAAACGGATGTCTTTGGCCTGCACTAAAGAAGAGAGATGACGTGTTGCTTCGAGTGGAGGAGTGTAAGTATCTTGGGATCTAGCTCATGACTGAGACGGGAATGAGTGGGAGACCGGCGGGAGAATCGTTACGAGGTCTGCAGTAATGCTGGCGCTGTGAAGAAAGCCAAGGCTCTCTGTTCACTGTTCACGTACGGTGACGAACTGTGGGCGGTGACCAAAAGATCGCAGATACAAGGGTGAGTGGACTGTCTGTTAGAGATGGATTTGGGAGGGATTTGGAATAGAGTTGTTGCTCCTCCGCATCGAGAGAAACCAGTTGAGAAGTGGGTCCGCGAGGAGGTGTTTTGGGCATCTCTACCTGGGCAGAGGGCCCAGGCCAGACATCTTTCGGCTGGCTTGGTAATGCCTCGCTGCAGGAGGTGGCGAAGGTAAAGTAGACCTTTCTTTAGGCTGTCGCATCCAAGACTCAATGGATAGTTGGCAGTTTTTTGTTTTTTTTTTATTTCTATTTGATATATTCAAATTAAAAAAGTGTGGTCATCTTGGCCATCAGCCTGAGTCAGACAGACAAGCTCCCAACACCTGAGCAGGTGTATGGAGGACGACAGCTGTCACAACCAATTAATGTGTGCAAGTGCACATTCATCTAAAGATGGATTCACAGCATGGGCTCTAAGTCAGTTGGCAGCACCACCGACTAAACACCGATGGCAACTGTCACCTGCTTCAAAAATGTTTCATCAATGTGCAGGTTCTTCCTCCATGTCAACTGTACGGGGCGGATTTTTTTTTTTTTTTAACCTCCTGGTTTAAAAAAACCTGAGGACTCCTGGTATTGTCTGTTTAAGCTTTCTTTTTATTTAAAGTCGTCAGCTGGTCTTCTTTCTATTCACTGGTCATTTCCCCCTTCACAAGGAAACTTTCCGAAGACGTCTGTTTCTTACTCATTTTGCTAGCTGGGTTAAAGTTTGGCGCTCAAGTGACCGAGATGTAACCGAGAAAATCCGGTCATTTTTCCAAAATAAAAGATTTTTCAAAATAAAAGCTTGTTCAGTCTCATATAATAAATAAAACTTAAATAGCTGATTTTTTTCTTGGCCGTCCCAGTACCAATTGATCCATGGCCCGGTACCGGTTCGCGGCCCGGGGGTTGGGGACCACTGCAATAGATGATGCCTGTGATCAAATGACGTATTTATGAATATGTGAATTCACTCATTCATGAATTCTTTAAAAACTTTGTATTCATAATCTTTTAAAGATTAGCTTGTTGAATCTCACAGACTAAACACAAATCAAATGTTTAAATGTGGTTTTACTCATGAGAATTCTTTTTTTTTTTTTTAATTAATGCACAACTTTAGATGAATATACACGAATGATAACTTTAGGGCGACGTGTTGATATAATCGATTACGTCTGTGAGATCAGTCATCCTGAACCTTGGGTTCCTGACCCCAACTGGGGTCGCGAGATTATTTCTAGGGGTTGCCAAATCATTTTGGAAAAAATATAAATGCGCAATATTAATATTAAAATACATAATTTCAAACAGGGAGTTGTTTCAGTTGTTATCTGCTCTGTTGTTTGTCCCAAATTCGTTGTAGCCTATGACCTGAACTGTGCACGTGAGACTGTGGTCAGGGACACACAGCGGGAAAAATAAACGAAGAAAAAGAGGGTAAAAAAAAACAAGCTGTAAAAATAGAGCGATGACTTAAGAAAGAGCATTCCAGCTGAAGAAGATCAGCAGCAGGGGTCCCCAGATCAGCCACCAGAAACCCCACCACCACATGAGAAACGTATGGCACTGGGGCCGACACCAGCGGCTGATAAAGGTTCGAGGCTCGTAAATATCAGCCCGACTTTTTAAAATACGGCTTTTCATACACAACAAAAAAACAACCTGGAACACCCACAGTGAGTCATTTGCTCTGAAGTGCTGGCACACGAAAGCTTGAAGCCAGCAGAACTTAAGAGACATTTAGATACAAAACACAGCAGGTTCATTGATAAACCAGTGATTTTTTTACAGCGCACGGAGTAAGTAACTAAAAAGACAAAAAGCAGTGGTGAGTGAATATTCTGCACTCCCTGCTAACGCTCTGGCAGCTTCATCCAGAAAGGATCACACCATCGCGGAGAGTCTCATCCAACCTGCAGCTGTAGCGATGATGAGAGCAATGTATGGGGAGAAAATATCCAACACTCTTTTAAACCCTTCCCCTTTCAAATGACACTATAGGGCGCCGCATTCAAAGTATATTTGATTTGATTTTTGATTCAGGCCATGGACAATGACATTGGGAAATTTCTGCACTGTATGATCCACAGGGAAGCACTTGCTGGCAGGTGTCTGAAACCAGAGCTTCATGATGTTCTCCAAACATCAGTTAAGATTGTTAACTTCATTAAATCACGGCAAAGCAGACTCTTTTGCCCACACTGTCATGAAATGGGATCAGACCACAAAGCATGTCTCTTTCACACAGAGGTCAGATGGCTTTCTCATGGCAAAGTTTTAACGAGGCTCTCTGAACTGCACAAAGAGGTCCGCATATTTTTATCAGACTGTAGTTCTCCCCTTGCCGACTATCTGACTGACCCAAAGTGGGTCACGAGCCTCGCATATTTAGCCAGCATTTCTGACAAACGAAACAGCTTAAACTTGTCCCTACAAGGCCCAAACACTAATGTCCTTAATTGCTCTGATAAGGCCACAACATTTAAGAGAAAGGTGGAGCTGTGGGCTGTGTGAGTGGAAGGGGGTCTGTCAAACCATAACAGAAATTGCCTCTCACCTTAGGAGCCTTCTTGAAAGCTTCAATAAGTACTTCCCAAACGATGACGCGCTAGAGAAGTACGACTGGATACGCCAGCCTTTCGCCACCTCCACTGCACATCCCCTGCCATCAGACGCCCTGGTAGATCTCTCCTCTGACCACATTACAGACTGCTTTCTGGGCATGCACACTGGAAGAGTTCTGGTTGTCAGTATCTGCAGAATACGCAGCATTGTCAAAAGCTGCAACTCTTTCCATATGCATCCACATATCTGTGCCAAAAAACATTTTCTGCGTTGACACATATGAAAAACAAATACAGGTCACGACTCCGTAGAGTTGAGAGTGATCTTTGCCTGGCCGTATGTAACAGAAAGCCAAGAATGTTCAAACACGCAGCCCAGCCATCACATTAAACTAAAATGAAAATGAACAAAAATTTGGCGTTGCTACTCAAAAAGCACTGTATTAGATAAAACGTCGACATGATGGCCCAAAAAAAAAAAAAAAAAATTGGCAGCAGCTTGTAGCGGAGGTGACTTGCTAGACTTCTCTGAGCCACAAACAAATAAATCACAAACACTTCTCCAAATTATGGGAATACTTTAAGTTCAGTGGAAGTGATTTTGTCATTTGTAGTTTACGTAAGATGCAGCTGTTTTATCATTCAAGCACGACGGCAATGAATGAGCATCTCAAAAGGAGTCAGCCAGGAGCTAACGTAAACTAGACTGTCGAAAATATTGACCGACATGTTCCCTACCCTTACTAGCATAATTTTAGTTAAAAATTAAAATTTAAGTAATTGAAAACTAAATATTAATTTTAAATTTAAATTAATTTTTTTTTTAATTAAATATTAAATAATAGATATTTAATCATTTAACATTAAAATTGGAATTAGACTGGGTTAGTTTGCACAATCCAAGCTTTATGTAATGGAATGTGTTCAATAAATATTGAAATGTATTAAATTTTTGAGGATAAATTGAATAAGAGGAACATAATCAAAAAATAATTGTTAAGGTGTTTAAACAAATAGTGATTGAATTAACTGGTTAATCAAAAAAAATAATCTCTCCATTAATCGTTAAAAAAATAACCCTGGTTAACCTGTACATGCAGGTTGTTTTTGACAGCTGTCTTCCTCCGTACAGGTCAACAGGTAACTGGTGCTACCACTGTTGATCACAGCTGTAATTGGTGTTGGACTCAGACCCTGCACATCCGTGTTTTTTTCTCGCCCTTTGGGCCTTTCATCGACGTCCAGAGAGAGTTTTTAACTCTTTTTCTTCTTTGGCCCTGGTGGTCCGCATTCACAGTATATTGACAGGAAAGTGGGGCAGAGAGAGTGTGGAGAAGACGTGCAGCAAAGGGACACTTTTTGACAAACTGAGCAGGGTAAATCTCCAGTATTGTGTGGCTGCCGCGTCAGATTATGTTCCTTGAAGGCGGTGTAGGTGAAGCCTGGAAGGTTCATTTTGATAGTATGTTACCAAGGTGCTCATCTTATTTCTAACCTGCATCAAAAACCATGGCGACACACCTCCAGACCACATGATCTCATGATTGCACACCCTCTTACAAATCTTTTTTTTTTTTTTTGCTCTGTAGTTCACCACGGTTCACAACAGCACAGCCTATGACTTCATTCTGGGGTTTTCCTCATGTTTCATCTCAGTGACCATGTGCATTATGGGAAAAGGTAAAGGGACATTTTCCTGTGCAACAGAAATCCAGTAGATCCAGTACGGTGTTGCCTTCCAGCACGATCTCTGGTTTTACTTCTTTATGTCTCAAATGCAGACTCTTCTCCAGCCCACATATAGCTTCCTTTTGTCCAGGTAAAATAATTGGTGCTTGGCCTCCACAGATGACATGTCTTTTTTTTTTCTTCATATATTAATCTCAAAACACTTATTTGATGATTTATTATCAGAATGTAAAAACTAGATTTAACCAATAAAACTAAAAAAAGCTTCTGGAAATGATCACACACGCCACCGTTAATCTACTTTTACGAGGCCATAATAGATGCGTACTTGACATCGCTGGCCCCGACCTTCTTAACGGAACATTTTACACGTTTGGACGTAAACGTGCGGTCGCTTGCTGACTGTGCCGGAGGATGGAGGTGTCGCAGTGTCCCGTGGAGGTCGCCGCTACGTCACCCGGAGCAGAGCCAGATTTTTTTTATCACCCCCAGCTTTGAACGAGTCCCAGTCGTACTTCCAGTTGGTGGGGCGACTTGGAGAACCATCTGGCATCTGCTGCAAACCGGAGGGAGAACCTCCACTGTCGGGTTTGAGTTACCTGATTCGCCTGCAGATCGAGGAGAGGATGACGGTGATGAGATCACCCGTCACCGCCGTCGGGCTGCGAGCCACGAGCGCCTTTAAATCGTCAAGGAAAGTAGTTAAAAAAAAAAAAAAAACAGTCAGGACAATTTTGTCACAGAGGAACTCCTGCAGTCCTGGTTGTGTTTCACATTTCCATATGTATGAAGATATTTTCTCTGCAAGAGGATTGTTTTTTGAAAACAAAAGAGGGAACCACACTTCTATTTTAAAAAATATGAAGTCCCAGGGATATCAATTTTCCGCAGATCCGCGGATTTCCGAGTTTTTTCCATCCTGGGGGTCATTTTTGAGATACGTGTAAATCCAGGTTTAATATTTTTGGGATGGGGGGTGGACCTCCGACTCGGCCGAGCGAGAGGTGATCCGATGATCGGACCCAGCAGAGACTGTGGTCTCCGTGACGTGAATTCTCGATTGGGATTGGTTGATTGAGACCAGGGCATGCGCACTGAGCCTTTGGTCCCCAGACCTATCAAAATGGCCTATTTCAGGTCAATTTCCATTCAAACTGTTGCGATGAAAGAACTACCAGCAGTAATAATGAATCTATGACTTATATCAGTGGTTCCCAAACTTTTAATACTGTGTACCACCTGAGAAACTGTTCAGCTCTCTGAGTACCACCATGATGACCAATTTTAAAATATATACCTTCTCAATTAGATTTAAATTCACATTAGAATTGTTAATTTATTTTATTATTCAAAATGTTTTGAATAAACATTTTGAATAATAAAATATTCCCAAACCACTTCAGAGTTTTTCCCAATTTCCTGTTGACATCCCTGAAGTCCCATACCTGTACTAAATCTATGCATTCAAATCCTGATTCACAGCGACATGTGTCATCTTCAGAGATGCATATCTTGAGATTTTTATGTATGCACGTGCGCCTGACTTAAACGGTAATCCATACAGCAGCTGTCGCCATCGTCCTCGGCATTGACCTTTCATACACTACCGAGATTGTTTCGCGACCTGCATCGATTGATTGAAAATGTTGATTCACAATCAGTGTTTTGGAAAAATCAATTAACATCGACGTTCGCTGAAAGAGTATTCATCTTCAGCAGGCAACCTGTCCGCTACGCTCCCGCGCTGACAAAACTTTTTTTGCAGTTAAAAACCGACTCTTGTGTCTTGTTGTTCCATAAACGCGGCCTAAAGTGGCTTCTGATACATCAGCTTGACCGCAGCCTGCCAGAAAAACAAATACCGCCGACGTGTCCTCAGAAAGATTTTAGCAGCGCCTCATAAAATCAGAATTTATCGACGTGGAAGAAGAACGCCCTCAGCATCGCGCTGAATTACAACAGACAAAGATATCTGTTCTGGCAGCGCACGATCGAGTCGTATGCAGTCGTGGTACGAAGCAGAGAGGGTAAATATTCATTTTTGAGGAGGGAAGTGGTGTTCAGATGGTGCAGCAGTGGTCCAGCGTGGCATCATTTATAAGCTGGGACCTTTTTCTCCAGTCAAACTCGCTGTTCCAACATAATTAATGAGCACAGGTGTTTCTCTCTCTCCGTGGCTCTTTTTAAGTGGTTTTCCATAAATTAGTTAGCACTTTGGATTAGTGATATGAATCTAAATCATAAATGTGAGTGAAGCCAGTGTGATTTTAATGTTTTTTTCTTTTTTTTTTTGTGCACGTCTTGGCTGCTCTCTACTGGTGCAAAGCTGAACTGATGAGTGATGGTGTCACTGTCTGCATGCTGAGCAGAAACCTGTTAATGAAACATAAGGTCCCTGTCCAGGGCTGGAAGCACAGACCCTGGAACATTTTCAGAGATAAATGCGTGTTGAGCAAACTGGTGTGATATGAATTATGAAATATGCCCTCGTTAAAACGCAAATGAGTTGCAAAAAGCTACAAAAACAAATGTTAAACCTGGTAAAACAAGAAAAACAGGGGCCACGTCTACTGGCACTTCTGATATTTGACAATGATGGCACCTCGTAGCCCTCTAGAAGCTTCTTCCACCTGCGTGCTGGTGGTTTTCTGCCACTCGTGCACCGCCACGTGCCTTTCGAGTTTGCAGAATTAATTTCAGCTCTCTTCGAAGCATTTCAGTGGGATTGAGGTCAGTCAGCAGGCGCTCAGCACTCGAGCCTGAGCTTTTCAGCCATCCTATTGTGGGTTTCGAGTCCTGCTCCTGCTGAAAGAATCAAACCCACCTCAAACCCAACAGTAGGTGCTGTAACAGCCTTCACCCTGAAGGGCTGCGGTCATCCTCTGGTTTCATCATCCCGTTCAGAGGCAGCAAAGCAGTCCCACAGCATAATACGTCCCCCACCATGTTTAAATGCTGCGAGAAGGGCTGTAGCGATACACTAATTTCACGATACGATACGATACACAATATTCGGCTCATGATACAATATACAGTGATCCCTTATTTTTCGCAGTTAATGGGGACCGGCGCCCCCCCCCGCATAAATTTAAAATCCATGAACTGGAGCCGGAGCCCCCCGAGCCTCAATAATGTGTTTAAAATATGTTTAAAAACCTCAAAAAAGTAGCGAGGCACTGCAGCGAAACAAGACAAAGGCTCAACTGTGGTCCTTCTGTTACCTTCACAGCCTCTGGTCTCTGAACCATAGTAAAGAAACCGCTGCTATTGTGCTATTTTTGGCTTGTAATTAGCGGCTAACACGCTAACAACAACAAAAGAAAAAGTCGGATTTTCTCTGCATGGAACGAGCACTTTATTCTGGCACTGCAGGAACTTGTAACATCACACAGGTTGTATTGAAATTTTATCTTGATTTTTTATATTATATATTTCTGAAAAATCTGCGAATAACTAAAACCATAGAACTTAAAGCGCGAATTCTCGAGGGATCACTGTATATCAGTATTCATCTTACAATACAGTTACATCATTTTCCGAAAGATTTTAAAGGGACAAAGTGATTTTGGTTTGGATTATATGGCTGACAGGCAGCTTGCAAATGCTGAATAAAATGAATAAAAGATTTGTTGAGAAAAATAGTTTAATTTTTTTAAACGGTGCAAATTGTTGCTGGCAAGCTTTTAAAGGTGGAACACGGGGGTTTTGAAAGAAGCTTAGAATATCGATACCCGCAGCCGAAAAATCGATACTCTGGGGAAATAAAATATCGATATATATCGCAGAATTGATAAAATTGCTCAGCTCTAGCTGCGAGGATGTACTTTTCCTCATGAACTTAACCTGTAAATATTTTGCGCATCGGCCTGAGATCGAAGACCACGACTACAGATTACTCCATGTGAGCCTGAAGCTCCGTGCCTTTCTGGCTGACTTTCGTCTTCACGCCACAACTGGGAAATGTCTTCTCAGCTTCTTGACTGAAAATTGTCCTGAGATATTAGTAATTATTTAAACAGGGGTATTTTCAGATTGTATGACGGAAGTTTAAGATTGTCAAAACGCTGGTGAAAAGAGTTTCATGATGTTGGCGATCTCGGCACTGGGCTGAGTTGTTCTCTGAATTTCTCTTAAACACCATGTTTCAGCCACTTTCACTTTCAGTAAAAGTGTCAGTAAAAGGTTTTCCATCACGCAGTTAATGTACAGCATCCGTACCGCTTTGCTTCCTGGCGGATATTACAGGTGAACCAGTTTCCCATTATCACAATCTGGAGATTTATTTATGAAAGCCTTTTCACAGTAACAGCAGATAAGTGACGTTTTCCTATTTAACTGTTGTTTGAAAGAGCTTTTGGTCTGAAGTGGATAATATTTAGCTGTTAAGATCAGGCTCTCTGATGCTTGTTGAGTTTGTGTAGACGATCCCTGACACAGGAAGCCCCGAAGGCTGATTACGACACAACATTCTCTCTTCTTTCAGCCATTTGACGCACAAACTGCAAGTGAAAGACCTTCAGTTATTTCAGCAA
Source organism: Hirundichthys speculiger (assembly GCA_018398805.1). Classification (NCBI taxonomy): domain Eukaryota; kingdom Metazoa; phylum Chordata; class Actinopteri; order Beloniformes; family Exocoetidae; genus Hirundichthys; species Hirundichthys speculiger. The sequence continues at coordinate 1,079,629 of JAGFBZ010002341.1, forward strand.
GCTAATAGAGATGTCAGACTAATCACAGCTTCCCACTTCAGCATAATAAAATGTCTAAATGTACATTTGGACCATCAAGTGAGGAAAGTTTCTGCGTGCTGCTTTCCCATCTTAATGACCACACTAGCAACTGTTTTATCAAGTACAGTGGTAACTCTACATATGAAATTAATTGGTTCTGGAAGTAGTTTAGTAACCTGAAAATTCCGTAAGTAGAGACGTGTTTTCCATGTAAATGCCCTAATCCGTTCCAAGCCCCCAAAATTCCGACATAAATTTTTTTATAAATCATAAAAATGCATCAAAACATCTAACAAATACATGTTACAATTAGATTACTGCACAATAAACATTAAAATGAGAGTTGTACAGAATAAAAAACAAAGAATAAAGTAAAGAATAAAAAATTATGTTCATTTACCTTTTAACTGCTATCGTCGTCAACCTTTTTCTCTCTCAGCAGTGGTTTTTGTCTGATGTTTTGTAAAGAACCGATCCAAGGACATTTGCTTTTGTCGGCTTTTAACAATCCTTCGAAAATGTGCAAGGCAAAACATCATCATAGTGAGCGGTAGCCCGAACTAATGAACACTTTATCTGGGTGATTTTTTTCAACGAATTCCGAAACCTCATGGAATTTTCCAAAATCTCAATGGGATGCCAGAATGCTAGCTGATAGCCAATGGCAGAGCAGCTACAAGTATGTTTACGTTCTGTAAACTGTGGGAGCTGCGAGTAGCAGCGCGTACTGTAATTTTTGCCTCTCGTATCCTGAAATTTCTTTCGTAACAAGAGGCAATATTTTCCCATGGAGGCATTTCCTATCGTGAAAATTCCGTATGTAGAGACGTTCGTAAGTAGTGGTACCACTGTACTACAAAGGAGATGGCTAGCCTCCCTAGCCCAACCCATTGACACAGGAAAAATGGGTCTGTATTTCCTCTAGTACAGGACATACCGAACCAATCACAATGCGCCGGCTTTAGCTGATGACTCATGCAGGAATTGTGAGGTGTGTTGATGGTCAAAGCTGAACCTACTCCAGCATTAACATCTCCTTGTGTAAGACGCTGTTGATTGCAACTATAGTTTATAGATCTATAAACTCCAGGAATCCAGTAGTGCGTGTTTGCGCCAGAATCAGATCTGGACCGTGAAAGTCATCAACCTAAAGGAACCACATCAGCAGAAGGTGCTAATGGGCGTTTCCAGGGTAGTTTTTTTGTTGCCGGATCATTGACATGTGTCTCCATTGCTAAGAATGGCCCAGCAAAAAAGGCTTTCAGGGCTGAAAAATGTTCTTGTGGAAGGATGGGCACCAAGAACGGCCCTGGTTAACGTCTTGATAGGGCAGGGCGATTGTTCCCAGTCGTCTGTATTTAAATTCTCACAAAAATGGTCACACTGTCTGACCAAGAAAGACATCAAAATGCCTGATCAGAAAACTCAGATCAATATGATCTGAAATTAGAAAATGGCCCAATTAAAACAAATGAGCAGAAACAGGGAGTCAATGTCTCAAATCTTTTTTTTTTTCTTCTTCTTCTGCAAAATAAAACCATTGCATGAACGTCCTCCAAGACAGGTATCCATCCATCCATCCATTATCTATACCCGTTTCATCCTCTGAAGGGTCACGGGGATCTGCTGGAGCCTGTCCCAGCCGTCTACGGGCGAAAGGCAGGGGTCCACCCTGGACAGGTCGCCAGTCCATTGCACAGGGCCACATACAGACAAACAACCTTTCACACTCACACTCACACTCACTCCTATGGGCAATTTAGAATTACTCAATTAACCTGACATGCATGTCTTTGGACTGTGGGAGGAAGCCGGAGTACCCGGAGGAAACCCACGCAAGCACGGGGAGAACATGGAAACTCCACACAGAAAGGCCCCGAGGTTCAATCCACGACCCCCCCCTGCCGAGGTTCGAACCAGGAACCTTCTAGCTGTGAGGCAACAGTGCTAACCACTAAGCCACCATGCTGCCCTAAGATTACCAAGACAGGTAATTATTTTTATTTTTTTGCCAGGAGTTGATACTGCATAGCCAGGGGAAGAAATATTTATTCAACAAAATCTCAAACAGTCTTCTTTGAGCTCTTTCATGGCTTTTCCCTGCAAGCAAACACTAAGATGAGGCCTATCAGGCCCATTTGTTCTGTACTCACTGATGAGTGCAGCCCATGGGAGATAACTATGCTTTTTTTTCCCCTCCCATCTGTGACTTTTCAAGGGCAATCACTTTCATCTCTCTGAGCCTTACAACAACACAACGTGATGAACATCAGCAGCTCTCCACACTGTTGTCAAGAGTTGGCAAGAATAATGCAAATAAGTCCCTCCCCCACCAATTCTTCTCTTGACAATCACGCAGTGAGTGGGTGGTGGGAACACAAGCTTAACCTTCAAGCTGAAGGAGCTCGGCTATGTAAATTTAAGTGGATGTCTGTCACATCCATCATCACAAGTGAGTTGATGAGACTCTACAGACTGCACAGATCGCCGGCCTTAACAATGACACATCAAAACACTGCAGAACTTCTGATAGAACAGATGTAGAAAGTATTATTTCCAACATCACTTGTAAGTCACAGGAATATAAGACCTGCATTTGTTCTTCCAGAGCTTCCTCAGGTTTACAGAAACTGTCGAATTTAGTAACAAAAATTGTATGTTGTACCCAACAAGGAACACGGTTAACACTTTTTGGCACATTATGTTTGAATTGGTTCAATAAAAGATCACTTAAATCAATCTAGCCATAATAATAGACGAGGAAAATAACTGCTACTGCGTATTTATGTTGCCAACAATAATACCTCAGCTACTGACAGGTGTTACTTGACCCTCGGTGCTCAACTCGTCGTCAGTGGAAACAAATCGACATCACAGACAAAACAGCACTCCAAAAAGTATTTTTAATAGTCTGCAATAGCAGATATCCCTAACAAATACAGAAGTATTAATTTTCTGGCCATTTGTTACTTTAGATCGTCACCAATATCACGCAATGGACAGATGAATGAATGAATGGATGAATGAATAGATGAATGGACAGATGGATGAATGGACGAATGAATAGATGGATAAATGAATGGACGAATGAATGAATAGATGGATGGATGAATGGACGAATGGATGAATAGATGGATGGATGAATGGACGAATGGATGAATGGACAAATGAATGGACAGATAAATGAATGGACAGATGGATGAATGGATGAATGAATAGATGAATGGACGGATGGATGAATGAATGGACGAATGAATAGACGGATAAATGAATGAATGAATGAATGGATGGATGGATGGATGGATGAATGAATGAACAGATGGATGAATGCACGAATGAATGCATGAATGGGAGGGTGGATTTCCAGTGACTCCATCACAGAATAGTTGGGATGCTGCGTAAATCGTAACTAAAAATGGGGTACAATAATTTGAAAGCCATGTTTTATTGACAATAGAACATTAAGAAGTATGACATTTCACCATGCCATGAAAAACAGAAACTTGTTTTAATTTGATGGCAGCAACATCTCTGAGAAAAGTTTGGTTGTGGTCCACAAAGAGCTGGAAAAGAAACAGCTAGAGGCTGAAATTCAGCTCAATAGTTGTAGACAGTTCTTCTGTTTTATAGTTTTTATAAATGGAGAGCTGATTTGTTCCAAGTTATTAAAGTTGCTAGGATATTACACTGGATTTTTTTTTCTTTAAAGGAGTAACAGACTTCACACTTTTAGCAAAAATCAGTTGAACAAACACATTTACTGCAATCCTTTAAGTGAGGCAGCAAATATGTGCTTCTGCTTAGATAACTTTTTTATATTAAAAGAAATCTGATACACCGAAGAAACTCAATTTAATTTAAATTAAATTAATTTCAAACAAGAACATCCTACAGTTATCATCTATAAGCTGTAAAAAGGTCAGATTTCCTCAGCTAGGAAGGCTGCAGCACATAATATTTTCTATTTCTGCTTCATAAGGTTATGCATTGTTGACCTTCTTCCCCCTGGCCTCTTAAATTTCAAAATCTCCAGGATCTTGAAAATAAATAATTAAATATAAAACACTGTACAAATAGACCTCTTTTTTCAGAATAATACATCAACAGAGTTAATTACCACAGTCCATTAGAGTCCCTGACCCACTTTTTATTTAGTGTCATTTTACAGATGTCCTCCGAGGAATCAGCGGCGTTGAAAGTGACATCATGGTTGACCTTTCAATCTGTGTTTTGTATGCTTTTATTGTAATGTAGGAAATTTTAACAACCATATAATTGTATTATTTTTCATTTTTGGATGCCTGACAGAAAGAGGAAAAGCTTTGGGCAGCTGGGGTAGTTGGACAGGCTGTAAACAGACTGACCCCAATTTTGCACTTTCTCGGCAGAACTATTATTCGTGCACTGAAGCCAGATTGAGTGGTTGTGAAACTTTCAGCTGTGGCCTTATTTTAACCATCTACGCCGTCACGTCAGGCCAGACTTTGTTCAATCTGTTTCGGCTCGGTTGGAAATTAATGGACCTCTGGTGATTTACGGCTTAAGTGTGTTGTGGCGTGAATAAGAGCTCATACACGGAGCTGGAGGAGGTCGGGTATAAACGACCCTGGATGTACAAAGGTGAGGCTCAAGGTAGATTTACCAGTGCAGCAACAATGAACCCAGAACAAGACTGACAGGCTTGTAAATCTAAAGCACACACCTTGCGTATGCTCGCTACATCCCTCTTTTTAAAGATAGACAAAGTGCCACTTCTGCATCGAAGGTATTTACTGCATCTTTTTTCAGTTGGGGAAAAAAACCCAGCATATTTGTTATACTGGTGAAAGAAATGGATCCACGCTTGAAGCTAAAACTTGGAAAAGTCAGTGCTTCAGATCAGGCCACAGGAGCCAGTGTTAGTTGTTGAAGGATGTTCAATTAGGGTTTGGCAGAAGTCAATTTCAAAACTAGTTGTTTTGTTAAATGTGCAACATATCATTACAGTCAGCTTGAATTGTTTTGAGAAAGACCTTTTATCCGCCAAATGCTGGTTTGGAGGAGATGGTTCAAGTTTATGGCCTCCAGTAGTGACACAGGGCTGTTGAATGCATTAACATTTTCATTTTCTGCCAGCAAAGTCCTCCAGTGTGGGTTTGCATTGAATTTTTTTTTTTTCCGTTTTGTTTTACATTGCTAACCAAAAACAAATTCCTCCATTTGTTTATTGGTGCAATTTAGTGCAATATTATCTATTTTTGCCCCTATAAAGCAGAGGTATTGTGGTAATATAGTGCAAGATGTATACATGACGGAGACATTGTCGCATCTTGCATGTGATTTATTTTATAGGTTGACTCTTTTTTTCCCATTTACAGTTGAGGCAAAGGCTCTTTGAGATTAAGGGATTGTAGGCCCAGTTTTTCAGCTGCAGAGCTCACCGATGTGTCTGTGGCAAAACTCTAGGGAGTCGGTACTAGATTATGTTTGAGAAACTGAAAGACTCATCAACGCTCGCCGATGCGTCACAAAGCTGTTTCCGATGGCTGACAGACATTAAACAAGCCGGATACCTGGAGCCACTGGGCGGATACCTATTTGTGCTACAACCAATGAGAGAGCAAGGCAGCAGATGAGGTCACCGTGAGGAAGGGGAAGTCAGTAAAGCATAGAGGAGGCGTGCACAACCAATATACCACAATACAGCAGGCAGCTACTTTGTCACTTGCCCACAACACTTTTTTTTTGTTTGTCTTCTGAACAAATCATTGCACAAATAGCTTACAACTTTTGTTTGCTCCCTTGGTCCACTTTCATAGTCGGCTGTGTTTTTTGAATGGTTATGCCTCTTTTCCCAAATTTCTCTTGTTTATAAAATGTGATTTTATTTTTTTTGACAGGCCAGGTGACTCAGATGGCTGTCAGATCTTGTAGTGGGTGCCCCTCTGTTTATGATCAGTCACATAATGTGAAGAGCAAAATGACTATGAGTGAGTCCTGTAGTCTGAACAGACCAAAGGTCAGCAGGTGCTCAGAATCATGTTGTCTACCTTAAGGCTACGCTTTAAGCTACTGAGATGTTCCACATCTGCTCTACCAATCTCTGTGTTTCCAGAGTGCATCAACAGAATATCCTCACTTATCATGTATTTTGTCCATTTATTCTTCATTGCAATTCAACAGAAATCGTCGTACCTCCGACAACAATTCAATTAATTTTATTTGTATAGCGGCGGCTACGCAAAAGAGGACAACAAACTACAGGAAAGAAAATGGAGCACAGTCACGGTAACATGGTGCTCCTAATTAACTATGGATTGAGCTGGAGGAGTAAAGGGAAGGAAAGGGAGAAGAGCAGTGGAGACACTGCTCAGCAGATCATGTTGGCGTCTCCCTGCAGCGTAGGCCTATAGCAGCATAGCTATGACGAAACTGGGATTAAGACGAGCCTACTCTAGTCTTAGATCCTACAACTAATAGCCCTAACACACTATAGTTTAGACTAACTGTAGGCTTTACTTAACAGAAATGTTTTCAATTTAGTTTTGAAGATGGAGGTGGTCTCAGCCTCCTTAACCCAAACTGGTAGCTGGTTCCATAATAAAGGTGCCTGGTAGCAGAAGGCCTGTCCTCCAAACCTACTTTTAGATATTCTAGGAACGATGAGTAATCCTGCCACTCTGAGAGAAGAGAGCTCTATTAGGAGCATAATGTGCTATCAGGTCTTGTAAATAGCGCGGAGCTAGGCCATTAAGGGCCTTATATGTGAGAAGCAGAATTTTAAACTCAATTTGAAATTTCACAGGAAGCCAATGGAGGGAGGCTAACACGGGAGAGACTTGATCTCGCTTACAGATTCCTGTCAGCACCCTCACTGCTGCATTCTGGATCAGTTGGAGGCTATTCAGCGAGCTTTTCAGACATCCTGCCAACAACGCATTACAATAATCCAGTCTAGAGCTGACAAACGGGTGGATTAGTTTTTCTGCATCACCCTGGGAGAGGATGCTCCTAATCTTGGTGATATTTCGGAGATGAAAAAAGGCTGTTTTGCAAACCTGATTAATATGCTGCTTAAATGACATATCCTGATCAAAAATAACTCCAAGGTTTTTCACAGCTGTGCTAGAAGCCAGCGTAAACTCAGTTAATCCATTCCTCAGGTGTTTGAGACCAAAGACAATAACCTCTGTTTTATCCAAAATTAGAAGGAAAAAGTTAGAGGACATCCAGGACTTAATGACACCCTTGAAGTTTGGCCAACGGTTTTGCTTCCTCTGGTTTCATGGATAAGGTACAGCTGCGTATCATCAGCGTAGCAATGAATGTTTATGCCGTAGTTCTGGATCAATTTTTCCCAAGGGCAGCTTGTATAAAGTGAAAACGATTAGTCCCAGCATTGAACCCTGGGGGACGCCACAGCAGATCCTAGTCCATGCAGAAGAAACATCATTAACATGGACAAACTGGAACCTGTGAGATAGGTATGATTTAAACCAGCCTAATGCTGTCCCTTTAATTCCAACAGTGTGCTCTCATCTATGCAGCAAAATGCTGTGATCAACAGGTATCAAAAGCAGCACTGAGGTCCAGCAGAACAAGGACAGATACTAATCCATTGTCTGAGGCCATGAGGAGGTCGTTGGTGACTCAAATCCAGTGCCGTTTCTGTGCTATGATGAACCCTGAACCCTGACTGAAAAACTTCAAATAGATCATTTCTGTGCAGCTGGTTTGCAACTGCTTTTGCCAGAGTTTTAGAGAGATTTTAGTCATGATATCATCAAACGTACGAGACGTTTACAGTGAAGCACAGAAACTTTATTTTCTGAGAATAATGTCTGCCGAAATCAGAGACTGAAATCTTCGTTTTATGCTGGAGCTCTAACTTGCTCCTTTCGTGCACTGTACCCCAACTAATAGCCAAATTAAAATGATGAATTGCTGATTTTATTACAATGGATTGTTGAAATGGGAAACCTTGGGTCCTGGCATTCATGTAGATATGACTTTGACAGTTGGCACTTACCTGAGCATTACTGCAGACCAAGCTGTGGCTCAGAGAGCAACAGAACATCCTGATTTATGGAGGCCACAACCCCAGCTGATTGGGAGCAAATGATAAAACCAACATGACAGTTACCTCTAACAGCAACTATATTTGCGCCTGAACAGATAAGGGGGGGCTGACACAGGATTAGATAGGTGGTTCCAGTGAAGCAGCTGATTGGTGCAGATTTTTCATATAGTCCAATTGCTCTTGTAATTATTAAAAAATGATGACTCATGTACACAGAGACACAAAAGCCCCCTCAGAAAACAGATAAAAAGGCCAAGCGTGTGTTTGGTTGATGGGGTTTGAAGGGCTCGACGGGGCACAGGCAGTGGCTGAGCCTGATTGGACACAATCAAACGACTACTGAAATTTTGAATTGGCAAGACATCTTAGGAAAAGTCCTGGAGCCTAATGCAAGCAGTATGTTTACCACAGTTCTCGCTGGCTCTGTGCTCGTTCTTGAAGCTAATAGTTTATTGCAGTGGATGGCAGTTGTGAGCAATGAATTGTGCCTTGTTTCTTGCAGCTTAGATAAACTGCTGGATTCAGGCTTGTATACTGGAGAGATAACGGAGCTGTCAGGAGGGCCGGGAAGTGGCAAATCTCAGGTGAACATTTCCTCCCTACCTCTTCTATCACTGATAATTTCTGCCTCATAAATTTGCCCTGTTTAGAGTTCCCTCTTCTCTTCTTTGATTTAGAAAAATAAATAAATAAATAAATCACTCCAGCTGCAGTAATGCTTCTCGGCCTCATCGCTCGAGCTCCTCAAATTGTCCGTGCCGTCCTCAGTTATTCCCTTTACGCTTCTCACGTCTTCCAGGTGTGCTTTGGCGTCGCGGTGCACATTTCCTACCACCTGAAACAGAGCGTCATGTACATTGACACGAGCGGAGGGCTGACCGCCAGACGCCTGCTCCAGATGCTGCAAGCTGAAACCAGTAACACAGATGAGCAGGTGTGCTGACAGAAATTCAGATTTGAACAAATAATACAGAGTATACCCCTGTAAAAATAAACTTTAACTTTTTGCAGATGGAGGCTCTTCAGAGGATTCACGTCTTTCGTTTGTTTGACGTCTACGCTCTGCTCGACTGTCTGTATGGTCTGTGCGGCGGTGGGCTTCAGCAGGTTTGTTTGCAGTGTCTTTTACATAAAATACGCCAGCTGCACCCGCGGGGCCTGTGAGAAAGAGGGATCAGACCTTCAGTAATCTAATTTTGTCACATTTTGTATTAGGTGTCTGGCGGTGGCTCCGTCAAGGCGGTGATCGTGGACTCCGTGTCAGCCGTTATCTCTCCTCTACTGGGAGGCAAACAAAATGAAGGTGATATCTCTTTCTGGTGGCCCATCATAGTTAATCACGCCTGAAGCTGTGTTTACACCTGCAACTGTGTACTGCAGAATACATAAAACAAGAGGGGGTCCTGCACATTTTTTTGGACGCGCGACACCCGAGGTGCAAGAGTGTGAAAAGAATTACACATATGCACCGCCACATTCAGACCATAACAATTAAAGAAGAAGCTCAAATGACTGAGTAAATGGATCTGTTTAATGAAAACACGGAGCAGCTGAAACTGGAGTCTCATCTCTCGAGACTCGCAATGATTCTTTATTCAGCTACGCTTTATTCAGCTTTATTGCTGCCATCTGGTTCATCGAGAGCCCCAAAACCATGATCTAATTAAACAGCCACAGAGTACCCCAGGATTCATAAAGCTACAAGTGAAAAAACATCACAACTAAAAGCAAACAACATAATACGCTGAGGGGGACAAAATAAATTAAAATAAATAAAAAATCTGTGCTTGAAAGCATTTATTTGGGTGTGTGTAGTTGCTACCAACTCTTCCATTTTGTTTGGGCCCCCCGACGTTTAGATTTTAGGTTTACATGGTTCTGTGACATCACAGACCCCACGCAGTCGTCCACCCTTCCCCTCGTAATATCAAGCTGTATTTGTTGTAACTCAGGAGTAGAAGTAATAAGTCTTTCAATCATGCTTTTTGCTTTGATCTTAAAGCCACGCCCTCATCAGCTGTTTTATTGCTGATTCTAGTAAGAAGTGAGCTGATTATCACTAAACAATCATTTGTCTAATGCAGTGATTCCCAAAGTGTGGGCCGCTGCCCCCTGGTGGGCCGTCGAGGTACTGCAGGTGGGCCGTGAGTGATCATTAAAAATAAACAAATCCTCAATTTAAAAAAATTACAGTTTTTAAACAGTTTTTAGTGGGTGTGAATGGTTGTATGTCTGTATATGTGGCCCTGCGATGGACTGGCGACCTGTCCAGGGTGGACCCCTGCCTTTCGCCCGTAGACAGCTGGGATAGACTCCAGCAGATCCCCGTGACCCTTCAAGGATGAAACGGGTATAGAAAATGGGTGGATGGATGGATACAGTTTTTAAATTACTGTAAAATATTTATTACATGATTTAAAAAATATTTAGAAAAAATTAGGGCTGGGCAACAATTAACATTTTTAATTGCAATTAATCGCATGATTTTCCTGATTAATCACGATTAATCGCATTGTATAAGAAAAATCAAATAATGAATTCAAACGTAGTATAAAGGTCACTTTTATTTAAATGTTCTGCTGCCATATGAACTAAAGTGCCATAACATTTGTTGTTCAAACACTTTTAACATCAGCACTTGTCAGTAAAACATATTTAGTGTAAATCTCATCTTAAAAAATGTAAAATAAAATAAAGCTTATTGCCACTGCCAGGGCATTAATGTCACCCTGTTTTTTTATGAAAAATAAAAAAAGTCTACCAACAAAATCCTGACAATCTAGAGGCCACAATCATCAACATTAAAACAGGTAATTTCTGAGGTAACAAAAAAGTGACTTTTTTAAAAAGTCACTTTTTTTTAACCACATTTAAATTTTAGCAAACAGGCCATGGGACTAAATTTGTTTTTAATATTTTATTGTCTGGTTTATGTGACCCAGAAATGGCTTTGTTTTATAATCAAGAAATAGACTTTCTGTTGTCATTACACATCTGTGCCACTAGATGGAGCCGCACTGAAGTAACCAGCTAGAGAACAGCAGGACAGTGAACACATGGAGCAGATCTGATATAAAATGGAGGAATGACGCGATCGTCTTGTACAAAGGGGTTTGAAAGTTTTTTTTTTTTCAGACAGAGGGCCTGATTTACTAAGATCCTAAATAAAGAGTACTAAATTGCGTGTGCACTGAAAAAGTTTGCGCGTGCTGTTGTTGTGTGTTTTGCGGGTGATCAACTAAGAATGCTCGCGCAATTGATAACGGGTGCAAACCGCAGTATTTAAATGAGGTGTTGCGTGTCTTACGGTTTGCGCCATGGAGAGTCTGGATGGAAAGCAGGATAGACGCCAAGCGCAAAATGAAATTTGACGAGTTGGAGTTAGAGATATTAGTGGAAGAGGCAAATAAACACATTCATGAACTAAAGCAAATAAATTTAAACATTACCAAAAGAAACGCAATAGAAAATCACGGAGAAAATCTGCGATAGAATAAATGCAGTTGGTAAAACAAAAAGAACGGCAGATTAGGTTAAAAGAAGGTGGCAAGATATAAGGCGAAGAACTAAAGAAAAAGTGGCCTTTAACAAGACAGGTGGAGGGCCTGTGGAAGAGATGCCTGCGGAAGAGATGCCTCTAACCAGCAGGTGCAGCTCACCTTCTGGAGCCAACTGCAGAACAAGGTAGGCGCACAATAAGAAACACTTTTTTCTCCATGAAAACACGTGATTTATTTATTATCACAAATAAAAAAATGAATGTGCCACTGCCTCCTGTGGCAACCTTTTGCTGAATAATACTCGATTTAACATTCAAATAAAATATTTCTCCTTTTGCATGTGCAAACAAATTTACACGAGTCCGAAAGACTCTCTCTCTGCGTCCTTGCCACAATAACAGCAGCCATCGGTGCGTAATGCTGGGCAGATTAGCACCTTCCTTTCGAACGTATTAAATACAGACGCAATCACAATCCCCGCAATTACTTTCAGGGTTGGTAAATCTCATTGCGTGTGGTAAATGAACCTATTTGCATTTTCCCCTCCCAGTATTTTGCGCTTTCTGGCCGGTACGCCCCATATTGATTATTCATCAGAGCAAAAGTACTAAATGAACAGCGTGTGCTATTTTGCTCATTTGAGAGGCGCAGTCCTCTTTGCACGCGGTTAGTAGATCAGCTTGCGCATTGGTTTGCGGGTGGTGTCAAGTTTGCACACGTTTTTACGCACGCAAACCTTTAGTAAATCAGGCCCAGAATTGTTAATATTGCTGCCTGAGTCGCTACCCGAACTGTAAAGTACACTGATTTTTACCGCTTTCCATGTCTGTTTTAGTTTTGCCTCCCAATTATTTTCGGGTTCCGCAGCAGCCAGTAACATACTTTTCAAAACAAAAGCACGTGAACAACATGTGTTAACGCGCGATAAAATAAATGTCGGCGTTAATAAATTAATGCGTTAACGCGATAATAACGCATTAACTTGTGCGGCCCTAGAAATAATAAAACAAACCCATTGATTGTTATTCTACTGCAGGGGTGTCAAACTCCAGTCCTCGAGGGCCGCTGTCCTGCATACCTTAGATGTTTCCCTGCTTCAGCACACCTGATTCAAATGAATGGATTATCACCACCTTGTCATCCAGGTCTGCACAAGTCTGTTAATGGCCCAGTCATTTGAATCAGGTGTGCTGAAGCGGGGAAACATCTAAAAAATGCAGGACAGTGGCCCTCCAGGACTGGATCTTGACATCCCTGTTCTACTGTCATCTTAACTTAACGTGACAAGTGTCACCTCATTTGTTGACCCCTTACATGAATACTGTAATGTAGCTTTTAGTCTTGCACGTTGATCAAAGTGGTGTTTAAAGGTTTGCATGGGCCACAGAGATTTTTCACATTTCAAACTGGGCCTTGGTATTCTGAAGTTTGGGAACGGCTGCTGTAATGTTTTTATATCCTAACTTGAAAATCAGATTTCTTGTTAGCAGAAGTCTTCTGACAACACGGGGGCAGCATTTGTTTTCATGCATCTGCCCCTGCTGCAAGACATGATGAGGACAAAACAGACTTATATTGCCCCCATGTGGTCAGAAGTGGCATTGCTACATAGAGTGGCTTTAATGTTGGCCTCTAAAAACCTGAAAAAACACAGAGGATGTGCAGATGGGTAATTTTGTTCTGGCATTTGTCTCTTCTACCTAAAGCAGCTGGCTTTTATGTTCCATCAGGGATCCTGTCTGAGATGCAGGGTCTTTACAAAACTTGTGCCTAAACGGCGAACTGACAGATAATGGAACGAAAGTGCTTGAGGATAAAATTACCAGTATTTTTTGGTCATTTTGGATTGTTGTGAGCTCAGTTTGCTTGGTGCTGGTGTGAGCTCCCAGGCTGGCCCGTCTCATACAGGAATACCTGCCCCTAGAACGGATCACTGACAGAGGTGTGGAGGCGTGGTTTATTAGGGAGCCGTTGATCCCTGTGGTAATATGTGCAAAGAGAGAAGGCAGCGGTTCCCTCAAGCCTGGGAGCCATGGTCATCGAATAAGAACGGCTTTTCACCTTGGTGGTGCATCTGATTTAGAGCTTGTGGTTGACAGATATCTGACACGTCGGGTTAGCCAGGCACGCCAAAGTCTCTGCGTTTCATAGACGCGTCTCCAGGAGATCTTGGTTCCATCCGCCCTTTGTTTTTAAGGTATTTTTTGACAAGGTCAAATCTTGACCTTTCTCTTCTCGACGCCTGTGAATGGTTTGCACTTTATGCTGAAACCTCTGAGTTTGCTCACTTAAACGAGTCTTGGATAATGATAAGTCGGAGCCCTGGCGAGTCTCCTCCACTCTGCTGGGTGCTGTGAAGAGCTTTTCCTGCTATGAATCACCGCCGTTATCTTCCCCAGATGTACTGGCCTTTTTATGTGTGCGCGCGTGCGGGGGTGTGAGTTTTTCTCCCGCTCTCTTTTCTTTTTTTCTTTTTCACAGAATCCTGTGAACTGTTGATTTGGCCTCTCCTAATGTTCCAGCTATCTCTGTGATGGATTTGTTTTGTTTCTGCAGCCTCAGCGTGGCCTGGATACTTCCACTGAGAGCTACTTTTGCTTATGGTTGTGACTTCACTTCCAAGCTGTAATTCAATCCTGGCCTTTTAGGTTTGATTAAAATGTAATCTGAATGTTTTTACATTGATTTGAAAAAAAGAAAGTATGTATAAATATATAGAGGAATGGCTGGCAGCTGCATCTACTGCTGAATTAGAGATGGATTGAAATGGATCTTGTATCAGAAGGATCACTCCCCATCAGTCTGTTGTTGAAGACATGGTTTCATCAGTCCAGGTCTTTTTTTTTTTCTTATGTCCTCTGGTCTTATCTGGCTTTCCTGTTCCTGAATGTTCCCGGTGGGTTGCGCCTTCTTGTAAACCCTCTGAACTGACGTTCATGAGGATGCCTCTTGATTGCAGGTTCTTGACTTTTTCTGAAGTTACTCTTGACTTCTGTTGACGCTGTGAAGGGTTTTTCTTCACCAAGGAAAGGATCCTCCATGCGAGTAGTTCTTCCATGACCTGATCTTTTCAGCCCATTGATGTGCTGAAAAACTTTTGAGGGTTTTTTTTTTCTATTTTGTTAATGGTACCTCCATTTGAAAATGGCTTAAAAGATCTGTAATTCCTAAATAGGAGCGTGTGAAAAAAAAATCAATTTGGCAATATATCGTGATTTTCGGCCGCCCAATATAATATCAATTTTTTTTTTAGGAAAATGCAAAATGTGCAAAAAACACTAATAATAAACAATAAATAGGTTGTTTTGAAGCAAATAGTTTTGACTCAATTTGTCCTCTGAATGATCAATATCATCTGATGAACATGTACAGCAACTGAGTAGAATATCGTAATGTATCGTGATATCGTATAATATCGTGTCATGACCCAAGTATCATGATACATATCGTATTGTAAGGTCCTTGCCAATACTCACCCCTATTCCTAAATGCTGTATTTTTTTGGAAATCTCTTAAAGCAAAGCTGAAAGTCTTTACGTTGATCATATTTTGAAGGTTTATTTCAAACCCATTGTGGTGGCGCATCAAGGTCAAATCATTAAAAAACTATCGTCGTCCAAACACCTCCAGCAGTTCTTCTCCAGTCAGATCAGGGACCTACACATCACTGGATGGATGGTTTTAATGAACTACAGAGCCTTGTGAAAGTATTCAGCCCCCTTAAACTTTTCAACCTTTTGCCACATTTCAGGCTTCAAACATAAAGATATAAAATTTCAAATTTTCTGTCAAATCATGGAACAAAACGCCCCACTTTTCAGTTTTTTATTAGTTAATGTTTAAAACATCCAATAAATTTAATTCCACTTCACGATTGTGTCCCACTTGTTGATTCTTGACAAAAAAATAACAAAATTTATATCTTTATGTTTGGTTTTCTGCTGCTTCATTGTGTTCATTTACCGGCCAGTAATCTGCTCTGCATGCTGAATGTTACAAAAACCCAGATTTGGATCATCAAATTAAACTTTTTAAACCCTGGTTGATTTTCGTACATGACTGGAATGTGTTTCAGTGGACTGCTGAACCTCAGAGACACTGTGGCCCGGTGAAAGTATTTCTGGACTCCCACGTATACGCGAGCTCTCTCGGCGCCGACGCAGAGCCCCCGGCAACATTGATGCAATCATCACGACGTCTGTGCTTTGAGCCGTTGCAGTCGGGCCGCTTAAAAGTGTTATCTGAAAGACACCGAATGTATTCTGTCCATGTACCAAACTCTTCACAACTTTGTGCGCCTGCAGGCATGTCCTTGATGATACAAGTGGCGGGAGTTCTTAAGACGATGGCGAAGGACTTCAACGTTGCAGCTCTGGTGAGGATGACACGGTCCTTGATGTCTGCTCCTCTGAATGCGAGATGCATTTCCACTGTCAGTCTAACATCTCACAGATTCCTCTTCCTCTTGTTGTTGCTTTCAGATCCTTTCTTTTGCCTTTGTTTAGTACAGGAAGAACTAATCGCATTTAAAAAGCATGCGCCGCAGAAAGAAATCGTTCAGTTCGAGTCCAACAGTATCAGTTAGATCAGTGGTGCGCAAATTGTGGTATGCGTACCACTGATGGTACGCGAGCGCTCTCTGGTGGTACGCAGGGAAATGTCATGACTTGTCAATGCATGACAATGCATTATAAAGACAACGTTTCAAATTAAATTCAGGTAACAATAAATAACCACAATAAGGAATAAAAAGGAATAAACATCTCTCCTGTGTGTTTAAAGCTAATTGAGAAGGCATATATGGCTATATTTTAAAATTGGTCATCATGGTGGTACTCGGAGAGCTCAATAGTTTCTCAGGTGGTACGCAGCATTAAAAGTTTGAGAACCACTGAGTTAGATCAGTGATTCCCAAAGTGTGAGCCGCGGCCCCCTGGTGGGCCGTCTTGGTATTGCAGGTGGGCCGTGAGAGGTTTTAAATCCTCAATCTTTTTTAAATATGTTTTTAATTACTGTAAAATATTAACGACATGATTTAAAAACATTAAGAAGTAACAAAACAAACTAGTTAAGTGTTATTCTACCTTCATCTTAACTTAATATGACAAGTGTCACCTTGTTTGTTGACCCCTTACATTAATGTCAGAACATAGCTTCTAGTCCTGTATGTTGATCACAGTTGTGATTAAAGGTTTCGGTGAGATTTTTCACATTTCAAATTGGGCCTTGGTATTCTGAAGTTTGGGAATGGCTGAGTTAGATCATTTGATGACACATTACGGCAGTCCTTCTCAAAAAGTGGGGCGCGACCCCTTAGGGGGGCACGGTGCGATGCTGGGGGGGCGTGTGTGACCCCAGGGAACAAGCCTTTTTATTTTTTTGCCGTACTGGAATAAAGTGTAATTGCACATGTACTCCACTAGGGGGCAGTGGCGCTCTCATTATCACAGTGTGTCGAGAAGTATTAGCAGTGTTGTGTCGCTTTTTTTTTTTTTGCACGGACATGCGCGCACACAGCACAGAGCAGGAGATAAGACGTGAACAAACCCTCAAGAGACACCACGGAAAAATATTTAACTGGGATGAAGAGAAAGGCGGAGAGAGACGGAGATAATGAGACAAACAGAAGTCTCCAGAAAGTTAAGACGAGGAAATGTGATGATGTTGATGTAGCGCTTGGCTTCAATGTGACTACGGTGGGATTGATGCACTGTAAATCTTTACAGACTAAAAAACAGTTTTAACAAAAGTTTTTTTGTTTTCAGTTATTTATGTTATATATTTCTTTCTTTTTTGTTTATCTTAATTTTAATAAGGGTGCAGTGTTATGCAGAGGTGTACTTATAACAATTTTATAGACAAATTATACTATTTTTAGTCAGGGTGGAGGGTGGGGGGGCGCGAAATGTTTTCTTCTTCCAAAGGGGGGGCGCAGCAGAAAATACTTGAAGTACTGCATTACAGTAAAGTGTGTATTATGACAAGCGACACTGAACCTGATATCTGGGCCCTGCAGGTCACAAACCACGTGACGGGAAGTGGCAGCGGGGACGTGCAGCCAGGCCTCGGGGTGTCGTGGAGCCACATCCCCAGAACCAGGATCCTGCTGGAGCGGGCAGACAGGCCGGCGTCCTCCAGCGGATCCAGTCTGCGCCGCGCCACGCTGATCAAGTCCTCCAGACAGGTATCGCCGATATGTGCGCCGTCACTGCTGATTCTGTCAAATGCTTTTTTTTTTTTTTTTAGCTGCTGTCAAAGCGTCTCGTTAAAATGGAGAGCGCAAAGTCGTTTGCCCACAGGTCCGGTTTGATAAAGACGCCTCTGATTTCCATTTAAAAACATCTCCAGGCAGGATCTCTGCGAGGAACACAACCGGCCTTATCGCTCTGATGTATCAAAGACGGGCCGTGAATTACTCATTTACATGCAGAGCGTCAGGCTGTTTACCCAAAATCTATGACAGGGTTTCTACCAAACACAGTGCCTTTATCAATCGCTCAGATGAAGATGGACTTGTCCTCTAAGAGTCTTTAGTATTCATGAGAAGATGATATCAAGCACTTGTCTCCCGGCTGCTGCTGCTTTAAGAGCGATTGCTGCTCAGGAAAGGTCCGTGCACGCTCCTGACGGTGTTTCAGCTGTGGTCACTGATGCTGCTGTTTTCCCAGCTCCCTAAAATCATCTATATCATAAAGGAAAATGTGTGTGTTTGAATGTAATCTTATATTATTTCATGTATTTGTGCTCATAATAATAGTGATGTGTTGACAATAATAGCGGTATAAAAAAAAGCTCATGGCTTTTATTTCCAAACATACAAATGCATGGAAAATACTCCAAACCAAGCCATGGAGAAAAAAGTTTTCAAATTTGTTACGGTTTATTTTACAGAAAGTGAAGAAAAAGGAATATAAGGCTGTTAAAAAAAAAAAAAAAAAAAAAAAGTTGTGTGGAGTTCAGTTGGTGCGATGGATTCAATCTGTGACAAAAACGGTGTCAAACATGTGACCCTTATTTAAATTCTCAAGAGGAATGGGAAATGGAACCACATTCTGTGGACGGATGGGAGCTAGATTGTTCTGGTTGGGTCTGGGGGGGGGTCATAGAGACTTTATCAGATGACCCCCAAACACTGAAGACTGTAGACAGTGAAGCACGGTGGGAGGAAGCATCATGATATGAGATGGTGGCGTTTATCTGTTTATCTCATACCAGGGATCAAGGATCAGTCTGGATACCTCAGAATTAGAGGTCTTCGACCCGAAACCGACCCGACCCAAGCTATAATCATAAGTCCGGGAGTCCAAACCCGAATGGACCCGCAATATTTGGACCCGGAACCAACCCGACCCGAGTCTTTAGTTTCCGAACTAACCAAACCAAGATACCCGAACTGAACCGAGACAATCCAGCCCAGAGTTGCTCATGTTAAAAGTTGTCTAGCGCTGAATAAAACTTGATTTTCTTTCCTAAAGTTGTCTTCTTCTACCCGGTTCAGTTGCTACATAGGCTACGTGATGTAAACAACAATAAATCCACGTCGTTATTTTCTTTGTGGATACAGATGCTATTGGTAGCAACTGCTAATGCTAATAGCCTACATCGGTCAGGACGTGTCGTGAACATATTCTCTCATCCAGCGTTGTCATGTTGGCGATCCGTTGTGCTTCACAGCTGCCGGACATACTGGTAATAACACGCTACAGCAACACGATGGTTTCATGACAAACACACCACGTTAATTAATAATCATTAAACTGCCCCGAGTCCTGACATTAGCTGCCACTGCCAATATCTTTACCTCTCTCGAGTAAACACGGACCCGAGACTAACTGTACCGATTCTGACCCCGAACCCGGAGTCAAGTCTTTTGAAGGGACCTGAGACCCGATTCGGGTCGGAACCTCAGGTTTTCGGGTAGTCGGGTTGTTCCGAAGACCTCTAGTCAGAATACTTGAAGAGGTCATGGTTGTCTGATGCTGAAGAGGAAATGTTCTAGAAATGGTAGTTAGAACAAGACGACTCCAAACATACCAGTCGTCCTGCAGCGTCCTGGTTCCAACCAGATTAACGTTATGGAGTGACCAGACCAGTCCTGGACCTGGATCCAGTAGAAGACTGGTGGGGGGGAGACATCAAAGAAAGGCCTACGTCCTTGTCCCACTTCCCTGTCTGTTTCACTCTAAGTAAAGACCACTAGAACCACAAAAAGAAAAAAAAAATAAAGCTGTTTCTGAAGCAAAACCAAGAACTGCAGAGTAACTGTGTAATGAGGTCCAGTGGTCCTGGACTGGAACAGCTGCTGGACTCCACAAATCCAGATGTGAAGCAGTTCAGAGGTTCTACAACTGAATATCAGTTCAGAGATTCACAGGAGACATTAATCCAAAATCATTTCTCAGTTTATCCACTAAAATGTTTGAGTTTAGAGAGAAAATGTGGACTAGACCTTTTTTTTTTTTTTTTTTGGGGGGGGGGGGGGGGGGGCAATATTCCTTTATCCTCATTTTCTATTAACAGTCACGCATCTGATGATTTTGTTCTTTGTGGTTTAATTCAGAATTCCCAACGCATTTGAGTGTTTGGAAATAAAAACACTGCTGTTACTTTGAACTCAATTGTCTGTAAATGTGTCTCTAGTGTTTTTGTCTCTAGTGTGGGACTGAAATATTAAAAAAAAAAAAAAAAAAAACTGTTTTGGCAATAAAATAGCCCAAAGTGGACCATTAAATGATGTTAAATAACGTTCGTCCTGTACGGGTGAGTGGAGGTTAACTCAACGTCTGCCTCCAGCCCTGTCACATCACAGGAGACTTTGACTTGCAGTGGTGGAGTCGCGCTGAAGGAAGGAACCCAGGAAAGAGGAAGCTGGATGCGACTGATTCCTGATGATTATAATCCTCTGCTTTAATGTCAGACCAAAGGTACGTGCATGTTTCTGGGCCTCATTTCCATCTCTTTATTCAAGCTTTTGGCAATTGTGTTTGTTTCAGACTGAGTCACTGCTCTGCTCTGTCAGTCATCTGCTGCTTCACAAGCAGAAGAGAGAGAACTGTAGAGAAGCTGCAGTCACGTGGAGTATCTCTGGTCCGCTCACGGAGCAGGAAGCTGACCAGAAGAAAACAAATGTACTGGGTTTGTCCTGTTTAAAGCAGCGCAAAGATACTTTTGCCAATGTTTTTTTTTTTTTTGTATCTCAGTGTTTTGGCAATAAAATAACCCAAAGTGGACCTTAAATGTAAATAACGTTCGTGAGGAGGTTTACTCGCTTTTACAACATTGCAACATCTACTCTTGTTTGGTCTTGTTCTCTCCGCTGTCTCATCACCGTTGTGACTTTGCGCTTGATCGCAAATGTAGCTGTCGCAGAAAGCTCGACAGTTCCTAAAAGTAACCCAATAGACATTAATATTTTAACACAGCCATCTCCAAACTTCAGAATACCAAGGCTAGGGCTGTAGTGATGCACTAATCTCCCGATATGATATATATCGATATTCATCTGAAGATACATTTACATTTTTCTGAAAGTTTTTAAAGGGACAAAGTGATTTTGGTGACATCTTGTGAGTGTTCCAGTGACTTTGTTTGAATTTATTGAACTGAAAGCATCAATTACTCATTATATGGCTGACAGGCAGCTTGCAAATGCTGGACTAAATGAATAGCGATCCCTTATTTTTCGCGGTTAATGGGGACTGCCCCCCCACGAGAATAAAATCCGCCAACTGGAGCCAGAGCCCCCCCCAAGCCTAAATGATGTGTTTAAAATATGTTTAAAACCCCAAAAAAGTAGCGAGACACTGCAGCAAAACAAGACAAAGGCTCAACTGTGATCTTTCTGTTACCTCCACAGCCTCTGGTCTCTGAACCGTAGTAAAGAAACCGCTCTTTCATCTAACCTCGTTTTCATTCTGCTGTCCCACGACACACACTACATTACCCATAAGGCCAGACAACCACCTTCTTAAAGGGGCCGGGCTGGCTCACAACATTTCTTCGCTGTGAGAGCGTTAGGGTTCTGCGAATAACTAAAACCGCGGAACTTAATTGGCGAGGGATCACTGTAAAAGATTTGTTTAGAAAAATAGTTTCATTTATTTAAACAGTGCAAATTGTTGCTTGCAAGCTTTTAAAGGTGGGACACCGGGGTTTTGAAAGAAGCTTAGAATATCGATACTCGCAGGCCGAAGAATCGATACTCTCTGGGGAAATAAAATATCGATATATATCGCAGAATAGATAAAATCGCTCAGCTCTAACCATGGCCCAATTTGAAATGTGAAAAATCTCCGTGGTCCACCCAAACCTTTAATCACAACTGTGATCAACATACAGGACTAGAAGCTACGTTCCGATATTAATGTGAGGGGTCAACAAATAAGGTGACACTTGTCATATTTAGTTAAGATTTCAGTAAAATAACACCAGTTTGTTTTAATTCTTCTTGTTTTTTTTTTTTAAAAGATCAAACATTTAAAATGTATTTGTTTAATTTTAATGACCTCTCACCTGCAGTACCACGACGGCCCACCAGGAGGCCGCTGCCCACACTTTGGGAACCACTTAACAGAAAACAAAAACTTGTGTTGCTTTAAGTGTGGACTATTTACCGTTTTTTTTTTTTTTTTTTTTTAAAGGCACATATGCTTGTTAATATCTAAATTAAGGGAAAGATCTAGTTTGAGATGGCAGTTACACTGCAAACAGGTCAAAATTTTTCTGAAAATGATGAAAATAAAGATTAAAAAAAAAAAGAATCTATTATGTCAAATTGCTAAAACATCTTAAAACAGGAATTCCGAAACAGTCCCAGCTTGACTAAACTGTAAATAAGACATGAACAGCGCTTGGTAAATGTCGTCCTCTCCAACAGCAGATTTTTGCTGTCGTGCCGTGGCGTCATCGCAGGAATTTACGGCCACATGTGGAGCGTTTGAGCGTCTTTTCAACGGTGAAATGTGAAAACTGTGGATCGTTCCCAGACTTCAGCGTGAAGTTTGATAAGCTCCGTTTAGAACACCCACCACTTACAAACATACGTTTCTGAGAGACAAATCTGCCTCTCAGTGAGCTCAGTTTTTCAGCAGAAAACAGACTTGGTCCATCGTGAAGCTGGTCTGCCGCTGGAGCTGAGGCGGTGCATGTGATGCGTTCTGGTGTGGCAGCTCTGATGAAAATAAGGGCCTTGAGTTTGACATCTGAACGGCTGTTAGCAGTGAAAATAAAACGAGATAAAAGACACTGAGATCATGTTACTGAGAAAATGTCGTCAGCATCGTTTATTTCTGAAGGCAGAATGATGTTTCAGTTCATGATCTTGGATTTCATTCCTTCCACGGTTTTGCTCCTGTAGTAAAAAAGTAGTGTATGATTTGCATAACGAACCCTTAAATTAGTCTGTAAAATGCAATTCATGGTTTACTGTACTCATTTAGTGGCTTCAACTACACTTCTACGTTCAGTTAATTAGAAAAAACCAAAAGAATCTAACTGGAAAACTGAATATACAGTCTGATTCCCCTGCAGGCGGTGGAAAAGGTTGGAAAGACATAAATTAAAAATGACCCGAGAGCAGTTTTAATTGAAAATACACTCTCTGGTGTATTATCCTCAAACTCAGTTCAAAATCTGCGTCGTCTTCCCTGCAACCAAATTATAACAGCGAAATGTCCAAAACACAACGAGCCATGTTTTACTGATGAGCTGTGGTTTATGGTTACACAAACACTGCATCTCTTTTTTTTTTTTTTTTCCCATTAACAGGGAGGTACGACCCGCCTCTTCCGGATACATTCCCAGATCCAGCTGGGGGACACTTTCTGGGCCTGGCCGTCCTCGTCGGGTTCGGCCAGCGTGTGCGTGGCCGACGCGGCGTCGTAATCCGGTACGAGGTCTCCGTCGTACGCCACGAAGTACCTCCTCAGTTTGTCGAAATCCTGCACGGAGGCGGGTAGGAAGAGCTTCACCCCGCTGAAGATGTCCAGCAGCGTCTACGGGGAACAGGGACGGGTCACCACAGGTTTCAGTTTCCAGACACCAACCAAAATGTTCTAGTTTTTATTACTGCGATCAATTAGATTAGATATATTACTGGGGGGAAGAAGTGAACAAACTAAACACAGACATTTGGACTTTGAAGAGACGATGCAGCCATGTGTCAAACTGCTTTGTGGATGCTAAGAGCCAGTTCTGCAGGTTCTACTGCTGATCCAGCTCGCAGGAAAGTGATGGGATTTTCTCATGAGTGGATTAAGTCAGAATTAGATTTTTCCCCCTCTAAATGGTGCTTATATGCTAATGATTTAAATGACTCATAATGTCTTTGGCTTCTGATGATATAATTGTTCATTTCAAAGTGTAAAATATCAGCCATAAATGTGTTTTTACTTGCATTCTAATGATGTGGAAATCAAGCAATTCTTCACATTAAAAAGAAAAAAAAGACTTGTTTAACCAGACGACTCGTTACTGACCAACCTTGTCATTGTTGGGCTCCAGCAGCTGAGACGTTCTTGGTTTGGGCTGTCCGTTGCTGTGAACACTTTCAGTTTTCTTCGCCTGGTGATAAAACAGTTTACCAACTATATCTCAGAGGAATGCTTCTGATTCAAGTTCAATCTCTGAGTGAACACGGTAAACTCTGCAGTGACTACCTTTTTTGCGCTGCTGCCCTCTGAACTGGGGGTCCGAGGCTCCGACTTCACTGCCTTTTGTCTGGACGGCGTGCCGCTGCCTGTGAAGTGACTGTGTGTTATTGATGTTACATCATGCTGAGGTCACTTGTGATGCAGCATCCATGAGCTTTTCCTTTTTGCTTTATAGTCGCAGCGTGAACCATATTCTGCTGTAAAATATGCAGTTATATCACATGGTGTCTAGTGGATAAAACCAGCTTATTAATGTAACTGCTGTTTGAGAGCAAATAGACACGTTCTTCAAACAAAAATGCTTCTTAATGGGACTGTTAACTCGTTTTAAGTGGTTTTGGACTGCTGGTTGAGGAGCCTCGATTGGGTTAAAATGTTTCACTATTGACTAAAATTCCAGTCAGCCAGAAAATATCCATCTGTTATAAAGGTTGCATTTTATCACTCTGTTTTTACAGAGGGTTTTGGGGGGGACCAAAAGATTATTCCAATCTAAAGCTAGACCTCATCATCGGACTGAAACTGGCCCACACAAGGTCCCGTTTCTGTGATTTAACTCGAAAAGGTCAGAAAAGCCGATATGGATAAGATGGCTTCCCTGGATAAATCTTAAATTGTCTTGACATTCCTTGCAAATGTCACAGACAAATAAAATACCATCATAATTTTTTTTTTTTTTTTTATAACAAGCAATACCAACAAAATTGTTTTCAGAGGACCTTCATCGCATCAAACGCACCTAATGATGACATGCGTGCTTGCAGCTCTCACTGGATACAGTCCATGGCTACTGCGGTAGATAATTAGTCAGTGGGAAGTGCAAATTTAATGAACAATGGCTGGAAAGCCTCACTTTACTGAAGGCAGTGACTTCATGGTTTACTGAGATAAAACAGACTACAAAAATTCAAACATCAACCTGGTGTAAGAAGTGGCACTTTAAAAGCCTTAAAAATCTTAAATCTAGCTTCTCTTAGCCTTCAGAAAACCCTGGTTAGGAAGTTAAACCAGTTGTCTGTTCTGCTCATGTGCAGTAGGAACATACTCTGGTCTGCATATCGATCTTCTTTGTGTGCGTGTTTATTGTGATTCTTCTCATATTTAGTAGTTTGCGATTTTAGAAATGAAAAAAAAAAAAAGTGTCATTCATACTCCTTACCAGTAGATGGCGATAATGCCGTGTAATGCGAGTTGACACCCGCCAGTTTACACCTCAGAAAAAGATCTCCAAAGTGTGTTAACATGAACATGACTCTGCAAGACATCCAATGACTCAGACGAGTCGTAGCGTGACTTAACCCTTTAAGCGCCAAAGTCGCAATATTGTGATAAGCAACATTGCTGAATAAAACGGGCTGTATCTATAAATGTGAAGCCGAATCTTGTTATTACTTTTCACCAGGAGATGGCGGATATATGTGCTTTTAATCTGAGAACCATTTTTGGTGGTCGGCGCTGTTCAAAGTTTTAGCATAAAATGAGTTTGAAAAACACCCTCCGGCACAGAGACGCGCGGTGAAGCAGTGGTAGAAATGCTGATCGTAGCGAGAGCAGGGCAGAGTGAAAGAGTGTTTTTTCATTTACTCACGATGTCAAGAGGTTGGTTTACCGTCCACGAAGTACTTTGTCAGGTTCTGGCTAACAGTAGTGACAGCGAGTCAGCGCGCCTTAGTCCACTATCAGCACATCTAAATCAGATGCTTCACCTCAGTGTGACCAGGGTGAAAACATTCTGCGATCGCCAAGCAGGTCGAGGTGTTGGGGGGGGCTCATAACACCGTAAATATGGAAAAATGTAGCGGGGATGAAAATAACCATGGTTGTCCTGGCAATGCAGGAGAAGCCGTAGGAAAAAAACACACCGCTAATGGCCGCACCGGAAATCACGGTGGTGATGGTGATGGTGATGATGGCGGCAGCTGAAAATTCTTGAGAGAAGAGGAAGAGTATCAAAAATGGAGCCTAAATTTTGATGAGCCTGTTGGTTTTTGTGGAGACAATCTGACAAATTCTGAGCCCATTGATTTCATCCCTTTTCCAAATGATGAATTCTGGAGCTTCATCACCAATCAAACAAATACAAAAGGCCACCAGTTCTTTGAAAGGGAAATATTGAAACCAAACTCCAGATTTCATGACTTTATGATGTCATTGTCCCTGAAATGAAAGCTTTTATTGTGCATGGGGCTTGAGGAAAAATCTGAAATTGAGCATTACCAGGCAGGTTTGGGCAGGTGATGTCACAATAATCAAATTAGATGACAAATCCACTTCCATTCCAAATTTTGGCTCATTCTGAAGATATTTCTCGTTTACAGTATGCCTTTATCTCAAACTACTTTAAAGTTATAGCCTTTTGAAACCTTGATATCAAAATTGAACATTTTCCAATATGGCCGCCACCTTGTGACGTCATAATATGCAAATTATATGAATAATTTCACTCCCATCACAGACTTTGAGTCATACTGAACAATTTTCTCATTGACAGTACACCTTTATCTCAAACTGCTTTCAAGTTAGAGCCTTTTGAAATCTTGATATCAAAATTGTACATTTTCTTGAAGAAACTTTAGCACCTAAAGGGTTAAGTGTGCTCGCTGACTAGCCACAGTTGTCATTGTGGTGTTGTTGGCCGGTGCACTTACTTGTCTTCTTGGGCGGAGCACTTCTGTGGGACGATGGAGAGTTTCCTGAGCTATCTGCCCCCGATGACCCTTTGTCATCGTTGGATGCCGAAGGTCCGGCAGTCACTTTAAAGTCGCAGTTCTCCTTTGATATGCGGTACAGCTCCTAAACACAGCGATGAGGGGACAAAATGATGTAACACTGCGTCACAGGAGACTGAAGACCTGTGCCAGGTTCAAATTATTTAGCGCAGGCATATTTTACTGCCTCGGCCAATTTTCATCTCGTTTGTCGGTGTTTACAGGATGACACTGGCTGCAAATTTGCCGGCCCTCCTCTGCATTTAAATCACAGGGTTGCTTTGCCAAATAGCGAGCTTAATTATTTCAACCCTCCCTTCACCTGTGCTGCACAGCCTCCTCTTTTCAATCAGATAATCACAATGGAGCTTAATTAGCACTAACCAATCCCACGGGACACTCCTCACTATCAAATGCAAAACCACAATCTTATTAGGCTTTCCACCATCTCCCCATGCTCCTTCAGCTTTGCAGCATTTATAAGAAAATGTTTACTTCAAGTGATGTGAAATGTAAAGGTTGAGGCGTACTTTGAGCTGGTGCAAGTTGGTGGCGCTCTTCCAGTCCTTGTCGTCACGGATTCGCGTCATTCGAGGAAAGCGGATGGAGATGCCGTCGGCGGTGTGCATTTCTGATTTGGAAAACTCGGCCCCTGTGATTTCCCAGATTGGGGCTTGCTGCGAGGAACAGACAACAGCAGCAGGTCAAACAAGTCCAACGGCAAATATGTACCATGAAGACTACCGTTAAAGGAAAGACTGTGATTACTGGGTCTTATCTTCAGAAACCAATAGGGCTGGGCAACGATTAAAATGTTTAATCACGATTAATCGCATTGTATACGCAAAATCAAATAATGAATTAAAAAGTAGTGTAAAAGTCACTTTTATTTAAATGTTCTGCTGCCATATAAACTAAAGTGACACTTTTAACATCAGCACTTGTCAGTAACACATATTGAGTGTAAATCTCATCTTAAAAAATGTCAAATAAAATAAAGCTTATTGCCACTGCCAGGGCATTAATGTCATCCTGTTTTTATAAAAAATGTAAAAAAAAAAAGTCTACAAACAAAATCCAACAAAATGATTGTGGCTCAGCACAATCTGAACATTAAAACAGGTCAATTTCTGAGGTAACAGCAGAAACTTTAACGGGGAGTTCAACTTGTCAGTTGTTACAAATAACCTTGTTTCTGTTGAATCCTCCGTCTGGGAGAACTTTAAAATGAAAATATCCATATGATACATGGATTGGTAAAGTTATTGAACTTTAACATGGATATTTTCATGTTAAAGTTCAATAACTTTACCAATCCGTGTATCGTTTATTCTTTCCATTTTCAATTGTCAATCAAAAATTTAAAAAAATTTAAGTGACATTTTATTACATTTTTTGTTTTTTAATCTAACACAAAAAAATGAAAAAAAAATAAATGTTTTTTTACATTTTAATTTTAGAGTTGGATCAAAAATATGAAATTAAAAACAGGCCACAGAACTGAATTTGCTTTATTATCGTTAACTTTCTGTTGTCATTACACATCTGTGCCACTAGATGGAGCCGCACTGAAGTAACCAGCTAGAGAACAGCAGGACAGTGAACACATGGAGCAGATCTGATGTAACATGGAGGAATGATGCAAAAGTTTTGTTGCAGTCCAGAATTTTTTTTTTTTTTATACGGAATTGTTAATATTGCTACCTGAGTTGCTACCCGAACTGTAAAGTTCACGGATTTTTACCGTTCTCCATGTCTGTTTTAGCTTTTCCATGTTTGCCTGCCAATTATCTTCCGCATCCACAGCAGCCAGTAACAGACTTTTCAAAACAAAAGCATGTGAGAAACATGCGATAACGCATGATAAAATAAATGTCACAGTTAATAAATTAATGCGTTAACGCGATAATAACGCGTTAACTTGCCCAGCCCTAGAAACCAAGAAAAGGTTCTTTCAGTTAAGTGGTTTTTTAAATCTCGAGTTTCAGTAAATGCAGTTTGAAAACAGTTCTCGTCATTATCTCTGTATATTTCAGAGTAACTCTTATTTTAAAAAAGAAAAATCTGCAGAGCTAAGCACGAGATGCTTTTAACTGATCATTTAATTCTAACTGCAGCATCCAGATGTACAGTGAGGCTCTGCATGAACAAGAGAGACGTGTGCTGACTAGTGAAATCTCACCTCAGGATCACGGATAATGAAATCTGGATAATAGTTCTTGACAATTTTCAGCCAGCCAGGGATTTTGCTTGGGTCCTACACAAAGATACACACACGCAGAAAGATTAATCTTTGATTGTATTACATCGGCTCAGTCTTCCAGGCAAGCCTCTAAGTGGATCCTCTTTGACCTTGCTGATTTTGATCACGTCCAGCTCCTTCTGGAGCCGAGGCCAACATGGCGTCATCGTAGCCTCCGGAGCACTTGGTGACTGTGCACCACTTCTTGGAGTCTGGGTCGTAGCATCCCATGAGAAAGCTGGACATGATGCCTCCCTGGTGGGCAGAAGAGCAGGTACAACATGAAGGGGCCGGTTCTGTATGCATGGCTTTCGTGATGCATTTTCATTTACTGCTCTCACAGCCGAGCCTCTTAATCTCAATTTGCAATATCTTTTTCAAGCAGTTGTTGTCTGCTTCCTACGGTCTGTCAGGACAAATGATTTATTGTCTTTGCTCTATTAACTTGCTCTCAACTACATGAGTTGTTTTCATTAGCCCTGCTTTGAGAACTGAACCTTTGTTATTGCATTTGTTACATTTCCATCGTATTATGTGCTCATTAACCTGCCTCCTCAACACCCCGCTCATGCTTCCATATCTCATCTGCTTCCATGATTTCACCAGCGGCTCCGGGTCCTAATGCAATATGTCGTTTTAACCGCGTCGTCTTTACGTTTTGGTTTATGTTGAATTTATAACCCAGTGATTTAATTTGATATTCTACCCATGTTGACGGGGTCTGTTTGTTTCATTATCAAATACTAAACAGCTTTTTTGATCACTAATTACAGGTAGCTGCTAAGCGTACGGAAAAAAGGACTGAGTGGGAAAGATGGCGCATCTGAACTGGAAAACACTCTGGACTCTATAAGTCATCATGGTTGCCTTCGAAGGGCCAGATTGACAGCATGAATGTAACAAATGCAATGTAAATCAAAATAAATTAAACTACACCTTATTATATTGTTAATTAACGGTTTCTGCATTTATTATGTATTCAAGTTTCAAATATTTAACTCATTATTATATTAAACTCAGGGTTTGTGGTTATAAACCCTTCTCTCACACGGGACAAAGCACACTCAAGAGTTTCCATTAGCTTAGCATACTTAGCTCCGTGTTTGTTGTCAAAATGCTGATGTAGATTATACTCTTTCACGACTGACACTCACCTCATAACACAAAAGACAGACTGTTATTTCACCTTGAGGTACAAACTTGTATTGGTCCCATCGTTCATGAAACTGCCTTTGTTTTGCATCATTTTTCTTTTCTTGGACATATTGAGGTTAGTTTGTAGGCGTTTTTCTTAAGTCCATCAGTTCTGAAAATCGTCTTAATGTCTTGCTCATAGTGAGATACCATTATCGTTGTGGGTAATGAAATGCATTGCGGGAAATGTAGTTTATTGTCGATATGCACTTTAAAGCAGTGTAAGCTTATTTTAAGTCTTAAAATATTGGTCTAAAATTTAAGCCAATAATGCACAAGCTCGCGAGGGCCACATAAAATGACATGTGACACATGTGCTATAAGTGGATGGTTCTGGTTTTACTGACCGTTTGAGCCTTTCCCATAGAAGGCTCCCAGCACCACCAGGTCAGCTGTGTCTGCCATCGCGCCTTCGTTCAAGTAATCCTTCTTTACTTTCAGCCAGTGGCGCTTTCCTGGTTCATAGCTCCCCTGAGGCGCACAGATGCAAAGCCTTATCATCACCGTTCCATTACTC
The DNA here is from genome assembly GCA_018398805.1 of Hirundichthys speculiger. Classification (NCBI taxonomy): domain Eukaryota; kingdom Metazoa; phylum Chordata; class Actinopteri; order Beloniformes; family Exocoetidae; genus Hirundichthys; species Hirundichthys speculiger. The sequence goes on from JAGFBZ010002341.1 coordinate 1,110,520, forward strand.
TGCTAGTTCAAGTTTTTTTGTTATTTACATTAAAAACACGAGAAATGCTCTTAACAAGACACTGACCTTTATATCTTTGAGCACCAGGCCTTCAAGTCCTTCTCTGATGACACGTGTGATCATGTCCGCCAGATCCGCTCCCCTCTGAGACACACGCATATGTTGTATCATCAGTCAGAGACATACACTTCACAGAAAACCAAATTCAGAGTAAAGCACTCACAGTGACGTGTTTCATCTCTGAGAAAAGGATCCTGTTGGGGACTTCCACCATGTTGTCGTGCAGGAACTTTCTGCGTTCGCACAGAGGCCTGGCAAATGTGATGCACAGCATTTCACAGGTAATTAATAAAGTGTCCAGTGAGTGGGCCAAAAACAGACCCAAATACATTCCCCCCGCTTCAGTGACCTCCCTGCAAAAGGAACCCCTGAGACTCAGTAGCTATGTTTCCATCCAGACATCAAGCAAATGTTTCAAGAATACCCCCTCATGCCAGAAAACAACTTGTTAACTCGGTCATAATACTGGTAGTTGCTGACTTTAATTGATATTCAGTGTTTTACCACATGTTACTCATACAAAATAGAAAAAATAGATAAGGCCGAAAGAACGACTAGCAAACAAGGGAGCGGAGGAATTTATGTTACACCTTGAATGCAGCATTGCGGCACAGTGTGCTGATAAAAACAAACACACATGGTGGCGATTATATGAAACTTCATTAAAGTTTCAGAAGAAGATAGTTTGCTGGTTATTTGTGACAAATGCTCCAAGCGAAGGAGGGAAAAATTGCCCAAGCTTTAATACGTCAAACCTGATCAGCCACCTGAAACATAACCATCACTTCCATGGAGTTTTGAAAACGTGCTAACGTGCGCTAACGTGCGCTAATGTGAGCAAGCCAAAAGCAACCCTCTCCTCCCCTCTCCTCTCCATCATCTCTCTCATCTAAAGCTTCCATGAAATTGAGGAAAAAAAAAAAAAAAAAACTACTAAACCTCATTTACTTTAATTAAAGGTATTCATTTGAATGAAACCACAAGCCAAAATCCTTTAAACATAATTTTTTGTTACTATGGAGTGCACTTTTTCAGTTTATTTACACAGACAAGTCTAACTCGTGTCAGTACATTATGACCTGTGCATTATTTTGAGGAATGCACTTTTTCAGTTTGTAATTCTGATGCATGTATTTCCATCAGTTCAAGGAGCCTTTATTTTTTTTATATCAGTCAGTAATGAACCTTATTTAAGTTGATGTGAGATTAAAATAGGTTTGTTTGATAGCTTTATGAAAATGTTTGAGAGGCTTCCAATAGTTCTTCATTGGAAAAATAAATATCTGTTCATTTAAAAAGTCAAAACTATTTTTGATTTTGTTCATAGTATTGATGTAATGATCTTAGGTATATGTGTGTGTTATTGGTTATCAGTTATTGGTTTAAAAAACCAGTTATCGTGCATCCCTAGGGTAAATCACATCACGCCAAAGCAAAGAAGCTACACATCTATTTCTTCATCGCTGATGTGACATGGGAAAAATTAGCTGAAAGATCTCTGCGCAGAGAAGATAGAAGGCGCTGGTTCGGCGGGAGAGGAAGGACAAACATCACAACAAATTCCAGGCTATGTTCCTGTCATTTTGACAAGGAAAAGAGTTGGCACTGTCAGTGGTGACGATGGTGTTTTTGCCTACTTTGCCTGGAATAACTGGAGGAAGTCGCTAGTGCGGGGAAGACTGGAAAGGCACAGCTCTCCAACCGGTACTCCAGCAGTCGCTACTGAGAAATCATCGTGCCTGAAGTCCTGTCCTCCAACAACACTGGCTGTTAGCTTGGAGGACATCGTGATACCAATTCACCAAAGGTTTTTTGTTTCCAGTCTTGTGTCGTCTCAATTCTTCATTCACAACTGAGCTCAACTGAACTGTGATGCACACACTAAAGATACCCAACCTGATTAAAGAAACGGGAGGGTCAGAGGGGCATTCAGCCTGACAGTGGGAATACGAATCATTTCTCTGCGTCCAAATTGAAGCCAGAGGCGATAAGTGCATTTAAGCTTCTGCCTGCCCTGATAATGGGAAAATGCCCACTGATATAATAATGTTTGCCATGTCAGAGCGTAATCACAACTGCCGTTTCCATTCACATCAACTCTTTTGAAAAGGGCAAAAACTACATCCATGCCTGCAAAGGAACCATAAACATCCTCACCATAAAAATAAGAAAACATACCAATTTTACACTGTTATTGCCCAAGCAAATGTAAATACAAAAAAGGCAGGTAAATACTGGAGATGTGTCTTTCAACAATGCTTAAAGGCTCTCTCTTCTCCAGACACACTAGTGCTGAAGCTTAATAAGACCTGATTTCAAACCGGAAAACCCAACTTCAAAGCCAAAATCCAAACAGGTTACACTGAGTTAAAGAGACAGAACAGCTGACTCTGAAGACAATTAATGGTTCAGAAAAGAAGTGTTCAAAGTGAACTTCGGACAAAGAATCTGATTAAAGTTGCCGCTTGCGTCATTCACATCAGAGACTGGTCTTTGTTCAGTGGAATCCACAGTTTCATGGAGGCAAAGAGTAAAGCGAAAACATTACCTTTCCATGAGACTCACGCCATTGAAGTAGATGCAGTCGAAGACAAAAAGACACACATTGGCATCTTGAAAGGCCGCTTTCTGAGGGAAGAGGAGGTGAGTTTGAAGAGCGGCGACAATGACGCGCCAAAATGAAAAGAGTGAATATGTATTGTGTTCTCACCTTATGAACGCCTAAAGTCCCAAAGGGCAGAGGTTTACTGGTCTTTGTGTCGATCAGGAGAACCTCTGCATCTAGGATCATACTGTTGCCACCAGGAAAAGCCTGAGGGATGAAGTCTTTGAAATGCACCACCTGGAACGTAAACACACACAGAGTTTAGAGCACATGCGTCAAACACAAGGCCCGCGGGCCAAATGTGGCCCGCCACATCATTTTATGTGGCCCTCGAGAGCTTGTGCATTATTGGCTTAAATTTTAAACCAATATTTTAAGACTTAAAATAAGCTTATACCGCTTCAAAGTGCATATTGACAATAAACTACATCTCCCACAATGCATTTCGTCGTCAGCCACAATGATAACAGTATCTCACCATGAGTAAGACATCAAGACGATTTTCAGAACTGACTGGCTTCAGAAAAACCTCTACAAACTAACCCAATATGTCCAAGAAAAGAGAAATTGATGCACAAGGAAGGAAGTTTCATGAACGACAGAAAAACAAATACAAGTTTGTACCTCAAGGTGAAAAAAAAGTGTGTCTTTTGTGTTATGAGGTGGTGTCAGTCGTGAAAGAGTATAATCTACGTCGGCATTTTGACAACAAACGCGGAGCTAAGTATGCTAAGCTAATGGAAACTCTGAGTGTGCTTTGTCCCATGCAGTGAGTTAAATATTTGAAACTTTAATACATAATAAATACAGAAACAGTTATTTAGCATTATAATAAGGTGCAGTTTAATTTATTTTGATTTTCATTGCATTTGTTACATTCATGCTGTTAATCTGGCCCTTCGAGGGCCACCATGATGCTGATGTGGCCCCCAGTGAAAATGAGTCTGACACCCCTGTATTAGAGGATCAATCACACACACAATAAAAATCCAAAACTATTAGAGCAAGATTAAAAGCATGAGATTCACAGAGTTAAATTTACATTTGACCTTATGTGTGCTTGTAGCCAACATTCCCCATCTGTGGGGGACTGATCTGGACTGTTCTACAATGTTAGCATTAATCAGAAGAAGAAAAAAAAAAAATATATAAGCAACTTGGACTGTTGTAATTAGACTTTTCTCACCCCCACACAATAAAAGCCTATCATTAACGTAAATTGGCTAATTACAGTAGCTAAGGGTGTATAATCAGCCATTTGGCTGATGGGTTGCATTGCAAGGCGGTTTCACAAGTCAAAGTGTCAGAACCCTTCAGGCTAAAGGGCTAAGACTGATCCACAGACGCCATAATGACTAAGTCCCAGTTCTTTAACATCTATTCTGAAACGCAGACAGCCGCTTAGAAAAATAAATGTGGATTTTCCTCCTTTGTGCCGTGGTGCTCCTTCAGCTCACGACGGGTGAGTTATGCTTTCCACACGCAGCAGCTACATCTAGTGGACGGAGAGCTCACGAGCATTATGTGGAACGTGTTATTCCTGCAGAGTCATGTTCCCTGGCATCATGCTGGGAACGCAAACACTGGGAAAAAAAAAAAAAAATCGCTGCGGGGAATGTGTGAGCTTCCTGCTGGAAATGTATCTTTTAAGCTGCTAATCCTGAGGACTTTCCATTCTGATGTGCATTGTCATACTAATCAGTAAATAGCTTCACGGGCTGCTAGTTTGCATTTGTGCTGTTTGTGTGGAAGTGTGATAAGACTGACTTTGTGCGGGAGCACTGGTTTGAGGCTGCGGCTGAAGTAGCTGAAGGTGTCTCCGCTCTTGTGGACCTGCACACGCTCCCCGTCATACTTGATCTCGGAGTACATCCCGTTGGGACATTTCTTCATGGCGTGCTCGATGGATTTACACGCCTCTGCCTGAAATCATGACAGGAAAACCATCACTGAGGCAACTCTCTGCAAGGAAGCAAATGTTTCTAAAAATAACTTTCATTTGAAGTTTCTTCTGGATGATTTATTGAAAAAAGCTTCTTTAAATAGAAACTTTGTCAATACTTAAATGCATTCAAATTACAATCACACAGTCTACAAAATCAGTGATATTTTTGAAGATGAAAGTCAAAGCTATCATAAAGTCTCTTGGTTACATTTAGAGGACGTTTTAATGTGGCACAAGGAAACATTTTCATCCCTACTTGCTTTGTTACTCCCATTTTTCTGCTGCCGTTTCTGAATGGAATTATAATTTATAACCCACCTTCAAACATCACTTACACGATGCTTGGTGGCGGGTGTTTCTGGCAGGTCTTTGTCGTGCCATAAACAACCAGTTAAATTTCTGTTTGCTGCACAAGTAAACTTGCGATTTGATCGAATGCTCCCACCACAACACACGGAGCCCACACTGCAGTTTGGCGATGCTCGATGTCACCACAATCAAGGTTAATGATGATGTATGTGCCCCCGTGTGGACAGAAGTGGCATTACTACATAGCATGGCTTTAAATTAGGGGTGCACGATATTTATCGAGCCAATAACTATCGGGCCGATAACAGGAAATTATGACATCATCCCGATAAGTCCGATATCACGACGAATAGCCCCGATAACATATATATTTTTGTCAACACGGCAGTGCCTCGCTCCCAAACTAGCAAACGAGGGAACAGAGGAATTTATATTACACCTTGAATGCAGCATTGTGGCACCGTGCACTGATTAAAAAAAAAAAGAAAACACACACAACATGCAGCCGACTGTATAGAATTTCGTTAAAGTTTCAGAGGAAGATAGTTCGCTGGTTATTTGTGACAAATGCTCCAAACAAAGGAGAGAAAAATAGCACAAGCTTTAATACGTCAAACCCGACCAGCCACCTGAAACATAACCATCGCTTCCATGGAGTTATGGAAATCGTGCTAACGTGAGCTAACGTGAGCTAACGTGAGCTAGCCTGAGCAAGCCAGCAGCAAGTCTCCCCTCCCCTCATCTCTCTCATCTTAAAAGCTTCCATGAAATAAAAAAAAAAAATCCTGAACCTCATTTACTTTAAAGTAATTTGAACGAAACCACCAAGCCAAAATCCTTTAAACGTAATTTTTTTGTTACTATGGAGTGCACTTTTTCAGTTTATTACACAGACAAGTCTAACTTGTGTCAGTACATTATGCACTGTGCATTATTTTTTATTGTCATTGAGGAATGCATTTTTTCAGTTAGTAATTCTGATGCATGTATTTCCATCAGTTCAAGGAGCCTTTATTTTTTTATATCAGTCAGTAATGAACCTTATTTAAGTTGATGTGAGATATCAAAATAGGTTTGTTTGATAGCTTTATGAAAATGTTTGAGAGGCTTGCCAATAGTTTTTCATTGGAGAAAATAAACATCTGTTTATCTAAAGAGTCAAATCTCATCACTGTTTTTGGTTTTGTTCATAGTATTGATGTAATGATCTTAGGTATATGTGTGTGTTATCGGTTATCGGTATCGGCCTTTAGGAGCTGAAAGTTATCGGTATCGGTTTTAAAAAACAGTTATTGTGCATCCCTACTTTAAATAAAGCAAAAAGCAATCCAGACTAGTTTTGCATCACAATAACTGCCTCTTTTTGTTTATTTCAATCCATGAAAACTAATCAATACCTTTCAGTAATGTACACCTCTGTGGTTTTGTATCTCTGCATCACTGCACCAATCAATATGGCTGTTTCAGCGATAAGGCTCTGCTCACCCTAAAGTAACAGCATTTCAAGTAGGGCACATCACGTTAAATTATATTTGACCAAACTCTTCTTTTTTTTTTTCTTTGCCAAATGCGTTTTCTTGATGTGCAATGAGGCTTTAATACCTTTGTCTCCAGGAAGCTAATATTAAGAAGAAAATAAAGACTGAAGTCAAATGCCTGAAGCCAAATATTGTGATTTTTATTCACCATTTAAAGCCTGCTGTTAAATGTGAAAAATTGATGGTCTTGGATTTCTGTAAAATCTAATTTTAAATCATGCTGAATTAATAGATGCGTGTGCAGGGTGGAGTGCAGGACAGTGATGAGTGTGGAGTCATCTGTAAGGGCCAGCTGCTGGCCATTTCCACCATCTGAAAACCACGTTTTAACAAGTCTAGGTTTTCTTTTTAATGCGAAAACTAGCTGCTGCTATCTCGCATGAAAATACACACCCTCCTTTTCTGTGCAACTTAGCCGCAATAACCTTTGCAGCTGGGCATCTGTTAAACAAGCCGAAATTGCAACGAAATAACAGCTGTCAAGTGAATGGGTTTTGTATTTGCAACACACAGGCAGGCCAAGGTTATCACAAATGTTTGACGGTAATAAAGACTCTCCAACTCTGTTGCTGGAAGACAACAGCGCACACATGAGTGAGATCAGAGGCAGCAGCCTTGAGTGCACGTGTCCCAACTGCAGGACAAAATCCAGCCTTGTAGAAAAACAAACAATGGTTTAGGTTTGTGCTTTCCAAACTGTGTCAACACTGTGCCGCACTTCTGTGCCTTGCAGACGGAAGGAAAAGAAGGTTCCCTGAAGCAGAGAAAAGATTCTGCAGACTGCGGGCAGTTTCATTCGCCAACATTCACCTTCCTCTGCTATTTCATCCTCCCTCGTCCTTAATAAGCTTTCAAGAAGCTGAACTGAGTTAAAAAAAAAAAAAAGTGTCATCTAAATACTGGTTACCCAACTCTTTATTATGAAGGTGCCGAAGTCTGCTTTAGCAAGACGAAATAAAAAGGTCTTAGGGAGAAGACAAAGACACAGAGTTACCTTTCCAAGCCACAGTCAGATATTATCTTCATTTCCCTTTCTGAAAATTGGACACAATAATGCCACACTTCCTATCTTTCAGTGGAGGTCCACTTCTAATTTTGTCATTTAATGTTCAGAGATAACCAGAAGCAAAAAAAAAGAAGAAAGAAAGAAAGAAAGAAAAGAAAATCATCATTAAGATACTGCTTTTCTTGTGGATACCAAATGTAACATGACTGTGAGGTAAAATGAGACCATCAGTGAAGGGAACATCATGCTAATTTTATGTCTTCTGTGTGTTCATGTGTACACCGTGTGTAAGAGGTCAGAAATGTCATGAGGCCGTAAAATTGTATCGACCAGCAGTAAGTACGGGAATAACTCGTGTAATTAACGGGAGCGGCGGTCGTCTAATTAGTTCTCATCAAACCAAAATGGGTCACGATGTTTATTAATTCAGTTAATTTAGTGCTTACATCACAATGGTTCAGACAAATCAGCATTGTTTAAACAAAAATGGAAATAAGGAATAACTTCTGCATGTATACTATATTGCCAAAAGTATTTGCTCACCCATGCAGATTATCAGAACCAGGTGTTCCAATCACTTCCATAGTCACAGGTAGGGGTGTGGAAAAAAATTGATTTGGCAATATATTGCGATTTTCGGCCACCCAATATAATATTGATTTTTCAGCCCCTAATATTGATTTTTTACATTGCTGTCAGTATGTTGTAATAGGTTACTTAAATATGCAAACCTAAACCTTGTGGACAGCAGTCCCAGAAGAGTTGAAGCTGTTCTAGCTGCAGGGGGTGGAGCCACGTCATATTGATTAGTAATGGGATGAACTAAAGCTCAAATGTGAGTCAAGACAGGTGAGCAGATACTTTTGGAAATATAGTGTATATCTGCAGCATTTTAATGATCATTACTCACCAGCATGGGCTGCACAGGGGTCATGAGTGAGGCCTCCACAGTCAGGAGCTTCCTGGGTCCTGAACCATTGGACGCCTCCTGCTGATTTCTCAACACTCTTTCAATCACGTCACCGAGATTTCGCGATGCCTTGAAGGCATCGTACGCGTTTGGATCCACAGCATCCAAACTGCGCAAGAAGCAGAAATTTAAAGGTCAGCATTTACTGTAAAACAGAAAAAAAGACATACCTGTAGTGTTGAAAAACATAGCTCACACGAAGACAAACATGCTTACACGTGTTTTGCGCCGGCGTTCATCTTCAGGTCATGTTTAATTAGCCTGATGATGCATTTTAGGTCGTTACTGGTGCATCTGTGAACAAGAGAATGCAGGTTGTCACCGGTGAAAACTGATGCAAATGCTGAAGTACCAGAGCATTTCACATGGAAGTTGAGGACCGAAAGGCTTGAAAATAATATATACGGGTAAACATGTCAGCATTATTGATTAAAGTACTGAGCATTACTTCTGACAGAAACATAATTCCAGTCATTTTGAATACTAATGGGAGAAACAAGTTTCCTCCTACAATTGTTCAGGCGAGTACCATCGAGCCGAAAAAGAAAGAGGAAGTAATTAAAGAGAAAATAAGGAGAGCAAAAACGCGAACATAAAGACAACACTTCTCCAACACCTCCTCCACTTACTAGAGGCCTAGACGGGATTGTAGGGGAAACCCTGGCTTAATGATTAATGGCAATTTATGAGGCTTTCTTTCCCCTATTAATGACACACAGCACCAGGCAAACCTTTTATTCAGCACAGCAGAAAATTGTTTGCAGCTTGTGAGAGGCACTTTGACAGATAATCACGGTCTGCTGTTGATGGCAGACACTTAATTAAAGGCGTCTGCGTTTATTCGACATGTCTGAGACAGACGAACTTAAATAGCAGGGAAAAACTACCCAAACAAATAAAAAAAAAAAAAAAATGGAAGCAAAGAATGGGAGCATTTAAAAAAATAACACTGAATACATCTGCATGGTTTTTAAAGAGCTCTGTGAACTTCATAACCGTGCTCACTGGTGCTTTTTCAATGGCGTCTGCTCTATTTTACTAAACCACCATGACTAATATGAAAATGAGCATGCACCGCATTACTTTTTGGCAATATCCTCCAGCTCGCTCTGCTGCTCATCCTCCTTTGTCAGCTGAGCGAGGCGGGTCAAGGATGCGTCTACTTCTTGAATGGTAAGAAGGCTCTTGGCAGCAGGAGGGAAGGTTTTGCTCTCGTCAAAGAACATTCTCACAGTCTCAGACACGTCACCCTTCAAAAAAATAAATAAATAAAACGGGACGTCAGGAGACTATAACACCATCTTCGGACCAGATGCTACAACTGTTTCTGAAATATCACGTTCACATGAATCAGTCAGATGCGTTGCAACACTGATGCTTCAGTCTTTACTTCTGAATGTTCACGAACAACAAGATTCAATGTACTAAAGTTGGACAACTGACCTGCTCCAGATCACGGACCATAGCATCCTGGTTGGATCTGAATATGCGGCTGAAGAGTTTTACGATCTGCTTGTCGTTGAGGTTATAAACACTTTTTACCACACCTGGCAGGAGCAATTTCACCGTCAGGTAAAGATCTCCGTGGAACTTATCTAAGGACAGAAAGAAGCAAATGTGAGAGAAATCCCAACTTTGGCTGATGAAACCTGCCGATGCAAACAAACAGAGGACAGGCAGACACACTGACCTCCACTCGTGCCCTTCTTCAAAAACTTCTCAATAATCTGCGTCTTGGTGTTGTAGCTGTTGTTTTCAGCCACCACTGCACAGAGCTTTCGAAACTCTCTGAAGAGGCAGTCCTTGTGCTGAGAGGTTACATAGCTTGAGTTGACAGAGAGCTGCCCTGGCTGGCTTTAGCAGAGGATGAGGACGGTCCAGAGCTGCCGGAGCTGCTGGAGCTGCCGGAGCTGCCGGCCTTCGTAGCTGACAAGAGCGAGAAGTGGAGGAGCACATGAAACCATCATTCAAAAGGGTTTAGCATATTGTTTTGGGAAATAGCTGTTTCTGTGATCAGTCAAATCTATTGTCATGCAATAAAAGGGACTTCCTTTACTAGTCAAGACTGTATGTTGAGCTTTTCCCACCGATTCAAATACCTCATCATTATTAGATTATTAGAACTATCTATGGAAACGGAAAGACTGTCAACTTTGGATAAGGTAGATTTAGTTCCAACAAGCAGGATTTCTGTTTCGTCACAGTTTAGTTTTAGAAAGTTAAGAGGAACCTGGATTTAATTCCAGATTAGCAGGTGTTGAGGGAGGAAAGTGTGGCATTTAGTTTGCTGGAGAGGTAGAGCTGGTGTCATCCAGGAAGCAGAGGGAATGGACATTGAATTTGTTAAAAAATATTGCCCTGGGGAAAAAGGTAAATGATGAAGAGAAAGTGCCCCAGGACAGAGCTCTGGGGCACACCTGATGTAACGGGGCATGTTACATCAGGTGTGCCCTGATGTAACATGCTGAAGGACTTGAGTTGGATGAACTCAGTACAGCCTGAGAGACAAGAGTGAAACCAGTAAAGGAGGCATCTACCAACATTTTGTAGACAAAACCCTGATTTTACATTTTTAAATCATGTCTCGCCTCCTCTGAGCTCTGCACGGAGACCAATCCACAGCATCTTCCAGTTGTGAGAACAGCTGTACATTAACTCTCCAGCTGACACATAATTGGGAAACGGTGAGCGAAAACTAGAGCAAATTCTATGAACCCTTATCCGTGTGTGAAAACAGCTTTAATTCATGGCCATTTTCCTTCGAGGCATTTTCTTTTTGCTTTAATCGTTCCAGCTCCAGGTTCTGTTTTGTGTATCCAGCATTAACTCTTTGCAGGTCTTCTGTTGTTTTAAAGGATTTTTCCTGTGTTTCACTTGGTTCTTGACTTCGTTCATGTAAAAAATAAATGCCCTTTGTGTCCTCTAATGAGTCACCAGGATCGAGCAAAGGGAAACAGCAGCAGATAATGAATTAAGCTGGCTGCAGAGTGAGCGTTTGTTCAACCAAAGTTATTTATCAGTGAAGGTGCCAATCAATGGCATCATAGTTTTGTGATTCGATAACCTTAAATAGTTTGCCTTGAAATCAAATAGTTTTCTTTTCAAATTACATTAGACAGATTCATAATGTCGTACTATTGGGCAGTTCTTTTTTTTTTTTTTCCTTCAAACGGTTTGATAGTAACATGAATTTTCTTAACCCTGGCTACAGTCTTACCAGTGAAACCTGAAAACTTGCGCGGCGCGTTGACAGTTGGGTCAGCAGGAGGAGCCATTAGCTGACCAGTGGTGTTCATCTTGGCTTGCACCTTCTTTTTTGGACTTGCGTTAACTTTGGCCATCAGATCTAAAAGAAAAGTTATTTTATATCAAATAAAAAAAAAACACTTCTGACTAATTAACATCATATTTAAGTAATAAAACAATTTATTAAGAATAAAAGATAAATTACCCACTTATATATACAAATAGAGCACACTGCATTATTCTAAGTGGACATACGCAGTATAAAGATGCAGTCTGTTGTCCGTTTGTTCATTTATTGAGTCTTGTTAACATGAATCAATCAAAGAAACAAAGGATTTTTTCCCCTCTGCATTCCTCTCACATGAACCATGCCAGAGCATGTTGCCATTTATTTTCTTTGAATAGATTCTTAAAGCTACTGGATCAACAGCTGAGTTGACAGACCTGTAAAACCAGCAGGCCTGCAATAATTCAATAACACTAGTGTGAAAGGTTCTCAGTGAGCGTGAGAACTACTCAGAATGTACAATGAAGCAAAACATGCACAAGCATAGACAACAGGAATCACAATTTTCATCACATATACATATGCTTTTAGGTGACTGATTGTGTCTGTTGTACCTGAGACGTGCTTATTAATGAGCTCTTTGTCCTCATCCTGCAGCTCCTCCCAGCCCTCCAGTTCTGTGATGTCCTCTATCTTCTTCGTGGTGGCTCTTGCCCTCTCCAGCTTCTCAAAAATGCACTTCACGTGATACCACTCTTTCATCTCTCCAGCAGATTCGCTGAAAGGGTTCGGGACTACCTTCCCAATGCGCACGATACCTTTCTGGATTTTGTCCTTGCATTTCTTACACCCCGCAGTGCCACGTTTGGCATATTCCACGAGGAACCTCTGTTCTGACATGTCTGACTGGCTAGAAAAACACCGGGTCAGGAGCAGCCGGGGAGGAAAGTTTTGATGGAGACTGCCACTTATTAGAAACTGAGTAAAAGTGACGGGTTTCTCCTGACAGCTTTACCGCATCAATGGATGGGGTTAAGTGTTCAAAGCGTGAAGAGACGAGGAAAGCTCTGCACGCCTCTGACAGGTGCTGACATCTGACTAGTGCTCCAAAAGGTTGTCGGCTGATACTGACAGTCTTGTGAAGTAATAAAATTAGCGGTTTCTGCATGTAGCGGTGAGGGTGGTGAAGGCTAGTCCCTGAAAAAAAGCAAAGAGACAAGATGGTTAGACATGGATATGTCTTTTGGATTATTTTAATGATGCTTTAAAACAACCAACAGCTTGAATCAAGCTGCAGAAACAGCTGTAAATTTGTCCAAATCATGCATTCGTGGAAACTGACTGTGAGCAACATTTTAGCACCCATTTCATTAACTTTCTGCAACTCCAGTTTAGTAGGAATACAAAACACAATTAAGTGTTTCCGAAAGGTTCTCAAATGGTATATATAAAACTTTATTCACTATCTTAATACCACACAGAATTCTATTTCATGTCCATGGACAACCACTTGAGGCAATGTGGCACTGAGGAATTCATCAAAAATATACTATTTTTGCTCCTGATCTTTGCTGCAGCATATGCTTGTCCATCCTCATCTTGGTCTTTTTGGAGCCAGATCATATTTGGACAGAGTGCAGGTGAAGAGTGATGATATCTGAATGTACGAACTGACCTCACAGTAAGTTCTCTTGCAAAATAAAGAGCATCCAAACATATACCCCAAAGATTGCATATTAAATTATATGCATAGTAACACGAGTAGTGGCATTTTATGGGACTGTGTATTTGGTAAAAACATCATCCTGCCATATGGAAGATCGCGGATCCATATAACAAGATAGATGTTTACACTGAAACAATTTAATTCCAACCAAAATATTTCATATTCTTAACTATTCTCATTACTGTCCAGCAGCACCACCTTTCTTTCTTATACTTCATCTATTGCATTTCAGCACAAACCTAACTTTAGGCACACAAAGGGCTCAGACGACTCCAAATTTCAATCGTTTCTCTTATAAGCACTTCCTGAAAATTAAAAGACAGTGTCATCGTTTAATTACACGTTTGCATTATTTCAAATGCAAAAAAAGCGCAAGTTTCTTTACATATAAACCGACTTAACTACCACAGTAACAGACGTTAGGCTAGCTCAGCGTTAGCCTTAGCCATGTTCACCATTGCACACCCACTACAAACGTGGCAACAAAACAGACAGCGCAACAAACTATTAACAATAACTTGACGTTTCTGCCGACATTTCTACACACGCATATCTACTATACCTTGTAGAAGCTGTGAATGATGTTAAAGAGGGGTTTAAATTGAAAGCTCTCTTCATTGTTTATTAGCCACTACTACCCCCAGTGGCAAGTTAAATTCATTATTAATAAATAGTTGCGTGAACTTCCGGTTTGGCTCTGCAAAAATAAAAGGCTCTCTTATTTATTTATCTATTTTTCTTAGTATATTTATCAGTTTAACTATTGTAGGAGATTAAACCAACGCTTTGTATTGGGTACATAGAGTTGTAGATACTCATAGATAGTGAGGGGTAGTGTATTGATATAAAAAACTTATTTCAATTTTATTTCCAAGGACAAAAAAGTTAAAATCCGGTGCGTCTCTGTTTAACGCTGTGGAGCTTGTTGCAACCATAGACTCAAAGCCAAAGCGTGCAGGCTGCAACGTTCATACACTGCTCTTTGATTCAAAGCGGACCTTTAAACATGTACAGGAGGGAGATACCGCCACCTGCTGAGGCGGAGCACGTAAATTATTGGGTAATAAAATGATGATGATAATAATACGACTAAAAGGAAAAAAGAAAAAAAACTAAAGAAAAGGAGAAGCAGGCACACCCGCAGATACTTTTTGTTGTATATCAAATAAGTGGTTTCTATATACCAAATTACCTTTTTATGGAGACATAAACAATTCTTGAATTTTTATTAAACCTTATAATTAAGGGTAGTGTCATTCCTACTTCTTAACATTAAATATCAAAAATATGAGAAATATTTTACAAGAACAAAGCCTGTGATTTAAAAAAACAAATTAAACAGTAAATCCTTGATTTTCTTTTCCTTATTTCAGAATAGATCGGGTTCTTCAGATGTTTGAAGAAATGTAATTAATAATCACAAAGTTTGCTATACATGTTCTTGGTAACTGAACATCCCTATAAGACTGTTGTGATTTATACAAAACCTCTAAGACTCAGTTTATAAGGCCATTGAGTACAAAAGCTAAATGTATCCACATGCAATTTAGGAAGTGAACAACAGACCTTCTGAGCTCTAAACCACGGAGCTGAAATTATATACTTTGTTTGAGACAATTAAAACCTTTCTTCATAGCCTGCCTTCTAAGATATGTTAGAACACCACTAACACCAGATATGTGTTTTGCATATTGATATGTATATGTATGTATATAGATCGGTGTGTATACAATGGGTATACATTTTGTTTATTTTTTATTTTTTATTTTTTTGGGGGGGATATGTCCATTTAATATTTAGATTTATTTACAAGAGGTTCTATATGTTTCTAAATTATGGTTATGCACATGTGTGAGTGTTTATTGATTTATGCATTATTATATATTTTATAAGTATATTATATTTATTTTCAGATACATAGACTCATGATAGTGTTAAAATTGTCTATGCTTTAAAAGATTGTTTTGACATGACTGGAATGAATCAATAAAATAAAAAATGAAATGAAAATGACATCATATTTTATTATATATATGATATATATATATATATATATATATATATATATATATATATATATATATATATATATATGTATATAATATATATATATGTATATATATATATATATATATATATATATGTATATTATGTCATTATTATTATTAGATTCTTATGTCACTTTCAAAGACTCTCGGTTATTCTATCTTCATTGTTGTGAGACGTGAAATACTCAACCAAATTATGTAAACGATCCAACCTGACAACTGGAACTTGGCAAAACACCTAAGGCTAATCCAAACACAAAGAACACACATGCCAAACAGGCAGCTGCGCGACTTCCCATTGTACTTTGAGGCAGCAGTCTCCAACACTTCCCATACCCGCTAATGCGTCCCAGCTACGTAAAGTACGTACGGCAGCCAGCCGTCGATCCGCGGACTCGCATTCCAGGGCGCACATAGTTCTGAAAATACCGTGAACGCGACGCTGCGGCGCCTTTTACTACGCAGTGCGGGGACGCGCGTTACATGTCGGCAGGGAGGACCCAGATACGTTTCTGACGTTGTTCCAGACTGTATGCAAAATACATTTCTCTCAAGAGCTGAAGTAAACTCAAGAGCGAAGAATGGGAAGGAGTGCGCGCGTTGTTTCGTACGCTGATACTCTGGCTTTCCCCACCGAGCACAGACTTTTGCTTTTCAGCGTCATATTGAGGAGGGACTAGCTTCGCTAAAAGCAGCACGGACTAGCTGTGCGGAGACCTGAAAACTGCAGCCTGGTTGTGGCCCTCAACGCACCTCCCAGCTAGCATCCGTCGCTTGCACAGGGAGAGAAAAATGGTGAGGATTCATCATGTTATTTCCATTGAAATTAGATTCAGCCGTTTTGAAACTTGGCGTCAACCCAGACTAGTCACCCCTGTGTGTGTTTTTCCTCCGCTCGCAGTGTTGCCGTATCTTAATTGTCAAAGTCAAGAGCTTAGCACGTCATGCTACAAGGTTGACAGCTTGTGTCACCTGCCTGTGACAAGTTAAATTCATCGAGTTTTTAGTTGCCTACGGGCTATAAAGTTATTTCACCTTATAAGAAAAGTTCTTAAAGCGTCGATTACAACCGCGGGGTTCCTGTGGCTGGGAACCCTGCTAGGCATGAAATTGTTATTGTTCCTATAATGTTTGGACTCCTACTGATTCTAGCAGCGGGCGTTAGTGACTGTTAGTGACTGTTATAACTAAGATCAAGGATGTCTTTACTGTTCTCAGGGCGGCAGTTGTTTTCCAGCCAACAGTCAAGAATTAAAGAAGATGATCAGGAAGACATTAGTTTAACAAGTAGAACTTGTACCGCCTCTCTCTTTTTTTTTTTTTTTTTTTTTTTTTTGCTGAACTCGTTGTGCAGGATGTTAAATTTAAAGAGACGTGTATGAAGAGGCATGCACAGACAGGGGGCTGCACTTTATTTTAAGAATGAGGACTGATAATGAAGTGGCACATCAAACACATATTTGCATTAACACGTTTAAGCTCCAGTGTGTGCTAAATTATCACATTGTGATCCTGAAGAGGAAAGATATTGGATTTCATTGGCTCCAGATTGAATGTTGCTTATTGCAGTCAGGTACTCGTATTTAGACTATGGGTCATTCTGCAAAGCATTTGTGTGACATGATAGTTTGCACACAAAAGAAAAGTTTATAGCTGTCTTATTATAGATAAAAGCACAGGTCACAGTTTTAATACAGCTCTGTAGAATGACGTGCATTTTCTTGTCATTGCCACCTAAATGTTAGAACTGATCTTTTTCCGATCAGGAAGTGGTTGAAAAGTGACCCAGCCACATTTTTTGGTAAATAGTTATTTCCATAAATAAGGGGTTATTGTGACATTCCCTGTAATGTATGAAAAATACAATTTAATTCAGACTGTCGGGGAAGTAGTGCTGGGCAATATGACGATACATATCGTGGGGACGATAGAAAAGTGTGTATCGTGCCATTTCTGTTATATCGTTTCTATCGTTTCTAACCTAATTTTATCAATTATTACAGCAAATATGTAATTAAATAACCTGCAACGATAAATTTGATAGAAACATATCTACTTCTACAAAGTAGCCTTTTATGTTTGCACTTTTATTCATGGTTAATGCCTTAAACAGAGTTCTCTTCAACCCTGATGTTTACTTTAGACACTTTATATTGGTTTGCAAACTTTGCACTACAAGGTTACAGATTTCAGAAAGTTGAAAAAATAATTTGTTTATTTTTTATAGCTGAACTTCAGTGCAAAAATGTGTTTTTCCTCTCAGAAACTGTTGTGCACATTAAAAAAAAATGTGAAAGCTACTGTACCTCTGTACCTACCTGTTTTTGCTGCACTAAAATGTATGTTTGTGACAATTCAGCTAAATGTCCTTTCAAAATAAAGTTGAAAAGTTAGCAATGAAATTTTTGTCAAACTTTTCAGAGAATAATTGAAAACATACTTTATTATTGTATATCGTGATATAAAATAGTCCATATCGTGATATATGATTTTTTCCATATCGCCCAGCACTACGGGGAAGATGAGGCAAATTTATTTAGATCGCAGATTTCATACACGACAGCAATTCAAAGTGCTTTACAAAGGCATTGAGATGAAAAGAAAAGAAAAAAGGAATAAAACAAAGCTTAGAATAGATATGTAAAAGCAATGCAGTTATAGGAGCAGAATAAATTAAACTAAGGCTCAGGAGGACAGCAGAGGTTTCAGTTTAACTTTAAAAGTGTCGAGAGTTGGGACACATTTAATATCAACAGGAAGTTTCTTCCATCTGTGATCAGCATTGTAGATAAATGTATTTTCACCCTGTTTGGTTCTGACTGGAAGTTCTACCAGCTGACTGCCTCCTAAACATCTCAGAGCTCTACTTGGTTTATATTCTACAAGGATATTTTAAAATATATTCTAGTCCCATATTATGAATTGATTTGTAAACCCACAACACTTTAAAGTCTGTTCTGTAGGTAGCTGGTGGACAGTTTGAGGATCTCAGGACAGCAGTGATGTTCTCAGTTTTCCTGCTTCCCTGTTAGCGGCGTTCTGGATGAGCTGAAGCCGTCTAACCGTCTGAAGACCAGACAGAAGAGCGTTACAGTAGTCAGGTCCGCTGGAGATGAAGGCTGGACGTCAGATCTCTGACTCCTGATGTTTGTTTGCAACCAAAACGGCTTTTTATCACCTCAGTCTTGATGTGTCACCTGAAGCTCAGCTCTGAGTGGGGATGTAACGATATGAAAAATTTGATCTCGATTATAATGACCAAATTTTCACGGTTTATGATATTATGGCGGTATTCTCTATTGCTGTACAAATGTCCAAAAAACACATACATTTAAATAATTTCACAAAACCTTGTGATTTTCTTGTCATACTAAAACATCAGAAGCCAAAACTTTATCAAAATGAAACTTTCACATTAAAAGGGCAAACAACTGGCACAGAAAGAGGTTTGATTTTAAATGAACAAAATAAATAACAGGAACAAAGTTTATTTGTCTGGTGCAAATTTAAATAAACACTTGAACAACCATAGTAGGTCAAAATATGCAAACATTTATCAGAAACAAAAATTATAGTGCAAGTTCAAATGAAATAAACTTTGGACTTTAAGCTGAACCTTAAATAAGTACAAATGTGCAAATAAAGAAACAGTTGTAAAGGAGCCAAATATGTTGTTATGAATTGTAGTTCACTCTGTGTGTCTGTGGGTGTCACTGTGTTGTTACCTGAGGGTCAGGTATAAAGGTAGCTGCCTGTTATTGGTTAGGTGTTTGACCCGGAAGGACAAAAGGTTTTTGACCGCTGTGGCGCTAACTGCCGGCGTTATGGTTGTCAGATCAGTTAATAGAATTAATTAATATTTTAACTGCATCAGAAGAACATCGTTCCGGTCCTTTTTCGATCAACACGCAACGGTAACATTTACGAAATGCGAGTTAGCAAAGCGCGTCAACCAGGTTACTCTTGGTCAAACATCTCAGTAGCTTGAAGCATTAGGCTTAGCTCCTTCAAGTTGCTTGTACAAATTACAATAAAATGTAAACAAGTGCTCTGCAGACAGGATCATTGTCCTCCACCAGGTGTCCCTCTGCATTCTTTTAAAAAAAAAAAAAAATGCACTGACCTTGAATTTCGTCCTTTTAGCGTCGGTAATAGGTCCTGCGTGCTATCATCACTTTCTGCCATGCTCGCATTACGATACCTACGTTACAAGCTACATATTCACGTGAGACACAGTCGCGAGTCACTCGCAGACTTGAATGAGGCTGATATTATATATCCCGGTAATCGACTGCAATAATGAGATGAAGTGAAACATAAGCGGTAATCGTTATCGTGTAAAATTTTACCATGCTCTTACCGTAATACCGGTAACCGTTCCATCCCTAGCTCTGGGTCAATTAAAACTCCAAGACTCCTAACCTGGGCTTTTGTCTTGAGCCCTCTGGATTCAAGCTGGCCAGCAACGTTGATTCTCTCCATTTTTGTTACCAAATATAATTATTTCTGTCTCGTCTTAGCTCGATTGCGTCCATCTGTTCACACGCTCCAAGCACGACTCTAATGGACCAGAGTCTTCTGGTGAAAGAGCCAAGTAAATCTGAGTGTCATCTGCATAGCTGTGGTCAGCAGCATTTAGTTACCTACACGCCATCGAGTTATTTCACTTCCCAACAAAAGTTCTCCAGCGGTAAAGCATCAGTTACAACCGCAGGGTTCCTGCAGTTGGGAACCCTGCTGCGCTTGAAGTTATTGTTTCTATTGTTAATGGACTCCTACTGATCCTAGCAGCGTTTATTAATGACTGTTATAACTTAGATCAAGGATGTCTTTATTGTTCCCACGGCGGCAATTTGCTCTACAGCCAGCAGTAAAGAATTAAAGAAGATGATCAGGGGAGAGACGGCCACATTAGTCCAACAAGTAGAACGAGCACCGCCTCTCTTTTTTTGCTGAAACTCATTTTTAATTTAGTATAAAATGTTTCCTATTTCCTGTAATGTGTGTGTAGTAAGACTGACTGGCTGGAAATGCTGCAGTGATCATTTCAGACCCGTGTCCAGAAACAACCGGCGGGACTGGGACGCCAAACGTAACGTAACCGTTGCTTCACATCTACCGAACTGATCTCAGTGTCTTTGTTCTCGTTACAAAACCTGAAAATCTCTGAGTCATCTCAACGCTGGAATTAATAATAAAATAAAAATGTAAGGACCAACAGGGGTTACTTGAAGGGCGTGAAAAGGTTGCGTTGGTGCAGGTGCACTGGAATGAGAAGTAGGTAGATGATGCGATTTCAGTAAACCTGTTCCTGACTGTCTGCTTTCATTCAGACCATGAAACGCTCACATGAATGTCTAGTTCATCAAAACAAGACTATTTAAAATTAACACCACTAAACCAGGAGGGAAATGATGACTTTATCCTGCTCTAATGCAACAAAACATTCATTTCTCAATGAAATAATGCCGTTAATATATTAAATGGTAAACCCACTGGATGCCTTATTGATGGAAATATTACTAAATCAGTTGAGAACCTTGATATAAAACCAGTCACACCAAATAAATGTCACCTGTTTGACCTTTAGTCTTCGTTCGGTGGGTTATTTTAGAGGAAAATGCTGCTGGTGATGTTCGATGAAAGCATCTTGAAAAACTGGTTGATGTTAAGTTTCTGGATGAGCTGCTTTGAGGGCGACCAAAGTCGTGTTCTTATTGAATCTACGTCTTCGTCGCCGTACGTCAGAGATTATATGGCAAAATGGTCCCCAAGCCTTTCAGAAGTATCGCTTAATTGAGATCAATTTGCCATATTGTACAATCATTACAACAGATTATGTTTACGAGCATCTCAGCATTTACCCGTGGAGTAAACGACAACTCAAAGGTTTTCAGACCCACGTCATGTCTGTAGAAGTGGATAACAGAGTTGTTTCTGCCCCTGTACCTTCATCCGGTGAAACCCCTTCACTCACTCGTACAGGCCAGCAGCATCACAACTGCAGCTGTCCATTGACTTTGAATGGGGTGACACCAAGCTTTGAATTGTGGGACCATTTGTGTCGTGGTGGAAGCACTCCTCCCATCAGAAGTCCAGAAACGTTCAACTTTTCAGGCCTCTACGCCTCATCGCGTTGCCGCTACGCTCCGAGTCCGAGTCGGTGTAAAAGCACCCAGCTTTCTTGTCGACCCAGCGGGAACAAATTTGTGACCATTTCTCTGAAGATTACATTTAAATATTCTGCTTCCTGTACTTCCACACGTCTGGACATGAAACATTTCTGGTTAATGGGAAGAGCGGTGCTTCTGTGGTCCAATGATATCAGGTGAGCGTGACGGTGACGCTGGGAGGACATTGTGACTTCATAAAACCAGCTAGACACGTTGCATAATCTGTAATATAAATGCAGAATTTTCAATTTACTAATTGCACTATTGCAACTTGCAGTTTTGATTTGAATTCGATGAATTGTTCAGCCCTGACTCGCAGCCTGAGCCAAGGTCACAAAACCGCGGTCCCTCTGAAGCAGCTCCTGCTTTCAGCCTGTGAGGACCTGGAGGAAGGTTTGACTTCCCGGCCCAGCGGGTCGCTTGTGTTGGTTCCAGTTTATTTCCTGTAAATCGTTTGTTCATGTTTTACATGCAACTGTGCAGTTATGTGAAAGTGCACTATGGATATTTGTGTTTGTTTTTCATGTGATGTTGACATTAGAAGTCAAAGCATGCTCAGTTTCAGATCATACCTTTTTCTTACGGTCTTACAAATGTATACTATGTACATTTATCCTACATTGGCCTTTGTTGTAGAGGTCTTTAGAACAACCCGAGGTTCCAACCCACCTGAATTGGGTCTCGGGTCCATTCAAAAGAGTGACTCTGGATTCTGGTCTGAATCGGTACAGTTAGTCTCTGGTCCGGTCGGTGCTCTCTGACAGGCTGGGTCTGTGTTTACTCGAGAGAAGTAAAGATATTGGCGGTGGCAGCCAATGTCAGGACTCGGGGCAGTTAAATGATTATTAATTAACGTGGCGTGTTTGTCATGAAACAATCGTGTTGCCGTAGCGTGTTATTAGTGGTTTGCCCAGCAGCTGTGAAGCACAACGGATCGCCAACATGAAAACGCTGGATGAGAGAACATGTTCATGACACGTCCTGACCGGTGTAGGCTATTAGCGTTAGCAGTTGCTACCAATAGCATCTGTATCCACAAAGAGAATAACGACGTGGATTTATTGTTTTTTCCATCACGTAGCCTATGTAGCAACTGAACCAGGTAGAAGAAGACAACTTTAGGTAAGAAAATCAAGTTTTATTCAACGCTAGACAACTTTTAACATGAGCAACTATGGGCTGGATTGTCTCGGTTCTATTCGGGTAACTCAGGTTCAGTTCGTGGTCGTAAACTAAAGACTCGGGTCGGGTCGGTTTCGGGTCGAATTTTCACAGGTCCAATCGGGTTCGGACCCCCGGACTTATGATAATAGCTCGGGTCGGGTCAAATTTTCACGGGTCCATTCGGGTTCGGGTACATGAAAGTGGACCCGTGAAGACCTCTACTTTGTTGTAGTGAGACTATTTCTGAAAATCAAATAATGGTTAATATGACATGTCCTCTGGCATAACTAAAAGAATTTAAAATGGCGGGTAATAAGGAATACCAATAGCAGTTTCATGATCCTGTCTGTCATTTTGACAAATGGAGAAAGTCTGGTGCCACCTCTGGCCCTATTTACGGAATCAAAGACATCATGGTGATGGCTTGAAAGTGACTGAGACCATCAGCTCATTAAGAAAACATTTGCTGGGGTAACGAGAGAAAAATGAGCCACTTTGTCATTGGAAAGCAGTTTCCCCCTGTTAGGCATTAGGAAAAAAAAAGAAAAAGAAATTAAATTTAAGACAGTTCCAGATTCACTTGGCTTCTCAGATCTGGAGGCTGTGCCCTTCCTCCTTTTATACAGTCCAGACGTATTTATACAGATAAAGACTAAACGGTTACATGTAGTGATAGTATCTTTCACAGATGATATCCTGGTGCATTGACAGCTCTTGGTGGTCGGCCACCAGATGTGTAAACACCTGTCGGAGTCAAAACCACCTTTGTTGTTGTTCCTGCTACATTGGGTGTCTCCGGGAACACATTTAGCCACTAATGTGTACACACACACACGCACACACACACACAATATAAACAATACCAGACATGCTGCGTTGCATCTGGCCGTTGACGTGTCCCCCCCAGCTCATGAGTGCTCAGTGCTGCATCACTGACTGATATTGTGCAGTACTCAGGGGTTTATTCACACCCTTATCTGCGCCAGGCTTGTGTCTGGATCTCAGGTGGCCACTTGTAAAAGGATTATCTGCATATTTTTTTTCAAGATCTATCCATAGACGTCCAAGCAGATTGACATGTAAAGACCTACCCTTGCATTGACTGCCACTTTAAAACACTAGTTTATTGTGATGCCTTCGTGGCTACGCTGCAAATGTATATTCTTTTTTTACGGGGATTACTGTGATTCACGTCGTCTTGGTTCTGAATCAAAGTTTACCATCTAATAGTCAACCGGATTGTTTGAACTTGGGAATGTTCCTTTATCTCAGTGTTTCCATTCATGCAATTACAGGCCTCCCGTTTTAGCCTCTCTCACCAGGGGGACCCATTTCATTTTGAGTCAAGACATCTTTTCAGATGTCCGTTCGATTAAAAGCAACACATTATAGAATATTGTAATCTCAGTCAAGTTTGAACAGTTAGGGCCAAGTCAAGTCGCTTGTTGGAAGTCGTGCCTTTGATTGATCTGTTTTTGAACCGGAGAATGGTGCTAACATGAACACATTTGTGTTTGTCTTCATGCAGGTGTACCTGTTAAATCCTATAGAGAACCTAAGAGGCTACATCAACAACCGTCCACCTCTGGTCATATTTATGATCAGCGTCAGTGGCCATCGCCTTCCTGACCATCGGTTATTTCTTTAAGATTAAGGAGATCAAGTCTCCAGAGTTGACAGAGGTAAGGCAAACCTCACACAGTTCCTTACAAGAGATGAACTTATTTCTTTTCTTCCAAGTACATCTCATTGATGCCCAGCCTTTTACTTCTGTTTCCTGTTTTACGCCACAAGGATGCACAACAAGAAAGTGATCTGTGCCTCACTAAGTTTGGTCTGTAAAGCTAAAAGTAGCTCATTTCTACTCAGAGAGTCCAAGTGTATTGTTAGAGCTGAGCGATTTTATCGATTCTGCGATATATATCGATATTTTATTTCCCCGGAGAGTATCGATTTTTCAGCCGCAGGTATCGATATTCTAAGCTGGAACACTCACAAAACGTCACCAATATTACTTTGTCCCTTTAAAATCTTTTGGAAAATGATGTAAATGTATTGTAAGATGAATATTAGGGCTGTAGCGATACACTAATCTCGCAATACGATACACGATATTCAGCTCACAATACGATATATACCGATATTCATCTTACAACACATTTACATCATTTTCCGAAAGACTTTAAAGGGACAAAGTTATTTTGGTGACATCTTGTGAGTGTTCCAATGACTTTGTTTGAATTAATTAAACTGAAAGCATCAATTACACATTATATGGCTGACAGGCAGCTTGCAAATGCTGGACAAAATGAATAAAAGATGTGTTTAGAAAAATAGTTTCATTTATTTAAACAGTACAAAATGTTGCTTCCAAGCTTTTAAAGGTGGGGCATGGGGGTTTTGAAAGAAGCTTAGAATAACGATACCCGTGGCCGAAAAATCGATACTCGATAAAATATCGATATATATCGTGGAATCGATAAAATCGCTCAGCTCAAACGAATATCGATATATATTGTATCGTGAGCCGAATATAGTATATCATATCGCGAGATTAGTATATCGCCACAGCCCTATGTGTTGTAGATGTGCGTACTGGCTAAACTATATGGTGCATTTGACTTAAATTGCACATCTGAGCAGAAAAGCTACATGTGGAGAGTATGAGAAGACAAATCACACCCAGGTAAGTGTGATGCACTGCTACAAGCTCGCACACTAAGGCCGGTCCATGGAAATCAGTGGCATATGAAACTAAACAGGAAGTGCATGCAAATAAAAAGGTGTTGGCAGTAAACTTGGATGGTTTGTCACCACCAAGATGAGTAAAAGAAAAGGCCAGTAAGTCTAGTTGAGAGTCTGCTGCTCCAGGTCTGGTGTTGTCAGCTCCTTCAGTAACAACCCTTCCTCCTCCTCAGGACTGGAACACCTTCCTGCTGCGCTTCAACGAGCTGGACTTCTGCGTGTCAGAGAATGAGACGATAAAACACGGGCTGAACGAGTCCACGACGCCAGAGAGCATGGTCGTCACGAGCGGCCAGGCCCGCTCCAGCACTCAGGCCCCCCTCCTGCTGGAGGACTCGGGCCCCATTAACATTTCAGTCCCCATCACCCTCACGCTGGACCCCCAGCGCCCATTTGGAGGGTATTCTCGCAACGTCACCCATCTGTATGCCACAGTGCTGGGGCAGCAAGTTGGCCTTTCTGGTAGGTTCTCTTTATAGACTTTTGTTTGTCTGGTCGCCCGTGGGAAAAGAGATTATTGTGTTAAATATAAAATCGGGCCGGGGGTTGTAAAGATTAACCAGAATCTGTGTCTCTTGGCATGGATGTCCTGTTGGTGTGTTTTAACTGGCACCTTTGTGAGCCGACAGTGGCAGCGTTGTGCAACATCAACCTGTTCCAGCACAGTTCGCCGACAGGCTTCACCCTCGAACGGTTTAAGAAGAAGTGAAGGGAAAATTCCACGAGCTTTTGATTGCATCGTGTGTGCACGCTTATGTGAACTTTTACTTCTGTCTGAGGTTATAACGCACGCTCTGAGGATGCATGCTTTCTTCTTCCTGCACTTCTGATGTTTTCTATGTCGAGCTCCACTGGTGGGGAAAAAAACGTACAAAGATGGACAAGATGTCCGCAGCTTCGACCAAATACTTTGATGCTACTTTTGAGCAAAATATGTAATGAAACACCCAGTATTTAAATCAAATAGACTGAAAAATCTGTTTGCGTCTTTTATGTTGATTCATTCATAAATTAGTCTCTGTGGAAAACGGGCTAACAGCTGTACTGTATCAGCTTTTTTTCATTCCCCCTCTTCGTCAAATAAATCAATTCACCAATGCATTATTTCTGATGGTACGATATTTTATTTACCAAGTTTCAGAAGAAGACGATTCCTTTTCTTTGGGCCCTCGTTTGACTTTGAGTTTATTGTGCTCTAGTTTTTAATAGGCTGAGCTGTCTGCCAACAATGTCAGCCTTTGTTTCAAATTTAAAAGGCCCAGAACAGCTGAGCAAAGTTGGAGTGAAAATAGTTTGTTTCGCTGTGTAAACAAGCCTCTGTCAGTACGACATAATTGCACAGATGGTGTTCCTAGAAAATGTCAGGTTAGTCTGTCATTGAAGCTTCTGACGGCAAGATCAAACTGTTTATTTAGATGGCGTATTAATTATAAAAAGGATATTGTGAAAGAAGAGCAAACTAATGTTGCGACAGACCTGATAAGAGACAATTAGACATGTTAATGACAAATGTAGAAATGTCAACAGATGTGTGGGATACCACGTCTGCTGCCTTTTCAGCAGAGCTGCTTCTGTATCACATGGGCTACCGCGTACCAGGATGCTGCTGGTCTTACCTGCATTTTAGCGAGGGTTTTTTTCTTTTAGGGTGCTGATGTCTTGTGAGGCACCTTTTAAACTCACCTCCGTGCCTCTGTTTAAGATGCTGGAATAAACTACGACCGAAGCCCACCGAGCGCGACGAATCGCTCGCATCGCATGGATCCCGTTGGTTTTCCGTGGAAAGTGAGGGAGGCGTGTTTTCGGCGCATATATACGAAGCATCCTGGGAATACATCGTGTCCAAAAGTTGCGCCTGGCCCAACGCTATGCAAATGAGAGTCCTCTATGTCTTTGCATATGGATGGGAAGCTTCTCCTTAGACGCGTTGCTCTTGCGGTGCTAATCGCTGCAGAGTATGTAAAAACTTTCCTCCGTTGAGGAGAGGCTGATGGTCACAGGTTTCACATCTTAAAGCAAAAAAGTCACTGACGAGCACAGACAGCAAGACAAGGAATTAGGGCGACAGGGAACAATGAAATGGCAAAGCTGAAATGCATCCCAAATGTGGCCGTAATTTGATATTTTTAAGTACGTGCCTCCAGTGCACGCCCCCACGTGACAATATGCAGTTATCGATGCATGTGCACGTAAAAATCAGTGGTGATACAGTGGACACGTGGCTCAGATGTGCTGCTACTTCTAGCTTCCACGGACAATAGACAAATGTTTTAGCAGATGGTTTTGGATGGTTTGGATGTCACAAACCCGAATCACGGCCAGATGGCTTCAGGAACAGCTTTTTAAAAAATTATTATTATTGTGGGGTAGTTACAGAACCACAGAAGGTCACAGAAGCTGTAGCGGTGCCGTACTGTAATTATGCTGATCAAAGTGAAATGTTTCATTTTTAAACATTGCCATACTATTAATTTAAATTAGCTGATGAAACTGATTCATCGCCCAGCGCTAGTCTGCCATTGTCCCAAAAGTATTTCTCCTCACTGCTGGATGTCTGTCTGAAGAGGAAATGATCAGAAATGTTCAGTCCCCACCACTGGAGTTACCGCTGTTGGAAATACAGTGCTACTACTCTACTACTCTACAGTGCTCTATTTATGAAATTAATTGGTTCTGGAAGTAGTTTCATAACCTGAAACTTTCGTAAGTAGGAGCGGGTTTTCCATGTAAATTCCCTAATCCATTCCAAGCCCCCCAAAATTCGAACATATTTTTTTTATAAATTATAAATAATACAAGAAATAACATGAAAACCTGTAAGAAATACATGTTAGAACTAGAAAAGCACTCGGAGGACGCAGACTTTCACCGAGCGCAACAATTATGGAAAATTTGAAAGTCATCCAGAATCCCGGATTTCTTCCGGATCACACCCAAAATGAAATCAGTTCTTCCTTTTCGCATTTCTGACAACTCTTGAAAATTTCATCAAAATCCATCCATAACTTTTTGAGTTATCTTAAATACCGACAGACAGACAAACAGACAGATAAACGCAGACAAAAACATAACCTCCATGGTGGAGATAAAAATTGTTTCTTTACCTGGGTTGCTGGGTTACGCTCATTCAGACAAGGGGCCCTCCTAGCCAATGGGATGCCAGGTAGACGCTGAGCGATAGCCAATGGCAGAGCAGCTCAGACGCACCACTTTCAAACCGAGATACAGAACCGACAAGTATGTTTATGTTCGGTAAACTCTGGGAGCTGCGAGTAGCAGCGCGTACTGTATTTTTGCCTTTCGTATCCTGAAATTTCTTGCGTAACTAGAGGCAATATTTTCCCATTGATGCGTTTCATAACCTGCAAATTTCGTATGTAGAGACGTTCGTAAGTAGAGGTACCACTGTACTGACCAGGTCAGTGGCACGATGTGTGATCCCCAAAGGTGAACGTGAAGGATTACAGACATAGATCTCCATCCACTAGATTTTTTACATCCAACAATATTTCTTTTCTGGAAGCATGCTATTTTACAGCACTAATTAGTGTCTTAGATGTTCATAAAAGACATACAGGGCAAAGCTAATGTGTGAGGTGATTCCCTAATGAGACCTGACGACGTGGATCTTCAGGTTCCTGCAGTCCATCGCTTCCAGCTGAAAACAGTGTTTACTCTTTGCCGTCTTGGGCCCAGGCAAGGAATGACTGCGTTCTTCAAGCGTCTTTGTTTGGCTGTAACAACTACAGCAGAGTTGCATCATCGTTCTGGCTTGTCAGTCTCATCTGATGCAACCTGGGAGAAACATTGTCATTTACGTGGCTCACTTACACAACGCAGTTAGATACAATGATGCTCTCGTTTTGAACAACAGCCCAAAGTCACGCTGCGTCACTGAAGGAGACGACTTTCTCAACGTTTCAGGAGTCGCAGCAGGAACTCGTTTATTTAGTCTTTGAGAGCAAAAGCAGAAATTCAGCTTGCACATCTGAAAGTATGTGAAAATAATTGCTTTTGTCAAGTCGATTAGCTGCAAACTGCTCACTGGATTTCATTCTTGCGTGCCTTTTTCCTCACCAAAATGTACTTTCACTGTTGTAAAAGTATCGGTTGCACAAATGAGAAACGACTTGCATCATGGACACCAGGAGTCCAGCTGTGTCCTCATCACTGCTTTGACTCCACTTGGATGGACGAAGTGACTTGTTTAGTGACTGAATCTTAATTGTTTCCATCTAAATATACACTTCTCTCAACAGCCATTTCCAGCAGTTTCTGCTTTGTTCATCTAATAATCTAATCCCTCTTGCAGTTTGATAAATATTGCATCAACTCAGTCTGTCGTTATCAAGAAAGTTTGCTTTCTGTTTCAGCAGATGTAGTTGCTTAAGCTCTGCAAATATACATATTGGAGGCAATCAAATTGGCTCACGGCTGCATAAAACAGAATTATAAAATTGCCTCAAAACAACCAAGTGTGTCGATTTGATGAGACCCTGCGATGCTGTTTTCTGAACATGTTTTATTTGTTTGTAGGCCGGGAAGCCCATGAAGAAATAAACATCACGTTCACGCTGCCCGTGTCCTGGAACTCGGACGACTGTGTTCTGCACGGCCACTGCGAGCAGGTGGTGTTCAGCACTTGCATGACCATCACGGCGGCCAGCAATATCTTCCCAGTCACAGTGTGAGTTGGAGAGCCTCCCTGAGTCATGGGAGCGCACGCATTTCTGCTGTTCAGGCCATTTGATCCTTGCTGCATGCGATGTGGCCTGTTAGAAGTCAAAGTTAATGTGCAAATGACAGGAGACGGGCGAAACCACGAGTCAAACCTCAAGCGCCATTGTCTGTTGTTGGAGTATTGTATGTTTTGTCTCTGTTTTTGAGACAAAGGGCTGCTATGCGCCGAGCTGACCGTCGACTATTGGCAGTGTTGTTGAACATCTGGTTTCTCTCGTTTTCTCAGTGTATAATGTACCACCGGCTCCATCAAGTCTGTCGGTGACACTGATTGCATGAGGCTTAAATGTTTCATAAGGAACATAAATGTACAAAACAGTTCATTGGGAAAGTAAAATTGAAATGCCGGAGCTTAACGATGCAAATTCTAACGGGAACTCTGTCATTATTTTAAATGGAGCTTTGTGGGATCTCAGAAGTCACAAGTAACAAACACTTGAGCTTGTTGTTGTTTTAAGATAATCTTGATCATATCTGCTAGGGCTGTAACGATACACTAATCTTCTATCGATATTCATCTTAAGATACATCTATATCATTTTCTGAAAGATTTTAAAGGGACAATGTGATTTTGGTAACATCTTGTGAATGTTCTAATGAATTAATTGAACTGAAAGCGTCAATTACACATTATATGGCTGACAGGCAGCTTGCAAATGCTGGACTAAATGAATAAAAGATTTGTTGAGAAATATAGTTTCATTTATTTAAACAGTGCAAATTGTTTCTTGCAAGCTTTTAAAGGTAAGGGCACAATGGAGAGTTAAAGTACAGCAAGTGGCCTTCTTAGGTAGCTACTAGCCATTCTAGCCACCAGGTTAAGTAAAAACCAACCATGGCAGCCAGTAATTCAAGTCCATTGGAGCAACGTTTAAGCCACCTTAAAATTGCACCCATCTCAGCAGAGTAACTGGAGGACTTATGGCTCTTCCTGCAAAGTGCTGGAAGAGCACCCCTGCAGGACATGGGGGTTTGAAAGGAGCTTAGAATATCGATATCCGCTGCTGAAAAATTGATACTCTCTGGGGAAATAAAATATGGATATATATCGCAGAATCGATAAGATTGCTCAGCTCTAATATCTGCATGATTGTCAGAAGTGTCTTCATTCACCTGTATGAAAATGGTTGCTTTCATATTTTCCTCTGCCATTCAGAGCCAAATGTGATGCTAATCAGCATCCAAAATCTGAGAACCAAAACCCAGAATCGGTAACCAGGAAATCAAAATCCATAACCGTAGTTGTTTCTCCGTAGTTGGCCCCTGCGGAGGGGGATCCATTTATCAGTGTAACACCTGTTTTCCATGACGTCGACGTATAAAGTGTAGAGTCATTCAGCAGATAATGAGCTACTCGATCTTGGAGGTCATCGATTAAATCATCCTTTATTCATTTACAGAAAATTAAATTCTTCAAAGGAAGTCTTCGACGGTTGCTGCTCGTCCCACTCTTCGTGGTTCGTGGCTGTGATTCAAACTAGGATCCTTTTTGCTGTGAGGCGGCAGCGCTGAACAAACCTACTGCCGTGCTTCGCATGAGAAAATGAAAACAATCCCCCCCCCAAAAAATACAAAGCATATTTGACACAAACAACTTTTTCATGAGCTTCCAACATCAACCAAGCCGTGGTGAGAAGCTCCACAGCTGTCAGTCAACACAAAGTCTGCGTTTCGTTTTGCAGGCAGCCGCCGCACTGCGTGCCGGAGACTTACACCAACGCCACGTCTTGGTACAAGGTGTTCACCACGGTCCGTGACTCGGACACCAAGTACAGTCCAGGACTACAACCCCTTCTGGTGTTACAAAGGAGCAATTGGCAAAGTGTACCACGCACTCAACCCGAAGCTTACCGTCATTGTTCCTGATGTGAGTTACTGCCTACTTACTTCATATTTCACACTCCTGGGTTTCATCTCAGTGTTTCAGTGCCACGAGAACATGCACAGCTTCCTGCGTTAGTTCACATAAATCATCTGAATGCAATGCAATGCAACGAAACATCTAACGATCCCTCAGCTGGACGTTTAAGCTTCCAGTAAGCCTGAAAACAGTCTGAACGTATCTGCTGTGCTTCAGTTACCAGACCTTTGTCACTTCCAGCTAGGTGGCAACTTTTCTTTTGTTTTTGTTGTTGTTTTTTAATATAATTTCAAGTACAGTGGTACCTCTACTTACGAAATTAATAGGTTCTGGAAATAGTTTCGTAACCTGAAACTTTCGTAAGAAGAGATGTGTTTTCCATGTAAAAGCTGTAATCTGTTCCAAGCCACCCAAAATTCAAACATTTTTTTTTTAATCTAAATTATAAATAATTCATGAAATTACTTGAAAACCTGTAAAAAAATACATGTTAGAACTAGAAAAGTACTCATAGGATGCAGACCTTCACCGAGCGCAACAATTATCTAAAATTTGAAAGTCATCCAGAATCCAGGATTTCTTCCGGATCACACCCAAAATGAAATCAGTTCTTCCTTTTCACATTTCCGACAACTCCTGAAAATTTCATCAAAATCCATTCATAACTTTTTGAGTTATCTTGAACACAGACAGACAGACAAACGCAGACAAAAACATAACCTCCATAAAGGAGGTAAATATTGTTTGTTTA
Organism: Hirundichthys speculiger; assembly: GCA_018398805.1. NCBI lineage: Eukaryota > Metazoa > Chordata > Actinopteri > Beloniformes > Exocoetidae > Hirundichthys > Hirundichthys speculiger. The sequence goes on from JAGFBZ010002341.1 coordinate 1,143,414, forward strand.
CCTGGGTTGCTGGGTTACACTCATACAGACAAGGGGCCCTCCTAGCCAATGGGATGCCAGGAAGATGCTAAGCGATAGCCAATGGCAGAGCAGTTCGGACACACCGCTTTCAAACCGAGATACAGAACCGACAAGTATGTTTATGTTCGGTAAACTCTGGGAGCTGCGAGTAGCAGCGCTACTGTATTTTTGCCTTTCGTATCCTGAAATTGATTTCGTAACTAGAGGCAATATTTTCCCGTTGATGCGTTTCGTAACCTGAAAATTTCGTATGTAGAGGCATCGTAAGTAGAGGTACCACTGTAGCTCCAAATCTGACACAGGAAGAAATCCTGGGAGTTCCAGCGTGAGTTTCAGACCAGATTATGTCCTCGAGGTAAGTCATGGAAGAACCTAACCAGCAGTAAACGCTGGTGGAAGCCACCAGAGATCACAGATGCCACAAGAAGCTGGTCATTAGAAATCAAACGTATCTTTATCACTATATGACGTTGATCTCCGCTCAACTCTTTCGTCGCCAGGATGACCGTTCTCTCATCAACCTTCACCTGATGCACACGAGCTACTTCCTGTTTGTCATGGTCATCACTATGTTCTGCTATGCAGTCATAAAAGGGCGGCCTGGCAAAGTGCGACAAACCAACCCCGACTACTGCCCTGAGAAGGTACAACAGACACCAGCAGTGCTATTTGACCTCAACAGGTAGTTCCAGTCTCAGCCCAGCAACTGTTGACCAGTGATCGGTCAAAGACACAATCCAATCACAATGCTGACTTCTCTGCATTCTTTCTTTCTTTCTTTCTTTGCATATACATGTGATGATTGTTGTTTGTTTGTGTTTTGTTCGGGGGGGTCAGGGGGGCATTAAGAAGTGAAAACTAAAAGGATTTTGTCTGCATTTGATTAAAGTGATTCCAGTGTTCTTACAGCAGTATATCAAGGGAACCAGCAGTTTGATCCAGATATTGCAACAAATACTCCATTCTACTCCAGACTACAACCATTTAGTCACATTTTGCCTTTTTTTTTTCTTTTTTTTTTTAGAAAGTGCAACAAAGAAGGTCCAGCAGTAATACTGGGGGATTTGTCTCCTGTTGTTTTTTCTGTTTTTTTTGCTTTTTAATCAATCCTTATCATATGTAGACATCAGCAGCAGGACTGATTGAAGCAGAGGTGTTTGGTCACGGTTGGATGCAGAGTTTTTAGTGTCGCCAGGACTGGAAGGTTGCTGTTTGAGCTGTCAGTGTTGCTTTCACTCTCCACATCAAACGAGTAGGGGTGGGAATTGATAAGATTTTTTTCCGATTCCATTATAGATACTGTTTAGTAATTTGATTCTTTATCGATTCTCTTATCGATTCTAATTTGGGAAAAAAAGAGAACAGCTTTACTAGCATCAATTTTTTTTACTTAGAAGTCACGACTTTACAAACTCAACAGCAAGGTCAAAAGAGGCCCAAAGCCTGTCCATGTTTACATGGATGTGGATCTCTGTTATTGTTCCTGTCAGTAATGTCTGTGTACATCCTTGAGTTTATTGCCTCATTAGGATCTTTTTCTCTGACCTGATTAGTACATATGCTGCTCTTATTGAGGCAGGATCTCGTTTTGGGGGTCCTGGTTAGTGTTGGAGCCAAGATGTGAATTGAGATGAAATAGGTGGTGGTTTAAAGCTGAGGGATTGGATTAAGGTATACATAATGGATGGAAGTCTGGCTGTGCAAACGTGTGTCTGTGTGCTTTTTAATTTCACCTTCCCACAATAATGACTCCCTCAAGTAAATGAAGCATGTTTAAAACCTTATGTGCCACCTCCTGAATGGCATGACACACTCTTTCCTCTTCTAAAATGTCTCTTTGAAGCTCTTTTCCACATTTCCTGTCGGCACAACTGACATTTTTGATCAAACTCAAAGCATCTTTTTTGTCATGTTTCCCTGCCGTGAGGTTCACTAAAATGCACTTCTTGTGTTGCAGGTGGCATTGTCAGAGGATTAAAAAGACGGAGAGCGCTGCCAGAAGTTACCTGTAACAATGACGGACTGAAAGAAACTGAAGAAATTAAAAAAAAAAAAAAAGAATAAATACATAAAAATGTACATCCCAGTTGCCTCGGGAACCCTGGAAATACAATAAGGGACACATAAGCTCTGTGAATGCATTACTCTCGCAATGTTGGGTTTCTCCAACCAAAGATATACAAGTGCCTGTATCTGTGGTGTAAATATTTGTAGGAACTCTGATATTCTGTGCAAAACCTCTTTCTTTTTAACTCTTCTTATTTTTGCCCCGCCCCCTCCCACGTGCCACACCACATCATGCAGTATGTAAACAAAGCAGAAGGCCAGATCTAACAGCCACACGCTGATCTTCCTCCCAGCAGCCTTCACGGCATCTGACACAGATTTCTGATCAGTTTCTCCTGTGAACATCAAGATGTTTTAAGCCCATTTGTTTTGTTTTTTTTTTCCCGCCCCAACCATGATGACGGAGCAGGTTGAATCAAATGGAAAACAACAACAAACCGTGAACTAGAACAGGAATAGTTGTAGATGCTTGTCTTGATCGGGGAGGAGGATTAAAGAGCTGCATCCTGCACCATCATCATTCTGTCTGCGATGATGGACGTTGGTCACTCTGCACATTAACATCTGGAAATAAATTCAGCAGCCGCCGTCTCAGTTTGTATCCCGTAAGGCCTCGCTGCGTTCTGTTGGGAGCCTGAATAAGCTGCAGAGCTCCTCCCTGTAGTTTGCCTTGGAGTTGGTTTTCCACTTTCAGGAGTTGATGTCACGGTGAGAACTTTCTGCCTCTCGGTTTCCCTTCATCGCCCGTCTGCCTCTGTGTTTTGTCTGCAGCCAGCAGTCTTGGACTTCGAAGTGACGTCCGTCTCGGTTGCACCTCGATGAATCGGAACATTATCTTGCCTTAGCTGTGGTGGACTTGCTTGCTTAATAACAGGAGGTCAGATCATCGTCTGGCTTTCTCACGTTCATTCGCCAGACCCGACCTCCACAGCCAAACCTCTGTGTCCGTGTGTCGCCTTTACTTTTTTCCTCTTGTCCATAAGAAGTTGGTGCGTAGCATGCAGTGACATCTAGTGGCATAAAGTTGCAGCCGACTGAATCCCCTCTAATTACCTCCGAGCTGCAGCGGTCGTGACAAACGCAAAAGTTTCACCGCTTTGTTTTCCAGTAGCACCATGAATAAATGATTTCACTCGGTTCCAGATCAATAACGTGATCATGAATGTTGCCGGTAGATCGTCCTAAATGTTGCACACTGGAACTTCAGCGTAAATGCCAACTTTCCCTCATGTTATATTTTTGATTCACAATGCATTTTTTTGTTCCTTGAGCTCTTATTTGAGGAAAATTTGAATCACCCAAACACGTTGAAGCGATTTAGAGTTCTTGTTTTCTATCCCGTTTTGTCCGGCGTCCACATGTAAACTTGCCTGATGATGAATGAATGAACTAGCTGGCCTCCACGTGGGAAGAAATAACTACATACAAGCGTATAATTCTGTATTTATGGTCTCACATGCATTTGTTCATTCGTATCACTGCGTGTGACTGAGTAAGTGAGTCGGGCAAGTGTGTCTGCAGACCGCCGTCCTCCGAAACCTCCGTCCACGTGACTGTATTTGTTCTTGTGTGACAGCCCACCCACACTCCTCCATTGATTTACACCTGCTAAGCTGTTCATATTTGTTCATAAATGCCCCCTAATTTGACAATCAAGACTTCTGTAATTAGATTCGGCTCAGATTAGCCCCCTGGTTAGTGTCCGGCGCTTATTGTCTTCAAAGTGCTTTACGAATAAAGTTGATTGGCTCGTTCAGAAGCATTTTTTGCTGAAAAGTAATTAAACTAATAATTAAATGGCCCAGTTGAATTATTAGCCACTAGAGCTGAGCGATTTTATCGATTCTGCGATATATATCGATATTTTATTTCCCCAGAGAGTATCGATTTTTCAGCCGTGGGTATCGATATTCTAAGCTTCTTTTAAAACCCCCGTGTCCCACCTTTAAAAGTTTGCAAGCAACAATTTGCACTGTTTAAATAAACTATTTTTCCCAACAAATCTTTTAATCATTTTGTCCAGCATTTACAAGCTGCCTGTCAGCCATATAATGTGTAATTGATGCTTTCAGTTCAGTTAATTCAAACAAAGTCATTAGAACACTCACAAGATGTCACCAAAATCACTTTGTCCCTTTAAAATATTTCGGAAAATGATGTAAATGTATTGTAAGATGAATATTGATATATATCGTATCATGAGCCGAATATCAATGTATCGTATCACGAGATGAGTGTATCGCTACAGCCCTACTGAATCCAAAAACTCCCCGCAGTCTTGATGGATGAGAAACGGAGGATGCAACGGTCTGCAGCACGTCCCCTCATGTCGTTGCGTGTGATCTTATCCCCCCCCCCACTAGCAGTTACTGATAACTTACCTCTGTACTATAATTTCGTTCCATATTTAATGTACCTGTTGAATGTATTTTTATAAGCAGCATAATCTAAACCTGAGATGCAGGAATTCCAAGTGATTTTAAACTTCTCCTTTTTTTTCTCCTCCAGTTTGAAAGGTTTTACTTGAATTGTCTTTTATTTTTTTCCGCTGAGTGGTTTTCACATATAAGATTTATCTCTTTGTCACACAATTGACGCAAACGTCATCGTATTGCATCAACCGTTTCATTCACTGCGTCTGATTATGTGCACGTAGGTGAGAATGAGCGAAAGCCGCCCGGTTTTGGTCCGTCGCTAGCAAGTCTAGCAAGTCTTCTAGCGAGTCTTCCTGATTGTTGGAGCGTACGTCTGTCATGTTCCCCTTTTTCCCGTCTTTTGTTCCCCAACAGTAATGCTTGCTGTCGTTTGGAAATCTGGCAGCTCGTACTGGACGGATGGAGGTGACGAGCGGGAAGCGGTCGGTGAGCGGGAATTGCTAGCTTGCCATATTATTGCCAAACACCAGTAACGTGCACCTACCAGCTTCTCGTCCCTCCCGCCTTCATCTGTAGAGAGATTTTGCATATCTATTAACTGCTGATTGCCTTAACGTTGTCCAGCTTCATTTGTCTTCGTTTCGTACATGTTGGGAGCCACGAGAGCGAGCCACACTTTCTGAGTGTAACGGATTTTTTTAGGAGCAGCTGCTTGCAGTTGTAGTTCTGCTCCGTTATATCACCAGTTCAACCCCCACTCTCCTGTGTTGCACCCATGTCACAATGATGTTTGCTTGACTTTGAGCCAAACGCACCTCCAGTAAACAGCTGCCATCACCCTGTTAACTCTCCCCCGTCATGTTAGAAATGCTTGCAGGCGAGTTTTCAGCCAACCCCCCCGTGCCTTCTGCACTGTCGAGCTGCATTCTTCTTCCTGTACATACAGTAGGTAGGGCCATAGGTTTTAATGTGGCTAAGGTGTCATTTAAACCCTCTTCCTCTCCACTGGAACTGCTGTAAATGAATTCAAGTTTAAATAAACTGTCTCAGAAGTTTGACTCCGGCTGCGTGTTTGTTCCGGATCTCGTTCTGCAGGGAGATCATCCGACTGGGGAGATGAATGTGGTACATATTTGGGTGCGACGTTTAAAGGATGGTGATGTTTACATTTAGGGCCAATTCCAATTCCTCCCTTAACCCTCAATCTCAGGCCCTCCAAAGTAGGTGTGAGGACTATCTTGTGACTTAGAAATGGGACACCCCTTGAGTGCAGTTACGTCTTCAGACTGTGGGGGGCGGCCTCACGCCAAAGCTACGTCCAGTCTGTCAAGAAAACAATGACGACGACGAAAAAATAAACATATATAAAGAAGACAGTTTCCTAACATTTATATAGTAAACGGACTGCACTTGTATTATACTGCTTTATCCACGCCAAGGTACCCTCAAAGCTGTTGGAGTTGGAATCGAACCGCCAATCTTCCAGTGACTGGACAACCTGCTCTACCAACTGAGCTACAGCCACCCATATCTTTATTAAATATGAAAATACGTACATTTGTAGCTTGCTTTTTTCGGCGCCATCCTTTTCGAAGACGCCTTGGCGAAAATACGCAATGCCTTCTGGGTAGCCCTTATTTTCCAAGGGTGGTGCCGGAGAATCTCAACACTGAGGGCGATACAGCCCCCAAACCTGTCCCTCAACTTGACTTTCTAAGAATCGGGACAGCACTTGCACTTCACGGGAGATTTTAGAGATTGAGGGTTGAGATTGGCCACGGTTACATGATGTTTTTTAATTCGGAATTAATTATTCCGAATTAAATAATTCAGAATTAAACTATTTTCCTTCGAGTTTACATGGAAATGGTAATTCTGAATTGAGGTTTACATGGAAAACACGATTGATCAGCTTTATCCAATTCCACTTAAGGTCAGGGGGTTGGGAAGGGTTCTGATTGGATGGGGGGGCGGACATCTTTACGTATTTACGTCTACCGGAAGAAAACAAACTTACTCGTTAGCAACAACATGGAGGACTACAGTATTAGTTTCCTGCCATCTGTTCTTTTAATTATTTCCAGTTCCTCCAAGCTATTTATTAAATAAATCATCTCTGCTCTTGAACACCGTTTACTGCGTGCTGCCATCTTGAAACTTTGTTTCGAAAACAAGCCCAGCGCGGAATATAAGCGTCATCGCAACAGACGGGCAAGGGAACTAGCATGCGCAGAAAGACCGGAATTAATTTAAAGCGGAATGAAGTGTATACATGACCGTGGAATTATTCTATTTGGATTTAAAATCAGAATAAAGCAGCCACTTACTTGGGAATTAAGTTTAATTCGGAATGGACATTTTCATTCGGAATTAGGTGTTTACATGGTAACTTTTAATCATTTTAAATCAGGATTTAAGTTTAATTCTTAATTAAAGAGGAATTAAACTTCCCATGTAAACGCAGTGACAGAGGGTTAAGGGAGAAATTGGAATTCACCCTTAGTATTTAGGTTCAAATCACATGAAACTAAAACTAGCATGCTGGAAGCTCACGACCATGAATCCCGTTGTCCCCATTGAAGCCATCTTTAAAACTGGGTTATAAAGGCAGAAAATCATTTTAGAAGGAGGCATTGGGATTTTCTATACATCTTAGCAAGTCGGGAGTAGATTTATTCATTATAATATTATAGTGACGATACAACGAAAGTCATCTTAAGACACTTTACAGAGGAATTAAACAAGTTCAGCCCACTGATCCATCTATATTGTAATGAGTTCACATTCTCTGTCAGTCGCCAGTTCCTTATAATTGTATTTATATGCCAGCTCAAAGAGAAAAGAAAGTAGATCCTACCTAACAGATGGCGTCAAATCTCCACTTCGATTCAAGCACGAGGCGACAGTGGAAAGAAGCGACTCCCTCTAACAAGCTCGTGAAGAGACGTCATCTGTCGGCTCAGTCGGAAGGTGAGACGCCAACAGACAGACCAGTGCAGGGACATTTACTGTGAAGCAAAAAAGACATACACAGAGGAAGTAATTGTAATAAAAGTGACCAGTGCATCATCGGAGGTCCTTCAGCAGTCCAGCAGCGTGACTGAAGGGATGAATAAAGTTTTCGTGTCTGCATCGTGGACCGAACTAGGAACTGCTTCCACAGTCGTAGAGCCCGATAACCGAAAGCTCCGTCTCACAGTTCTCAAGTCCATTTCATTAAGTCGGGAAGCAGCTGGCTGCCAAGTGCCGAGTGCCCGGAGGCTGGCTGGAAGACTGCCATCTACCCAATGGAGGTCGGATGCCGAGGCTTCATGGGTTTGGTCAACCACACGTCTCCTGAAGGACGTGGGACTCACCGGAGGAAGCCTCAGGAAGGCAACAAAGGAGCTGGCAGAGGAGGCTGACAAAGGGAGCTTTTGGCTCTGGCTCAGGAGGAAGGACAAAGCTTGGGGGAAAAACATCTAACTGAAGAAAACAGCCACAGGGAATAACACCCATCAGCTGCAGGGGGAGACATCCCCGTCACTGCTCCACCACCAGGAGACGTACCAGAATTAAAGGAGCGAAACGTTGGTGAATGGTGGTTTCTGGCTGACCCTGCAGCCTGACCGTGACACAGTGCAGCAGCTGCCTAGCTGAACCTGCTGACAAAACACAAACGACAGGCCATTTCCGTGTTTTCCCAACTGTGTCCGTATTTATTTCCGACGCTGAACAGACAGTCCAAAGGAAGGCAAGACAAGATATCCACTCTCACTTTGTTTGTTTAAGAGGTCAACAAAAAATGCACTCTCCCTACTCACCCCCTCTCCATGCCGCCGCCACAGCGAACAGGTGTATATACGCTCAGTCAATTACCCCTTGACCACACCCCCCCGTGACAGGTGTGAAAGGTGTCAAACTCACAACAAACATTTCGGCATATGGCACCTACAAAAACCAACAGTTACCTTGAACATTCGTTTCTCGCTGCAGGGAGTTCTGGGTAATCAAAATGCCATCAGTGCAGCAGTGTTTCAGTTCGACTCCCAGTTTCTGCAAATTCAAAGTGATTAAGCTGCAGGAAATACATTTTGAATTTAACGTTAGCGTTAAAATCCGTGCTTTCAATTTAGGACCGTAGTAATGAATCCAGAGAAGATCCAGTAAATTGAACTGAGAAAAGGCGTGATGATGCTGGCGGACCAGTCCATCCTGGGCCTGAGAAACTGGGAACTGTTCCCTTCAGCCTCACGTGCACTTTAAATTTACTATTTTGCACTTCCGTTTGAAGTTCAGATGATGTGTAAATGCTGAAATGCCAAACTGAGATGAAGTTTTCATACGTGCCAGTTTCCTTCCACGGTCCAACGAAGACTTTGTCCTTCAGAGTCTGTTAATCTCTTTGTCCCTGCAGGTGTCAGTGTGACGGACGATGGAAATCATTTCTGTCCGGCTTTATAATCATTAAAAAGCACACACTGCGGTCCTTAGATCATCACAGATTGCGGGGCTTTACAGCAGCCACTATTATGATTAATGTGATCAGAAATTATTTAAAGGCCTCTGACGTCTGCTGCTCTCCACTAACGGGCCTTTCACTGAAGCTCACAGGTTCAGAGTAGAACGACATCCATTTCCCACAATTCACACCTGCATCCGGCAGCTTGGGCAGAAAGAATATTTGGACATACATACGTTCATTTATCATATTTGGATTAATGTTTCATCTGATTAATCCGCTCCCTTCACCAGCCAGAAGACCAGAAGCTGCTCACCTGCGCCTGAACAGCTTCCAGTCAGGCGTGAGACAGGATAAGAAAAACCGCTCATCTGACAGAATTAAAGCAAGTAAAAACTACTTTCATTTTCCCGAAGCGGGTACTCGTATTACCGCCGCATTATCTGCCATCGTGCAGTCGCAATGTGAAAACCTGAGAAAGTGATTTCCTCAAATAGTGGCGGACACTACGAGGAAACTAGGCCTTTATGTTTAATCCTAATACTTATTGGTATGACTTGTCATGTCTACCCGAGTCATCAGGGACAGACTGGGACTGAAAAAAGGCCCTGGACTGGATAAACATATTATTTAATAGCTGGGCTACAGACAAGAAGAATAAAACAGATTTGGTTTTCTTAAATCGCTTAAATCCCATTACAGTCTTTAGCCTTTGAGGTCTATTTTGTGTCAGAATTAGCCTGCTTGACACATTTTATAGTTTTAATATTATGCTAGGGTGACCCAAAAACTGAAAAAAGAGGACACCCTACCGGCCTCTTGTTGATACTGCAAAATACTCAAAGATAGTCAAAGATGACAAAGTAGCTTTATAAACCATACATTTACTTAAAACATCCCTTTTCTGTTTGAAATGAAAATTTTCTGATATGTAAACCTAAATAATGCCTCATAACCAGTGACATGTGGTGTCACTGGTGTCACTGGACTCCATTAGAATCAGATTTACACATTTATGAACCCAACAGAGTAGATTATTGACCATCTGGTCAGCAGTAGTTAGCAGTTTATGTTGTATATGTCATAGCAGCATATTTTCTAAAAGATCTTCTGGTGGCCTTTATTGGATAGAGAGAAAGCAATGACAAAAAAGGGACACAAAAACATAGGAACCCCCAATCCATCCATTTAACCACTAGACTACCTAGCAAATACTATTGTAGGACCCCGACATTATACTAATTTTTAAAATTAAATTGCCCCATGTAATGCAGCTGTGATTAGTTATGGTACCGTTCAACCAATCATCCTTTAAACAACATTTGTAGCTTATTCCACAGACATTGCAGCACCATGCACCACAAAAGAGAAGACAAAGATAAATAGTGCCAAAATGGAAAACACTTCTCCCCCTCAAACTTACTTGGCTTTCTTTAGTTTTAATTTTTCCCCATCCACCTTTTCTTCTAGCGTTTTCTGCTTGCCATCTTTCTGCTGACAGACACTTACGTTACTCTGCTTTGTTGGTTTTTAGGTCTATATCTGATAAATGATCGTCTTAGCGCCCCCTGCTGTTAGTTGATAGAATGAAAATTTTGGTTATTGAACATGGCCGACTGCCGTAGACCGGCCGTCCGTTCTAGACTTTTCCAGAATCCACAGACTCACGAATAAAGAGCTCAGAGAGCATATTCACATTTATTCTAAAGGTGATATGGCTTGTTGTGCTCTTAATTGTACCGACGGAGCGGCAGGACCAGCTCTGGGTCGGCCCTGAAGGCTACGGCGGCAGCAACGTCTGAAACAGGAACATGACGGTCAGTGTTGCCATATTTGGTTGGAGACCCGCCCACTTCAGGAAAAAAAACGCCCAATAAGTGTTTTCATACGAAAACATTCATATTTGAATAAACGTGGATTTAAATGCATTTACAGTATTAAACAATTAAGCTTAAATGAATAGTTGTATTTTATCATAGTGCATGTCACAGAAAATGTGGTTTTTAATTGGCTAGAATCTCTTAGCTCAAGCGGGGCTTTTATTGTGAAAGTTGTGAATGATACTCAAACTGACTCTCTCAGTCTGACCATGCCGGCAAACTGCTCAACACATCACGGTTATTTCATTAAATAGATTAAAGTGGAAAATTTATAACATTAAAGTTTTAATGTTTATTTTAAGTGGGGTGGGAGGATAAAGAGAGGAAAGTCAACAAGCAAAGAGGGCATGAGGAGACTGTCACTATTAGTCATCTTTTGGACGACAGTCTTGGACCGAGGCTGGTTGGAGGAAGCCACCGGGTTCATTTGCCTTTTGATGTTATTTTTAAATCCCTCTGGCTCAGACAGGCGGGCTGGAAGTCTCCAGGCACGGCGTGATTAACATTCAGAAATCACATCCTGGAGGAGATTCTAACAATTCCCACAAAGATGAGAGGAAAAGCCAGAGACGTATTCAGCAGCCAAAAAATAAAAAATAAATATGTGAGATAACTGTTTCTGCGTCGAGGCAGCCAAAGCCTGAATTACCCCTCCGATGGAGACTCTTGATGTTCTTGTTGAAAAAAAAACAAAAAACAGATAAGCATCAGGCTTTTAGATCTAAAGCATTTTTTTCTCCTTTTATTTCCAAACCTTCCCACACTGCTCTTTAACTAGCACTACAAATATATAGAGGTATGTGCATTAAAGAAAGAGCTGGCATCTGATTACACGTCCAATAAAAAAGTAAAACTGTCATTAAAGCTAAACAAAGTTTTTATACTGAAATAGTGTAACTACTCACAGCAGAATATTTCCCTCACACCTCTGTTGTGCTTTTTTATTTTAGCTTCTTTAAGCCCTTTTATTTAGGTTTACAAGCTGAAAGGTGCTTATTCTGAGTCATTTATTTCAAAAAGGGGGAAAAAAGTCCACATGCAACCAGTCGCACATCCCCCAACATCCCCATCATCCCCAGCGTCCCCCAGCATCCCCAATATCCCCAGCATCCCCCAATATCCCTAACACCCCCTAGCATCCCTAATATCCCCCAACATTCCCAATATTCCCAACATCCCCCAGCATCCCCCAACATCCCCCAATATCCCCCAGCATCCCCCAACATCCCCCGATATCCCCCAACATCCCCCAATATCCCCCGATATCCCCCCCCCAGCCCCCCAATCCCCCAACATCCCCCAATATCCCCTAACATTCCCCAATATCCCCCAACATCCCCAAATATCCCCCAGCATCCTCCAACATACCCAGCATCCCCAAACATCCTCCAATATCCCCAATATCCCCAACATTCCCAACATCCCCAATATTCCCAACATCCCCCAGCATCCCCCAACATCCCCCAACATCCCCCAGCATCCCCAGCGTCCCCCAGCATCCCCAATATCCCCAGCATCCCCCAATATCCCTAACACCCCCTAGCATCCCTAATATCCCCCAACATTCCCAATATTCCCAACATCCTCCAGCATCCCCCAACATCCCCCAACATCCCCCAGCATCCCCAACATCCCCAATATTCCCAACATCCCCCAATATCCCCAACATCCCCCAAACATCCCCGATATTCCCAACATCCCCCAGCATCCTCAACATCCCCCTAACATCCCCAGCATGCCCCGGCATCCTCCAACATACCCAACATCCCCCGGCATCCCCAACATCCCCCAGCATGCCCCAGCATCCTCCAACATACCCAACATCCCCAGCATCCCCAACATCCCCCAAAATCCCCACATCCCCAACATCCCCAAACATCCCCCAGCATCCCCAACATCCCCCAGCTCGCCGGCATCCTCCCCAACATACCCAACATCCCCCAGCATCCCCAACATCCCCAAAATCCCCCAGCATCCCCAGCATCCTCCAACATACCCAGCATCCCCAAACATCCTCCAATATCCCCAATATCCCCAACATTCCCAACATCCCCAATATTCCCAACATCCCCCAACATCCCCCAATATCCCCCAACATCCCCCCAACATCCCCAATATCCCCAACATCCCCAACATCCCAAATCCCAACATCCCCAATCCCCCAACCCATCCCCAACCCCCAGCATCCCCAACATCCCCAACATCCCCCAAATATTCCCAAACATCCCCAAATATCCCCAACATCCCCCAACATCCCCAATATTCCCAACATCCCCAGCATCCTCAACATCCCCCTAACATCCCCCAGCATGCCCCGGCATCCTCCAACATACCCAACATCCCCCGGCATCCCCAACATCCCCCAACATCCCCCAGCATGCCCCGGCATCCTCCAACATACCCAACATCCCCCAGCATCCCCAACATCCCCCATCCCCCAAAATCCCCAAGCATCCCCAACATCCCCCAACATCCCCCAGCATCCCCAACATCCCCCAGCATGCCCCGGCATCCTCCCAACATCCCCAACATCCCCAGCATCCCCAACATCCCCCAAATCCCCCCATCCCCAACATCCCCAACATCCCCCAACATCCCCAGCATCCCCAACATCCCCCAGCATGCCCGCATCCTCCAACATACCCAACATCCCCAGCATCCCCAACATCCCCCAAAATCCCCCAGCATCCCCAGCATCCCCCCAAAATCCCCCAGCATCCCCAACATCCCCAAATCCCCCAGCATCCCAACATCCCCCAGCATGCCGCGGCATCCTCCAACATACTCAAAATCCCCCAGCATCCCCAACATCCCCCAAAATCCCCCAGCATCCCCAACATCCCCCAAAATCCCCCAGCATCCCCAACATCCCCCAAAATCCCCCAGCATCCCCAACATCCCCCAACATCCCCCAGCATCCCCAACATCCCCCAGCATGCCCGGCATCCTCCAACATACCCAAATCCCCCAGCATCCTCCAACATCCCCCCAAAATCCCCCAGCATCCCCAACAATCCCCCAGCATGCCCCGGCATCCTCCAACATACTCAAAATCCCCCAGCATCCCCAACATCCCCCAAAATCCCCCAGCATCCCCAACGTCCCCCAAAAATCCCCAGCATCCCCAACGTCCCCCAAAATCCCCCAGCATCCCCAACATCCCCCAAAATCCCCCAGCATCCCCAACATCCCCCAACATCTCCCAGCATCCCCAACATCCCCCAACATCTCCCAGCATCCTCCAGCCACGTGCAGCCTGTTAATCACTCCACACCTGTGCTCCATTAGCTGAATACCCTCCTCAGGGCCGTCATGCTCACCGGGATCATGGACGACTTCCAACCGTTTTTAAAATGGGCCGTTTGGAGACCAAGCATGAAATGAAAATGCTATGTGCTTTTATTCGCAAACTATTTAAAAAAATTATTTGAAATGCAGTAAGGATGTGCAGAAGAAGCACGAGTCAGATAAGGTGGTTTAACTTCATGCTGACAGGTCCGGCTTAGCCAGCTCTGTTAAAGTTATTTTTGAGGTTTCTGTTTTAAATCTGCTAATTTTATAGTTTTCTCGCAGCTGTATGCGTGTTGCATATACCCAGTTAACGTTGAGTGTATTTTAGAACTAACATGCAAAGAGCTTAACCTGAATAAAGTCATATTTGAACTAAACATTTCAGCGAGTGGAGTCGCTTTACTGGGGTAAAATCTGTAACTGCAACATGACTTCTTGCTGGTGTTTTTACGGCACCAGACAGGCGACATGTGTAATACAGCAGGAAAATAAGGTCTGTCAACCTGTAGTCCTCCAGGGCTGCTGTCCTTCACATCCTAGATATTTTCCAGCTTCAGCTTCAGTCAGTCATTTGAATCCGGATCTGCAGGACAGCGGCCCTGGAGGACCGGACTTGGACACCCCTGGGCTGTGCTTTAAACGTTTTGGAAAATCAGGAAATGAAAAACTCATATTTGGTCACGTAAGGATGTACCGTATTTTCAGGACTATAAGCCGATACTTTTGTCCCACGCTTTAAACCATGAGGTTTATACAGAGATGCGGCTTTTCCATGAATTTTTCTTCAGCCCTGAGGGGGCGCTCTAGCAGGAAGTGCAAAAACCAAAAACAAACCGAGTAGTTAAAGGCTATTCTGTTTTTGTTGAGTAGCCTATGTTGGCTATGCTACTCTACATTCATTTTGTGAGCATCACTACCTATTATTGGACAAACTGATTAATCCAGGTGTGTCTGACTATTGTAGCTACTCGGACGCACCTGGATTTATCAGTTTGTCCAGTCAGTTTGTTGGTTCCTGTTAGGGACCAAGCAGTCAGCAAGGAGGAAAACAGGAGTTTTGAATTTAAAAAATGAATTTATTTACTCCAAAAAATATATGCAAACCCAAGAACTTATCTAAGTTTATAAAAGAGGTCAACAAAATAGAATTACACTGAAACTACTAACAACTTAACAAGACACCAACTAAACAAAACAGACCCCCCCTATAATGACACAGAAGGGAACATATATAGTGGCTTGGCCAAACCAAATAACACACAAGGGGAAAACAAAATGGACAACAAGTACAACTAATACAAAAGGAAACTAACTAAACCTCAAATCCCCCTCTAACATAACAGCACATAGTATGGCTTAATGGGCATGCCACAGGATTTAGCAGTCCTCCACCCTTGGCCACGCCTTTTGCCTCACCAGGAAAGGTATCTCCTCCACCACCACGGTAACTCAAAACAAGGAAATAAAGATTAATATAACAGAAAAAAAATGAACTCTAACCTTACAGTGAAGAAACATGTGCACTCTATTCAAACAGTGTAAGGTTACAAACAAACAAATTATATATCAAATAAATTAAACGTTAATGTTTTAACTGAATTGTTTGGGGTGTGGCTGACTGCAAATAAAATGAAACTGTGTGCTTAAAGTAATGAGGGCCTAGTGTGCAGGATATTACCCTTCAACTGGCCTGTGTGGCTGTGGCCATCACACACTCCCCCCCTTCAGGACTCTTGCAGGAACTGCGAGAGAGGTAGTCCGCTGTGAGATTGTCCTTGCCCGGGATGTGCTGAATACTGAAGCGGAAAGGCTGAAGAGCTAGGTACCGAGTGAGCCTTCCATTTGCATCTTTCATCCTTTCCATCCACTGAAGAGCTCTATGGTCTGTCTCCAATGTGAACTCTCTGCCCAGGAGGTAGTATCGAAAAGAGTCAAGGGCCCACTTGATTGCCAGTGCTTCCTTTTCCACCGTAGAATACCGAACCTCTCTGGGGAACAGCTTCCGGCTGATATAGGCAATTGGATGGCGGTCATCTAATGGTCCCTGAAGAAGCACATCCCTTAGGCCTCTATCTGAAGCATCGGTCTGCAGAATAAAATGTTCATTAAAGTTTGGACTGTGCAAAACTGGTTCCTCACTCAGTGATTGCTGGATGTCTTTGAAAGCTGCCACTGCGTCCTCTGTCCACTGGATCTGGTTGGGACACCGTGATCCTGTCATATCTGTGAGAAGAGCTGCTCTGGTGGAAAACTGGGGTATGAAGCGGCGGTAAAAGCCAGCCATGCCCAGAAAAGATCGAAGCTGTCTTCTTGTCTGTGGCAAAGGACATGACTCAATGGCTTGGATTTTGTTGACCTGCGGCCGTATCACCCCATTTCCAATGACGTAACCCAGGTACTCTGTCTCCGCAGCAGCAAAGACACACTTTGATGGATTCACTGTCAACCCAGCAGAGTGGAGACGATCCAAGACAGCCCTCAGATGTTCCAGGTGCTCCTCCCAGGTGGTGCTGTAAATGACAACGTCATCGAGATATGCTGCTGCAAAATCCGTGAAAATCACACAGTACCTGGTCCATGAGCCTCTGGAAGGTTGCCGGTGCCCCATGCAAACCAAACGGCAGAACTGAACTGGAAGAGCCCCCACGGTGTCCTAAAGGCTGTCAACTCCCTGGACCGCTCTGTGAGGGGAACCTGCCAGTATCCCTTACACAGATCTATGGTGGTCAAGTATTTGGCTTTTCCCAGACGTTCAAGCAGGTCACCAATCCTTGATGTGGGATAAGAATCAAACTGGGAAATTGAATTCAGGTACCTGAAATCTATGCAGAATCTTAAGCTACCATCCTTCTTTGGCGCCAGGACCACTGGGTTACACCACTCACTCTGTGATGTTTCAATAATTCCCAAGGACAGCATCAGGTCCATCTCCTTTTTCAGAGAGGCTAACAGGCGTTCAGGGATCCTGTAACTAAGCCGTCTCACAGAAGCACTTCTTTAACAACAATGTCATGTTCAATAATATTTGTTCTCCCAGGGTTCTCCTGGAAAACTTCTGACTTACAGATCTCTCTCACCTGGAACTGCTTGTCTTCTGGGAGGTGACTAAGATCGTGGGGTAATAGAGGCCCAGCCAGAGGGAGATATTGCTCATCCACTTCCTCGTCCTCCAGCACGCCTCTGATGAGCATCACCTTTGTCCTTTCTGGTTGCTGCACCCACTCCTTCAGGAGATTTATATGCAGCACTCTACTTGACCGTGCCTGTCCTGGGGTTGATATCCGGTATGTGGTAGGTCCAAGTTTCTTTAGGATCTCAAATGGTCCCTACCATTTTGCCAACAGCTTGTTGTCATCACTAGGGAGGAGCACTAGCACTTTCTGTCCAGGGTCAAAGGATCTCTGCCGGGCTGATTTATCATACCAGGACTTCTGGCGCCGCTGGGCCTCCACCATGTACGACTGAGCCAGCTCACTCATTCTCTCCAATCGGTCTCTCATCTGCACAACATACGATATAACATTAACAGAATCCCCCCTCTCTCTGCCTCCCTCCCAAATCTCTCTCAGCAGTGAGAGAAGTCCCCGTACATCATGCCCATACAAAAGTTCAAATGGAGAGAAGCCAGTGGAGGCTTGGGGTACTTCTCTGTACGCAAAGAGGAGGTATGGCAGCCACTGATCCCAGTCTGTCCCAGTGCTGTTGACAAACTTCCGAAGCATCTGCTTCAGGGTCTGATTGAAGCGCTCTGTCAGCCCATCAGTCTGGGGATGATATGCTGTGGTCCTCAGGCTCCTTATCCCAAGTAACTGGTAGACCTGTTTCAGTAAAGTGGACATGAAGTTAGTTCCCTGATCAGTCAATATTTCATGCGGGAAGCCTACTCTGGAAAAGAACTGCACCAGACAGAAGGCCA
Organism: Hirundichthys speculiger; assembly: GCA_018398805.1. NCBI lineage: Eukaryota > Metazoa > Chordata > Actinopteri > Beloniformes > Exocoetidae > Hirundichthys > Hirundichthys speculiger. Next base: position 1,161,405 of record JAGFBZ010002341.1, read on the forward strand.
CTGATTTTGCCCTTATGGATTTGAGTGGAAAAACTTCGGGATACTTTGTAGCGTAATCCGTTATCACCAGCATATAACGATTCCCCGCCTTGCTCCTCTCCATGGGACCAACAATGTCCATTCCCAGGCGTTAAATGGGGTACTGATAATGGGTAATGATTGCAAAGGAGCTCTGGCTGGTTTTTTAGCAGATGTTATTTGGCACTGAGGGCAACTTCTACAGAACTGAGAAACATCTCTACTCAGGCCAGGCCAGTGGAAATGACGCTTAATACGAGCTGTGGTTTTATGCTTACCCAGGTGGCCAGCCCAGGGAACAGAGTGCCCCAAGGCAAGGATGATGTCTCTAGCTGCTTGGGGGACCACTAGCTGCAACACTGACCCCTGTTGCCGGTAGAGCATGCCATTTTGTAGAACATACTCATCTCCACTGATGTCCAACTGATGCCCCGGCTCCTTCTCCTTAGTTTTCTGAAATAGAGGCACTAAAGATGGATCAGTTTTCTGCATCTCAGTGATGTCTCCTGGCATTTGGAATCCCAGAGGTAACTCTGGCTCTGGGTGGGTTGGCAGATTCATAACTGTGTTGGAATTTTTCCTGCTTTCTCTGTCTACGAGTTTTTCAAGACTTCCCGGGTTATTGTCTCCAATTCCTCATTGTAGAAGGGCAGGGCACTGAGAGTTTCAGAGTGAGTAGTGGGTTTTTTTGCCTGTGCCCTGGTGACAGCAACATTACATCTTTGGCTTTGATCTGACTCCAACAAATCAAAGAGTACTGGCAGGTCTCTTCCTAGCACAGCAGGAAATGGAAGGTTATCAACAACTCCAACGTTCAGGAGGTAGGTTAGGCCATCTACCTTTATATACATGTCAGCTGTTGGATAATTCTTTTTGTCTCCATGTACGCAACACACAAGTATGGTGTCTCTGGTGCTGATTATATTAGATGGTACAAACCTCCTATGCACAAGGGTCTGATCACTACCTGAATCCAGTAGAGCTTTTAGAGTTGTTCCATTAACTTCAATGCCTTTCATTTTAATAGAATGATCTCTCTTCAGCACGGATTCCCTATGAGGACGTGGCACAAAGCACATTTGAGTCATTTTAGCTGCGTTTTTAGGGCACATAGGTTTTGTATGGCCTTCTACTCCACAAAGATAGCAAATTGGCTTTTTGCCAGAAGATTTTAATGGTCCACTAGCTGGCCGGGTTCCCCCAATGGGAGGCTTACCCATACTGGTCGCTTGGCCCTGATGGGCTAGTTTGCGGTTGTCCTTTGTGGCTCTCCATGAGTGGTAGCTCCATGGTTGCCCCTTCCTCCGGGCAGCCACAAAGACATCAGCCAGTTTAGCAGCCTCCATTGCTGAATCTGGGCCACACTCTCGGATCCAGACCTGAAGCTCAGGGGACAACATTCTCAAATATTGCTCCAATATGATCACTTCACTAATGTCTTTGATGGTTTTACCTTGTGGTTGCATCCACTTCCCATAGAGCTCCTTGAGCCTTACGTACAACTCCTTCGGGCTCTCATCAGGGTTCACCTCTAGAGAGCGGAATCTTAGCCTATAAGTCTCAGGGTTAATATCATATTTAGCAAGAATGGAAGATTTAACTTGATCATAATCAAGGGAATCATCAATGTCCATATGTACGTAAGCGCTTCTAGCTTTTCCAGTTAACAATGGGATTAAATAAAAGACCCACTCTGCTTTTTGCCACCGGCATGCTACAGCAATGCGTTCAAATGTGATGAGAAAGTGTTCAATGTCATCAGTGTCAGTTAATTTCTCCAACCTAGCCTTGTGATGAGTGTGAAGCTGACAACCTGGGGCCATAGTCGGACTGGTTGCCAAAGGCTCCACTCGGGCCTGAGAAGGCGGTGTGCTGGAGAAGTGAGCTCCCAACTCTGCTGAATCAGAGCCTGCCAACTGGGGATCTGGCACTGGAGACGTTCGAGCCTGAACTTCTAACTGCAAAAGCTGAAATTGGTGGTGAAGTGCTTTAAAGCGCTGTTCTTGTCTTGCAGTCACCTCAGTCTGCTTTACCTCTCGAGCCTCCTGTTGATGCATATGAGCCCGAAGAATGCCCATCATGTCTGAGAGAGTTGGCTCTCTACCTTCATCCCCAGTACTTTCCACCATTTCAGAGACTCCATTTTCCTCCTCCTCCTCACCTGCTGGCTTCTCCTGGGCAATTATCACTTTCTTTCCAGTCTTTCCTCCTCGATGCATTTTCCTTTTATGTTAGAGATGGGAAACAGAGAGAAAAAAGAAAGAAAATCCTGTGTCCTCCACTGAATGATCCCACCACTGCCACCAATTGTTAGGGACCAAGCAGTCAGCAAGGAGGAAAACAGGAGTTTTGAATTTAAAAAATGAATTTATTTACTCAAAAAAAATATATATATATGCAAACCCAAGAACTTATTATCTAAGTTTATAAAAGAGGTCAACAAAAAAGAATTACACTGAAACTACTAACAACTTAACAAGACACCAACTAAACAAAACAGACCCCCCTATAATGACACAGAAGGGAACATATATAGTGGCTTGGCCAAACCAAATAACACACAAGGGGAAAACAAAATGGACAACAAGTACAACTAATACAAAAGGAAACTAACTAAACCTCAAATCCCCCTCTAACATAACAGCACATAGTATGGCTTAATGGGCATGCCACAGGATTTAGCAGTCCTCCACCCATGGCCACGCCTTTTGCCTCACCAGGAAAGGTATCTCCTCCACCAGCACGGTAACTCAAAACAAGGAAATAAAGATTAATATAACAGAAAAAAAAAATGAACTCTAACCTCACAGTGAAGAAACATGTGCACTCTATTTAAACAGTGTAAGGTTACAAACAAACAAATTATATATCAAATAAATTAAACGTTAATGTTTTAACTGAATTGTTTGGGGTGTGGCTGACTGCAAATAAAATGAAACTGTGTGCTTAAAGTAATGAGGGCCTAGTGTGTAGAATATTACCCTTCAACTGGCCTGTGTGGCTGTGGCCATCACAGTTCCCCAGTGGATTTCAGGGTTCTGAGCGGACCCGCCGCAGAGGTAAGGTTTTAATTGCAGATGCGGACCGGACACAGCGTGGAGCCAACAGGTCCGCGATCCTGCTCCAAAGCGGATCCGGCACTGAGTTCAAGTGGACCCCGATACAGGTCCGTTTCGCGGGTCCGTTCCGGATGTCTTTGCTGTGTGGGGTGGTTTCAGCACACAGGAGGAGGAAAAATAAAGCAACTTGGTTTTAGTGTGCAGGAGGAAAATGAATAAAACCATCAATTACTTTTCTGTTCAGGCATATGAATAAACACTTATGGTACAAAATCTTTTGATGTAAATATCTTATTTCTCAGCCTGGATACCAGCGACTTATAGTCCGGTGCGGCTTATATGTGACAAAATATATATTTCGTTTATATTTTTAATGGGTGCGGCTTATATTCAGGTGCGCTTTATAGTCCAGAAAATATGGTAAATGACTTGAGATGAACTGAACTATGCTCTTTAAAAGTTAAACTGGAATATCAGAAGAATATTCTAAAAGTAACTCATCTAAGTTCATACTCTTATTTCTCATGCAGATTACTGTCATGCAGGTTTTATTTTTTCATTCTGCTCAAACCGCTGCTGCAGGGCTCTTACCCTGAACTACATGATGGCCGCTCCAGGGGTTTTAGACTCTTCTGTTTTTATAATTAGTTTTAATGCGTTGGTGTAAATTTCCTGAATCCCAGACGTCTGAAAGAGCCAGTTCAAGCTCGTTTACAGGCGGCGGAAACTGGACGTCACGTCTGTCCCGTCCAGTCGGAGCTAATGACACCTGAACTGGACTGAACTGCAGCGTTTACCTTCATGCACGAACAGCTGGTTATGGCCAGCTGTTGAGAGGAATCTGACAGACTGAGCAACAGATCTGGCCAGACACTGCTCCTCCTCCTCCTCCTCCTCCTCCTCCTCCTCCTCCGTGAACTCCCTCACACTAATCCACTGCAGCACCAAGAATCTGAGCGGGATGAAAGGGAGGAAATTACGAGCCCGTCCCCGCCACGTGTCAAAGAGTCCTCGGGCGGGACGCCGGACACCACGTTGACTTCGCTGTCCCAGCCAGTCGCGGCGCTGGTCCAGAGCCCAGATGGATGGGTTCTGTCGGGAGGGGCAGCTGATGCAAAACTTGTGCGAAGCAAGGTGGTGCAGAAGATGGACCACCTTGGACAGAGCGAAACAGTTTTTATGCACTTAACACATGCACTCTAAATGCTTGAAGCAACATGGAAAACCTGTAGGCAGCCATTCCCAAACTTCAGAATACCAAGGCCCAATTTGAAATGTGAAAAATCTCTGCGGTCCACCCAAACCTTTAATCACAACTGTGAGTAACATACAAGACCAGAAGATATGTCCAGATATTAATGTGAGGCGTCAACAAATATGGTGACACTTGTCGTATTAAGTTAAGATGACAGTAGAATAACACTCAAATGGTTTGTTTTATTACTTCAAAAATATTTTTTTAATCATGTCATAAATATTTTACAGTAATTAAGAATACATTTTTAAAAAAAATCAAGGATTTAAAACATATTTATTTTTAATGACCTCTCACGGCCCACCTGCAGTACCACGGCGGCCCACTAGGGGGCCGCTGTCCACACTTTGGGAATCCCCCGAGCCTAAATAATGTGTTTGAAATATGTTTAAAAACTGCAAAAAAGGCTCAACTGTGGTCTTTCTGTTACCTTTACAGCCTCTAGTCTCCGAACTGTAGTAAAGAAACCACTGGTATTGTGCACACTACATTACCCATAAGGCCACCTTCTTAAAGGGGCCAGGCTGGCTCACAACACACTTCGCTGTGAAAGAACGCGCACAGCATCCAGTGATGCTTCCGCAATTTTTTTCTTGATTTTTTATTATATTATATATTTCGGCAGCACGGTGGCTTAGTGGTTAGCACTGTTGCCTCACGGCTAGAAGGTTCCTGGTTCGAACCTCGGCAGGGGGGGTCCTGGATTGAACCTCGGGGCCTTTCTGTGTGGAGTTTGCATGTTCTCCTCGTGCTTGCGTGGGTTTCCTCCGGGTACTCCGGCTTCCTCCCACAGTCCAAAGACATGCATGTCAGGTTAATTGATAATTCTAAATTGCCCGTAGGAGTGCATTTGAGTGTGAATGGTTGTGTGTCTGTATGTGTGGCCCTGCGATGGACTGGCGACCTGTCCAGGGTGGACCCCTGCCTTTCGCCCGTAGACGGCTGGGATAGGCTCCAGCAGATCGCCGTGACCCTTCAAGGATGAAACGGGTATAGAAAATGGATGGATTATATATTTCTATATATATACGAACAGGGATGTGCTTTACACGAGAGGTTCATCCTTCAGCTTCTAATGAATCATCCTTAGACTTTTAATCTGAATTTTATAAGCATTTAGAGGATGAACTGAGCACAAAAAGGAGGGAAATGTGTGGTTGTTAGATTATTTAATCATCATAGGCGTAGTTTGACTTTTGCGTCGGGGGGGCAAAAATTGTTAAGCACTTTCAACAAACGGGCGCACTCTCACGCGAACCGGCGCGCATGCACACATGTGTGCAAACTCGCGCGCACATGATGGCACACAAGATACACTCACCACGAAACCATGAAGTCCAAGATTAGATTATGTTCAAAAAAAGTAGTTGCAACAGGATACAGTACACAGTAGATGTTATAAATGTTAATGTTAATGATGTTAAATGTATTAAGAAACAAAATATAACATGATTCATTTAACTGTCACAATATACTGCAGTTTATTTTGGACTTAAAAAAAAACCATTACGGTCAAAAACATTTATTTATTTTTGCCAGTTTGTTGACAATGCAATTACATATTTCAGCCACCAGGGGGAGCATTGCTCCCCCTGCCCCCCGCAAACTCCGCCCATGTTAATCGTCATAACCATGCTGCTTGGCAGTAAATCTTATAATGTTGGGAGGCCTCATTCCCTCCATCCAGAGAGGATGGGATGTCCTGCCAGCGGTCCTCAACCCCACTGAACACTCAGCCTGGTCGTGTGGTTCGTGCCAGAGCGACCAAAACTGGCTGACTTGAAGGGCGGGACGTCGTCCCACAGCAGCGTGTGACCAGACTGGTGACCAGGAGGAGGAGGAGGAGGAGGCTCCAGGCTGTTGTGGCTGTGTACGGTTCTCCACACGCTACTGGGGTTCCTGTGAGTTTAAATAGTTACATTACCGATATATATACAAAAAAAAAAAGCCCTCATACTGCTCCTCCCATTAAACCCATGTTCCTCAGGAATGTGGCACCATTTAAAAGGGAGAATAAACAGGCTTTCCAACGGTACAAAATCATCACAGCAAAGAAATATTCTATGAAATACAAATTTCCTTACCTTTTCATTCTCAGTTTTTATGTAGTTGTTTGAGTGTTTTGGAAAATGCAGATGTGACTTGTGCCATTTTAGGCTTGAGAGCTAAATGCAGATGCGTCGCATCAGGTCATTAGGAGCTGATGGATTTGTGAGGGCCAGTAATGTTACTTAAAGGCTGAAAAGTTATTAAACTCCTGACAGAAATTGTGCCTTGGCTGCCGTTTCTTCTCTCAGTGACATTTTATTTATTTATAGTAAATGGTTTTCTGAGCAGACATCATGGTCGTGCGGCCTCAGGACAGCTGACGGGTCTGAGGAGGGGAGGCGTGTTTCCGCTGTCACCACCAGAGGGCAGCAGACCTACAGCACAGAGACAACTGCTGTTATTTCCGAGTTTGTTTTTAATACAAATTGACATTTGTCAGATTTTATGTATTTAATTTAAGCACAGGAAACAAAAAAAAGCAGACTTTGCTCTTTAAAAATCACTAAGAGTGGAATAAAGATGCATCTGTCTTCACTTTTCTCAACATCCTTCAATAATTTGCATTGATTAAACTTTTTAGTGAGTGGCATCTGTCTTGAACAAATGTGTAGGCACTGAAAGAGGAGAAATCTAAAACCCTGAAACTCCATGTTTTGACTACATTTCGATCTCGACCGTCTCAACATGCATTTCTTTTTTTTTTAAAGATTTTTTTTGGCACTAGTGGCCTTTGTTGATAGTAGAGAAAGACAGGAAGGGGGGCAGAGAGAACAGGGAAGACACAGGGCCGACAAGCCGGTGCGACCAGCCGCATGAGGACTACAGCCTCTGTATATGAGGCCGCCTGCCCCAACCACCGCGCCACCGGGGCGGCCCAAACCTGCATTTCTGAGAGCACAGATGTTTGTCACAGCCCTCTCCTTTCACCCTGACATGAGCGGTAATCCTGTGTTTAAAATACCGGACTGGATGTGAACAGCCGCTGTGTGCCGTTCAGAGCAAGAATATCTGAAAAAGTCACATTTAGCCTTGATTAGGAGACTGGAGAGGCACGCTTGTTAAGACACTTTTAATCAGGCTTCGGCAAAAATGGCGCCCGTTTTGGCAGAGATTGTTATACTTGGTCATTCGGCCTCCTGCTCTCGATGGCAGCGGCAAAACAAAGACTAATTGTGCACAAAGTCGCTTGTTAGTGTTCAGTGGGCGCCCGTCTACTCCTCACCAGAGAGGAAGTGATCTTTTTCTTCAGAAGTAAATGGGTTTAAAACAATAAAATGAAATAAAAGTGGCAGCTGATTTAACCAGAGACGGCAAAGAGGATCATCTGGCTGGTGCTGAATTATGAAATGGGAGCTCGCAGATTATCACAAGGACTGTAATGAGGGTAAATACTTTAAATTATTCAGTTAATCTTTTACGGAGTTAAGAGGAAATGTAAGCATCGCTCCATGAATTTCATAAGCATATATAGAATGACAACACTAACCTCTTGATTGTAATCAACTTGTCAAGTCGGTGTCTGGAAGCTCCATGAGCCTGTTAGTAGTTTACTCAGAGTTTTTTTATTTCCCTTAAAATAGGTGGCACACAACTTTAACATCTGTCGGTCAGCTCTCTAAGAGGCCATCAGTGAGTCCAGTTTAGTCCCACAGCATGATGAAACCTCTGCCGTGTTTTACAGCACAGATCTCCTCAGGCCTGCACCAGACTGGCTCTCATGGTTTTGGTCTGAATGCACTCAAATGAGCACAGATCATTTGATTTGGTGGATTACAGAGACTTTCTTTCCCTGCTTTGTGCTTTATGTTGCCACACCGGCAACATTATCATCTTGTGAGCACAAGTGGGTTATTTTTTTTCCCCCTTCTTTGATAATTTAATGTTGCATGAGTCACCATCTGTGCTAAAAGTAAGGATTTTAGCAGCATAGTTTTGGTGTCTCTCTCAAAAAAATAATCTGGTACAACAGTGAGGATTCTGTGCTACAGTTGTAAATGTTAAAATAAAAAAAAAAACAGATAACTCTTTAGTGTTTAATTTTTGAAAAGTTTTCACAGTTTAGTATATATAGTTGTGTTTAGAGTAATTCCAGGTCGCACATCACCAGCAAGATAAATCACTGTTTTAGTTAGAAAATCAATTTCTACACTGCAAGTAAGTTTCTAGAAGGTTTAGTAAAGGTATAGAAAACCAACAGGCATGACGTGCACGCTGCTGATTCTGTGAAACTGAATCATTTACTGAAAGGGGCGTGTTCATTTAGTGAGGTCATTGATTATGTGAAAAAAACGGGTGTTAAATAGGTGGCCCTTATTTAAGGATCAAGGCAACTGTCATTTCTCCTTGAAAAACAGTAAAATGGGTCACTCAAGACACTGTTCAGAAGAAGAGCGTTCTGTGATAAAGAAATTAATAAAAAGATGGGGAAAACCTATAAGGATGTGCAGAAAATGATGGGCTGTTCAGCTAAAATGATATCAGACGCTTTAAAGTGGAAGGCAAAACTAGAAAAATGACTTTTCGAATCGATCAGAGAATAACCAAATTGGCTCAGCCAATGATCCGCTCTGGGAGGTACAAAGAAGATCTAAGATTTCCTGTGAGAACCGTAACAATCAGATGACGTCTACGTGAAGCCAAGCTACCAGCGAGAAGCCCTTGCAACGTCCCATTGTTAAAAAAAAATACAGCGGTTACAATCTGCCAAAGAACACATTGACTGGCCTAAAAAGAAAGGGCGTAATATTTTGTGGATAAAATTGTTCTTTTTGGGTCAGAGGGTCACAGGCAGTTTGTCAGACGTCCTGCAAACACTGAATTCAAGACGGTGAAGCATGGTGGTGCAAGCATCATGATATGGCGATGTTTCTTGTACTCTGGTGTGGGGATACCAGGGATCATCGATCAGTTTGAGTTCATCAGAATACTGGAAGGAGTCATGTTACTGTATGCAGAAGAGGAAATGCCTTTGAAATGGTTATTTCAACAAGACGATGACCTCAAACACAACAGCAAGAGAAAAAAATCATGGTTCCAGACAAACAGAATTCAAGTAATGGAGTGGCCAGCACAATCCCCGGACCTTAATCCCATAGAAAACACGTGGGCTGACATAAAAAATTACAATGTCAATTGTCTCTAGGCGCTTTACAGAGACCCAGAGCATGACCCCCGAGCAAATATCATAAACTAAAATTATAATATTAAATCCTAAACAAGGATAATGGCAAGTAAAAAACTCCCACCGTGGGAGAAAAAAACCTTTAAGCCAAACAGCGGCAAGGAAAAACTCCACTTTAAGAGGAGGACCTGGATCATATGGGGGGACCTTCCTGATGAAGACCAGCTGGGTAAAGAAAGAAAAAGAGAGGAGAGACAGGACAGAGAGAGGAGAGCACACAAACGACCGAATAAAATAACTATATAAACAGATGCAGGTAGCAGCACTGAGGTGAGATGGTCAGAGGACTAGATTACCGGTCACTACACCAGTTGGCACCCTGAACACATCTACACACACAGGTGGAGGTAAACGCTGGGATGGACAGAGGAGGGAACTGCAGGTCAGCATGTAACTCAGGAAACTCTGACTTGCAGAAATACAGAAGGAAAAGAGAAAAAAGGGGCAAAACAGCACAAAAAACTACAGGAAAGAACAAATGGAGTACAGTTACAGTAACAAGGTGCTCCTAATTAACTATGGATTTTACTGGAAGAGGAAGAAGGGAGAAGGAAGGAAGGGAAAGAGAAGGAAGGAAGCTAGATCATGTTGGCGTCTCCCTGCAGTGTAGGTCTATAGCAGCATAGCTATGACGAAGCTGTGATTAAGACGAGCTACTCTAGTCTTAGCTCCTATAACTATTAGCCCCTACACACTACAGTTTAGACTAACTGTAGGCTTTACTGAACAGAAATGTTTTCAATTTAGTTTTAAAGATGGAGGTGGTGTCAGCCTCCTTAACCCAAACTAGTAGCTGGTTCCATAATAAAGGTGCCTGGTAGCAGAAGGTCCGTCCTCCAAATCTACTTTTAGATATTCTAGGAACGACAAGTAATCCTGCACTCTGAGAGCAGAGAGCTCTATTAGGAGCATAACGTGCTATCAGGTCTTGTAGATAACGAGGAGCTAGACCATTAAGGGCCTTATATGTGAGAAGCAGAATTTTAAACTCAATTTGAAATTTCACGGGGAGCCAATGGAGGGAGGCTAACACGGGAGAGATGTGATCTCGCTCACCAATTCCTGTCAGCACCCTCAGAGCTTTTCAGACATCCTGCTAACAACGCATTACAATAATACAGTCTAGAACTGACAAACGTGTGGATTAATTTTTCAGCATCACCCTGGGAGAGGATGCTCCTGATCTTGGCAATATTTCGGAGATGAAAAAAGGCTATCTTGCAAACCTGATTAATATGCTGCTTAAATGAGATATCCTGATCAAAACTCCTGTTCATGAGGCAAATCCAAGAAATGCAGAGGAGTTGTGGAACGTAGTACAACTGTCCTGCGCTGGAATACCTGTTGACCGTTGCTAGAAGTTGGTCGACTCCATGCACCACAGATGTGAAGTGGCTATCGGATACTGTGGTCGAGCAACTAAATATTAGTTAATGATTCTCAGGAAAGTTGAATCTTCAAGCATTTCTTAGTTTATACAGTCGATTTTCGAGTCTGTGGTGAAAGATGTCAGCACTGCTATTTTTATGAACATTATAGACTTTCTGTAAAATGTTATCAAATGTAATTACTTTTTCCAATTTTCTTGCTCTGAAATAGAATGTGAAGTGTACCCATTGCTTTTGTGTTCCTTAAAATACAATTTATGTGAAGAATTTGAGGTTTGCTCACCTTTTCAAACCCACTGCTATCATTATGAACATAACTGTATGTATAGAGATCTATTGTCCTGAAAATAAATGACTACATTTTGTTGTCTGGGGGGGGATGTTTAACAGCATCAGTTCCAGAGTGGTGCTGATATGCCATCAGTGTCGACAATAAAAGTGTTGATATGCATCATTACCCAGAGGAAACGACGGCCTCAGGCTGTTTGTGTTTCCAGCAACACGCAGTCAATTCAGGAGGGAAATTATCTCCCCGGTATCGTGCACTGACTGTGCTTGCTGTTCAAATTTGAGGTCTCGTACGGACAACCCTTCGGACCCCAAGAACATCAATTTCCGTTGAGAAGACCCCGTGGGCTCTGCGGGGCAACACGGGCAGCGAATCACTGCAGGAAGTGCTGTTAATTTCAGCGATGACTGCAGGACTTTGAAGCAGAGATCTAACGGAGGGACTGATTTGGTTGTTTCCCAAAACAGCCTAATCTGGTGATTTAATTATGTGTTTGAGAGACAGAGACGCATTTGTCATGACGTCATGATGCCGCAGGGCCGTGAACGTAAAACATTTCATCTGAAATCTCTTCCCTGGACAAGAAGCTGTGCTCTTTTTTAATTTTTCCCAATTTTTTTCTAGGCCTCCATCTCTATCCTGTAGAGGAGATGAGAATATCAGAAGGGACATTTCGGTCCTTGCAGGTTACAGCTGCAGCTTTGACTAACTTGAGTCTGTAGATCATCTGGGACCGATGCTAGAGGAGCTTTACAGTTGAAAACACATCAATTTGTCAGTCAGAAGCACACCGTCACATCGAGGCGTACAATGTAAAATGGAGTTCAAGGTTTGTGATGCCCCTTCGTGCTCCAAACATCAAAACAATGTCACCATAATCCAGCACGGACATAAAAGTGGTGGCAAAGTACTCGCCTTTGACCTCAGAAGAAAGTCTGGATTTGATTCTAGAAGATGGGAGAAAACGCTGTTTGGATTGGGAACCGCCTCGGTCTTGTAGCCTTGATGGTTGATGGAAAACATGGTGGGACATCGTTACCTCAGACCCTCACCTGAGCACTGCAGCAACACTAGACGGCGGGTCTCTAAGGCGCCTTTGAAATCTACAAAGATCCAACTTTTTTTGTTTGTGAGGTCTGACACTGATTTGACACGGTCCTGTGATAATGGATGTTGATTTTATTATGAATATCATGAGCAGAAAGATTTCCACCTGGACAGTTTGCCTTGGACTCTTTAAAACAGTGGTGCGCAAACTGTGGACTTTCCACATGTTTTTTTTTTTTTTTTTTTATTAAATCTGAAACATACAATGCATTATAAATACATCTCAAACGAAATTCAGGTAACAATAAATAACTACAATCAGGAATAAACATCTCTCCTGTGACTTTAAAGCTAATTGAGAAGGCATATGTGGCTATATTTTAAAATTGGTCATCATGGTGGTACTCAAAGAGCTGAACAGTTTCTCAGGTGGTACGCAGTATTAAAAGTTTGAGAACCACTACTTTAAAAGGATTACTACAAGTTACTGTGTAATTTTTAAAGCGTTGCCTCTGTCCACAAACACACAAATGTAATGTACCGACCCGCTAGCTCTGCCTTCTCTCTCCAGGTTTTATTTCTGAGGGTTAATGCCACGTATAAGATGAACCCAATGCAAACAGATTTAATCAGTTTTCCGTTCCTTTCGCCCGCTACTAGCTCAGTCCCATGTACTATCTGATTGCCTAGCGTAACCAATGGGATCGGCTGACCTTCACGTTGAAGCTTGAAAGGCTGAACTCGTCTCAACGCAACCACAGTTCAGTTCGGCAATGCTTGATGTCACCTTATTCAAAGCTGATGGATGGCGATGATGCTGAGACCTCCACTGTGCTTGTGAAAGCCTTCACTTTTGCCCTGTTGGCATTTTATTGTTGTTTTAATTAATGTTTTTATTATGTAAAGCACTTTGTGTTACCTTGGTATGAAAAGGGCTTTATAAATGAATTTAATTTGATTAAGAACATACAGGTTGAGCAAAAATCAAAAATTATCAACGTCCTGCGACTAAAAGAGAGCCTGGTGAGGTGCAGAGACAGAACGGTAGATCCCTGTATCATCAGCATAAAAGTGGCATTCAGCAGATTATGACCATCATTTTTAATGTCTATCTAAAATTAGTGGGCCCAGGACTGATCTCTGATGAACAACCATGGTTATAATTGTACCTTGAAGGTGACACAATCCACATCTATGTACTGAGATCTGCTTGATGGATCATCATGCTCATGGGTCTACATGAAGACGTTTTTGCTAAGATATTGATTATACACAACCGGCTTCGAATGCTGTCAGTCTATTCAAAGGAAATTTGTCACGTGTAATCAGAGCCTTGAATGGTGCGAGTAGCTGGCATACCGTCTACCCGGTAGGTGTTTGTCATTATTCTGTGGGTTGATAATGGCTTTTCTATCTGTATATCCCAGCTACTGCTATTGAAAATGCTCAATAGGCTCAATAAGCTCAGTAGGTGTTTTGTCACCATTCCGTCTCATGTGGTTTCCATGTGTTAATCTGATTCCCTGTGTGCCAAGACTTTTGGATTTGCTCGCATTGTTTGGCCTGACTACCTGTGAGCTTCCTGTAATGAAAGACCTAAGTTTGATTCTGCTTGCTTGTTGCGTCATGTTTTTAATTCCTGGGCAGAATAATTTACAATCAACAGATCAAGTTGTCAAAGAACATAACACATCTACAAGAAGGATTTGTCATTCAAGGAAATGACATTCAGGTCGCGGAATGTTTCATTGTCACATTTAAGCATATTTTCAGCGAACTGGTTTTATTAATCCAAACGTCTTCAACATACAGCCTGCGGTGGTACGTTTTCATGTCAATACAATTCTAGTGTAACTGTGCTGTTTGCCAGCTGTTAAGATCAACACAATATGGTGATTGGATCTTTAGAAAACTTGGTTGAGGCAAAGGTATGGATCCAGACAAACGCTACGGGTGAGAAAGCTAATTTACCATAAAGAATAAGAAGCCCTGTGACTTTGGGGTTAAAGGACCCCCAAACCTAATATTTACTCACATTCTTTGAACTCCTGTTCTTATATTCTTTTTTTCCCCAACATTTTGAGATGCTCTAGAGCAAAAGAAATAGACTATAGTCAGCTTCAATATATTTTCATCATGATAAAAGTCAGACTGCAGAAAAAGTCAAGGGGTATTGTCAAAACGTGCAACAGATGAAATTCTCCAGTGTTTCTCCTCCTTCCCTGCAGAAGAACGGGTCAAAGTTTTCATTTTCTAAATGGACATTTCTAAATGGGAGTCAAATGGTGTGTGTCTGCGTCTGCTGCCCTCTGCTGGTCACCTTCAGTACTTCAGCCTCTGCCACTGGCTCGTCCAGGAGAAAAGGGGGCAGAGAGCTCTTGTAACGTGCCCGAAGTGTACAGGGCTTCTGAAGTCACTCTTTTCTGCTGACAAAAACTCACGAACATAATCTCTTTGGAGCTGAGCAACACACTCCCTTTACTGAACTCACATCCGTCAACAACTCTCTTCTTCTTCTTCTTTTTTTTTTTTTGTTACAACCATAGACATATATAGAGATAGACGCCGCATTGGCTGTTTGGAACGAGAAATGCGGCCGCCATTTTGGACCGGTCATTCTCTGGGATTATAACCGTAGTAGTATTACCGTACGTCGAGTTGCAGCACAAGTGAGAGAAGATGCCTGAACATTGTGTGGGATATACCTGCTCCAATCGGCGGACCATCAGAAGCAGGGCTCAGGGGATTACTTTTCACAAGTAAGATGTAACATATTTTTCGGTCTAAAAGACGTCTAATAAATGTCTAATAAACGTCTAACGGTCCCTAGACGTCTGGGCTAAAATCGGTCTACCACTGGTCTAAATGAAAGTTTTAGACTAGCCGTTTCTAAATCTAAACTACATTGTACATTGATCAATGACTGTTAAAAATGTTTAAATCCAGCATTTGGCCACCATTTATACAATTTACTCTTGTTTTATTTTGTATTTAATTATTAATGGATTAAATTGTACCATATAGATTTGCGTTAATATAGACCGAATATAGACGGGCGAATTTCGTGTGTGAAAGCGAGACGTCTATCAATAGTCAATAGCATAATGAAATAAACAATAAAAAAATAGGGAAAACAGCAATAATAAACTGTCAATTCAAGCAAAATATAACAGCATGATAAGACTAGCCTACATTAAGGAGAATAGCAGTAGGCTAATGAACAGCAATGTCAAATTAATAAAAGCCTAATGAAAATGGAATAAAACTATACAAACCATAAGGCATTAAAAGTGCTAAATGAACTAAGTCCATGTTGTAGCCCAAGTTTTTAGACCCTCTTAAAAGACCCTACTTAAAAGGCTACTAGCCTATAACATGAACGGAGATATTCATTATATTACTAAGCTCACTATCAATATTAAAATACGCCAAACCATGTGTCATGTATCAAAGCTACATTTATGACCTTTGCAGCAAAAGAAAAAAAAAACGCGTGAAAATCAGTTCGTTTCGTGAGGTATGATTAAATACATTGACAGCACACCTGCCAAACAAATAACACTTAGCGGAGCGTGTGACCGGTCCAAGATGGCGGCCCCAAATCTCGTCAGCGCCAGTAGGGAGTAGCGTTCGATGCGTTGTCTATCTCTCTCTATATATATATATGTCTATGGTTACAACAATCATGTCGCCTCTCTTTGACGTCACACGCGCCCCACTCTCACACTCTGAGCAACCCACTGAGTTGCCATGGCAACAGAGCGCCTCAGCTCAGAACCTTTATGACATCATCACGGGAGCCAGCCCCACCCAGAAGCATTCCATTTCAGATCACTTATACATCTGACTTTGACAAAGCAGCGCGATCACTGGTTTTATCACACGCCCGTTACACAGGTTTGAGCAGAAACATGCTTATTCTAAGTCTCGGTTACTTTGTGGGATATATAGTCAACAAGACTGTAAGAAAACTGTTTAAGAAGGAAAACTTTGATGAAGAAATAAGGGGAACAGAAGTTGTTGAACCAACAGTTCAAGACTTTATTGAAAGCTCAGTTGAGAACGCAGATGGAGACGTTAAAGATTACATAAAAAACTCAGATAAAAATTTAGATAAAGATGTTGCAGAGGACCTTCAAAGTTCATGTGAAAACACAGATCAAAATAAAGTTGAGGACATTATAGTTAGACGCAGTATAGACCCAGTGGAAAATCTTTTCAAAAGCTCAGCTGAAAACACGGATGAAAAAGAAGTTGAGGTCCTATCTGAAGACCCATTGGCATATTATTTTAAAAGCGTAGCTGAAATCCTAGATAAATATGCAGTTGAGGACCTATCTGAAGACTCAGTGGAAAATCTTTCCAAAAACTCAGCTGAAAACGTAGTTAAAGATGAAGTTAGGGACATTTTTCAAGAGGCATTTGAATATCTTTCTTGAAAGCTTTGCTGAAAATTAGGTTTTTCACAGATCTGAAGTAGGGCTGGGCGATAAATCGATTTAATCGATTAATTCGAATTTGTACTTAATGTCGATTTGTTTTAATGAAAATCGATTTTCTCATTAACATCCGCTACCAGCGCCTGCCTGCTGGGCTCCCGTAGGTCAGAGAGCGCGGAGTGCGCGCACCCCTCGCGCGCCCCCCTCCCCACCCGCGCTAGGTACACAAACAAGCAAGCAGTGCTGATCTTACACCGAAGAAAAAAGAAACGTATCCTCGGTTATTTGGAATTGGTTCGGGTTCGTGGCGTCAGACACAGAACAAACAGCGCCTCGCTGCAAAGTCTGTTTAAAGGCTGTTGCTACCAAAGGAAGCAGTACTACAATTTACTGTTGAGTAAAGTTGGAGAGGTGTTGCTCCCTACGAAAAAAACGACCGCGGCAGCCCAAGCACCGCCACCAAAAACAACCTACCGTCTGGGAAACGTTGACAAACTGTATCTCGTATGATAAGAAAGGAGCCTGGTGGAAAGCTGTCACGGATGCAGTCGCGATGTATATTGCAAGAGATATGGTGCCCATATACACCGTGGAAAAGCCGGGGTTTATTCACCTGCTCAAAGTTTTGGATCCCAGGTACGTGATACCAGGCTGCAAATATTTTTATGACGTTGCCTTGCCTCGTAAATTACAATGGAAGCCTAAAACTAAATTTTTAATTTTATTTGATGCAGATGTTTAAGTTAAGTTAACATGATTCAGGGAATCAAAATAGTGCTCAAATACTTTTTGTTCACCACACAAGCACCTCCTTATTATGCAAAACATGTTCAGGTAACTGAGAGTTTTGTTTGCACTTTATTTTGTCAACCTCAAAAAAGGGGTTTTATAATACTATGTTTTACTTATTTTTTGTGTCATTTCGAAACTAGATTACTGAAAAGTTACATTGTCACTGTTCACAATGGCAGGCAGGGCTTGCCATCTCTTTTTTTTGTGGCTTGTTTATGTAACTGAAACTCCAGAAGGGAAAATTTAAACAAAATAAAACTGAAACTTGTTTTGAACAATTTCTTTGTCATCTACAAATTGATTTTAGGTAGGGGGTGAAAAAAATCGATTTAAATCGTAAATCGGGATTTTTTCTGAAAAAATCGGAGATTTTTTTTTTAGGCCATATCGCCCAGCCCTAATCTGAAGAGTTATTTGCTTGTTTTGGTGGTTAGCACTGTTACCTCACAGCAAGAAAGTTAATGGTCTGAACCTCGGCAAGGGTCTCTCTGTGTGGAGTTTGTATCCCCCCAAAAGCATGCCTGTTAGGTGAACTGGTGGCTCAGAAATTGTGAGCGTGCATGGTTGTTTGTTTACATGTGGTCCTACGATGGACTGGTGACCATCTTGGAGGATGTGCATTCAACTGTTCAGCTTAATTTCATTTCATTTAATGGGTTTACTCTGGTGCTCCAGTTTCCTCCTACTCCAAAAACGTGTAGATCAGGGGTGTCAGACTCATTTTCACTGAGGGCCACATCAGCATCATGGTTGCCCTCGAAGGGCCAGATTGACAACATGAATGTAACAAAATGCAATGAAAATCAAAATAAAATTAAATTACACCTTATTATAATGTTAAATAAGGGTTTCTGTATTTATTATGTATTCAAGTTTATTATTTAAGTTTATTTAAGTCATTATTATATTAAACTCAGGGTTTGTGGTTGTAAGAGTATCCATTACCTTGGTTTTAGAAGCAGAAGTGGTTCTTTGTTCTTCTTGCAGGCTAAATTTAGGATACTTAGCTCCGTGTTTGCTGTCAAAATGCCGACGTAGATTAAACTCTTTCACGACTGACACACATTACACAAAAGTTATACTTTTGTGCATCGATTTTTCTTTTCTTAGACATGTTGGGATTAGTTTGTAGAGGTTTTTCTTAAGTCCATCAGTTCTGAAAAATCGTCTTGCTCATAGCTTATCGTTGTGGGTAACAACGAAATGCATGATGGGAGATGTAGTTTATGGTCAATATGCGCTTTAAAGTGGTGTAAGCTTATTTTAAGTTTTAAAATATTGGTTTAAATTTTAAGGCAATAATGCCCAAGCTCTCGAGGGCCACATAAAATGACGTGGCGGGCCACATTTGGACCGCGGGCCTTGTGTTTGACACATGTGGTGTAGATCAAGTTCATGTGTGTGTCGCAGTGACAGAAAGCTGCTTGCGTTGTAAAAGCATCTTCAGTGGTCGCTGGACTAGAAAGGAGACATAGAAGCACCTTGTTGTTGTTCATCTTCTTGAGTTCATCTTCCAGAGTGTCTTCAGTCAGAGGCTTCTTCAGATCTGCTGCAACATAGATGCTCCTTCCTGAACACAGCTAGAGCCATCTATAATGAATCTTTGAAGAAACTTAAACCATGACCAATACTGTACAATAAATTTTCTTTCAGGGATGAAAAAAAGTATTTTTTTAACTGAATTGAATATTTTCAGTCACTACCCACTGTTTAAAAAATCGTAGGAGAATCAGATATAGGCCTAAAAACCAACAAAGCAGACAAATGTTAATGTCTGTCAACAGAAAGATGGCAAGCAGAAAACGCAAGGAAAAAGGTGGATTAGAAAAATTAGAATTAAAGGAAAGCCAAGTAAGTTTGAGGGGGAGAAGTGTTATCCATTTTGGGACAATTTATCTTTGTCTTCTCTTTCGTGGTGCGTGGTGGTGCATTGTCTGTGGAATAGGATAAAAATGTTGTTTGAAGGATGATTGGTCGAATGGTACCCTAAATAATAGGGGTGTGACGATACACTCAGCGCACGAGACGAGACGAGACACGATATTGGGTTCACGAGAACGAGACGAGACGAGATTTTAACAAAACTACAATGACACACTATATATGACTGAAACAAGACTTTTTTAATGGTTGCACATGCATGGCCCGAAAAACTGCTGTTGTCCTTCTCGGTTCTTTAATGTTTGTTTTGTTGCTTCTGTTCGTCTGTCTTCTTGCTCTCTATTTGGCAGTTGGAAAACAGCAAAATTGGTGCATTGCTGCCACCAAGTGGTATGCTGTGGTAGTTTTCTAAATCAGTGGATCCTGCTGGAACCGTCAATGGGTGCGTTTACATGGGAAGTTTAATTCCTCTTTAATTCAGAATTAAAGTTAAAGCCGAATAAAAGTTACCATGTAAACACTTAATTCCATATGAAAATGTCAATTCCGAATTAACTTAATTCCGAAGTAAGTGGCTGGTTTATTCCCATTTTAATTCCGCATTAAGTAATTCCGCGGTCATGTATACACTCATTCCTCTTTAAATTAATTCCCGTCTTTCTGCGCATGCTCGTTCTCTTGCCCGCCTGTCGCGATGACGCTTATATTCCGGCAGCACGCAGTAAACGGTGTTCAAGAGCAGAGACGATTTATTTAATAAATAGCTTGGAGGAACTGGAAATAATTAAAAGAACAGATGGCAGGAAACATAAAAATTGTGAGCTTTTCAAAGCGGCCAGGTTAAATGAAGGAGGTTTCGCAGATAGAGACGCCACCCAGGTCAAAAATAAGTGGAATGTTGTTGCTAACCAGTTAGCTAAGTTTGTTTTCTTCCGGTAGATGTAAAGACGTCCGCCCCCCCTATCCAATCAGAACCCTTCCCAACCCCCAGACCTGAAGCGGAGTTGGATAAAGCCGAACTAACGTGTTTTCCATGTAAACCTTAATTCGGAATTACTATTTCCATGTAAACTCGAAGGAAAATAGTTTAATTCGGAATTATTCAATTCCTAATTTTAATTCCGAATTAAAAAACATCATGTAACCGCAGCCAATGTAAATGAAGACAAAAACATCTGAAAGGGCTGAGGAGGAAGTTAGGCCTGTTGCATTTCCAACGTCAAAGTTTGGAATAACCTTGTATTTATTACTGACTTGTTTCTCTACTTTCGTCCTTGCAGATAATTGCCTCTAAGTGGCTCGGGGCTGACGTAGGCCTACTTTAAAAGCCTCAGCCTCTGGGTTTGTTGGGGTCCCGTCCCCCCGATAATTTTTCAAAGAAATCTCCTGGTTCTGATGAGTTTTTACCAGAATTATAAGGCCAATGTTTCATCTTGTGACAAATAAAGAAAAAAAAAATTAAACTAGAGGAGAAAATATATTGGCAAGGAAAGAGGCTTTGAATTTCAAGTGACAAAAAGATGTGATTTGTTCTTAACATTGAGCACAAGAGGGCGCTGCTTCATCTGTTCTCTGCACACACGTCTGATCTGTTTATGAATGGGTAAAGGGAGAGGTTAGAGCTCCTGTAAATCCTCAGGGAGGGATTCTCCTGAGCAAGTGAGATTTCCTGTTATGTAATGTGAGTTGCATGGAAAGCAGAGAACAATGACAAAGTGTTTTTCTTCCTTTTATATGTCTCCTTTTTAGAAACCTCATATTTAAAGGAGGCATATTCTGATTACATTTTTTCCTCCTTTTTTTTCTTCCTGTGCTTAAGTGCATAGATTAAATCACTGTCATCTTAAAAAAACAAACAACCAAACAAATAACCCTGGGATAACACGACCCTGTTCATGTTTTTTTTTTTTTAATTGGGCTTTCTAGGTCAGAATATATGTAAGGCAAGGCAAGTTTATTTGTATAGCACATTTCGTGTACAAGTCAATTCAAGGTGCCTCGCATAAAACATTTGAAGCATTACAGAGCATTAAAAAGTACATTAAAACAGGAGGAAATAAAAAGAAGATAAAATATTAAAATGCAAAAAGTTAATCACTTGCTTTTTATTTTAAAAAAGGAATTTAAAATGTAGATAAAATGCAAGAAATGAAAGCTAATTGTTTTGATAAAAGCTGGCAAAAAGAAAAGTTTTTAACCTTGATTTAAAACTGCTGAGAGTTTCAACAGACCTGCAGGTTTTTCTGGGAGTTTGTTCCACATGTGAGGAGCAGAAAAATTGAACGCTGCCTCTCCGTGTTTAGTTCTGACTCTGGGAACAGAAAGTGGACTTGAACCTGATGACCTGAGGGATCTGGTTGGTTCATAACGAACCAGAAGATCCTGAATGTATTTTGGCCCTAAACTATTCAGTACTTTGAAAACTAACAGCAGGATTTTGAAGTCAATTCTTTGACAAACAGGAAGCCAATGTAAAGATCCGAGGACTGGAGTTATATAGTTATACTTTCCTGGTGTTAGTGAGGACTGGAGCAGCAGCGTTCTGGACTAACTGCAGCTGTCTGATAGGTCTTTTTAGGGAGACTTGTCAGGACAGCGTTACAGTAGTCTAGTCTACTGAAGATAAATGCATGGACAAGTTTTTCTAAATCCTGCTGAGACATCAGTCTTTTAATCCTGGATATGTTCTTTAAGTGATAATAGGCTGACTTCATGACTGTCTTAATGTGACGACTGAAGTTCAGGTCTTAAGGGCCGTGTATACTCTCGCAGCAATGTGTCACACACACAGACGACCTGATTTCTGAGCATAAACCAGACATTAGTCCATGACTACACCCAAATTTCTGGCTTTGTTTTTGGTTTCTAACTTGATCAATGAATCTGGTCAGTGTTTGGATTGGATCGCAGTCTCCTGGTGAGATGGTTATGTAGATTTGTGTGTCATCAGCATAGTTGTGGTAAACATATTTTGTTGTTTTTCATCATTTGAGGGAGTGGGAGAATGTAAATGTTGAACAGCAGTGGCCCCAAGATGGAGCCTTGGGAGACTCCACAAGCTTAGTTTGCTCAGATTTATAGTTACCTATAGACACAAAGTAGTCCCTGTCTTTTAGATAGTATCATAATCGTAATTCAATAAACTGTTTAATTTCCCTAACTATTGTGACAAACCTCCTTAGTTGTTATCTGCATAGTTTTACATCACACTGTCTTTGCTGTTCCTGTAAAGAGAAATATGTCCCAAAACTGCTGTGGAAGCACCTTTTGGCCACAGGACGTACACCACAAGAGAATCACACTCACCTCAGACACGAATGAAGTCTGCTCCACAGACATATGAAGGGCTTGCCTTGCATCAAGCCGTTGCAGACGTCTACCTTTTTTCTGAGTAAGCATAATGACGGCTGAAATTGTCACGACATGGAGAAATAGAAATCAGCTTGCCAAAATTCAATGGTTTTTGGACATCCGTTGCCATTATTCTTGGAAAGACTTGTCACAAGAGGAATGAACATGACTTTTTCGCATGACAGGACATAATGGAAATGCAGAGTTTCCATTAACTTTTTGCGCCAAAACTGTAATGGGAACCACAGACATTTAAGACCTCGGGAAACTGTCAATTTTTAATAAAAGGGCATAAAATATTACCAACAAAGCAGCAGCAGAAGAAAACAGTTTCAATTTCATTTGAAGAAATATTCAACCATTCTTATGACTCTTTGTCTCGCTGTCACACATTGTGTCGCATGAACAATAATGAAACTGAGGCAGGTTCGGGTTATCCCTAAGAGACTGGACAAGGTTTTCAAGGAAGAGAAAACGGAGTAAATACATCGTGGACAGTGTTGTAACAGCGACTTAACCTCCACACCTATAGGGAGACCCTCTGAGTTTCCTCCGTGCTGCTTTAACAACACAGGATGAATGGCTTCATTATCCAGAGAGCCTGTATGGCGAACTGAACTAACAGCCTTGTTTCTTAGGGATGTTGGGTCGTGTATCCGGTGAGGCGGGAAGAATGATGTAATTTTACAACCATCCAACCGTACGAGGCTTCAGCACGACTGCCTCTGTGACAGCCAGATCCCAGCGCGGCGCTGAAATATGCACGTTATCCATCTAAAAAAGCTGCAACAGATGGTACGCAATTTTGAAATGTGTGATAACATCAGGGTGCATAATTGGTCCACCGGTAAGTGGAAGTGGGACGTGCATTTAAACAGACGATTGCTTAAAAGAAAGACTGGATTTGATGTGCAGGTGTGTAATAATGAGTGAGGAAAATTAACCTTTTGAGACTGGGGCGTGGTGACGGGCGACGTGAGTTCAACACCCTTCCACAGATACTGTTTTTGACTTACAGTGATCCCTTGCCACTTGGCGGTTTAAGTTCCACGGTTTTAGTTATTAGCATATTTTTCAGAAATATATAATATAATTTAAGAAAAATTTTAAAAATCGCAGAAACATCACAGGATGTTGAGCACGTTCTCTCACAGTAAATAAAATGCTGTGAGCCAGCCTGGCCCCTTTAAAAAGGTAGCCTTATGGGTAATGATGTGGCCTTATGGGTAATGTAGTGTGTGTGTCGTGGGACGGCAGAAGAAAACGAGGGTTAGATGAAAAGTGGAGTGAGCATAAACAGCAGCCCAGCGTGTATAGATTTACATTCTCTGTTAACCGACAGGAGCCGAACAAAAGTTCCTGCAGTGCCAGAATAAAGTGCTCGTTCCATGCAGAGAAAACCGGACTTTTTGTTTTGTTGTTGTTAGCACGTTAGCCGCTAATTATGAGCCAAAAATAGCACAATATCAGCGGTTTCTTTACTATTGTTCGGAGACCAGAGGCTGTGAAGGTACGAGAAAGAACACAGTTGAGCCTTTGTCTTGTTTCGCTGCAGTGCCTCGCTACTTTTTTGCAGTTTTTAAACATATTTTAATCACATTATTTAGGCTCGGGGGGCTCTGGCTCCAGTTAGAGGATTTTTATTTACGCGGGGGATAAGGGAAAAATAAGGGATCACTTAGTGCGTTTACATGGGAAGTTTAATTCCTCTTTAATTCAGAATTAAAATTAAATCCGATTTAAAATGATTAAAAATTACCATGTAAACACCTAATTCCGAATGAAAATTAAACTTAATTCCAAAGTAAGTGGCTGGTGACGCTTATATTCCGTGTTGGGCTTGTTTTCGAAAACAAAACAACATCTACATGATATTGTCTGTACTGCTGCTTCAAAAATAAAATCAAAACAAATCCAAAAAGGATGCTAATAATGTAGTCCTTCATGTTGTTGCTAATGAAGTAAGTTTGTTTTCTTCCGGTAGAACGTAAATACGTAAAGACGTCCGCCCCCCCCCCCCCCCCCCCCCCCCCCCCCCATCCAATCAGAACCCTTCCCAACCCCCAGACCTTAAGCGGAATTGGATATAGCCAATCAAACGTGTTTTCCATGTAAACCTCAATTCAGAATTACTATTTCCATGTAAACTTGAAGGAAAAAAAAAAAAAAGTTCTTGTGTATATATATTTATATCGCAATTTTTGAGTTACATTGTTTGTATTTTTATCGCATGCACCTTCATCGCCATAACAAATTCCTCATATGTGTAAAATCGTACCTGGCAATAAAGTCTATTCTGATTCTGATTCTGATTTAATTCTGAATTATTTAATTCTGAATAATTAATTCCGAATTAAAAAACATCATGTAACCGTGGTGACAGTATTCCCATGGGCACATTTGCGAGAGAAAAGCCTCCGTTTGATCAAGTTACTAAGTGGAAAGCAATCAGGTGGAATGAAACCTCCTGGAAGTGAATCCCAAAGCATTAATTCACGGCTCATTTTCCAGGTTATCGTAGCATGAGAGGTACACGCACACATTCCCACGTCCGCGGGGGCTTGCGTGGCTCTGGATCTACCCTCCCACTGACAGATGGATGGAGTTAATATCATAATTAAGCACTCTGGCCGACAGTTCCTGTTTACGGCTCGGTTGCTAGGCAGTGACATCAGCTGATCCCTCCCTCCTTCCTCTCTAATCCCTTCCCTCTCCCTCACGCACGCACACACACATACACACACACACATACACACACACACGCCAGTCCCCCTGCTCCCTCTCTCTCAGATAGGCGGTGCAGACGTGGGCAGAGTGTGAGGGTATAGGAAGAGCAGAGAGCGGAGAGGGTAGGTAGTAGTGTTTGCATGAGGCTGGCAGACAGCGTGGTCTGGGTCTGAGACGAAACACGACACTCAGGAACTTAATGTAGACCGGCGAGGTGACAGCGACAGATCACCCGCACTTTCCTGCCCATCTGCTCCCACCCAGGACAGCAACAAGCACCTGCTTCAGAGAAGCAACAGGAGGGTGGACCTATCGGGTGGGTCTGGCTCTTTTTTTTTTTTTTTTTTTTTTTCCTTTTTTAGTTTCTTCTTTCTCCGGTTTTGGACGTGGGGCTCCGGGCTGGACCGCATGAATGACACAACGCAAAGGCGAGAAACCCACCATCAGCATCCAGGAGCACATGGCCATTGACGTGTGCCCCGGCCCCATCCAGCCCATCAAGCAGATCTCGGACTACTTCCCCCGTTACCCGCGGGGCCTCCCCCCCGCCGCCGCCGCGCCCCACCAGGCGGGTCACGCCGGGTCCCTCTCCGCCTCCTCGACCGCCGCTGAGAGCGACCGCCCCAATGAGGACAACCCGGACCGGGCGTGTGCCGGAGCCTCCGCCTCCTCGCAGGCCGTCAAGAGGGACGAGGAGCCGGACGTGGAAGGATACGACTCGGACGACTCCAGTAAGTGACGGCTCTTCCTTTGCTGTTGTGATTATGTTTTTTTTTTTTTTCCTTTGTGTGTATCCATCCCTCTTAGTTCTTCCTCTCCCTTTCTCTGATTACTGCATCTCCATTTTCACCAGCGGTTGCCAGGCATCCCTCCAGCCTCGTGGCTTTGTGGCTTTATCTCTCACCTTTTCTTCTCCCCTCTCCCCTCAGCCATCTCTTTCCATCTCCAACTGCCTGGAGCTGGTTTCGTGTGCGTGCAGGTTGTGTGTCGCCGTGCCGCAGCAAACTCTTTGCCTCTCGGTCGACAGACAGCCAACTGTTGCTGCTGCAAAGAGCACAGCCCCCCCCCCCCCCCCCCCCTCCTCTCCTCCTCCTCCTCCTCCTGCTGCTCAGCTCTCCCTCCACTGGAAGAATGATGATGTGTGTGACTTTATCGAAACGAAGGATTGCGTGACGCCATCGACGGTTGTGTGAATGCTTTATTAAAATTTCCTCCGTCTGCTTGGTCCGTAGTGTTGATCAGCCTCACCGGGCAGAGTGATGCGCGGCTTATTGGTGAAACATCAAATTAGTCGCAGGTTCGTGCTCGGTGGAGTGGATGCGCAAGCTCGTTCGCACAGTGACCCGTCTCAGACAGGCGAGCTCCAGTTGTGTGACCGTATTGTCTGTCTGGGTTGTGAGTTTCCAAAGCATGAAGATATATCCGTTTCAATCACAGAGGGGATTTTTTCGCTGAATGCCATTTCTTTAATCGAACAGAATTGAGCGAACACTTATGGGAATCGATGAGAAGCTGCACGGCTACTGGATTCCAGCAGTACAACCTGCAAAAACATTTTCACTTCTGGAAAGCATCACCAGCCAACGTCAGGTTGCTGTAGCTTTATAAACCTTCACATCAGTCGGATAAATCACAAGCCGTTTCCTGCGTTTATCAGCCATCGGACTCAGCCGAGCCGGGCTCACGCTGGATGGATAACATGTTGCTCTCTCAGAGCACAAAAGCAGGACAGACCGCCTCCCAGCTCGTCTATGTGGACTCTGCCAGTACTCGATGTTTGTCACAAGTGTCCTCTGCACAAGGGACTTGTGGCTGTAGGTTAATGTGACTTCTGCAGGAGTTAATCCATGCAGAGTGCAATGCTGGTGGGGGCTCAGGCCAGCTCTAATCCAGAAATGGGCAGGAGCGTCGATGGGGGCGGGGGGGATGGGAGGAAGCAGACAAGGGAGATCTTGCCTGGCAGATGTTGCTTTATGACATCGGCCAGGCAACCAGGATTAAACAAAGAAAGGACAAAAAAAAAAAAAAATCTCTGGTATTACCTAATAAAATCAGGTACATATACCGACTTTGTAAAAACATTTCAGGCACTTGCGAGGTTGAATTTTCTGTTTTAAAATTAGGGATGCACGATAACTGTTTTTTAAAACTGATACCGATAACCGATAACACACACATATACCTAAGGTCATTACATCAATACTATGAACAAAATCCAAAAATAGTTTTGACTTTTTATATGAACAGATATTTATTTTTTCCAATGAAAAACTACTTGGCAAGCCTTTCAAACATTTTCTTAAAGCTATCAAACAAACCTATTTGATATCTCACATTAACTTAAATAAAGTTCATTACTGACTAATTAAAAAAAAAGGCTCCTTGAACTGATGGAAATACATGCATCAGAATTACAAACTGAAAAAGATTAACATTTAAAGGATTTTGGCTTGTGGTTCCATTTAAATTATTTAAATTAATACCTTTAATTAAAGTAAATGAGGTTCGGTAGTCTTTATTTTTTAATCTCATGGAAGATGAGAGGAATGAGGGAGAGGAGATGGAGGGGAGGAGAGACTCCTGCTGGATTGTGCACGTTAGCATTAGCTTCCGTTAGCACTATTTCAAAACTCCATGGAAGCGATTGTTATGTTGTAGGTGGCTGATCAGGTTTTACGTATTAAAGCTTGTGCTTCCCTCCTCGTAGAATTCGCTCAGAGGATTCGTCACAAATAACCACCAAACTATCTTCATCTGAAACTTTAACGAAGTTCCGCGCCGCCATGTTTGTTGTGATCAGCACAATGCAGGCTGCATTCAAGGTGTAACGTAAATTCCGACGTTTCCTCGTTTGCTAGTTATTATTTCAGCCTTTTCTATTTTTTTCTTTTTTTATGTGTAACATGAGGGGAAATACTGCGAATATCAATTCAAGTCCGCAACTACCAAAATTATGACCGAGTTAACGAATTGTTTTCTGGCACGAGGGGGTATTCTTGATTTTCCTTATTGAGTAATCGTTTTTCTGATTATGCCGACGTTACTCGAACATAACATTCACAACAGTTCAAAACACCGGTCATTTAAGGCTCAGAGGGAGCGAGGCACTGCCGTGTTGACAAAAATATATGTTATCGGGGCTATTTGTCGTGATATCAGACCTATCGGGTTGACGTCATAATTTCCTGTTATCGGCCCGATAGTAATCGTGCACCCCTATTTAAAATACAGAACCAAGGCATGCAGAGGACCATCTCTGAATGCACAACAGGCTGAACCTTGAAGCAGATGGGCTGCAGCAGCAGAAGACCACACAAACAGGAAGCTGAGGCCGCAATTCACCTGCATCTGGCTCCATCTGACTCCATCCTGCCTCGTATCAACAGTTCAGGCTGCTGCTGGTGGTATAATGGTCTGGGGGATATTTTCCTGGCCCCTCAGTACCAACTGATCATGGCTAAACACCACAGCCTACCTGAGTACTGTTGCTGAGCATGTCCATCCCTTTATAACAGCAAGGCAACGTCTTCTGATGGCTACTTCCAACGGGATGTTGCATCATGACTCTCAGTCCAGTAGAGCAGCTTTGGGATGTGGCGGAACGGGAGATTCAGATCCGGGATCTGCAGAGACTGCATGATGCTATCATATCAATATGGACCAGAATCTCTGAGGAATGTGTCAATCATCAAATTTATTTGGCGTCACGACGACGTTTATGCTACTGACAATAACTTATTATCTGAGCTTCTCGCTGCACATTTTAAAAGGAACAATCTTCACCTAAAATCCCCCTCGGTCTCTCAGGGAACATTCAATACATTCTACAACGCTGGACTGTCAATTTTACATCATCTTCCGCATAAATCTATCCCCAAAGATGCAACAAAAAAAGTTGGCATCCTTTTTATTTCACAGCCTTTTCTGCCCTCTCTGAACGTGGTCTGTTTAGTTTGGCAGATAGCAAACGGTTCTCCAATGAGAGGCAAGGTTTTCTTTCTTGAAGGATTTATTGTCACTCTCACATGAAGATTACTGTAAAACTGAAATACATACAAAAAATAATTAAAATACGTTTCTTTACCAAAGATGTTCGATTAATACAGTTTGAAAGCACATTCAACTTTCAGTAAACTAGTATCATTGTTATTAGCCTATATCCAAGAACGAAAAAAGGCCGCTAGCTCAATGCTAATTTATAATGGAAAACACAATAGACAGGCTAACAAATTAGCATCGTCATATCGATAAAAATGTAAAACGGCCGTTGATTTATCTTAATAGCATGAACAACATAAACCAAACTATATATATGTACTACTCACAGACATGTGATTTCTTAACTCTTGAGACAACTAGAACTGCTGGAATTCAGCGGCACACTGACCATTTCTTCTGACATTATTGTCATTGACCGTCTCTGTTGCGATACTGCCCCCCCCAGGCAGCGACATGAAGCTACAGGCCAGAGGGAGCAGCACACAGCCAATATAGCGTGCGGCCTAAACATTTAACGTCGGGACCAGCCCTGTTATTTCTAATTCTACATGCAAAACGAGGCTGATAAGCCAGTTAAAGATCTTCCGGGTTTTTTTTTTTTTTTTTTGCCACAGCTCCTCTCAGTCCTCTTCGCTAATGAGACAGAAACAGAGCATTGTCCTAACGATTTTACAATCACCCGGAGAGTCACTGGTGAAGCAGGTTAACTGCTACAGCCAAGTGGGAATTTGATGAAAATACCCAAACTGTGAATCATCCCTTTGCTTTACATCGGCCTCAGCTACTGTTGGATGAAGATACGCTCTGAAACATAATGTACAATTAAAGAAATGGGGGAAAAACAAGTGACCGAGCCTGATGCAACATCCCCCATGTTCCCAGGCTGCAGCTACTGCTGTGGGAACTGAAAGGAGGAGGAGAAATGAGAGGTATATAAACCTAAAACACCTGCAGCTGCTTTCAGAATGACACACAGAGCTCAGTTATTAAGACCAGCTCTTCATCATGCAGAAAACTGTTGCATCCTAAACCGGTGACCTCCCACTGGGAGACCCCCAGTTTTGCAATGCAGTTTTATTTTTAATTTTTTTTACTCGAGGCAGGTACACGAGCAATAATCGTTGCTTCTTGGAGTTGGTTTCAATTACACCCCTCATGTTTGGTCGCTCTGCACCCAAAACTGGAACGGCAAACGCAAAGTCGCTACAAGGCAGTTCTGAAAGACGAAAATGAAGAAAAACTCTGACCTTTTCTTCTCAGACAACAAAAGCTACTGTAATTACTCTCCAAAGCCCGTGTGGAGATTTGAAAATATTTTGGTGGCTATTAATTTTCTGATGTCAAAGACTTTGTAAAGCAAACAAAAGAACAAAAATGTGGGATTTCTTGCAGATGTCATTTACGTCGTGACAAAGAGGCCCTGGGACGGGCGGCGAACATCACATTTGTATTGTGCATCGCTATAAAAGGATTTTTCTCTTCAAGTCACTTTACCATAATTTAAAGCACTGAAAGACATGCTGAAGGCCGACTTTAGCCAAACTGACAAACGTAGGGAATATCAGAGATCAGAGAGTCTCAGGATTGTTTTGTTTCGAAGCTTAAAAGAAAATATAGATGACACAAATTAATGGGACTTTCCCTTTTCAGCTTGGCCCGCATGTTTCCAGCTCACAGAAGCTTGTCAACACTTGCTGTAACGCTGATCTGATCATTTCTGGACTTGTTCCTGGAGGTGAAGCCGACCCGCTGTGGTGACAATGAGAACGCTGCATCTGTCTGACGGTTTGTTGGCCGAAAACGCAGCAGAAAGGATTCCTCCCCCCCCTCCTCGGTCCCTGTTTGTGGTTCAAAAGAACAAGCGCTGCCCCAGATCGGCTCCTGGCGGTCCGCCGGGACCCGATCCAGTATCTGCGTGCTAGAGCAGCGTGGAGGCGTCCTCCCACATGAGCTGTGTCCCACCGAGACGTCTCAATCCCGTCTAAGAGCCTGCTGGCTAATCAGCATAACGGCGACATTTCCTAATTCGCTGTGACTCAACCTTGATTTTAATTGAAACAGAAAAGTGCATCACCCACCGATTGTCCCAGCCCCCCTGCGAAGAGGGCTAATCAAAGCCGTTTGGACATCAGGATCTCTGCCACATTAATTAGTGGCCGCGGTGTGTGTGCGTCGAGAGCCGCTCGCCCGCCGAGGCCCGGATAGACGGCCCCCGTGACCCGCATGACAGAGCGGCTCTGGTGTTTTTGAGAGAGAGAGAGAGAGAGCCTTGCGAGTCGACGGGAGTCGTTTGTTTGTTGTTGACAGCAGGAGATACGAAGGAAAGGGATCCATCGAAGGCGCAGAGGTCCCAGAGATCTTGAAGGGCACCATAAGAAAGATAAATACCAACAGGGGAAGAAACTAATCAATACGCCACATTATTATCCACAAAGCTTTACAACTATTAAGTTTCTCATAACTGTCGCTTTAATCTTCCACGTCTTCACCTGCTGTGTGTTTCTATGTCGTCACGGCCATTTTTCATCTCGCCACAAGCTGCTCGTAAAGGGGGGATCAAGGAAAGGTGGAAGCTTGATGAACTTCGCTGCAAGAGATCAAGAGCTTTGGGGCTCCGTTTCCGTTTTCCACCATCGTTCCGCTGTTTTTCTCCGCTTTTAACTCTTCACTTTCTTTACTTTTCTAAAGCAGCATCGTTCGGCGTTGGTGGTTTACACGTTTATTGCTCCTGTCCTGCCACGTCAGCGCTGCCGCAGATAAAAATCGTCAGTTATTAAAACCGGAGACTGACGTTTGACCGTCAGCCGCTGGAGTTTCTGGTGAGACCGTTTAATCTGACCGTGGCGATAATCTCCTAAACACCCTGTTTACCCCTTTAAGGACAAGAGAGAGGGAGGCGCTGAGCCATGTTTGGGCCTCTCCCAGACCAGATACGTTTCCAGGCCTTCGTAAAACGGCCGCATCCATCCACGTGAGAACATCCCCTAAGCATCATAATTCTCGGTTCAATGTAAAGAGTGATTTCAGCGCTGCCATGCCCAGCGCTGGAGAATCCTATTAAGAGCCTATCTGCAAGCTGTCATGCAGTCGTAATGACTGTCCCGCCTCCTCCCGGGACCAACCGCGCTCGAAACAAAGCAGGCCAAATTTCCTGGTCACATTATGGGGCATTATTACGGCCTCTGCCCCTAAACGGGAACAAACGGCTGTTTTAAGTCAGCAGCAGCTCCGCCTCCGCCCCTCCTTCATCCCGCTAAGCACATTATGCAACGATAACGCCGGCTGTGATACAGATCCGTTTGACAGCGTCACCAGAGGGGAGAGTCGCTGTTTCGGCTTTCTTCTCGGACACACGAGGAGGAGCCGAACTTGCGTGTCGTGTCAAAAAAAGAGAATTGCCGAAATCCTCCTTGCCCACACAGAGATGAAACAAAACTCGACGAGCGCAGCCGCAGCCGGACTGAGTGGGCATCAGGTCCACAGGGAGCTCGACGCCCAGCGTTCGGGTTTCAGTCCGTCCCTTCGGTATCCCTTCGGCCCGAAGCGCGATTGCATAAGTGCATTTAATGTTTAATGAGGCACATTGGGGACGTCTCCGAAGACGAGTTCAAAGCTTTCAAGTTTTTACTAGTGATTTCCAGCTGCAATCAAGGGATAATCTCATTAACAGCTTCAGTAGAAAGCTATTACACTAGAAATGTTGTCGAGTAACTTGTGGCCAGATTTTCGAAGGCAGGCAGATTAGAGCAGGGTCACGGCGTAGCGAGAGATCTGCCGCCACGACACTGGACCCAAACCAAACTGAGTTATTTCCCCAATGAGTATACGGATCGAACAAAACTGAAATAATCCTGCAATCATACTTATAAAAATCCGTTTTACCACTTTGCTTGCTCAAACTGTGAGTAAAGTAAATTAAAAGGGGCATAGCTGGTGTGTAAATTAACCGTAACGTGCCACAGGTGTCCCTCCCTCCCATCATCCCTCGACGGGGCCGACTAGCTGCAGCCGCAGCCCATTCAGGGATAATGACAAGCTGCAGCGGTTTCATTCATGCACAGAAAACACGTGCATGCATGTGTGCTGTTAAACCAGACTGGAGAAAAGGTTAGGGGTGGACGGTGTTGTTAACCTTTGGCCACGGCGCAAACTGCAGCATTCCTCTGACTCAAACAGCCAATGCAGTGTAACAAAAAAAAAAAAGAAGGAGTGCAGGCAGCAGCACAGTCGTGGAAAAAGAACATCTATTTCAAGGTTTTACAGAGAGCCTAATAGGAAACGATCCGGTCCTTTACCGGCTCATAAAAGTGGGTAAATAAAACCTCAGATGAAAAATAACTGGGGCTGGGCAAGTTAACGCGTTATTATCGTGTTAACGTATTAATTTATTAACGCCAACATTTATTTTATCGCCCGTTAACGCATGTTGCTCACGTGCTTTTGTTTTGAAAAGTCTGTTACTGGCTGCTGCAGAACCGGAAGATAATTGGCAGGTAAACATGTGGAGAATCTAGAACAGTAAAAATCAGTGTACTTTACAGTTCGGGTAGCAACTCAGGTAGCATTATTCACAATTCAGTCTGAACTGAACTGTTAAACCCCTTTGTTCAAGACGATCACGTCATGCCTCCATGTTAAATCAGATCTGCTCCATGTGTTCACTGTCGTGCTATTTTCTTGCTCAGCCTTTCTCAACCTTTTTTCAGTCACGACACCTTTCAAAAGTGAATAAAATCTCACGACACCCCAGAATAAAATATAATCCAAAGCCACACTGCATCGCTCCGACTGTAAATGCATACGTCCTGTTTATTTTGTTGAAATAACCTGAACACAATAACTGCACCATAGAGTAGGCCTCAGCAGGAAAGCTTCTTTTCATCCGTGATGTGCTTGCGTTCCATCCATCATCCTTGTATTGCCTCTTTTTAGCCTTATCGCTAGCAACTACCTTTGCGACCTATGGTGCAGATTCAGAGCTGGTGGATGAAGGCTTGAATGAAGAAGTCGGCTCCTCTGTGATGTTCCGTTCCTGTGGGGCTTTTCTTTTTAGAAAACCATCCATGATGCTGCTAAAAAGTTCTCTTTGCTATCTGTGAAATAAAATTCCTGTGGTTAAATGATATTACATGACGTTGTTAACATTGGGAAATGGGCATGTAAGACATATTTTTATTATTCATTTCATGTCCAATTATGTATCTTGTTTATTTATTTGTTCATTCATTCATAGGCAAAAAGTATGTATTTATGTATGCATTCATATATTTATACAGTGGTACCTCTACTTACGAAATGAATTGGTTCTGGAAGTAGTTTCGTAACCTGATATTTTCGTAAGTAGAGACGCGTTTTCCATGTAAATGTGCTAATCCGTTCCAAGCCCCCCAAAATTCGAACATAATTTTTTAATAAATTATAAATAATACATGAAATTACATAAAAACCTGTAAGAAATACATGTTAGAACTAGAAAAGCACTCAGAGAGCGCACCATCAGTGGTACGCGTACCACAGTTTACGCACCACTGGCCTAAATAATGTGTTTAATTATGTTTAAAAACCGCAAAAAAGTAGCAAGGCACTGCAGCAAAACAAGACAAAGGCTCAACTGTGGTCTTTCTGTTACCTTCACAGCCTCTGGTCTCTGAACCGTAGGAAAGAAACTGCTGGTATTGTGCTATTTTTGGCTCGTAATTAGCAGCTAACACGCTAACAACAACAAAACAAAAAGTCCGGTTTTCTCTGCATGGAACGAGCACTTTATTCTGTCACTGCAGGAACTTGTAACATCACACAGGTTGTATTGTTCGGCTCCTGTCGGTTAACAGAGAATGTAAATCTATACACGCTGGGCTGCTGTTGATGCTCACTCCACTTTTCATCTAACCCTGTTTTCTTCTGCCGTCCCACGACACACACACTACATTACCCATAAGGCCACACCATTACCCATAAGGCCACCTTCTTAAAGGGGCCAGGCTGCCTCACAACATTTCTTCGCTGAGAGAACGTGCACAACATCCTGTAATGTTTCCGCAATTTTTTCTTGATTTTTTTTAATATTATATATTTCTGAAAAATCTGCAAATAACTAAAACTGCGGAACTTAAAGCGTGAATTGGCGAGGGATCACTGTATATGGCTTGAGGTGTTGGTCTACCCTTAGTTGGATAAGGTGGGTGGGTGGTTAAAGTCTAACTCGTCAGCTGATGTTTTATGCTGAATTCTTGGTTGTAAAATGGAAATACAATAAAAAATGCATGTAAAAAAAGAATTAAAAAAAGAACTGAAAATGAACTATTTAGTTCATTTTTTGAAATGGTGAACTGAACTAGTTCGTTTTAATTTCTGTGAACTATGAACTGAACTAGTTCGTGTAGAAAGTGAACTCAACACTGGTCACTGAACGTTTCAATGCTCCAAGGAAGCGAACGTGCACATCTGCTTTTACAGAGGTGCTCACACCTGCTGACGATGAATAAATCAGGTGCTTTTGTGCCTCTTAATACTCATGGAAGCAGAAAAGCTGTTCTAACTTATGCTGTGTCATTTTTGGCTTTGTTTTCATCAAATTGAAATGTAATATCACGCGTGTTTTTGTTCGTTTACCTCGTTCTAAAGGTTGGGTAGGAAATAATTTCTTTTTTTCGCTACACCTGAAATCTTCTTTGCTCGCTGATGGTGTTTACTCTCATTTACACTTGATCTTATAAGATGCATTAAAATCAGCAGCTCATCACACTGTCGTGTTTTCTGCGACGGTCTCTTGTGCCGATTGTCTGAGGAAAGTGGTGTCGGTGGGAAATGTTCTCTTCTCTGGGGTTAATTGGTAGCTGGAGGATATATGTTCGTTTCACTCCCACCCCTGACCCGAGCAACCGACGCTCTGATCTTACCTCTGCACACATGCGCGTATAATTTGTGTCTTATAAATACAGACCTCGTCTCCGGCCAAGCAAAGGTCAGGCTCGGCTGTAATTGGAGAGTTTTCTTTTGTTTTTTTTTTAAAGAGCGATAACTCATTGGAATATCTCTCGGCCAAACGGACGCCCCCTCTGTCCTCTGAGTTTATCTTCCTGCTCCCAGAGAAGATACTTAACTCATGTCCTCTCAAAGTTGTATTAATCCCACGTCTGCCGGATCGATGATGGGCCTCTGAAAGCCCCATGGCAGTGTTTCTGCCCTTCAGTCTCTCCTCCCGGAGGGAAGCTCGGCTGCAGGTAGACCTCAGCGTCTGGCTGGACTCACCTGCACGAACAGCAGCCGAGCACGAGGATTTTCCTGCAGAGGTGCATTGTGCCATTTCTTTATTGTCATCAAAAGAGGATTTGATTTCTCCGGGAGTGAGGCATATCTGCCGTGCCAGATTGTTTCCAGACAACTGCGGGTTGAAAGATTACATCTGTAATCTCTAATCACATTTTCTTTAAGGTGCAGAGAACTGACATTTTAATGTAATCTAATGCGGATAAAGAAGTGAAAAGAGTTACTAGTGGAGGTCGTAGGAAAGGATTTGTTCCTTTGGGAACACGCAAGCACCTAAAAAATCATTGCATGTTGTCCTTCTAGAAGGAAACTGTGACTTTCGCGGCACTCTGGAGGTTTTGGTTTTTGGCAAAGACCTGCTTCTGGATCCGAGGATCCAACCGTCTCAGAAGATGGTCAAATATCTCCCCATCGTATTGTAACTTTAAACGGCTCACAGCTACGATGTCAAGTCGACTGTCGAGATCACCTGCACCAATCTGGCAGTCTGGTTCAAAGGTGGCATCATTATTATTCTTTTGTTGCTTTTTAAAAATCATTTATTTCTTATCTCTTCTGTGAAATTGCAAATTTCGGCCTCATTGAAGCGTAGAGAACGAGCAGGGAGCCGAGCTGAGCTGAGCGAGCGTTGACCAGGTTGCACTGTTGCCTTTTGTTCTCACAGCTTCAGAAGGGATTCATTCTGGCACTGAGGATACCAAGAGATGAAGCTTCTAAGGCAGTGGTGCCCATTAAATAGGTAACAACAAAAAAAAAACTCACGCATGTAAACGCAGGCTTTTGTCTCAGAATTCACACGTCCTCTGTTGCGGTGATGTTACGCTGTCGGCTTCTCCGGTACCTGCATCCTTGTCTTCCTCCACACCTGTGTAACACGTACAGAATGTGGTTTTGCTTTTTTTTTTTTGGCACTAGTGGACGGAGTAGAGAGAGTTAGACAGAAAACAGGGCAAAGAGTCATGTGGGCCTGGAGTTGAACCCGTGACGGCTGGGTCAAGGACTATAGCCTCTCTACATGGACCGTGTGCCCTAACCACTGCACCGCCAGGCGGCTCCGTGGTTTTGCTTTTTCTTGCTGGAAAGAAATGGATGGACGTCCCTGGAAGAATTCTCACCAGTGTACATTGCTCTAAAATCTCTGATTTCAGCATTCGTGCTGCCAGCAGACTCTGATACGACCCCGTACCATCATAGACTTGCTTGGACTTCATACAGTCTTCATCTTCTGTCCGGAGCACACAGCTCCGATCTCTCAAAGAAGATCTGGAACACTGATTTGTCTTTCTGTGATTTTCGTAACATGAAGGCTCTTTGGAACAGTGAGGTTTTACATTGCAGGTCTGTGTTGTAGTTCCTGATAAAGGTCCGTGCGCCTCCATCAGCCATCGGCGGTCGATGCATCACCATCTCAGGGAGATGACCAGCGTCCAGCGTTGGTTTGCTCCCACATACTTCTCACACACGTTGACAAAATAGGAATCATTTGTCCATCTTTGCTCCTCAAAGACTCACCCTTGCTTGAATATGAATTTTGTATCAAATCAGCTTTTTGAAATCAGCATTAAAACACCAGATACCAACTTAAAAAAAATATATGTCTGTAGGCCTGAAATACAAAAGCAGATGTTTTATTAACAGATGAAATGAAAATAAAAGACACGACTTATCTCGGGTTCATTCTGCTCTGCAGAGAGATCAAAGCCAAAGGGAACTTCATTGTGATCTATTCCAAGATTTTTTAACGATGAATCAGTCCTAAGAAGCTAAGTTTAAAGACGAGGTCAGAGTAATACCACAGAACTGCAAATAAAGCATTTAAAGCATTTAATTGTCATGCTGAGCATTAAAAGCACATCGAGCATGCGTGCTGAGATTATGACTCCACTTTTAACTTTCATGTCGACGGCGTAGCTAAAAATCTTCTGAACCTCCACTTGCGGGTAGAAGAAGAACCTGAACTCTGACAAGAGCGTTTATAATTTAGCATTTGAGAGACCGCCACAACGACGACCGAGGTCTTTTGTGAAGCCTCCTTGTCGTTTTTTCCTTTTGTTGTGGACCATCAACCTTGTATTTTACCGCTGAAAATCTAAAATAAATCCTCAGTTTTCGTTTCTTCCGCCTGTCTGATAGCGGTGCTGCTGCAGAAATCTGCAGAAATGTCTCCAATTTTCCAACGACTGTAGTTGACAAAGAGAATAAATGTGCCAGGGTGTGCACGTGGTTCCTAAACTCCGATCTCCAACTGCTCGCCGTAGCGAGATAGATAGATAGATAGATAGATTGTACTTTATTAATCCCAAACTGGGAAATTGCAGTGTAGCAGCAGCAAGACATGAAAAAACACAGTATTAAATAGCAATATAAAAAATATAAAAAACAGAAACTATTCCTATTTACAGTATATAGTCATGGAAAAAATTATTAGACCACCCTTGTTTTCTTCAGTTTCTTGTTCATTTTAATGCCTGGTACAACTAAAGGTATATTTGTTTGGACAAACATAACGATAACCACAAAGATTGCTCATAAGAGTTTTATTTAAGAGCTGATATCTTACCATTTTCCATGGTTTTCTTGATTATACCCTAAATCACTTAAGTTTTTACATCAATAGCTATGGCGTTGTACTGCCAAAAACATTGCTTTTATGCATTCAGTGTTTTCTTTTCTGTCTGTTTTAGTCACATGATGACGTTTAGTGGTACCAGGTATTAAAATGAACAAGAAAGTGAAGAAAAAATGGTGGTCTAATAATTTTTTCCATGACTGTAATTATAAGACACATATGACTAGAATAGAAAAGAACCCTTTATTGTCACTGTACATAGGTACAATGAGATTAAAAGCAGCATCTCCGGTTACAGTGCAAAAAAGAGTGCAAAGTACAAAACAGTGCGGATCAGTGTACAAAGATATGCAATATAGAGAGAAATAGTG
This sequence comes from Hirundichthys speculiger, assembly GCA_018398805.1. Classification (NCBI taxonomy): domain Eukaryota; kingdom Metazoa; phylum Chordata; class Actinopteri; order Beloniformes; family Exocoetidae; genus Hirundichthys; species Hirundichthys speculiger. The sequence continues at coordinate 1,201,089 of JAGFBZ010002341.1, forward strand.
CAGATAATCGAGGTAGTACAAAAAAAGATATGCAGTGTAGAGCAAAATAGTGCAGATAACAGTGCAGATGAAACACACAAGAGCAATAAAACAAGTGTACATACAACAAATAGTGCGATGAGCTGCAAGGTGAAGTGAACTGAAGGTGCATTGAACTAAGGTGCAATATGTGTTATGAAACAGAAAAAAACAGAAAAACATCAGGCAAGAGTCTTATTGTACAGTGCATTGGCATGTGGCAGGAAAGATTTCCTCTATCTCTCCCTTCGACAGGTTGGTTGCAAGAGGAAGTTATAGATGATGATGATGATGAGGGGTCAAAATAATAAAATCCCTGCTAACTATTACTGCTGGTGAGTCGTCCTCTCTTCTTGCTGGAGTCTGTCAGTGGCTGAAGATGCACAGGATCACTCGTCTTAATTTATATCCTTTCAAACTTTGTCAGCGTGACGATGGACAGCAGTCCGTGTTAGCAGCTCCATACCGCCTCTTCCTTTGGTTCAAATGTCTGCAGCAGGCGTCTAGGCTCCCTGAGCTGTGACATGATCGTCGGTCCTGGCGCTGCAGGTCTGAGCAGCGTTTGCCAGAGATCAGACAGACCTGGTTGTTTGAAGCAGCTTGGTGTTTGGCGTCGGGTAGCTCCATTAAGAACAAAAGTCACCCTGAACATCCACGTTGGAACAAAGCTGAACGTGATCGTTGTGTTTGAGACTCTTGATCTCATCTGCGCTCGCCGTCTCGCTGCTGCTGTTTTGTTTTTCCGTTCTTTAATGGGTGTGCACCGTCAAGCCACCAGATGAGGTCGAGCACTTCTGCCATTAGCACCTCATTCCGGTGACTACAAAGCGAACAACAGCGCAGCCAGCGTCACAAAGCCAGCAGCCTCATCTAGTTTTAGTTTGTCATCTGCAATGAAGAACCCAGAACGACCAAAAGCTGCCGCTTAGATTCCTCTGAGCTGGGACTTTAAAACACTTGGTCTTTGGTCTCATGTTTCCATGTGTTTTTTTTTTTTTCTCTCTTGTCATTTTTATTTTGCTGATATCTCAGTAGCTCAAGAATACTCTCTGCTGCAATGCAATGCAAGCTCCTTCAAATGATCTCAAGTGAGCTCAGAAATAGAAAGAAAACCCCAAAATGGAATAATGAAAGGTTTTAAACAAACATTGTGCCCTTGCCACAGCGTGACTACTGTTCTCCGGCAAAGTGACCGGCTGGCTGTCCGTTGGTTCCGGCCGAGACCTGTTTTAGTGAGGACGCCGCTAAGCAACAAAGTGGTTTCGCTGAGCGGGCGAGAGCTCTCATGGGACCACCGATGCTGCGACCGATCAGGGGTGGAAACATTTTATATCACGCATGATCGCCCAGCTGTATATTTAAATCAACCCATGCAATCCTAAAAAAAAACCCCCCTTAAAAAATGCAGGGCATAAAATCACAACTAAATGGTCGCCAAATGCGACCAAAATTTGACCATTTCGACCGTTTTTTCCTGCCTTGTTACCAGTGGCGAGGGCCAGAAAATCCACCATCAACTTAGAAAAAAACATTTTTTTTTTTTCTATGATTTCTGCAGATTTGTCATGTGTCAGCAAGGCAAACATATCTAATTAATTTAGAAACAAAGTTTATTTGGCGAAAAAGTGGCCATGTTTTGGGTGCACATCATTTGCAGGAAGTCATAAGTACACATGCTCCAAACCCAGCGATTGACAGATGGACAAAACTGAAGACGGACGCATGCAAAAAGTGTACTGTAATCACTGTAATGCAAATTACAAATACAATGAATCGACAACGACAATGATGTATCACTTAAACAACGCGCATCCAAGCCTTGTAAAAGACGGTGGAGGCGGTTCATCATCAGCCTAGCCTAGCCTAGCCTCAACTCGGCGTTAGCACGGACCAGAAGGAGCTGCAGTGCACATCGAGCACACAACAAGCGCATCTTTTTAAGAAACAAAAACCTGTAATACTGGCGCCTTGATATAATGAGATATAAACTTGTCCTTGTTAAGTCGTCTCCTCGATATCTTCTTTTATTATCATTGTTTTTTTTTTAAAGAAAAGAAAAAGGAAATGTCTGTTACGTTATTCTCGACCACGAACATCCGGGCCACTGAACACATCCGGGTATGCGCGGGCCATAGCAACCAGACCAAAGGGGAAAACAAACGTCACACCGATATCGAGAATATTTGTCATAGTTTTCAATATAAAAATGTTAATGATTAATTGATTATTAGTCATTAATTCTCCCGACGATCAACAAATAAATCTTCACCGAATGCCCATCCCTAATCTCAAGGTCTCCATGTTTTTCATGTGATGCTAAAGACAGCTGTTTCCTATTGGCAAATTGTCATTTCTGATCATCCTGCATTCTATGATGTGAGTTTAATGATCTCTCTGAATTGTATACAACTTGGAGAATAAATCCACTTTGCACTAAATCTGGTCAGTGTATCGTTTAACTGCCGATTGACTGCCTTACTAGAACACGCATTATAGTGTATATACTTATAAATAGGCTATACCTAAATTTATACATCACATGCACCATTGTTGCTCCATCTCCAGGTGCTGATGCCTGTGGTTTTTAAAAATTCGACTCCCTGCAGGTTTCCGTCTTCGCCTGTGCGCTTTGTGTCGCGGTGTAAGCCTTGATGGCTTCCTCACAACTGTTTGTACAAACAGTTTGCATGTGTTCATGTTGTGCGAACTTAATTCGCAGCGCACCCCGTCTGTTTGAAATGAAAACAACTCTCTTTTTTGTTTTTTGTCTTTTAAAGATAGCTTAATCTCACACTGCAGAAACAGAAACGAGTCAGAGAGGAAGTCTGAATGCCGCTCCATGTTGCATGCGTGTGGAAATCGATTGAAAACTCCAAAATGAGCAGCATTTGCACAACCTCAAACCAGAAAACGTTGTGATGACATAGAAAAGGGAGGGGGAGAGCCATTCTTGGTGATCTTTTTTGGCAGGAAAGCTTTTACCACATTGAAATGCTGCCGTTTCATTGGACAGGACGTGACAGGTGACCTGGCATCGAGGAAGGTGGTCAGTAAAGCCCTTCAGCAGTTATTCTGACCCATTCCTCCATCTAAATGGTAGGTTTGCACGTTTTCGTTTCGAAATGAATCCCCATTTGTGAACGGGGCTTCGTATTGTGGAGTTTGCTAAAGATCTTTCTGCTAATCTCCCGTCCGTTTATATCAGCTGTTGGTTTGATCAGAGATTACTGACGGTCCAGACTGAGCTTTTGCACTGTTACAGACTGAAACTTCTCTGCAGATTGTTTAATGATGTCACAAATATGTAAAGACCTTCAAATCTGTCTTCACGGCTTAAAATTCAAAAATGGGTGTACAACGCACAAAATAAAAATGAAGATGACAAGACAAATGTTGCTTTCTGTGTGTTTCACATTGTCCTGACTTTTTCTGACTTGAGGAGCGTTTAAACCAGGATGAAAGGAGAACGTGACTGATGAAGCCTGATCACGACGCAAACTCCCATATTCTCTTACGTAAGCCTCATCGTTCAGCGAGGCAGGATTAGAGAAGCATATGTTTTAAACCAACACAAGCCAGAGGAGTTCTGCTCTCGAAAGCTCGGCCATTAGTGGATGAAATCTGCACACGCAGGACAGGACAAGCTACCGCAGCCTCATCAGGGTAAACTGGTGTCTGTGTCAGACACACAGACACACCAGTGGGTTTTTTTTTTTTTATTTCACTTACTGGACTGACGTTAAAAGGAACGAAAACCACACGTTACGCACTGATCTCCAAGCTTTCAGAAGATATTTTCTTGTATCACAGAGTGGAAATTCATCTCCTAACCTCCTGAACCTCATCACAATGAGGTTCAGCTCTCCTTTAGATGTGATATGGAGAAACTTTTTTTTTTCATTTTTCATCGCAGACTAAAGAGACACTTCAATCAGACCTTCAGAGATATTTAGGTTTATACAGTTTTGGTTATTTTGTTTCTGTTTAGCGGTTTGGTTTACAGCTGTATTGGACAGTCTTCAGACGGCTTTAAACATGGAGGTATTTGCTGGTTTTCTGTGGGCCCTACATAGCTACTCCTTCAACATTTAGGCAGCCTGCAAAAACAAAATCAACATACATCCACAACTGGTAATTACCAGCAGCTCTGCAACAACCCTTGGTTGGGTGACATTTCAGTCACTTAAGGTCCTGCCTACAACTGAAGCCTTGTGTACGTACGATACAATGAAGATTGTTGTCTCCTGTGGTTCAAGACATATTGACATGTGTGAGATGTAGCGCCCGCTGTGGACCAGACTTCATGAAACTTGATGTCCCCCTGAAGACATCTCCTTGTTCCAGATGGACGTTTAGAGGGACGACCGGGTCTTGGTAGATTTGCAGTGGTCTGATACTCCTTCCGAATACTTTCGCAAGGCACTGTACAAATTTGCAAATGCTGTTTTCATGGATGTAAAATCTATTGAATGAAGTCCAAAACCCGTCTTTTGAACCCGGGATTTAAATGTGTTTTTCTTCTGCAAAGTTGGACATTAAAACATGGGAGTGGATGGAGAGTTGCTCTGTTTTGGAGCTAGCATCCTAGTGGTCAGTTGAGGAACTGCAGTCTTTGTTACTACCAGGTTGGTTTCAACCTGGAGGCAGGGATGCTGCTGGTACTTGGTTGATGCTCTTAGGGAGCAGAAAAAAAAAAAAATTGATGCTGATTGCTTGAACATCCTGGTTCTTCCTCTTTGGTGTTTGTGTAATTCAGTTTGCGGCTTTTACATCACTACATAACAGCGTGCTGCTTTTTTTCCCCTTTCAGATGGCAATCCAAGTGGGTTTCCACATAAGCTAATGGCTTGGGTCTTTCCGTGCAAAGCTGACATGTTCTTCTCATGCTTGCATCAGATTCCTTGACACACATCAGCTTCCTCTCAAAATCAAAAAAAAAAAAAGATATGTCATGCCGAATACACACAACTTCACTTATTTTTAAAAGGCTAACATATGACACCCTCTCACATCTTGATTCCTTTGCGAATCGATGGGCAAGAAGGCTCTTAACGCTTATAGCTGCCAGGGCAGGACTGTAAGCGCACCATGACGCTCAACGGTGCTTCAGTCCTGCGCTGTTTTCGGTTTGAGCTGTGACGTGTTTCAGAAAGCAACTAAAATGGTAGAAAAACAGTCTCGGTACTTCAAGGCCGCGGTAATCAACCAGCCGATTTTCTCTCCTGCAGAAATAAGACTTTGCTTTTTATCCAGAGTGTGCTGACGCAGGAGAAGCAGCGGATGGCTGGAACATGAAGCGAGATTAAGAAAGAGCGCTGCTTGGTTCCTCCGTCTAGATAAAGGAGCTGAGCTCAGTGCTGCATGGAGCAAATGTGCTTTGGTTTTCCTTCAGAGCTTCCTTCACTGTTTTTTCCTTTAATATTTTCCTTTAATTTACCGGCCATTACATTGTATTTAATCACAATCAACGACAGCCTCTATTTTTGAGAGTCAAAAAAATATTTTCCCATTTAAAATTATGCCACACAATCTGTGTAAAAGAACGTGTCTGGGCCTCAACAGTTTTTATCATTATAAACTGATGTCCAGCGTCAGTCAGGAAGCACTGAAACACTTATTCTGTCACCGTTTCAATCCGACTAAAGTCTGTCAGCGCTGAACAATGAGAATCGGTCGGATCATTTAATTTTGCAGGGAAGAAAAGAACGTAGTTTTGTGAATCCTAGATGACATCCTTGAGGAAACATCTCAGCTTTTATTCAGCTGAATGTGGCTGAAACCCATTACTGCTGGATCTGACAGAGCTCCTCCTGCTTATCAGCACCGAACGGGCCACAAGCCCAGTGTCAGAAAATGTGAGAAAGTAGAGATACTCAACCTGCTTTAGTTCAGCTCAGTTCAATTCTATTCAATTAATTTCAATTACAGAAAGGAAAAACAGAGCGGTCTTTTTTTTATGTTTTTTCCCCCCAGAGTTGCTCCTGGAGCTTGTTTTACGTTACAATTAGAATAACTCAAGCATTGTTTCCTTTACCTTCACACTCTTATTCAGCATGTTGACGTGAAACATCTGCAGTCGAAGGTCCATGTCAAATGTAGTCTCCTACATAAACTGTCTGATATTTTTTATTCTTTTACAAGTTGCTCCACCTTCTGTTTGAGGCATGCTTTGGTAAATTCACACCAGGGATCCAGCACAAAGCTCCCCCCTCCTCCATGACTTCACAGGTCTGTTTAGAGCAGCCGGTTTATGAAAAACTGTGTCAAAGCCTCGTGCTGCCCACCTCTGAGGTGCAGCAAACGCAGCGTGACGCGAAACTGGGCAGAAATAAACATCCATAAATCAGTCCTCACAATAGTATCAATTTTAGATAAATTTGGCCAAATATCAGGATACAAAAAAAATATGAGCAAAAGTATTTTATTCCCAATAAACACAAACGATTTCAACTTTATTTTTATTTATTTATGGTTTATTTGACATGGACAGTGCACATTCATAAACATAGAATGTAATTGTGCCAGAATTAGCCAAAATGGATATTTTACATCTGTTGTCCATGGACCGGTGTTAACAGGTCAAACAGGTTTAAATATTTAGGTATCAATGTTACCAAAACTTTTACAGATCTCCACATGGAGCATTTTCAAAAACTATTAGACAATACAACAGAAGACCTGCAGAGATGGTCTCATATTCCCATATCACTAGCAGGCCGAATAAACATAATCAAAATGGCCGTCCTCCCAAAGTTTCTTTTCCTATTCCAGTGCATTCCCATGTATATTAAAAAAGGTTTGTTTCACACCATAGAAAAAAATGATCTCAGAGCTCATATGGGACAAGAAGAAGCCTCGATTAAAAATGGTCTTCTTACAGAGACCGAAATCAGGGGTTACCAAATTTTAAACTGTACTATTGGGCGTGTAATATTAAGATGATGACCTACTGGCTACAAAAAAGGCCTCAGATATGGCTAAGCCTAGAAAATGTTGTCATCCCTCTTCTCTTCCAGCCATGCTGCTCTCAGCTCTGCAAACTGTGCACCCTAAATCATTACCTAACCCGATTGTTTCCCACTCCCTTAAGATTTGGTCCCAGATTCGAAAATGTTTACGGTTTCCAGTCCTGCTCTTTTCAAAGTCCTCTTATTAAAAATCACTCCTTCATTTAACAACACAATGTTTAAAGAATGGTTTGTTCATAGAGTTCAATGTTCATAGAGCAGACCTTTCCATCATTTGAACAGATAAAGGAAAAATATGATATTTCAAGCTCACAGTTTCACAAATATTAACAGATAAGAAGTTTTGTTATTCAGAATAACCCAGTTTTTCCAAGCTCCCCCACCCAATCCTCAATGGAACTGGTACTAAAGCAAGACCCCTTTAAAAAGGAAGGGATTTTCCAAATCATATGAGAATCTGTCAAATCTGACTGATGAAGCTACTCTGGAGCATTTGAGGATGTCCTGGCAGGAGGACCTAGGCAGCGAGATCACAGAAGAACAATGGCAGCGAGCCCTAGAGCGAACTCATAGTGCTTCAATATGTGCAAGACATCCTGCAATTTAAAATAATACATCGTTTACATTGGTCAAAAAAAAAATCCTCAATAAAAATCTTTCCCTCAGTAGACCCTTCATGTGACACATGTGGGCTTGGACCAACAACGCTGGGACACATGTTCTGGAGCTGCCCCAAACTAACAAATTATTGATATATTAAAACTTTATCCAGTGTTTGAGGCAGATCTATTGACGGAGACCGTTGGTGGCCGTTTTGGGAATCATTGATCCAAATATGACAAAAAGTAACGTAGAGGATCGTATCATTCTGTTTGTCAGTATACTTGCACGAAGACTGATATTACTCAACTGGAAGCAAAAGGCAGCACCGACTTATTTAAATCTTATGAGCGATGTCATGAGACATTTAGAGCTGGAGAAAATTACATTTTCATTGAAAAATCAAGAAACAAGGTTTTATGAGGTTTGGCAGCTGTTTATCGATCACTTTAACCACAAAACATAATCTGATGGCAAAACTTTAGAAATATTTAAACCCCAAATGGAAGGAGAGAATTTCCTTTTTTAACTTATTTTCTTGTCTTTTATTGTCTTTCTTTTCTTTGAAAAGTATTCTCAGATATAAATTGCACCATTTTTATCTCCGTGTTCTCTCCTTATCTTTTTATTTTTTTTATTTGTAATTTATATAAGAACAAGTAATACCATTTATTGTCCAAGATGTACATCTATGTAATGTGATCTGGCCATTTCAATGTTATGTTTGTTTTATAAAGCTTGAAAAACAATAAGAGATTTGAAAACAAAACAAAAAAAAAAAGAAATAAACGTCCAATCGGACTCTGTCAAAATCTGAATTTTTATTAATGGGTAATGATTTCAAACACCCAAATAAATGCTGTCAGGCACTGAGTTTTAATTTTGGGTGCTGCAGGGATAAAAAAAAAAAAAAAAAAATGAAGTGCTTTTTGACGGAATAAAAGATCCTGGTAAAACCCTTAAAGTAATAGATCAGCATAATGTGGACTCTTTAAGAGGGAAGAGAGGTCGGTTACTAATGTAGCGATAATGCAACAGATTTACTGCAGTTACCGAGCATCACTCTGCAGAGCTTTAGTTTCTAAAGCGTATTAGAGAACACACATTTCTACTGTAGCCATTGAGGTTTCTTTAAAAGGCTCCATTTGTACAGGATCTGAGCCTCATCCGATCCGACTGACCACAATGAGTCCCCCCCCACCCCCCACCCCCGTTCACCAAACGATCCCAAGAAGTAATGGAGAACAAGCTGCATGCAGCTGTTGCGCAACATCTGTGTCTCCAGAGGGACTCGATGAAGGCCAGGATGGAGACGTGAAATGATTTCCACGTCTCTGAAGATGGATCGTTAGACGCGTTCCACCCCCCCATAACCTTTCTGAAGACGGAGTCGCAGGAGCTGAAGGGCTGGGTAAAAGGCTTCTATGGAGTCACCGGGGTATTCGAGCCCGACGGTTCAAGCTGCCACCAAACGAGCCACCTCACTCTGGGAGGCTTTGATTCAAGCTCCGTTACAGGAAAAGCCTCCTGAAGGCTGGATGACATTTGTAATCAAAGCAAACTCGCTCGGAGGCGTGCGCCCAGTGTTTCCTTTTTGTTCAACATTTTTGAAAAATGTTGCATTGACTGTCTGGAAAGGTGGTTTTTAAACCATTTGAATGCGTTATCGACAGAAAGGGCCTGTTTGGGTTTTTCCTCGTCGTTGCAGTTCCAGCTCTCAGTGCTGGATCATTAAGCTGCAGCGGCTTTGAGTGCAGGAACATGAAGGATGCTGTAAATGAGAACACTTAAAGAAAAACACTTCAGCAAGATGTTGTCACAATCACTTTGTGACCTTAAAAGTTTGAATTCAGGCTGTTGTAAAAGCTCAAAACAGACAAATGAATATGAATATTTGATCATGAAATAGTCATGTAATTAAATTAGGGCTGGGCAAGTTAACGCGTTACTATCGCGTTAACGCATTAATTTATTAACGCCGACATTTATTTTATCGCGCGTTAACGCATGTTGCTCACATGGTTTTGTTTTGAAAAGGCTGTTACTGGCTGCTGCGGAACCAGAAGAGAATTGGTGGAAAAACATGCAGAAAAGCTAAAAACAGACATGGAGAACGGTAAAAATCCGTGAACTTTACAGTTCAGGTAACAACTCAGGTAGCAATATTATCAATTCTGTCTAAAGAAAAAAAGTCTGGACTGCAACAAAACTTTCGCATCATTCCTCCATGTTCCATCATCAGATCTGCTCCATGTGTTCACTGTAGAGATGCGCGGATGACGTATATTTTAACCCGCAACCGCTTCTTAAAATCTCTATCCGCCCGCTATCCATTTGCAGGAACATTTTTTCACCAATTTTCAAAACCGAACCGACCCGCCATCCTTTTTAATAATATGTAAAATATTTTTTCTTATTATTATTATTTGAGTGCTTCAACCGCAACCCGCCCAAATTTAATTGAAGTATTATTTTTTGACAAGTCATCCGCCCGATATGCGGATTATCCGCTCCGCCCGCGGGTGCGCGGTTCAACCGCGCATCTCTAGTTCACTGTCCTGCTGTTCTCTAGCTGGTTACTTCAGTGCGGCTCCATCTAGTGGCACAGATGTGTAATGACAACAAAAAGTCTATTCCTTTATTATAAAACAAATTCAGTCCCTGGCCCGTTTTTTAATTTCATATTTTTGATCCAAGTCTAAAATTGAAATATTAAAAAAACAGGCATTTTTCATTTTTTTTGTGTTAGATTAAAAAGCGAAAAACATAATAAAATGTCACTTTTTAATGTTTTTTTTGTTTTTTTGATTGATACACGGATTGGTAAAGTTACTGAACTTTAACATGGACATTTTCATTTTAAAGTTCTTCCAGGCAGAGGATTCAACAGAAACAAGGTTATTTGTAACAACTGACAAGTTGAACTCCCCGTTAAAAGTTTCTGCTGTTACCTCAGAAATTACCTGTTTTAATGTTCTGATTGTGCTGAGCCACAATCATTTTGTTGGATTTTGTTTGTAGACTTTTTTTTTAATAAAAACAGGATGACATTAATGCCCTGTCAGTGGCAATAAGCTTTATTTTGTTTTACATTGTTTAAGATGAGATTTACACTAAATATGTGTTACTTACAAGTGCTGATGTTAAAAGTGTTTGAACGACAAATGTTATGACACTTTAGTTCATATGGCAGCAGAACATTTCACTACTTTACACTATTTACACTACTTTTAAATTTATTAATTTTTTGCGTATACAATGCGATTAATTGTGATTAATCAGGGAAATAATGCGATTAATCGCGATTAAAAATTTTAATCGTTGCCCAGCCCTAAGTTAAATGCATGTTCTTCTGTTGAAGAAGCCAGTGGGAAATCAGATTACCAGCAATTTAAAAGTCTTTTTTTCCCCCTTTCTCTCTCTCTGTCGGGGGTCCCCTACAGTTCCAGTTTGGTCTTAAATCTGAGTCATGAACTAAGCCCGACCCATGTGGACATGTTTACTGGATATAACCAGTGGAGAAGCAAATCCAGCATATGGCCTCTGTGGTTGTCGGCTGAAGCCTCGGCTGCTCTAAGTCTTCAGTCTAGGAGACACCCACTCAGGACGAGATAACTCACCACCCCGACCTGCCTTCTTCTGTGCAGACTCTCCACAATGGTGAAAATCAATTACTCCGGCAGAAGTGGAGTCATAATCAACTCCGGGATGGCGTGGCGTTCCCGGGTTAGACACAGACGGACTGGAAACGAGCTGATAAGATTCAGGCTTTGGAAATAATCTACGTCCAGTACAGTTACTTGAATCCTTAATGTGCCACAGTGTCTTCTTCTGACACGGGTGCAGCACAGAGAAAAAAAAAAAAAAAGAACTCGATTAAGCTATGAGGGTTCGTCACAAACGTTGTTTTAGTGAGTAAAGCCATCTGGGATTATAGTTGAAAAGGCAGTACTTACAATATTATCATTCATCTCAATTATGTTCTCATTTGTTGACATGTTGCAGGATTACTTTGGCTACTCAGAGTTTAATGTGCAGTTGTTCTTATTAACGATATAATTCAGGCTGGCGATTAGATGGTGGTGTGGAAGTATGCGACGCATTTTGATACAAACCTTAAATTTAGGAATCATGGGGTTGCGAGCGAAACATTGAGCTTGCAGTCATAAGGACTGTTTTTTTCTTTTGTGTTACAGCTACAGTGATCCCTTATTTTTTGCGGTTAATGGGGACCGGCGCCCCCCCGCGTAAATCAAAATCCGCGACTGGAGCAGGAGCCCCCCCGAGCCTTGATAATTTGTTTAAAATATGTTTAAAACCCCAAAAAAGTAGCGAGACACTACAGCGAAACAAGACAAAGGCTCAACTGTGGTCTTTCTGTTACCTTCACAGCCTCTGGTCTCTGAACCGTAGTAAACAAACTGCTGGTATTGTGCTATTTTTGTCTCGTAATTAGCAGCTAACACGCTAACAACAACAAAACAAAAAGTCTGGTTTTCTCTGCATGGAACGAGCACTTTATTCTGGCACTGCAGGAACTTGTAACATCACACAGGTTGTATTGTTGGGCTCCTGTCGGTTAACAGAGAATGTAAATCTATACACGCTGGACTGCTGTTGATGCTCACTACACTTTTCATCTAACCCTGTTTTCATTCTGCCGTCCCACGACACACACACTACATTACCCATAAGGCCACACCATTACCCATAAGGCTACCTTCTTAAAGGGGCTGGCTCACAACATTTCTGCACTGTGAGAGAACGCGCACAACATCCTGTGATGTTTCCGTGATTTTTAAAATTTTTTAAAATTATATTATATATTTCTGAAAAAAATCCGCGAATAACTCAGCTGAACTTAAACCGCGAAGTGGCAAGAGATCGCTGTATATCCAATCTGAAGATATGTTGCATGTTCTTATTTTTATTCTTTGATCCCTTATTTCCAAAAAAATTACTAAAAAAAATAATTTGTAAAAAAAAAAAACACTGGGCTGAGTCCCCATCAACAGCTCTGAAGCTGGAAACTTTTGCCTTATTAAAGCTTCAAATTTGACTTGAACCGACCAAATCTACTCTTAACTAACCTTTATTATCTACTTTTCCACCTGCGTTCTCTAGAACCAGAACTTCCTGTGGGATTAATAAAGTCTCGTCTTGTCTGATCCATCCATAACCACGAGAAGTGCCTTGGTAGGAAGCATAATCATAAACCAACTGAAAGGTCATTTCAAGAAAAAAGGAAGAAAGAAACATTAATAAACTACTGTGGAAAACTGCTATGAGAAACCGTCCACCAAAGCTTTTTATTTGCCAAAACCTCATAGACACTGAAAATATGAAATAATACTGTTTTAGAATTTAAGCCTTCAGCTTCAGAAGTGATCATCACATCAGATGTGTGCTGGGGATGTCGTTGAGTGTTGGAAGAAATGCTTTGAGGATCTTTGCACAATCCCACCAATGAGTCTTCCATGGAGGAACAGTCTGGAGGTGGACTGAGTCCATGCTGAGTCCCTCAAGGTTCTGAATGCTGTAGGGCTGCCGTGGCTGACGCAAATCTGCAACGTCTCATGGACATCAAGGGCAGTGGCTCTGGACTGGCAGAGGTGGTGGTTCCCCAAGAAGGAGAACCAGATGGGCTCTAGATACAGGAAAATCACGCTCCCTGGATAAAGTCTATGCAGGACCTGCTCCTCCACATCAACAGGGGCCAGTTGAGCTGGGTCAGGCATCTGGTTTAGATTCCTGTCCAACTGGGCGAAGGTGCCACGGTAGACCCTGACCATGCTGGGGGGATTATATCTCTTGCATGGCTTGGGAACACCTCGGTATTCCTCTGGAAGAGCAAGAGAAGGTGGCTCAGGAGAAAGAGGGCTGAGCCCATTTGCTTCGGCTGCTGCCTCCACGACCCAAACCCGGATGAGCGAAAGTTAATAGACAGGATGGATGGGCCTTTAGGTTTTCTTGGAAGTTGACTTTGCTCCTGTGTATCAATAAATAAACATAAAAAAATATGTTCATGTCCACGTAATGGACTCAAACACAGTGATTCTTAAATGCACAGTGGGTGCCGCCCCAGTGTCAAAGAAGCATTAGGCTCTATCAACCTTGTGTCTTCTGGTGCTTCACCGAAGTTACCACCATGTCATGACCGCACTGTTCATCAGTCATAAACACCAAAAGAAATTAACCAACTTTTCCTCATCTTGTGTCCAATCTCCCCCCTTTTTTAAAAGGGGGATCAGAGATTAAAGTAATTGTGTAGTTGGAATACAGACACCAAATACAAAATGAATTAAATATATACATCTGTTTTGAGATCATGTCAAACGCACAGAGGTGCTGTGTTGATAAATGAAGCTCCACTTTTTTGTCATGTGCTGATCCCATTCGGTCTGGAGTGTATTGTTACATAGGGTGCCTTTAAAATGAGGCAAAAGGTAGTTGCAGCATAAAAGGTGTGACAGGATGCCAGCCATGAAGTATTACAGCTGTGTGTCACACATCCATGTTAAAATAAAGCGTAAAGTCAAACAAGACTTTTTTTTTAACTAGATCTATTTCAAAGTAGTCAATCAATCAAATCGAATCATCTCGAGAGAGAGAGCGACAGAAAAAACTACAAGGTACATGTTGCATCAGGTCTCAACATCAGAAGTTACTTTTTTTATGGTTTATAAAAAGATCTATGTAACAAACTTCAAATCTTCAATGCATAGCCCTTTTCTTTAATAGGGTTTTCTGTTAGAAAATGTATTCAAAACCACTGAAAATGTTAGGATGCAGGGAGCGAACAGAGAACAGCTACAGTCCTCCATAGTTGCAGTCCCTTCAATGAGAACATGAAAATGCTGAACGAACCTTCCACAGTCTCGTCTCGCTCGAATGCGCTTCATGATGGAACAAAATCTCTCAATGATTTCACAGGGTTGGTGTGTATGTTAATGCAGAATGCTGCAACATCGCCTTGCTTTCATCCTGCTTTGTCTCTTGTTTTTATTTCATGTTCTTTAAAAGAAAAAACAATCAATGAAGGCTTTATCTTACAGTCAGTGTTCACTGTCATTACTGGGGCACAGTTCATGGCTCACACGCTCCAGGTGGGCGGATTTATACCAAGCAGAAACCACAGTTTTCACAATCTATACCCAATCTGTTCTGGGTTTGGCCTCACTGAGCTCTCAGGGTGTGTGTGGCATTATATTTGTGTGTGTGTGACGCGTCTCAGGGTGCAGAGAAACGGAGAGAGAAAGCGAGGGAACATTATGACAGAGAAAAGGAGGACCTGCAGCGAGGCTGGGGGACGTCGCCATCGCATCCCCTCAGGGATTAAAAAACACGGGCCGGACCCCTCTCTGTCCATCTGACCACAGATCATTTCAAGTGTCAGATAATGTCCTCAAGGTCTGACACCACACAGCGCGACTCCTCGTTTAACCCTCAAAGAAGCATCAGCAAGACTGTTTTCTAAAGCATGCTGGCCATTATATATATATAGTAGGGCTGGGCAACGATTAAAATTTTTATTTAGGATTAATGGCATTATTTTCCTGATTAATCATGATTAATCGCATTGTATACACAAAATCAAATAATGAATTCAAAAGTAAGGCAGCACGGTGGCTTAGTGGTTAGCACTGTTGCATCACAGCTAGAAGGTTCCTGGTTCGAACCTCGGCAGGGGGGGTCCTGGATTGAACCTCGGGGCCTTTCAGTGTGTGCTTGCGTGGGTTTCCTCCGGGTACTCCCGCTTCCTCCCACAGTCCAAAGACATGCACGTCAGGTTAATTGATAATTCTAAATTGCCCATAGGATTGAGTGTGAGTGTGAAAGGTTGTTTGTCTGTATGTGACCCTGCGATAAACTGGCGACGTGTCCAGGGTTTCACCTGTAGACGGCTGGGATAGGCTCCAGCAGATCCCCGTGACCCTTCAAGGATAAAACGGGTATAGATAATGGATGGATGAATTCAAAAGTAGTGTAAAATGCACTTTTATTTAAATGTTCTGCTGTCATATGAACTAAAGTGTCATAACATTTGTTGTTCAAACACTTTTAAAATCAGCACTTGTCAGTAACACATGTTTAGTGTAAATATCTTAAAAAATGTAAAATAAAATAAAGCTTATTGCCACTGTCAGGGCATTAATGTCATCCTGTTTTTATGAAAAATAAAAAAAAGTCTACAAACAAAATCCAACAAAATGATTGTGGCTCAGCACAATCAAACCAGTTTCGTCAGCCGAGGATCGGCACGCCAAGGCCCACTCTTTCGGCTGCCGCCCATAACACACTGCACCCGACTCCTGTGGCCCTCCCTGCGGGTGGTGGGCCCATGGGTAGGCGAACCCATGTAGCTCATTCGGGCTGAGCCCCGTGGGTGAAGGCCCGGCCACCAGGCGCTCCCAAACGAGCCCCTCCCCCAGGCCTGGCTCCAGGGTGGGGCCCCCGGTGACCCTAACCCGGGCGAGGGACATCGAGCTCTTGTTTTAGTTTTGTCCATAAGAGTCTTGGCTGCAGATCGATGATCGATTTTATAGTCGTATCATCTGATCTTCGGCCGTATGTTTTGGACACTCGGGTAAAGAAAGGAGCTGAGCTGTCAACTGATCACTACCTGGTGGTGGGTTGGATCAGATGGCGGGGGAGAATGCCAGTCAGACCTGGTAGGCCTGACCGGCATTCTCTATGGACGCAAAAGACAGAATTGTTAATATTGCTACCTGAGTTGCTACCTGAACTGTAAAGTTCACGGTAGTTCACGGTTCAACTGTAAAGTTTTTACCGTTCTCCATGTCTGTTCTTAGCTTACCTGCCAATTGTTTTCCGGTTCCGCAGCAGCCAGTAACAGACTTTTCAAAACAAAAGCATGTGAGCAACATTCGTTAACGCGCGATAAAATAAATGTCGGCGTTAATAAATTAATGAGTTAACGCGATAATAATGCGTTAACTTGCCCAGCCCTACTATATAGATATATATATATGGAGAAGATTCTCTTCTTATTCTTCTTATCTTTGGTGCCGGCTGGCGTGGTGACCGGTGATCTAGTCCTCTGACCATCTCACCTCAGTGCTGCTACCTGCATCTGTTTATATAGTCATTTCATTCAGTCATTTGTGTGCTCTCCTCTCTCTGTCCTCCATCCTCTCTCTGTCCTGTCTCTCCTCTCTTTTTCTTTCTTTACCTGGCTGGTCTTCATCAGGAAGGTCCCCCCATATGATCCAAGTCCTGCTCAAGGTTTCTACCTCTTAAAGTTTTTCACTGTTTGACTTAAAGTTTTTTTCTCCCACTGTGGGAGTTTTTTACCTGCCATCATCCTTGTTTAGGAGTCAATATTGTAGTTTTGGTTATATTTGCTCGGGGGTCATGCTCTGGGTCTCTGTAAAGCGCCTAGAGACAAGTGACATTGTCACAGACGCTATACAAATAACATTGAATTGAATTCTTATGCCAAATAAATATGTGGAACACAGTTATCTGCTGCAGAGACCCCTAAAATGGGGGAAAAAAGCCTAAAAAAAGGTGCTTGAAAAAACCCAGATGTGGCAAAACTCTAAAGAAATCCAGATGAGGGTAGAACAATCCGGCCTCCGGCACCTAAAACCCGGTCGTCACATGTCCGTCTCTGAGCATGAATCGGTTTCATGCGCTGACGCCGATGCTCTTCACATGCCTCATAAATGCGCGCCTCTCGGCACGGCGTCCAGCGTGACTGTGCGCATCTGCTCACGCTACTGCGCTGCGTCCATGTGGGGACGACTGAGACGCCCAGAAGGGATTGGATGTTAATGATCTTATTAGGTTTGGTGCAGCATCCCTGAAGGATTTTTATCTGGGAAAACAGTTGCCTCTGTAGTCAGCGTACAGAATGACAGACTTGCTGCAACAGCATGAGTTTAATTTTCCTGCCTGTGAATGTGTTTGTTTGTCCGAAGTGTACCTTTTTATATTCCACACTCTTCTTTTTTTCTTTTTGCATTGCAGTGTTATGTGAGCATGGTGGTTTGTAATTTGCCGGTTAAAAAGCCACTAAGCTTCTGTCTCGAGGCAGGAAAGAGTCCAGTCAGGAAGGAACAAAGTTTCTGCACCAGCCAAGAACCACAACCACCTCAAATCACATATATCTACAGCGGTACCACTACTTACGAAATTAATTGGAAGTAGTTTCGTAGCCTGAAACTTTCGTAAGTAGAGACGCGTTTTCCATGTAAATGCCCTAATCCGTTCCAAGCCCCCCAAAATTCAAACATTTTTTTTTAAATAAATTATAAATAATACATGAAATGACATAAAAACCTGTAAGAAATACATGTTAGAACTAGAAAAGCACTCAGAGAGTGCAGACCTCCACCAAGCGCAACAATTATCAAAAATTTAAAAGTGATCCAGAATCCAGGATTTCTTCCGGATCACACCCAAAATGAAATCAGTTCTTCCTTTTCACATTTCTGACAACTCCTGAAAATTTCATCAAAATCCATCGATAACTTTTTGAGTTATCTTGAACACAGACAGACAGATAAACGCCGGCAAAAACATAACCTCCTTTGCGGAGGTAATAATTGTTTGTTTACTTGGGTTGCTGGGCTACGCTCATACAGACAAGGGGCCCTCCTAGCTAATGAGATACCAGGAAGATACTAAGCAATAGCCAATGGCAGAGCAGCTCGGAGCACCGCTTTCAAACCAAGATACAGAACCGACAAGTATGTTTACGTTCGGTAAACTCTGGGAGCTGCGACTAGCAGCGCATACTGTATTTTTGCCTGAAATTTATGCTGAAATTTCTTGCGTAACAAGAGACAATATTTTCCCGTTGATGCGTAATCAACAAGATATATGTAGTATATGTATGTATATATATATATATATATATATATATATATATATATATATATATATATATATATATATATATATATATATATATATATATATATATATATACAGTATGAGCCCCTACATATTAGATCCTTTTGTTTTCTCCTGTTGATTAAATCACTTGTAACAGTATTCTCACAAAAGCTGACACTGAGACATTTTTTATCAGTGTACAAGTGGATGTGCTCTGTGTTCATCAGTAACCTTGAAAGGGACATATTGTGCAGTTTTTGCTGAGCACAATTACAGTCATGGAAAAAATTATTAGACCACCCTTGTTTTCTTCAGTTTCTTGTTCATTTTAATGCCTGGTACAACTAAAGGTGCATTTGTTTGGACAAACATAACGATAACCACAAAGATTGCTCATAAGAGTTTTATTTAAGAGCTGATATCTTACCATTTTCCATGGTTTTCTTGATTATAACCTAAATCACTTAAGTTTTTACACCAATAGCTATGGCATTGTACTGCCAAAAACACTGCTTTTATGCATTCAGTGTTTTCTTTTCTGTCTGTTTTAGTCACATGATGATGTTTAGTGGTACCAGGTATTAAAATGAACAAGAAAGTGAAGAAAAAATGGTGGTCTAATAATTTTTTTCCATGACTGTATATCCTATAAGTTTAGGTATGTCCAGTTTACTCCAGTGTGTTATTTTTGTTGCCTGTGAGGCAGCTGAACACCCTGATTTGAATACAGTGGAGATGCTACAAGTGTAGACAATTCACAGGTAATGCAGGAAACCCAAACTGAAAGAATTTATTTTAAAAATGATATTTAATACAACCTATTGTATGATGCCACCTTTTCTCTGCTCAAGCGTATATATTTGGGTGACTAGTAGCTCATAAAATTCAGACGTTGCACCTCAATGAGGTCCCCAGGATCCTAAAATGTGTCTTCCAGTGAGCCGTTTAGATTTTAGAAAAACAAAAAAACATTGTAGCCAAGGAACCAAACAGACGGCGTTCAATCTTCAGTGTGGTACAGTCCCCCGCCCGGAGCAAGCATGGGGCGGAAATGCGAAGGAAAAATCCTAATTAAGAGGGAATTTAAAAAACAAACAAACAAACAACAAACAAACCCAGCAGAACCAGACTCAAAACCAGCCATCTGCCTCAACCAGTTGGAGGTCAGACATGAAAGGAAAGGGAGACCAGCAAACACAGAGAGATTTAGTCCAGGAATATCTGCAGAGGAGATGTAAAACAGATTTTAGCTGTAATAATGGTGGCATTTCTAAAAGGATGGTTTAGGGAATCGGAGGCGGCCCTGACTGTCAAACAGGAACGTTTTAAACCTAATCTTAAAGCTAAAAGTAAATAGATAAATGACCACATTGACATAAAATAAATAAATAGATCAACCAGACAATGTAATCAGAGCTAAAACTGTCATGACTTTGTTGTAGGGAGGACCAAAAAAATCCAGGAGAGCCAGGAGAGGGTACCAAGGGTACCAACCCTAACCCTGACCCTTCCAGTAAAAATGTTCCTTAATAATTCCAAAAACCTAAAACTAAATTAGGACGATCCCAAGGAGAGGGACAGAAAGGGAGGAACAGGAAACAAACAGAGCGAGGATAACGGGAAGGTAGACGGGCTGTAAAACCCCACAGACGAAACTCGAGGAAAATCAGCAGATGAACCAGCAAACTGAAAGGGAAAGACAAGACTTAAATATACGTAGGAACAAACAAGAGACAGATGCAAACAATCAGGGAAATGAACAGAAGGAAGTGAGGGTGAGCACCACAAAGACAAGACTTAAATATACGTAGGAACAAACAAGAGACAGATGCAAACAATCAGGGAAATGAACAGAAGGAAGTGAGGGTGAGCACCACAAAGACAATACTTAAATATACGTAGGAACAAACAAGAGGCAGATGCAAACAATCAGGGAAATGAACAGAGGGAAGTGAGGGTGAGCACCACAAAGACAAGACAGACCTTCAAACTAAAACAGGAAACAAAGTTGACTGAAGACAAAGTCAAGAATGATAAACCAAATCCAGAAACCACCTGCTCTGAGCAGAACAACAAAGGTGTCGTTGACAAGGAGGCTGTTGGACTGGATCTCTGTATCTCTGTATGACTGTGTCTCTTCTCTGTATCTCAGTGTGTCTGTGTCTCTACGTCTCTGTATTTCTGTCTCTCTGTATCTCTGTGATTCTGTGTCTCTTCTCTGGATTTTTCTGTCTGTGTCTCTGTGTCTCTGTATTCTTGTATCTTTGTATCTCTGTGTGTCTTCTCTCTCTCTACCTCTGTGGGGTTTTTCTTTGACCAACACAAAGTCACAGAGATTTCTGAAAGAGTTCAGGAAATATTGTCAAGTTTTAAAATGGATAATTTGTTTTTCTTTAACTGGCTTTATCGGTTCCTTGATGAAAAATTGATTCATTTTTATTCTTTGTTAATTGTCCTGAGCCTGTTGTCACGTAACCACTACGTTTGCTGTAAGCTGTAAAACTAGTAACTAGTAACTGTCGTACGTTGCCTGGTCGGTGCAGATTCAACAATGTGGACTCAACGAACAGCGGTATCAGTCAGTCACCACTCTCCTGCTTCCACAAATGTGACAAAAACGGATCAGGTGCATAAAAGCAATTAGATGGCTCATTTCTTTTCCCTTACTGGCTGTTTCTCGTTTGCTCTGTTGTTCACAGCAGAAGAAAACTTTCATTCTTTTCAAATCCCCTTCTGATTTCTTACTTTCCGCAAGATGAATTGTGTTATTAATTAGAATTGAAACGCTGAGCGGTCTAATGAGCCCACGCATACATTTTCGTGCTCATTTCGTGAGCCAGAGCGGTTTTGCATCGAGCCCAACGGGTCATTTTCAATTAATCCCAGGGCCCGGCTGTAATTTCAATTGTAATTGGCTCCCGACCCCCAGACTTTTAGCATCAGAAAATCCATTATTTATTTGCCGATCTTCCACACTGTCCTCTTGCAGACTTTCTCTCGCATGCTCTCTGCCAATGAGAGGCACCCCGTGGCTTAATTTATTACAAGTGAGGTGAAAAAGCATTAGTAATCATGAGTCATATCTCCATCCTTTCACCCCCTTCTGCTGTGTTGGTGCAGTCACCAGCCAACAGATTAGGCCTCACGTCCAGCGGGGGCTCAGAGGATGATCTGATGGGCTGACATGCTTGCTTTTTTTTTTTTTTTTGCCTTGTCATTTCTAATGCAATAGTAAAATTATAGTTAAATAGCAGCCCAGATGACACAAATACAAGTTATTCTGGAACGGAGCAAAAACAATTTTCTCTTTGTAGAAACTTCTTCAGTCCAACTGTGGTTATCTCGGTTAATTCAAAAGTCTTAGCGGCAGCAAACGCAAAAGAAAAAAAAAAAAAAAAAAAAAAAACCCAAGAAGAAGCCGTTACCTGACTGAGGTAACACAGACGGCGAGGAAAATAGATTTCAGTGGGCGTATCTCTGGTGAAAATCTCGTACGGCCCCACTGAAGCACTCAGCAGGCGTTTTCCTGCTGGCTCGTACGGCACAGTGTCTGAGCGCACACTCCTGCTGGCTAACATAATGTAATCCGTCTGTCTCCTCCTCTCTGCACACTCACAACTCGCAAATCCTTTGTCCCCGTCTATTTAATCAGAAAACACTAAATCAAGAAGCCTCCTGCACTCACTTAACACACGTCGCGTTAACTCGCCATACCCCAACAAATAGTTATCGTGAAGTTTTTTTTAAAATGATTTTCGCTCATAGTCATCTTTTCTGGCCAGCCAGGTGAGGCTTTTTAAAAACTAACGTCTATGTTACCAGACACACGTCTGGACACTGTTATTATTGTTATTATTATTTGTTTAGAGTGTTGGATTGAAAGTCAGATTCTCCTCCAAAGCCATCGACAGCGATGGCTCATCCCTCCATGAGCCGTGTGCGTCATTCATATCTCTCGTGGCTGGATGTGTGACTGAGGGCGCCGCGCTTCAATTAAATCAATCAAAAATGTAACTGGGGAAAATAAGCTTGATAATAAGTCAGCTTCGGCTTCATCCAGGCTCTACTTTATCTCGTTTGTCTCTGGCTTGTCACTTAGCAGCTCGTTATGATGTGTGTATCTAATTATAATGAATGCAGTGTTCAGAACCAACAAACATTTGGACGCCTGATGAAGAGAGGTTGAGGCGTGTGACGTCCTCAGGCGAACGGAGACGTCTGATCTGTTCTGTGAAAGTCTGTGGCGTCACTTGGTGATGTTACGATGCCTGTTGAGAAACCGACTTATGTATTGTATCGAGGTCCGGAGTTAGTTGAGCTGTAAAAGCTGAAGCCCATTGTTCTACTTTAGGCTATCTGGTGTCAACAAGGCTTTCCTACTGCTGAATAAAGCAACAGAACAACTAAGGAGATTGTTTGAAACTACTAAAACTGGGTATAGAACTGTCCATCACATGGTTAAAACCTAAAAGAGCAGGGGCGACCATCATCTTGAAGGAAGAAATATTGATGGGTAAGAGCATTTCAGCACCGATAATGTGAAGCGAACCCAAAGCATGGTCCAACCTCGAGAAAACAAGTTATCAGTGAGGATAACTGGGGGTTAAAAGGCTTCAATTTAATAGAGGACATCAAGATTGAGGTCTGGAGGTTTGGAAAAAGCTCATGTGGTCTGAGATTTACTCTATTCTGAAGCAATACATCAAGGTAAGAAGAGCGGTGGATGGAGTGATGCACCCGCCGTGTCTACTGCCACCATATTAGTCTCTGGAAGGAAGTTTCATGTCATTTCTGCCGTTCGGACTGGCATAAAAAAGATGGATATTGGCCCAAAAAAAAAATTAAATCAGTCTGAACATAGGCCTATATTTGTGTGTTCTTTGCCATTCATTGGCAAAAAGGAAATAAATCCATTGGCTTTTTTTTTTAAATCACTTACTACGTGTTGCACCTACACTGTAGTACAGTCATCTCCAAGTACCACTGCACTCCATGTTTTAGACGTGTCCCTGCTCCACACCTGGCTCAAGTCAAGGAGTCATTGACAGACTTTTAGAAACGCTGATGACAAGCGAATGATGTGATCCACTTATTTCAATCAGGCATGTTGGCACACCTACTTACAGGCTATAAACATGTTTATTTCTAGGGATGCACGATAACTGTTTTTTAAAACCGATACCGATAACTTTCAGCTCCTAAAGGCCGATACCGATAACCGATAACACACACATACCTAAGGTCATCACATCAATACTATGAACAAAACCAAAAATAGTTTTGACTCTTTAAATGAACAGATATTTATTTTTTTCAGTGAAAAACTATTGGCAAGCCTCTCAAACATTTTCGTAAAGCAATCAAATTAAACCTATTTGATATCTCACATCAACCTAAATAAGGTTCATTACTGACTGATATAAAAAATAAAGGCTCCTTGAACTGATGGAAATACATGCATCAGAATTACTAACTGAAAAAATGCATTCCTCAATGACAATAAAAAATAATGCACAGAGCACTGACACAAGTTAGACTTGTCTGTGTGAATAAACTGAAAAAGTGCTCTCCATAGTAACAAAAAAATATGTTTAAATGGTTTTGGCTCGTGATTTCATTCAAATGAATACCTTTAATTAAAGTAAATGAGGTTCAGTAGTTTTTTTTTTTTTTTTTATCTCATGGAAGATTAGAGAGATGATGGAGAGGAGAGGGGAGACTTGCTGCTGGCTTGTTCACATTAGGTCACGTTAGCGCGATTTAAAAACTCTATGGATTCAGTAGCTTGTCGTATTTTTCCCACCTCGTGGAATTCGCTTGGAGCATGTGTCACAAATAAACAGCGTACTATCTTCTTCTGAAACTTTAACGAAGTTCAACACAATTGCCGCCATGTTGTTAGTTTTCAAACAACATGACGCATTCAAGGTGTAATTCCAGGTGTAACGTAAATTCCCACATTCCCTCAATTGCTTGTTGTTTTTTCGGCCTTATCTATCTGTGTAACATGTGGGAAAATACTGCAAATATCAGCAACTACCAAAATTATGACCGAGTTAACAGGTTGTTTTCTGGCATGAGGGGGTATTCTTGATTTTCCTTACTGAGAAATCGTTTTTCTGATTATGCCGACGTCACTTGAACATAACATTCACTGCCAGTCATTCAAGGCTCAGAGGGAGCGAGGCACTGCTGTGTTGACAAAAATATATGTTATCGGGGCTATTAGTCATGATATCGGACTTATCGGAATGACATCATAATTTCCTGTTATCGGCCCGATAGTTATCAGGTCGATAATTATCGTTGCACCCCTATTTATTTCTGCTGTAATGTTGGGCATTTTAACATGGGGGTCCATGGAGATTGATTGATTGATTGACTTGATTTGGAGCCAGCCCTCAGTGGTCAGTTGAGGAATTGCAACTTTCCTGCTTGGACTAGGGTTAGGGTTAGGTTGGGTACGCGTTTGACGGGAACCACCCTGTCAAATAGCTGTTGAATATTTTCAGTCAGTTCAAATCAATTTGATTTAATCATTTAATTCACTGCCAGCATGTGATTCATGTTCAGATATTCTGTTAACTCTACAGAGGTTGCTCAGCGTGCCAGAGTACCTTAAACCTGCTTTATTCTGCAACAAACTCTTAAATTTTAAGTCATCGCTCAGTTCAACTTTAGCAGAGTTAATGAATGAACAGTCAGGTTAATAAGGTTCCTACAACTTTCTAAATACAAAGTCCATCTCATGGAAACGTTTTGGTTGAAGGTTTTAGTGAGAAACTCTTATCAGTGACGTGTTAACCAACCATGTGGTGTTTTCGACTGAAATTCCAATGTGGCTGACATGGAGGGTGGAAGAGGAACGGAGGAAGATTTCGTCTTAAACTGTGAATGCTGTTTAGACACGTCAGTGAGCAACAAATTACTGATGGAAATCAATGTTTAGGGGATGCTGTCAACAAAACCTCTGTTGCCTGGCAACATAGTGCTCCAGCGTTGAAGTTGTTCTGCATCCTCAGTTGAGTTGCCAAGGTCAGTTTGATTTTTCTTCAGAGTATTTTTCACCATCTGTGACAACACTTCTCACGCACCGTCACGAGCCTCGTCCTCATTGCTCCTCTCAGTTGTGTGCACGCTCAAAACGAGAAATTTCCACTGCAGCGTTGGACCGAAGTGCTTCGCGGCATCGATGGAGTAATTCCAAACGTGACTTCTGCAAAGCAGGAAAATGAATATCTAAAGGAATGTCAATGGTCAAATAGTCAAACACGGCAAAACCTGAAGTAAATACGAACTGATTACAGAGGAAAAGAAATGCTTTGATTTTTCTTTGTCTTGTCTCATAATCTGAATTTATCGAGCAAACACGATGTAGAGTCGGTGGGTGTCGAGCCAGCGGTCGTGTGCAAGACTGGACAGTATCTGTCTTGCCGTTGGTGAGCCGCAAGAGTGTGACTGTGCAAACCGTGCACGTGGACCAAATTCATTTTTTTCAGATTGCACCGACAAAAGCAAATCCAATCATCTGCTGTGAAAACACCGGGTCAATGGCCAATCGAACGATGAGAGGAGAGCCCCCAAGTCGATGCATCAATTTGTCTCGCCTGACACAAAGCACGGCTTCTTTAGCTGGAAAGAGTGACAGATGAAAATGACTGCTTCTCATTCAATAACGGCGGCCTCGGGGCGAACACACGACCCGGTTGGTTTTTGATCCGCGCTGGGAGGAATGTTTTAAACTTGTTGTGGAAAAATCATTCGGGATGTTTTGCCTCGCTGTTCAACAGGCTCATTTCAACGTGCAGTCGGACGTTGCTGATGCAGATACAGCTGAGTGTACAGCTTTTTTTTTTAAGGGGATGTTTCACTTCAATAATTTATGCAAGAAATTGAAACTGGGACTAATCCTCAAATAAATCTGAGATAAGTTTCAGTGATCAACAATAAGCCTTTTTATCCTGTGCCAGTAGCAACTCGGGGGGAGGACAAACACATGAGGGTTTACTTTTTACATCAGCCAGCACTTACTGAAGATGATTTTTCCTTTTCCAGAGGAAAGGACCGACT
Source organism: Hirundichthys speculiger (assembly GCA_018398805.1). Classification (NCBI taxonomy): domain Eukaryota; kingdom Metazoa; phylum Chordata; class Actinopteri; order Beloniformes; family Exocoetidae; genus Hirundichthys; species Hirundichthys speculiger. Next base: position 1,227,608 of record JAGFBZ010002341.1, read on the forward strand.
CTATCCTTGAGCCATTTGCTTTTGTGCTGAAAGTGCGTCATTCCTTTTCACTTACTTCAAAGTCCCCAGCGAACCAGCATTTCCAAAGATTTGTCCAATTACCTGAGGCCAATGTTAGATGGGCAAAGGCCAATCAAATAATCAGTTTGAAGAGCACTCCTGCGCTTTAATTTTTTCCTGAGGATCCCACCTGAGGGCTTTTACTTTTACAACATGAGAGCCTCTCTCATGTTGGGGGCAATTTCACATTTTAGCTGCAGAGGCCTTGAGAGACGGAGTCATCACGTTTGATGGGTTCTTTTCAAAGCTTTGAACAGGGATTTGAGGGTTGTGTCGAGTCGAGGTGTTTGGTCGTGTAGTTTTGTGATCATGTGCGACGTTTCATCTCTGCAGCCTTCGACATTACACCATCGTACCGACCCTGAGCACCATGTTCCCAGAGTCTTCAGTTCAACTTACGTGGAGGCCACGTCAGCAATGTTTCAACTCTCTTGAAACGGCGTTAACACTTCTAAGAGAACGATTGAGTGCTTTATTGGAAAATGAACGAGTCCTTATTTGGAGTGTGGATGGTTGGTAGTGGCATCACTGGTCTGCATGGACCCCATTTCCAGATTGGTTTTTAAGTTTTCCACACAAACGTACAGTTAAGGTTAATATATTAACCCCCCCTTTATGAAATCAAACAAAGCTATTGATTTGTTTTTGGATTATTTGAGGCTGTTTGTTGAAAACCAAAGCAGTCTGCAGGTGTGGGGGGGGGGTGGCGCCTCCTGGCAGCGCTTTAATTTCTGCACGCCAGCTCAACTCATTCAACTGTTTTGGAGGACTGTGGAAATTATTATGTAAACCGTTCAAGGTTTGAAGCATGACGACAAATCTCCATTTAGCTAAATTATGGTAGATGCGTTCAACCGAATCAAGAAAAAAAAAAAACACAAGTATGCAAAGGCTGGAAATATTAGAGCATCATGGTGGCCCAGGGGGGCGTTTGTTCAAAAAAGGTTGAGAACCACTGGTTTAACAGGTAGAACGCCCTAACCACTCATATGCATAATATAGCGGTTAGTGCAGGTGGGATAGCGGGTTTAGCAAGGTGGAAGATTGCGTTCTTTGCGGGGAAACGCCCCTCCCGCTACCCGCTATCCATCTGGCGGAAGATCGGGCCCCTAGGCTCAGAGATCTAAGCTCTGAGGACCCTCCAAGACACTAAAATTAATGTCCTGGAGAGTCCTCAGAGCTTCGATCTCTGAGGAGCAAGGACCCTCTAGGACATCAATTTTGGTGTCCTTTAAAAAAAATGTTGGATAAATTTAGGTGTATATTTCGGGTCACTCTCTTGTTGGAAGACCCTGCACTGACCTAAAGGAAGATTTCTTTCCATTAATCTTCAGAGTATCAACATAATCCTCTTTTTTCCACGATACCAAGCACCTGAAAAAGGTTCCCTGCACCACAGTCGTCCCCGTGTGAACGAGGTTTTTCAAGTCAAAAGTCTCTTGCTTCCTTTGCCAAACAGACGCTGCATCCAAGGACCCCAACAACTTGGTCCGATCAGACCAAAGGACAACTTTCCAAGACTAATCCCCATGTTTCACATGATTACTGGCAATCTTTAGTTTGGCTTTGATGGGCTGCTGTGTGAGCTATGGAGTTCTTCTTGATGACCTGAAAGGCCACCATGATGAATAGCTGTCACAACATCCTTCCAGTCAAGAAAAGTCAAGTCCTGAAGAGGCCAGTTTAGTGACAGTCATCTTTGCAGACATCAGAAGACTCTTTTTGGTGTCTCCCTCTATTTTCCTTTCCAGAGTTTTGAAAGTCTTACACCATGTTTGTTCATCCAGGTTTGTTTTTATCATAACTTGTCTCCTTCAACATTGCAATGATGCAATGCACAGCTGTTCTAGACCTTGAGAAACAGGAGCAACTGGTAGCAGCCTTACCCTTTCTGATGAACTGAGTCCTTCTCTCTCAGTTTCAGGCTGGTTTCTTTACCTTTCTTGGCAACTGTGATCTTCCCCTGGCCATCCATCCTTATTCATTTTTCTCTCTGACACAGAGAATTAATCTGAAAAATCTCTGGATTTGACTTTGATTTCCTGATGGCAGTAAGACGCATGCCTCTGCCTTTGTTGCCTCTTAGTGGCTCCTGTGGGAATGATGGCATGTTCTGTTCTGGTGGAGACGGCTGTGAACAGGGAAGGCTACCAGATCCGTTTCATGAGAGAGAATTTTCACAAAGTGAAGGGTTATGTCCAGCCGGGCTATAATGACATTACTTCTCAACAGGGACGTAAGTGGAGTCTCTCTCAATCAAGTGTTGAAGTGACAAGAGCCCTGCTCATGGAGTCCATTAAGTAAGGTTCAAACGCTGCATGATTGCTCAGGTGAGAGATTTAAAGCGTAAACTGAGCTCAGCTTTGTTACAACTACTCATGGCCATATCAATTTGGAAAACATCTTTTCTTGTTGTGGAGCACAGGACCTGAAACGTTTTTAAGAGGCCAACCTGAGGGCCCTCCTGCAGCACAGTTTAATAGTGTCCTAAATTTGAAGGCAAAGCAACTGCAGCACTGTTCACCATCTTATTTTTACCTCCACCAAGGAGGTTATGTTTTTGCCTGCATTTATCTGTCTGTCTGTGTACAAGATAACTCTAAAAGTTAAAAGTTATGTATGGATTTTGATGAAATTTTCAAGAGTTGTCAGAAATGTGAAAAGGAAGAACTGATTTCATTTTGGGTGTGATCCAGAAGAAATCCTGGATTCTGGATCACTTTCAAATTTTCAATAACATTGCGGTCAATGTGGCTGAAAATTTTGTTTCTCAATATCTCCGTTAATTATTGCCTAAAGCTCATGAAATTTGACTCAGGGATGGATAATAGGAACCGCTATCAAATTTCAAAGGCTGATCCGGATCTGATCCAAAAGGCGGATTTTATCGCAATCTGTAAATAGCTATATGGGGGAATTGTTGCGCTTGGCGGAGGTCTGCGCTCTCCGAGTGCTTGTCTAGTTATTGTTTGTGTCCCGCTACAGTTTGAAAGAGCTTTTTTCTCTGCGGAGCTCCGCCTACATTGGAGTCGGTGGTTTGCCCGCACATTGAGATCAATTCAGGCGGTTTATGCTTTTATCTCTCCTTCTTTTTTTTTTTAATTTTGGGAAGTTTGGCCGATCGGTGCTTGATTGCACACCTCTGATCACAGACGGACAGTTTTAGCGACATGTTAGGTTATGGCTGTTTTCCCAGAAGGAAAAAAAAGAAAGAGCGAGCCAGTCAGAGCTTTGCAGACAGGACGAGAATGACGCATTGACATTGGCCTGTTCCACAGCCTGACAAAAATAAAAAAAAAAAAGCAAAAGTCAATTTCCCACAATAGCGTCGAGGAGTGTGGGTGTGATAAGAGCGACTGTACAAACACTGATAAGAAGAAACAGAAAATAGCTTAAGCGATCAAAATGTCAGACAGTGGAACAAAATGGTGATGCAGCCTTGCTGCCGAGTTACCTGTTGAGGGAAATTCTTCCCTCCTTTAAAACGAAGGCACCCACAGCAGAAAAGCCTTTCACGTCCCGTCGACATGTCGTTGAAATGCATAAATGATTAACAATCTTAAAAAGACGGCATTGCTTTTGGGATTTAACGCAGAGGAGGTCACTCAGACGAGCCAGCTGTCAGTGATACGAAAAGCTGGACAGTTTACATGAATGATTGTCTTCGCTGGTCGGTGCTGCAAAGCGGGAAAATGTCACTCACAGGCCTGTTGGTAAACTTCATTTGTCCATTATTAATGCTGCGCTTGTTTCATGCTCAAAATGCAAAGAAGGATGGGTGAATTATTGGTAATGATCCTGACATTTAATCTGGATGATTGAGATCTCCACAGATGTCGGTTTGCAGGTACATGAGATGAATAAATGAGGCGTGGCTCTAAATAACCACCGCAGCTGAACCTTCTGAACTTTCCAGAGCGTCTTCTCTTTTTTTTTTTTTTTGTTTCATCGCCTAATGAGCACAATTATGAGCATGCAAATGGAGAACTTGAACAATATGAATATGAACCTGCTTCCACAAAGACTGAGCATGCACGCAGCTTCACAGATACTTCTGTGATCACGTGCACACGTTGTTTTTAGCTTTATCCATCTGGCCACGACTGTAAACGCCCACTAATAATCGCGAAGAGAGCCTCGTGTATCATGTACCATAATTACCTGCCACGGCAAAGTAATCCAGTTTGTGTGTGACAATGGAAATATGAGGAACTGTGTTGTTTAAGTGCAGGAAGCGACCGCAGCATCCGTCTGTGCAACATCCTATAAGGTCTGCAGGTATTTTCATATATTACTGAAGGATTACATAAGCAACAATAAAGCAAGTGCAGCTGGGATTGGTGAGGGAAGCATTTCTGTATCACTATTTTATTAAATTTACATCTGGACAAAAATGTATATTGTATATCTCTTTTTTTTTTCCCACCTGGGGATTGCTGACAGAGCAGCTTCACTGTCTTCTTATGAGCCAAAACTTTATTCCTTTCGTTCTGCTTTCCTAAAAACAACCAGTTGCTGTGGCTGCCTGAGCCGTCTAACAACTCTGGGGGAAAAAAAAAAAAATGAAATGCTTCAGATCCCTATTTAAGTTAATAATGAGATATATTCATTATGCTGATTATGGCAGACTAACTGGATGAAAAAGCCACCAGCGCAATCAAAATCAGACTAAAGGGAGGGGAAACTACTTTGAGGAAGAAAGAAAGAGACTAATCTGATAATCTGGCACTCTCAGACCCAACTGGATTCTGACATTATTTCAAGTTTTTTTTCTTCAAAGCAACACAAAGTTAGACGACAGGATAAAATATTATGTATTTTGTTTTTTTTTTTTAAAGTTTTTCCTACCTTTTCTTACTCTGCAGCATGCACAGGAAGGAAAATTATCTTTTAACATTATATATGGGGTGGCTGTAGCTCAGTTGGCAGAGCGGGTCATCCAGTCACTGGAGGGTTGGCGGTCCGATCTCGGCTCCAACTGTCCGCATGCCAAAGTGTCCTTGGGCAAGGCACTGAACCCTAACTTGCCCCCAGTGGGTTGGCAGCACCTTGCATGGCAGCTGCTGCCCACTGGTGTGTGCAGTCCATTTACCATATGGTAATGCCACCCAAACATCCCTCATCCAGTCGAGGCTGTATTCTCGACCACGAACATCCGGGCATGCGTGGGCCATAGCAACCAGGCCAAGGGGGTATACAAATGATCACTATTGCTAGCGAAGAACATGTGTGCCTGAGCTGTCTGATTTCGTCGTATTTTTCTGGTGATATCTAAAAAATTTGCGCAGTTTAGTATAGGGGGAAAGATGGTGAAGAACTGTTGTGTGTTCAACTGCACCAACAATGTTGCTCGCCAGTCACATTTGTAATTTTATATGATTCCCAGCGAAGCTACTGTGCCTGAAAGAAGAAAAAAATGGCTGCTCGCTATTAACAGAACAGACGAAAATACTCCAGGGAAATTATGGGTGCCCAAATCAGACTACACGTATGTGGTTATTATGTTATTATGTGGTTGGCCACTGTCTTGTGCCTGACAATCTGAACCCACCCCGAAATGACAAACCGATAGGCTTCGAGAAACCTGTAGTTTTCCATCGACTCTCGGTTGTATACACCTAAAAATAAATAAATAATAATAATAAAATAAAATCAATAGATCTATTTAGACCCTCTATTGTCAGTTTGTATTGCATACCCAAGGGGCCAAGGCCATGGCCGACCAACAGTGACCAAGGCCTAGGCCCTAGCCTGAAGCAATGTAATAATCTCAAATTTAACTCTTTGGGCCTGATTTACTAAAGGTTTGCGTGCGTAAAACGTGTGCAAACTTGACACCACCCGCAAACCAATGTGCAAGCTGATCTACTAACAGCATGCAAAGAGGACTGCGCCTCTCAAATGAGCAAAATAGCACACGCTGTTCATTTAGCACTTTTGCCCTGATGAATAAACAATATGGGGCGTACCCGCCAGAAAGCGCTAAATACTGGGAGGGGAAAATGCAAATAGGTTCATTTACCACACGCAATGAGATTTACCAACCCTGAAAGTAATTGCGGGGATTGTGATTGTGTCTGTATTTAATACGTTTGAAAGGAAGGTGCTAATCTGCCCAGCATTACGCACCGATGGCTGCTGTTATTGTGGCAAGGAGGCGACATCGCCAAAATCAAAGAATATGCAGAGAGAGTCTTTCGGACTCGTGTAAATTTGTTTGGAATGAATGAAAACCAGATAGTTGAAACTTAAGGGCTGATTTGGAGCCGGTCACAAGCACATGCAAAAGGAGAAATATTTTATTTGAATGTTAAATCGAGTATTATTCAGCAAAAGGTTGCCACAGGAGGCACATTCATTTTTTTTATTTGTGATAATAAATAAATCACGTGTTTTCATGGAGAAAAAAGTGTTTCTTATTGTGCGCCTACCTTGTTCTGCAGTTGGCTCTAGCGTGTCAGACCCCAGTATCCCAGTTACCTGCTCCTCGCAGAAGGTGAGCTGCACCTGCTGCTCAATGCTGGTTAGAGGCATCTCTTCCGCAGGCCCTCCACCTGTCTTGTTTGCCGTAGTTTTATTAAAGGCCACTTTTTCTTTAGTTCTTCGCCTTATATCTTGCCACCTTCTTTTAACCTCATCTGCCGTTCTTTTTGTTTTACCAACTGCATTTATTCTATCGCAGATTTTCTCCCATATTGCGTTTCTTTTGGTGATGTTTAAATTTCTTTGCTGTAGTTCATGAATGTGTTTATTTGCCTCTTCCACTAATATCTCTAACTCCAACTCGTCAAATTTCATTTTGCGCTTGCGTCTATCCTGCTTTCCATCCAGACTCTCCATGGCGCAAACCGTAAGACACGCAACACCTCATTTAAATACTGCGGTTTGCACCCGTTATCAATTGCGCGAGCATTCTTAGTTGATCACCCGCAAAACACACAACAACAGCACGCGCAAACTTTTTCAGTGCACGCGCAATTTAGTACTCTTTATTTAGGATCTTAGTAAATCAGGCCCTTTATGTATTGGGGGCCGTGTATTGGAGTATAAATATTTAAAACAGTTTCTAAAAACTTATACTTACGAGGGGTTTTTATGAGATAATGGTTCACATCTGAGTACCCCAAACGAGGCCATTGTTTAGGGTTATTCGTCCAAGAATCTGCTGTGTGCTTGTATGGACACAAATCTAGGCCAACTATGCCCAATTTTGCTTTATTCCTCGCTAAAGCCTCTAGCTTCAACTCATCTTGATATTGGTAAGCCATGCTCGCCACCACAGGCACCAGGGATGATCGCCAAACTAAGTTAAGATACAATAAAGACGCTAAAATGGAAATAACTGAAGGAACTGTGAGTGAAAAACACCTTACGCTTTGAAATCTGCAGTTTTGTTTGCCCCCTGACGCTAAAACCAGAAGTGTAACCATGGCCGATCACATGGTGCATGACGTCACGACGATATCGAGAATGAACACCATCACGAGTCCAGCTTTAGAGGGAGCAGCGGTGGGGCGGCACAATCACGTAGAAACTCTGACTGACTGTGTCGGACCCGAGCTCATGCGGGCTCTTCAGTTTTCCATTTCACAGAGCCAGGTTAGTTAACCACGAGCACGAGGGTTCAGTTGAGCCGGTTCCAGAAACCGAGGTAATTTGTAGTCTAACCTGGTCGGGAGCAGGTTTCTTTGCAGATTTGTGATACCCCGATGATTAGACACGTTTGGTCTGTATGTACTGGGTCTTATTCTTCCATGCATCACACAGATGATTAGAAAGTGAACGGTAGAGCTATGAGAAAAGCTGTCCAGTACATGAGCCTTGAGGATAATCTGGGCTGACTGGATCAGTGACTGTATGTTCCCGCTGATGCTCCTTGAACGATTTTTTTTCTTTAATGTTGGCGAAATGTTATTACAGTGATGCTCAGAGTTGATTGAACAAACGAAAACTGAAAACTCTTTGCCTGTGTGAGTAGAGTGCATTTATAAGATCAGAACTTCGGTAAAAATTATGGTGACTGGAGCTGGATGGAAGTGAAGACAACGGAGGAGAACCTGATTCTTTTACACCCGTGTTTCCCAACTCCAGTCCTTCGTTCCCGCTGCGCTGCATGTTTTAGATGTTTCACTGCTTCAACACACCTGGTTCACATGAGCAGCTCATGAGCTGATTTGTGCAGACCTTTGAATAATTTGTGTTGGAGAAAAGAAGTGTCTGAAACGTACGGGAGGGTGTCCCCTGAGGACTGGAGCTGAGAGACACTGCTTCAGATGGTAATAATTTAAAGGTCTTGCCTCAAAACAAACATACAGAAAGATTCCCTGAAATTCCTCTGACAGGCCTGCCTTACTGAAAGATCTAGTTAGAGGTCAAAACTTGCCACAACATTTCAGTTAGATGGAGGAAGACCTACTTTGACTGGACCAGTCAAGTTGTAGCTGTTGGACAGATGGCCTCTAATGTGACCTATACATATACAGTGGTACCTCAACTTACGAAATTAATTTGTTCTGAAAGTTGTTTCGTAAACGGAAAATTTCGTAATTAGAAACGCATTTTACTCTATAAATGGCCTGATCCGTTCCAAGGTGCCCAAAAGTCAGACATAGTTTTTTATAAATTATAAAAAAAAGCCTCCTTGTGGGGCAATGGGAAATCGAAGAGGATGCTGGGTTACGCTCATACAGACAAGGGGCCCTCCTAGCCAATGGGATGCCAGGAAGATGCTGAGCGATAGTCAATGGCAGAGCAGCTCGGACTCACCGCTTTCAAACTGAGATACAGGAGCGGACAAGTATGTTAACGTTCGGTGGACTCTGGCAGCTGCAAGTAGCAGGACGTATTTTGAAATTTTTCGCCTTCATAACCTGGAATTTCTTTCGTATATGGATACAATATTTTTCCGAAGAGGCCTTTCGTTAGCTGGAAATTTCGTTAATAGATACGTTCGTGAGTAGAGGTACCACTGTATATAAATTAGTATACGGAGGAGTTCGAGGTTGACTTAATGACTGCAAGGTACCCAGATCCCGTGGCTGTAAAATGAGCCCAAACCATCACTTCTCCACCACTGTGCTTGACAGTTCGTAGGAGGTGTCCGTCGATATGCTGCGTTGGGTTTTTTTTCAAACGTGGTGCTGTGCATAATATCAAAACGTCTCCACTTTCTTCTCATCTGTCTACAGGGCATTGTTCCAGATGTCTTTTGGTTTTACAAATATAAAGCGGTTGTTTCTCACTCTCAAGGAGCAGAGGCTTTCCCCTGGTAACCTTTTCAGACAAGCCATAGCTGTGCCTTCATTTTCTGATTTTACGGTCATGAACTTTTTCATTTAACATGCGAGTGTAATGTGAGGCCTGCAGAGTCTGAAACGTGGATCTCTCCTGTTTCATTTTTTAATTTATTTAGTTTTTGCAGTATCTGTGAGCATTGCACAGTTGACATGGGCGAACTTGCGGTAGCAACCACGCTTGGGGAAGAAAACAGTTTTGAAGTTTCCTCTGAATGACCTGTAACCCCGTAACCCAGATTAATTAGAAGCAACAGTTGCTACCTGAAATCACTGCTGATATCTTTCCTGTTAACAAAAAAAAAAAAACACCTGCTTTTATTGAGGAGGGAACACTTGCTGTTAATCAAATGCACTTAAATAGCTTATTATCGGTTTTTTCACCCCCTCCATCTGCATTTTTTTGGCATAAATTTTGCTTCGCAAGAAATGAGAAAGGGGATTTTTCTTTCATTATCTCTTTCACGTGACTGTTACTGTGACTCATATTTCTTTTGGTATGTTTGGAATTTGACATCCAAGCCATTCATGCATATTCCCACAATTTTGCTCACGCAGTTATTTCCAAGAGAAGGAAAAAGCCGTGAGAGGACAACACGGTCTCTGCCGGCCCCTCCCTGAGCTGGCCTCGGAGAAAGGAGGCTTCCACGGAGCAGCTCAGTGTGAGATCTTTTGCTATTCATCCCAGGGATAAGAGCAAAATCACTTAAGTCATGTCTGACAGCAGGTTATCGATCAAAAGGCAATTTTATTCCTGCATCAGGAGAAACCAACACCCGCCTCTCCATCCATTGTGTGACCAAATCCTATCACCTCTGAAAATCTGCAGTCGGCAGACGTCTGGCGGCCGCATCTCCACTGCGACCACCATGTTTGTGGTTTGTGTGGACAACTGTGGGACTGATAGACTCCTCATTCATCCATAGATTTCATTGATTCATAAATCCCTGAAGTATGATGGCCGTTGTGACACTTCGCTGCTGTTCTGCATCAGCAGTTACGTAAAGACCTCACATTCGTAAGCTTGGTGCCACGCTGGGCATTTCCCTGATGTCTCACTCTCACCTGGAGCTTTCATGCACAAAATTATTCGCACTAGATAGTTTTTACCCCAGTGGTTCTCAAATTTTTAATACTGCGTATCACCTAAGAATCTATTTAGCTCTCTGAGTACCACCATAATGACCAGTTTTAAAATATAGCCATATATGCCTTCTCAATTCGCTTTAAACACACAGGAAAAATGTTTATTCCTTATTTTGGTTTTGGACATTTACAACTCTGTCCAACAATTCTCACATACTCATACAGAGCAAAATAAACACACTCAAAAGTTGTTACATCTACACTGCAACTGAATATGCAACAAGTACTTTTTAAAGACAATTTTAATTATCTCAAGCTACACATTTCGTGTTTTGAAATGTTGTATTCATAGTGCATTGTATGTTTCTGATTTTTTTTTTCTTTTTAAGTGAAATTGTGGAAAAAATGTGGAAAGTCATGACGTTCCCCACGTACCACCACAGAGCGCTCGCGTACCTCTGGTGATACACGTACCACAGTTTGCGCACCACTGTTTTACATTATTCAAACCCTGAATACTTCAAAACTAACTGAATAAATCTCATTTTGCGCTGGATTTTTCTTACCGCCGGTTGTCGGAACGCCCAGGCACGGACGTCCTGGAGACAAAGTAAGAAAGGCTGGATAGGACGGTGTTGCCATGTAGAGAGGAGGAATGCTGGAGATGGAAGAAAAAGAAAGCTTTGTGGACGTATGGAGAGAGGATGTGCCGTTGGTTGGTGTGACGGAGGAAGACAATCAGATGGAAACAAGAACTAAAGGGAAGAGCTAAAAGAAGAAGAACCTTCGCTGGCAAGATAAGTCACGTAGCCTCAGTGGCTCCCCAACATCCTTCTAAGGCCTTATTTTCTTTAATGATAGCAGATATATACATATATGCATTTCATCTTGTTCAGGGTCATCCCAGCTGTCACTGGGAGAGGGAGCAGCTACATCATGGACAGGCTGCCAGAAAACTGTCTTAAGTAAGAAATGATTTATGTGACCATCCCTCCGACCACAGAGGCAGCCTGGCTCATGTGCCGTCTACATACTGTTTTTATAGCGTGAATTTGTGTATGAAGCTACACGTCACCCAGAACAGATGTTGTGCTGTCAAGCTGTCAGAGGATGGATGACACTAGAGGAAGCGAAGATGATACATCCTGGTCCTTTTCACACGTTCATTGTGCTCTCTGATTCTTATGGCTTATATATATTTTTTTTAATATATATTTGTGAGCAGCCTGATCCTGCTGAATTCCTTCATCTGCTCTCTCGTCGCTGGTGTTTTTGATTTCTCTTCCGCGTTTCTATATTCTTTCATAACCCTTGTGAGGTCGTGTTTACAGCTCCAGAGATTTGTGACCTGCAGGTTTCACTGAGGGCAAGAGTCTTCATTAGTGAGCTTGGTTGTAGCTCTGTTTGGATTTCTTTTGGGTTTTGGATTGTCTAGAGCTTCATTAGTGTTTTTGAAGTATTTCTTCCCTTATTTACCATTAATTTTTCTTTGCCGAAGTTACACGCTCAGCCCAGTTCTGCTAATTTCACCAACCACAGACACCTGTTCCCCTTCAAGCTCGGTTTCCACCTACTAGCTTGTTTTTTTTTCTTCCTCTGGATGTCCTGACCCGCTCTGCATCGAGGTTCAAACGCGCCGCACACGTGTTTCGGCAGGACGAGGTGGCAGTTACATGTCGTTTTCCTGGTCGGTAAAGGATTATACTGCAGTGCGCCGTGATCCACGGGGGGAGAGCAGCTTGTGAGAGAAAATTCATCTGGAAGCGTCGGACACAACTGTGATAATATCTGCTGGATGCAGTGAACATGGAGGTGACTGCGTGGCAGAGGGAATACCTGAGATGTGACGATGGGCCGTTGAATGTTTAAATGACACATTATTCTGCCCTTTTCCACAGATTGACAGGTTCATCAGACCTCTGTGACAGTAAAACCAGCTCCTCTTTCAAACATGCAGGCTCGTCGCCATGGCTGTGCCTCTGTCTGGGGGGATGTGGGGGGGGCTGGGTGGTTCCCAGTGGGCCTGTGAGGGTATCCAGTGCCCAACTGGCCCAACACACCAGCACCAACTGTGATCCAGCCTGTAACACTGCTTAAAGGAATAAGGACTAGAGCTGAGCGATTTTATCGATTCTGCGATATATATCGATATTTTATCAAGCATTGAGTATTGATTTTTCAGTCACGGGTATCGATATTCTAAGCTTCTTTCAAAACCTCCGTGTCCCACCTTTAAAAGCTTCCAAGCAATAATTTGCACTGTTTAAATAAAGGAAACTATTTTTCTCAACAAATCTTTTATTCATTTTGTCCAGCATTTGCAAGCTGCCTGTCAGCCATATAATGTGTAATTGATGCTTTCAGTTCAATTAATTCAAACAAAGTCATTGGAACACTCACAAGATGTCACCAAAATCACTTTGTCCCTTTAAAATCTTTCAGAAAATGATGTAAATGTATTGTAAGATGAATATCGATATATATCGTATCGTGAGCCAAGTATCGTGTATTGTATCGTATCGTATTGCAAGATTAGTGTATCACTACAGCCCTAATAAGGACATGAGGAAACCCATCTCCTGATGCAGAACAACTAGTCCCTGTGTTTGTGATGAACAGATTTACCTATTCTGCAGTTCCTTGTTAGCAGGTTGCCCTAAAATTACTCTGAACTGCCTCCAGCTGATCCAAAACGCTGCAGTCCTGAGGAGGATTACAAGAGATCATATTACCCCGGTCTTTGCTTTCCTTTTTTTAGGGAGCCAGACATCCTCTTTACCTTTAAGGTTTGGCTGAAAACTTTCCTTTTTGATGAAGCTTACGGTTAAAGGTTAGCTTCATTGATTCTAGTACATCTTTGTCATCATTATTGTCATCTCAGGCTCACAAAGCGGTCAAGGCCTTCCTGGTTCTACTGGAGGACTTTTGGGTTTTTCTTCTCCACTGTCACCTCAAACTTCACCAAAGTGCAGATTTGTTGCACCCCAATGGGTTCTTCAGCGAGGCTATTGTTTATTTATTTTTTAATTTGCATCACATACATTTTGAATGAATGTATGAACTGGATCATACATGGATTACAGTGAACTGTATTTAACTGGATAATGTTTAACTTTAACTCAGAAGGCTTTCTGTGTAAAATGCCTTGAGACGAGATGACTTCCACGTTAAACGAGCTGGATCGCATGAACACTACACACAGCAGACTCATCACTGCCTTTCTTGAAGGGGGTAAGTGGGCATAAAATGCCTTCCTTCTGTGGGGGAAAGATTTTGGCCCCGATCGTACACCTCCCGCTAGCCACTACCCGCGAGCCGCTACCCGCAATGCCGACTCCCTTACTCACATTGTAGGCGTGCCAACAGGTGTGTCTTTGGCGCTTTCCGCAAATTCGGTATCTTGCGATCGCAGGTTTAGGATAACCCGCAACCCGCGATCGCAAGATACAGAGTTTGCGGAAAGCGCAACCCGCATGTCGGCGCGTAAAAGAGCGCGTCCAAATGGCATTGAATGTGCGTCCACCTGGTCACATGTGGACGTGCACAAACGGCTCTACCTCTCGATTACGCATCACCGTATTACTTGCAAGACGTTTTTATTCCTTTTAGGTCAGAGGATGTCTGGTCAGCAGTTGTGGTGGATGTGGGAATAGTCACGGCCAGACACGTCAGTCTGTACAGCTGTGGCATGATCTCATCCAAGATGTCTGCTGTGGAGGAAACCAATGAGATCTTTGGGACATTTACCCTCAAAATCCATCATGGCCTACATCACAGTCACTTCTGTTATTTCCGATATGTGTGAAACTGTTGGTGGTCGAGGAGGGACAGGAACATTAATTGTTGGTGATCTTTAAATGCGCATCCAGTGATTCGTTGTGTAGTATTTTAAAAAGCACACCAGCTGCGCCAAGACGCACAGCTGTCTCAGACTCCCAGCACCCCCTGCTGAGAATATGTTCCTGCAGCCGTGTTTACCAGGAGCGCACCGACTATCTGGAACTTACAGGTTGCAGATAGGAATAAAAATATTTTTATGTATATATCAGTGCGTGATGCTGGGGCGGGGCATGTGTGACCCCGGGGGAACATGCTTTTTTTTTTGCCATACTGAAATAAAGTGTAATTGCACATATACTACACTAGGGGGCAGTGGCGCTCTCATTTTCACGGTATGTTAGCTATATTGTGTCGAGTTTTTTTGCACAGATGTGCGCGCACACCGCACAGAGCAAGAGATATGGAGTGAACAAACGCTCAAGAGACATCCACGGAAAAATATTTAACAGGCATGAGAAGAAAGGCGGAGAGAGACAGAGATAAAGAGACAGCAGAAAGTTAAGATGAGGAAATATGACAATGCTGATGTAGCGCTTGGCTTCAGTGTGACTATGGTGGGATTGATGCACTTTAAATCAAATACTATTTATAGTCGCTGTGGTGGTGGTGGTGGTGGTGGGGGGGGGGTGTCTTCTTCCTGGGGGGTGCAGCAGAAAATAATTGAGAAGCACTGGAGTAGAGGGAGAGTTTTGACTGATTCAAGAGTTTATTTAACTGTTTATTCAGGGTTGTTCGATGGTAACGGTTCATCGCTACACCTTGAGTCAGCAGATTGTTGGGCTGTTTAGTATCCAGGACTCCTGAAGTCTTTTTGCTGACATTCTGGGCCGACAGATTAGAAAAAAATAAATAAAAAGTATTATAAAGAACTGCTGCAGAAGAAAGAGAAAAAGATGAAGAAAGAAATATTGCCCTAAATATCTCTTTTGTCCTTAGGCTGAGCTGAATCCTTTGTCACAGAATAACATATAGATTAGCCTGCTACAGTCTAATGGATCCAAACATTTACGCACCGAAACGTTCCACAAAAATATTCATGGAAATGGCTGAACAAATCCATGAAAAGAAAATTATCATAATTGTCACCCTGAAAGCTGCTGTCAGGACAAAAACCTCTGCTTGCTTTCATGCATCTCTTGACCCTTTCCAGCGTTAATCATTCAGCCATACAGTGACTGCTTGCAGCCACAATGCATTTTCTAATATAATTGTTTCCAGCCAAATGCATACCCCTCCCTTCCACAGCCACCCATTTGTTCTCCTGTTGATATTAGATCAAGTCCAGCTCGATGTGGTACGCTATTTGATGGGGATACAAAATTGTCTGCCTCATCCATTCCCAGGCTTGCCCAGTTCCTAGCAACCAACAAGATTAGACTGTCTGTTTCCCCGTTGTTTGGAAAGACCCGGAGTACAGGCAGATACCGTAATCACATTATACAGATATAATGCATGCATGCAAGTACGCTGGATGAACACGTGTGTCTGTGCACACATGCAGCTCTCAAACACGCACACGCATGCTCCCTTGAGCACGCCAGTGAGTCAATGATTCAAAAGATCATGTGGATATAAGTATAAACTAACAGGCAGATTACTTGTTGCATGTTGTTTTGTACCTTTATTTCAGAGGCTCCAACAGTTTACTTGGGGTGGGAAAAAAAAAAAAAAAAAAAACCAGGACCATTCAGTGATTTGTTTGCTCAACAACCCTATCAGCCCTCACAGACGGACATATCAGGACGTTGCGCGGTAGAGCCAGCATGGAAACGCCACAAGGAGCTCCAAGGTCCATGTTGTGTGGCAGCAGGGACGCAGGAGGCAGACTGCATAACACCACGGAGATAAGACAAGGGGGCGCGGAGGAAAATATGATGATAGATAGACGGGATTAATGCCAAACAGGCTGATCCGCTGCAAGGTAAAGTCACTGTGTGGCAGAGAAAAGACAGCTGCACGTACACGTCCAAATCAAGGCTGCCAAAGCGCACACAGAGAGAGGGCCAGCTCCTTTCAAAATAGACACTGTGATTTTGTGAGATGTTATTTCTGTCACCGTGTTCTCTGGAGCCAGGTATTACCATGCAGCGATGATTCAGCCAACAGGCATCTCATGTAAACATACGCTTTTGAAAACACATATAAGCAGCTCCCTTGATCTCAGGAAACCTGGAGGAGAGATGTGTTTTATCCTTTTAGAAGCAGCTTAAGGACAAAGTGTATGAAGCTACAAGAACGAGAAAGTCACCGATATGAGATCCGTCGTTAACCGTGACACTGATAAGCCCTGTGCTTTTTCTCGACGTCGCTCTTTGTGGCACACTGTGGAGGCAGGTGCTTCAAAGTTGAAGCCCAGCACTGATCAGACGAGGAGATTAAGCCCAGCGTTGGTCAGGCAGCGCTCCATCACAGGACTGTCATCTCACTCTGTGGCATTTTCATATAAGTCAGTGGTCTACAACCTTTTTGTAACTGCGGACCGGTCAATACTTTGCCCCCTTCACGAAAATCTGGTGATTTTTCAAAATAAAAGATTTTTCAAAATAAAAGCTTTCAGACTCATATAATAAAGTGATCCCTCACCAATTCGCGCTTTAAGTTCCACAGTTTTAGTTATTTGCGGATTTTTTTCAGAAATATATAATATAAAAAAAAAATCAAGAAAAAATTGCGGAAACATCACAGGATGTTGTGCGCGTTCTCTCGCAGCAAAGAAATGTTGTGAGTCAGCCTGGCCCCTTTAAGAAGGTGGCCTTATGGGTAATAGTGTGGCCTTATGGGTAATGGTGTGTGTGTGTCGTGGGACAGCAGAAACAAAACGGGGTTAGATGAAAAGTGGAGTGAGCATCAACAGCAGCCCAGCGTGTATAGATTTACATTCTCTGTTAACCGACAGGAGCCCAACAATACAACCTGTGTGATGTTACAAGTTCCTGCAGTGCCAGAATAAAGTGCTCGTTCCATGCAGAGAAAACCGGACTTTTTGTTTTGTTGTTGTTAGCGTGTTAGCCTCTAATGACGAGCCAAAAATAGCACAATACCAGCGGTTTCTTTACTACGGTTCAGAGACCAGAGGCTGTGAAGGTAACAGAAAGACCATAGTTGAGCCTTTGTCTTGTTTCGCTGCAGTGCCTCGCTACTTTTTTGCGGTTTTTAAACATATTTTAAACAGATTATTTAGGCTCGGGGAGCTCCGGCTCCGGCTCCAGGTCGCGGAGTTTTGATTCTCGCTGTGGGGGGGGAGTGCCCATTTACCGCTAAAAATAAGGGATCACTGTAAATAAAACTTAAATAGCTAATTTTTTCTTGTGCGGCCCGGTACCGGTCCACGGCCCTGGGGTTTGGGGACCACTGATCTAAGTCACATCCTCCTACTGGAACACAGACTGGATTTGCTTTATCATCTGCAAACCCCCACCATAACGCGCAACAGTCATTTGTGTGGTTCGATGAGCAGTGCGTTATCTGTTTTTGCAGGCGATTAAGTGTAAAAGCCTCTTCACATTTAAAATAAAAGGGTTCCAGTGAATTTTGTCGCTTGATTACAGAGGTGTGGTTGCGGTAACTGATTAGTCAACTACTGCAGCTGGCATGTCTGAGGGATCATTTACCTTCCCCCGTCGTTTCAGGTAAGGAATTGCTCATTAGCTCTGTCTCTAACAGGACCACCGAGCCCTTAATCAGTCTGTTTAGTGAAGCATTTACTTATTCAAATGTTGGTCACTTTTCCATGTAAAATTGGGTGGGCTATATCCACATGCCGCAAATTGCTTTAGACTTAAAATGTTAGACCTGGAAATATGAGCTTGTTTATCTTGTTTTACATGTAACTTACACATTCATTGCAGATGCTTAAATTTATCATGAATAAATCTTTCATGCCTTAATTAGCCAGAAAATCCTAAATGTAGTAATTTACTGACTAACAAGCATTCAAATACCCAGAGTCCCAGCTTTTAGCTTTCTCTTTTTTCAAGTAACCATGGAAACAAACTATATGAAGAAATGTCACTTTAATGAAGGAGTTTATTTTCCTGTTCCTGGCTCCTCATTTTTTTTTAGCGACTTAGAATTAAGAATCATTTGCTAATTTTCAGTGCCTTTCATTTGTTACTGCGCTGTAGCAAGTCTGATTTTAAGTAATTTGGCATAAAATTCATATTCCTTTTTTTTTTTTTTTATTACTTTTTCACGCCCTGTAACATTTACCAGTTCTAATCTGGAAACAAGATTTTCTGGACAGATAATTTCACTCCCGCTGAGTCATTTTTACCCAGAATTTTGTGCCTTTTTCTGTGCAGTCTGCGTGAGCCGTACGTCAGGTGATATATGAATAACTAAAGTCCGTATCATATTATATATATTATAAGACACAGTCACAGTGGATGGAAGCGGCTCAGAATATCAGTCGTCGACATGTTTAAGCTAATTAATTTGTTTAAAATTCAGCTCAAGAGCAAAACTCTATGTGTCCGTATTTGGTAGCAACTATCTCAAAATCTGCCATCATGCCATAAAGAAAAACAAACTCTATGAAGAATATTTGTACTCTACTTTTTTAAACAGAACAGTGGTGGACAGCAGCAGTTAAAGATATTTTATATAAACTGGCCGAAAGCAGAAGCTACAGGTGCAGCTCAAGCATTTGTGGAGAGTTTTCTGCCTTTCATTTGGCTGACAAGCATCGTTGTGGGTAATTATCATAGGTATTAAACCACTTCTTTTTCACTGCAGCAGTTTAGACTGAAAACTTTGTTGATGGTGACACATATGTTAACAGGTCCATCAATTTTCTGTTGCAAAGTCTTATAGAAAGCACCTGGGTGGGTCTTTTAAATCCCACTTTAGTATCTGAACTCTCAATCTCTGTTATGATGGAATATTAAGTCACGTAAAAACAGAGCGCCTGGGAGAGGGAGGATTATTCTGAGTTACATTGAATTTCCAGTGTAAAATTGTGTAAACAACTGATTTGCAAGTTCAAAGTCAGAAATTCTTTAAGATTACATGTAGGAATGCATATTTTGGATTTTTTTTATGACCATTAACCGACGCCCTTTAACGATTAATAACCGTTAATCGATAAGATTTAAATGCCCTTCCATGCTGCCAATAACACGACGCACAAAAACATTAAATCCATCATTTACCGCCAGCTGCAGTGTATGTGCAAAACAGGGGATCGAGTCCCAGCTGACCCGCCCGGGAGAGTTGGCTGCCACGATGTTGCACACGTTGTCGTGGACGCATGCGGACACTTTCCCACCAAGTTCCCACGTCTCCACTGCATCAACCAGTTTAACGGTGAGGTTATCAGCTGTGTGTCTACCCGGCATGCTCTGCGTTAACAGGACGGCAGAATTAGCTTTCCAGTACTCGTCGATATAGTGACATGTAATTGTCACGTAGCTCTCTGTTGTGAGCGCGGTCCAGCAGTCCGTTGTAATAGCCACGAACTTAGTACTTGCAAGTCGCGTTTTCAGTTCTTTTTTCCTCTCCTCAAAACGAGCCTCTAATCGTCGGGTAATGGTCGGTCTTGATGGAATTTGGTAATTAGGCTCAATATAGCCCATTAGCTCCTGGAACCCTTCACCACAGACCACACTGATGGGCAAAATGTCTTTTTCCAACATTGAACAGATTTTTTCCGTTATCTTCTCAGACCGCCACGCGTCACACTTTCTCCCGGCCATCATGGAGGGCAAAGTTCGCCGCGATGGTCCTCCATCGTCTGATGCTGGATGCTTGTTTCTTAAGTAGTACTGCATTGTACTCGTACTGCTGGAGTATTTCGGTGCTGTACCGCATAATTTGCATATGACCTCCTCCCCTTTCCGGTCGAAATTGTCCCACACAGAACTCCTTTTTGCTCTCTTCATCTTCGCTGTAAAGTGGGTTGTGATGGAAAACACGTGATGGGATGTGTTGCACCTGTTGACACTTCCCCATGACTTGATTGAATTACGTAGCTTAAAAATTGACCGTTAGTATTAATTGGTTAGAGTTACTGTTATCGGTTAACGGTTAACCATGTGCATCCCTAATTACATGTAAATCATTTTTTTGATCGAATAAATTTCGCTCGTAGTAAAATCACACGAAGGTTTTATACATGACAGCTGGGATTTTTCTTATTTTGTTTTGCAGTTGCATTGAAACAATCATCTTTTTTCCTAACATGAGAAACACCTACACATCTTATTCATTTATTTTTTTTTTTAACAGCTGAAAATACGTGTCTGTGCCCTTTGGCTGATTCTTTCACGTTAAGTTGCTCTTTTCTCATCGAACATGTTGACGTGCAACAGGTGTCCGTGCAGTCGCCTCTGGGCTACGTTGAAATATGTCTCAGCCAAAATGAAAGAGGAGATGATGTCCATAAGTCATACATCACTGCTATCTGCCGTGTTGCTGTGTGAAGTCTGGAGCTAAATTTCTCTCTAAAATGACTTCGGCGCTACGCTGGAGGACTGCTGAACTTCTGCGCCTTGTTGCATGTTGCTGTCAGATGCTTGCTGGGTTTTGATTGCATTCATCTTTAATCGACAGTGGAGAGAGCGGAGGCTCGTGTATAAAAATCTATATAGACTGTCCCTACTGAACCTAATGCCACCGCAGACTGAATGAGAAGGTATACAGAATTTAACAAACACATCCCGACTATAAAAGGTGGCATTTGTGTGCGTGCATATGTGCGTGCGCACGCAGGGTTTCATTTCTTATCAAAAAGCCCTTTCTGCCTTTTATTCTGTTGTCACTTCTGCCGACAGAATTTCATATTGCAAGGCGAAAAGGCTAAAGCGAAAAAATCACTCCTTGGCCTGTCTAATCCACCGGGCTTCAACGGTGAACGTACAGAAGGGTGGGAAAGATAACTGCTCACAGGGGATGCTGCCAGGCACAACTCTTGATCACCGCCCCCCCCTCCCATCATCTTTGTTCTCTCTCAGATTTATGAATAAAACTGCAGTCAAAGTTTGCCCAATAGCTGAACGATGCTTTATCTGTTTCAGGCTGGAACTTTGACTATAAACATCCCAGGGGATGATGGATTTTCAACTTGCCTACCTAAGTGGATTAGCTGAGTTTATGACAACAGTATCATAGAGGTGTTATACAGGCCAGTGTCTTCAAAGTCATCTTTTGTTCTTGAAAGCCAATCGACAGCCTGACAGCTTAATCCCACCACAGGACTGGGTGAAATAAACTGCACCGGCTGAAGAAGGCAAGTGCTAGAAATGACTGGGAAACGCTCCATAATGATTTACAGTTTGTGTGTGTGTGAAATCTTGTTTGTGTTGCCTGCAATGATGAAAATGAAACCAATACATATTCATACGTTATTAAGTCATTCGCGGTCAGTGGCTGCCTAGAGCTGTTATGATTTTTTAGGTCTTTTGAGTTTGCATTTTTTGCTGCAAACAGCCCCAGAAGTGATGGAAAATGTTAGTTTTTTTTTATTTTCCTTTTTTTGAAGCTGTAAAGGGGATGTATTGATTACCTATACACACGCGTCACACATATAAAGATGAAAGAAATTATTGTTAATTAAAGAAATATATAATAGTAGCATAATTTATATAAGCCCCAGTAGGGCTGTAGTGATACACTAATCTCACGATACGGTATGATACATGATATTCACAATACGATATATATCATAACATCATTTTCCAAAAGATTTTAAAGGGACAAAGTGATTTTGGTGACATCTTGTGAGTGTTCCAATGACTTTGTTTGAATTAATTGAACTGAAAGCATCAATTCCACATTATATGGCTGACAGGCAGCTTGCAAATGCTGGACAAAATGAATAAAAGATTTGTTGAGAAAAATAGTTTCATTTATTTAAACAGTGCAAATTGTTGCTTGCAAGCTTTTAAAGGTGGGACACGGGGGTTTTGGAAAGAAGCTCAGAATATCGATACCCTGGGGAAATAAAATATCGATAAAATTGTTCAGCCTCTATTCACCAGCGACTCCTTACAAGTTTAATTGCAAACTTAGATGGGTAAATGTCAAAAACAATGAAAATCTAAAGACCCATGCTTCGTTTTTCATCTGCAGTTGTGCTAGCCAGCGTATATTCAAGCACAAGACTAAAGTCGAGCATTTTCACTTCAATCATCTTTATCACCAGGTCACGTTTGACCTGTCGTACATCGGAAATGTGCTCTTTTGGTAACTCATGTAGAAACTCTCTTTGACTGAGAGTTTCGACATGTCTGCTGTTCAGGGTCATGGGGGTCTACTGCCGTTCTACCCAGCCGTTAATAGCTGATAGCCGGGCTGTGCCATGGATGCAAGCAAGCATGCAAACACACCATTTCCTGGTAAATTTAGAATCACCAGTCTAACATGCATGAGGGTTTCGTTTCTATCCCTCTGCCTGCAAAGAGTCAAAGTAAATGTAAGTATACCAACATTATTGATTATTGTCTCTGTTTATTCTGATCTGGTGTTGCACTCTCTCCTTCATTTCCTTTGGGCCTTTCTCTTCCGGTGTCGCCACAGTTGCACGCTCATTTAAAATGTAAAACCCTTAGACAAGTCAGACAGAAAACTGGTATGTTATAAATTTCTACCTGCTTTCTGAAGCAAACCTCAGTTTACTGTAGAATAAAAGCCTTGCTTTTTCTTGAATTTACAAAGTTTCCTGTGTTTCCTTTTTTTTTTTTAAAGGTTAACGTATGCTGGATGTCAGCAACGAGGCATGACCAGTCGTGGAAAAAATGAAATAGCAGGCATTAATTGCTTTGGTGGACTTCAGACGAGTAGAAGCAACTAACAGTGCTGAAAGTTAAGATTTGTCTCAGGTTACGCTGCTCCATGAAGACACGTGTCTTTATTTTTCTGCAGCTTTGGTGGAGCTCAGAAACCCCCCCATTGACACCCTCCATGGGTCGTTGCCGCAGGTTTGTTTGGAAGAGAAGCCCACTCATTATGCATTTGGATGGAGGGCGATTTTGAAAACAGTTATTTTTTTTTATTATAAATCAAATGCAAAACTAATCTCCCTTTGATTGGAAGCAGAATCTGTATAAAGACCAAATTCCTCATTTTAACAAATCCATTAATCTCATATAGTTTCCAAAATAAAAAGGCAAGCAACAGATGAAGGAGAAAAATACTTAAGTTGTCCTTATCTGGATCTTCTCTACTTTCCAAAAATAATTGTTCCTTTGTAGCAGCTCTCTCCTTCCAGAGATCTTAGCTTACAGGATGCTTAATTACTCCGTTTCAGATTCATTTGCACCAAAATTGTCTTTATTTATGAAACAAATCTCTGGCAGTGGTTTGGCCCCTCCGGCCCAACAAACGAACTTCACAGGCGACCGAATCTTTGCGTGGGAGCAGCAAACTGCCGCGAGTGTGTGAAAAGATGAGGGAGATCAGTACAGTGCCAGGCGGCTCGGTGAAGGTTCGCCAGCTAACTAAAGGCACAAATGAGCTCCGCTGAGGATTGCAGATAGATTTACCAGACGTCCAACAGCAATTAATCCTTAATGAGTAGCAGTAGTGCCATGGCACTAATACATGCACATGTATACGTGCATTTAGGGCAAATTGGATCAGTAAAGTGGCAGCCAACTCACTAATGGGAAGTTGTGAAATAAACAGCAAAAGGAAGGTCACTCTGTTTGAGCAGAATTTATTCCAGCGGGAGGGGTTTTATGTGCACGTACCAATTTTTTTTTTTCCGCACGTGCAGCATTAAAGAAAAAAAAGATTTCTAACATGCAGGTTAGGGCTGTAGCGATACACGAATCTCGCGATACAACGATACCCGGTATTCGGGTTTTTTTACGATGCGATATATATCGATATTCATCTTACAATACATTTACATCATTTTCCGAAAGATTTTAAAGCGACAAAGTGATTTTGGTGACATCTTCTGAGTGTTCCAATGACTTTGTTTGAATTTATTGAACTGAAAGCATCAATTACACATATGCCTGACAGGCAGCTTGCAAATGCTGGACAAAATGAATAAAAGATATGATGAGAAAAATAGTTTCATTTATTTAAACAGTGCAAATTGTTGCTTGCAAGCTTTTAAAGGTGGGACACGGGGGTTTGAAAGAAGCTTAGAATATCGATAATCGCGGCTGAAAATCGATACTCAATAAATATCAATATATATCGCAGAATCGATGAAATCGCTAAGCTCTAATGCGGGTCAATATTTACGGGAATTTATTTAAAGACGAGGCCGTATGATTTCTTTGCCAAAAACAAATCTTTTTTTGGTGCCAAAACCCAGTCTAACAGCAGGTGAAAGCTAACGTGAAGTTTAAAATGAAAATGAAATTGTTGGTAAAAAGTAGAGGGTCTCTGGGATTATAGTATTATGTATAAATGCACAGGCACAACCCAAGTGCCTGTGCATTTATCTTGACAAAAGATCTTGACCAAAAAAGGGCAGAAGAGAATCCTTCCCAGGTGTAAAGCCATGTGTTGGTCCTGGTACAGTGAGTGGGGGCCAGT
This sequence comes from Hirundichthys speculiger, assembly GCA_018398805.1. Lineage (NCBI taxonomy): Eukaryota > Metazoa > Chordata > Actinopteri > Beloniformes > Exocoetidae > Hirundichthys > Hirundichthys speculiger. The sequence goes on from JAGFBZ010002341.1 coordinate 1,252,378, forward strand.
TGGCGTTCCTGTACTGGAGGGTTTTAGGTTTGACAGAGATCTAACTGGTTAATGCTGATCAACGTTCAAGAATCAAGATTAGCTTATTTGTCATGGAGCCAGCATCCCAGCACAACGAAATTAATTCCAGAACAATGTCCATGAAACATACAAGAAACAGACAAACACAGTAGGACATGGGTCGACGGTGCACTGCCAGTTCCCGTCCTCTCCAAATCAGTTTTCCTGAAAGACACCAAGGGGATTCATATATCAAACCACCAGGTGCAGTGGGTGTAAACACTTGTGCCGATAGATCAATCTCCATAAGAAAACTCAGCCAACTGGGCAGGGCCACTTTATTTGGGTGAGACCTCTGGAGCGAAGTAGAACTTGAGATTGAATTGGTCTGTTTGACCACATTTACACTACAGTTCAAGCAACTCAGTTACCTTTCCTGTGACGCAGATCAGATTTGACCAGTGGACATGGAGGCAGTGAAAAATCAGAACGGCGGAGAACAGCATGGAAAACACGGCAGCAGCACTCATTTTAGGCTGATTTTTCTTTTTCCGTATGTAGACACACAAGTAGAGGTACCACTAGAGCTGAGCGATTTTATTGATTCTGCAATATATAGCGATATTTTATTTCCCCAGAGAGTATTGATTTTTCAGCCGTGGGTATCGATATTCTAAGCTCCTTTCAAAAACCCCGTGTCCCACCTTTAAAAGCTTGCAAGCAACAATTTGCACTGTTTAAATACATAAAACTATTTTTCTCAACACATCTTTTATTCATTTTGTCCAGCATTTGCAAGCTGCCTGTCAGCCATATAATGTGTAATTGATGCTTTCAGTTCAAGTAATTCAAAGTCATTGGAACACTCACAAGATGTCACCAAAATCACTTTGTCCCTTTAAAATCTTTCGGAAAATGATGTAAATGTATTGTAAGATGAATATTGATATATATCGTATTGTGAGCCGAATATCATGTATTGTATCGCGAGATTAGTGTATCGCTACAGCCAGGGGCGCCGCTAGGGATTTTGGGCCCCATGAAAAGAATCTTTACCGGGCCCCCCAACACAGCGGCGAAATTTGTTGATGCTATTTTTGATCATCATTAGGGGCCTCTCTGGGCCCCCCTCAATCATGGGCCCCTATAATCCGTATCCTTTACCCCCCCTTTTCGGCGCCCCAGGCTACAGCCCTAGGGTACCACTATATATATGTATTTATGCTCATTTGTACAGTGCCTCTGGTACATTTTAGGCACTTGCTCTTCTTGATCTTTCCTGACTATCTGGCACCACAAAGTCACAGGTCAACATGACAGACTTCTGTCTTTCTCAAATAAGTCCTTGAGCTGTGAACCATTCATCAATCGTAACCATGATACCAACTACTGCCTTTGTGGCTCTCCGCAGCCCTCTCACGTCTTTGAACTTCTGCATGACATTATTGTGTTGTTAAGTAACTGTCATGAGTAGCCGTCACATCTATACGCCATGCTGCATACGCACCGTCCTCCACGTACATGTGCAACGGTTTACATGCACATCTTCCATCTGTGCCGGAAACCAGAAATCGTGCAGTGCTTGAGCACTTAACGGAGCACTCGCCCTAGCCAAACGAACCAGACTTTAAGGGTGAACCGAAGTGTGACTGTTAAAATTATTACTATACTAAAATAATAATAATAATAGGTGGCATCTTGCTGCTTTGTCTCCAAGGGTGAAGACATGATATCATCATTTGAGCTGAAGAGAGGAGCCATAATGCAGGAGTTCAAAAGAGCGGTGTTATTATTGAAAACAAGTTCCAAACTTAACTTTAAATCCAAAGGTGATGCATCAACAAGGCAGAGAAAGGAGACAGGTAGAGACATCAGGAAGGATGATACCCAGACAGACCAGCAAGCAGAAAGGGAAGGACAAGATTTAAATACACAAAGGAGCAAACGAGAGGCAGGCGTATGGATCGAGCCACACTTTAGATTTATGCTTTTTATTTTTACCAGTGACCTCCCATTCTCAGTGCATCAAAAGCTGCCATTTTGTAAAAGTCTGGACTTCTGAAGGCCAAATTCAACAGCATGTAGGGCTACCTTTAGCAGCAACAACTTCAAGTTTTCATTTTCTGAAGAGTTCTTCTGTTAGCTTAGCCTCTGGTGCACACTAACAGGAGGAGGGGGAGGAGCTGATGTCTGGAAATTTGCTAATGATGTGAGGCGATGAGGCGAGTCACACAGTTTGACAAAGTTGTTGTTTTCGTGGATGTGTTGCAGTACATCCAGTATTCCCTTCGCTGCTCCGAAAGAAAAAGTCCACCATGGTAATCTAACATTAACAGCAGCACTGTAACAGCACCTTCCATGAAATATTTGGTGATTTCAAATATTCCATCATGGATGAAATATCCATTTTATCACTACGGTTGAGAACTCAAAACTTTACTTTCTGCAAGATCTCAGAGTTGAGCAGAGAGCCAAGGCCGCGGAGGAAGCTTCACAGGCTGTTTCACTGGTGAAAAATAAAGTATCCTTGGTTTGAAAGATGTCTGCAGAAAGAGGTAGTTTAAATGATGCACCTGAAGTTGTCAGGATCAATACTGGATCGAAGGTTTGAGGAGGTACATTGGCTTTTGGAAGTAAAGCTATTTTATGATTTATAACTTTCTCTAGTTAAACTGTCAAGACCAAAAAAAAAAAAAAAAAGTACTGTATCTTTGGCTGCCACCTGAAATACTTTGCACCCTCCTGCAGGCAAGTGACCCACAGGAGAGTAAATCCATTAAGCTCATTCAAGGTGAACCCGGTCAGACACCGTGGGTAAACCCCCAGCCACCAGGTGCTGGACGACAAGACCCTCCCTCAGGTCTGGGTCCTGGTGGGGCCTCGGTGACCTCAGTGTAGCTGAGGGATATAAAGCTCTTGGTTTTGTCATCTCCCTACAACTATCAAATCTCCCTTCGCTTGCCCCGTTTGGGCTTCTCTGCCTGAGCTGCTGCCCCCACGACCCGAATAAGCAGAAGGTGATGGATGGAAGTTACTACATCTCCCAGGGTGCATTTATGTGGGACACATCCAACTGTTTTCTGTTGATCCTCTCTCACCTACGCAGCTAAAGATGTTGTCTGCAGCTCTGACTCATTGTCTCTTGGGTCCGTGGTAATTCCTGCAGTTGGTCAGCCAAATTTAAAGCCATTTACTGCTTCATACTGCACCAAGAAGATGTTCTGAGTTTACAGCAGCTCTGATTTGCTCATATCTATCGTGATATTCTACCCAGTTAATATCAAAATTAAAGGTAGAGATGAAAAATCAAGTTGCTGTATATGTTCATCAGATGATATTGATCATTCAGAGGACAAATATTGAGTAAAAACTATTTGCTTCAAAACAACCTATTTATTGTTTATTATTAGTGTTTTTGCACATTTAAGTGAATGAATGAATTTTCCTAAAAAATCAATATTAAGAGCTGAAAAATCGATATTCGAAAATCACGATATATCACCAAATCGATTTTTTTTCACACCCCTAATGGCTACCTGCCTATTTTATATAGGTTCCTATTTTACATCCCCAACAGCTCTGAACAGTCATGCCTGGATGACAAAAAAAAAAAAAATGTAAGGGAGTGTCTGGCACCACAATATTAGCAATCAATGCTTTGGTCACCTTTGGGAAGGGATCCCTCTGGATTGGGCTCTTTCCCACAGATCCCATCAGACTGAGATTTAGGGAGTTTGTAGGCCAGCTGAACACCTCGGGTTCTTTGTTGTGTTATTTTGAGCTCTTTGTAAGCTGTTTTTTTTATTTTTTTATTTTCTTTGGGGGGGGCTACTGATATGCTCCTGCAGGGGAGTGCTGTTACCCTGTGGGAGGTGTAATTGGTCTGCAGAAATATTTAGGGTGGGTGGCAACAGTCAACGTAACGTCCATGTTAGGATCCAGGCGTTCCCAGCTCTGCATCAATGCTCTGAATGACTGGTATATACTGTAACATTACAACCCACTGAAGATGCATAATGTTGCAGCCGAATAGCAGCACAGCCCTGCGAACCCTTTAAAGAATAAAATTTAAAAGTGCGCGAGTCTCAAAGAGGGTGGCAGACACAAGCCTGCCTCATGCTGGCTCAGATACGGAGTAATGATCCCATCAGTTCCACACTGTGAGGTATATAGATGGTGGAATATGATACAAAGCACTGATATCAGCTTGGTACTTGCCAACCCTACTTTAAGGTTTTTCTATTTTCATTGTGAAAAGAAACTGTGGTCTTCAGCTCTGTAAGAGAAAGTTTTTTATCTATCCTGTTGCAATGGACGTTGACTCCTATTCTAAAATATTTAACATACTGTGTAAAGGATCTTTTTCCCTCCCCTTGTATCTTTATATACTGTTGCAGTTGTTTTAGACTTCCTTTGTCATATTCTCCAATTTTGTACCTGGATTCCCACTTCAACAAGATAATGTTGAAATTAGGGCTGGGCAACAATTAAAATTTTTAATCGCGATTAATCGCATGATTTCCCTGATTAATCACGATTAATCGCATTGTATACGGAAAATCAAATAATGAATTCAAAAATAGTGTAAAGGTCACTTTTATTTAAATGTTCTGCTGACCATATGATCTAAAGTGCCATAAGATTTGTTGTTCAAACAGCCCTTGCGAGTAACACATATTTAGTGTAAATCTCATCTTAAAGAAATGTCAAATAAAATAAAGCTTATTGCCACTGCCAGGGCATTAATGTCATCCTGCTTTTTAATGAAAAATAAAAAAAAGTCTACCAACAAAATCCTAACAATCTAGAGGCCACAGTCATAACATTAAAACAGGTCATTTCTGAGGGTAACAGCAGAAACTTTTAACGGGGAGTTCAACTTGTCAGTTGTTGTCAATAACCTTGTTTCTGTTGAATCCTCCGTGTGGGTGAACTTTGAAATGAAAATGTCCATGTAAAAGTTCTGTAACTTTATCAATCCATAATTTTCTGTGTATCATTTGTTTTTTTTTCCATTTTCAATTGTCAATCAAAAATTTAAAAAAATTAAAAAGTGACTTTTTATTTTGTTTTTCATTTTTTAATCTAACACAAAAAAACCCCCAAAAAGCCTGTTTTTTATATTTCAATTTTTGAATTTGTTTTTAATATTTAATTGTCCGGTTTACATGACCCTGAAATGTCTGTGCGGCAGTTCAGGTAGCATGGCGGTGCTGGAATCACACCATCAGCTGACACAAGAACGTTCTTGTGCCCCCATGTGGTCAGCAGTGGAATTGCTACACAGAGTGTCTTTAATGATAAAATTACCCAAATATGTTGCGTTTTTAAAGTTGAGAAGTGTTGCCGTTAAACTGCTGAAATATTTGTCCAGTCTTTCACAGAGTGGTGAACCACCTGCTGATATCCGCTCTTTAAAACACCACCAATGTGATGGCAAACAGACATCACCAAAGAGATGGTGGGGGGTTTAAAGGGTTTTTCTTTCAGTGTTTCCAGTCTTTAGTTGCCTCTATCCCATTCACAGACATGTTTCTGGGATCAGTTTTATATTAAGAATTTATTTTCAGTTTAAACAATGAACGCTATTGTCATTTATTTAACAAAGATGCTGACGTTATTGAAAATAGAGTATTTCAGGTGGCAGCCAAAGATGCCACCTTTTTTTTATTTTACTTTTAAGGGTACACAAGGGTTTGCTGTGGCTTAGCTGGTAGAGTCGCTGGATCGATCCCCAGTCTTCCAGACTTCCCCCACTGCCTCAGCCACATACACTGCCAGTTCCAGGCCTGGAAAGATGGGAGGGTTGCAGGAAGAAACCAGTGCAGACACACTGAGGTGGCCCCTTCAAAAGGGGAAAAAACATAAAAGAAGTCACGTTAAACCTCTTACACAGGCGTTTCAAAACAGGAATGTGTTTTTGTAAAATAATAATTAAAAAAAAAACAGGACTAAATTAATTTGCCAGATTGTTTAACTGAAAAATTACATTATGCAGTGAATGTGCGTTAGAAGGAAAATTGTATTTGGAAGTCCTAATTAGATGAATATATAAATTGTATTGGCTGCTCTGATGATGCAAAAACAATCCATTTATGTATCTGATGTCAGTGTCTGAAAGTTACTATTTTTGTCACTGCTTTATCACTGAATACAAGTTTTAAAGTCGGCCGCCATAAATGAGAAACACAGCCACTTATTCTGACGTGACCATCGCATCACTAAACATATTTCTGTGAACAAACGCTCCTCGTCTTGATTGAGCGCGAGTATTTCTAAAAGGGAAAAAAAATGTTAAGTTGCTGTCTAAATGTTATTTTTCATTAACATGCAAATGTGTTCAGTCGTTCAGTCCAAAGCCGCTTCATTTGTTCTGCTCGTGGAAGCTGTTTAGCCATGAAAGTTTCTATCATGTTTTGGCAAATAATCCCTGATGTTAAACAGAAAAAAAGAAGAAAACCAGAACACTTTCAGAACTTGAGGCATCACAGGTTGAAATCCGCTTCTCTCCTCAGAAACAACACAGCTTAGTGGTAAAAAGCAACCCAGATCTTTCAGGAAACCCCTCTTCCCCTCATGAGGGTTTTCCTCATTTAACTTTCAGCGTGAAGCACATCATGACTTCCCTCTGCTTCTACCTGTGGTCAACTTTTGAGATGATGAGACTAAATTCACTTGAGCAGTTTGCACTTCCAGGATTTTCAGTTTTATTCATTTCAGTCCAAGCAGCTCTGCAAATATTTGAATTCACGTTCAGACAATCGTCTCAATGCTGCGCAATGACTGGAAGAGCTGCAATACTAATGCAAATATATGTAAAGCTTAAAAGTGTCTTAAAGGCCTGCTGAAACACCCTACGACCAGGTAGGCCCAGTAAAAGTTATTTTCTGGGTAATTTGTTTCGTGCCTTTAAAAAGAGCTGAGTTATTACCAGCAGTAAAACTTACATGGTAGATGAAGATAAAATAAGTCAAATAAAATCCCTGAGTCGCACACCCAGTGATTCAGTTTTTACTTTTCATTTTCTCTCCTTTTCCAATTCATCCATGTGACTGAGTTTTGCACAATGTCCTCACTCTCCAGGAAATGCGAGTTCAAGCCATTTACTGTTAATGGCGCCATAATTACACCTCCATTCTACCTGAGATAACCCAAAAAAAAATAGATTGCAGTGATGTTCACAAGCTGTGCTCATTATTTGTGCACGCGCTCCTTACTTGCCTGCTTCCAGCTGAGCAATACTTCAAAGTCACAATGGAAGGTGAAGATTCGCTCAGTGGCCATTAGAAAAAATTGCCACAAAATGATTTCGAGAGTCCTGCGTGCGAGTCCTCCTGCGCAGGGAAAATTAGTGCTTGCATGTGGAAGAGATAGAGCCGTGCTGTGTACCAGGAACTTGGCTCTGAGCAGGTGACTCTTCGGTCAAAAGGGAACCGACTGCGAGCAATAAAGCCACTGCCTTTGACAGCAGTCATCAATCAAAATCCCTCCCGTCCCTGTCAGTTCTGTCTCTGTCATCAACTCCATTAGCACATCTCACACAGACATCAGGCCATAAAAGCATCATGACATGAGCAGCATGCAGCGTGGTCGGGTTGTCACGTCACAACCAAATGAGTAAAGCTTGAAGTCCCCAAGAAAACAGATCTGATGCTTTATGTTTATGAGGATGTCTCACACATGAAATTAACTACTAATTATGACTTGTAATATCCCAACAATGGCGTTAAAGTCACTTTCCTTTTGCCATGTGGTGGGCAGGCTGCAACACAGGGGTGTGTCGCTGCCCCCCCCCACCATGTCCCCGTCCACTCTTGTCTTTTTAATGCATCCATCAGTCCTGTCGCTGAGTTCACGCACTATTAGGGGTGTGAAAAAATAAAATCGATTTGGCATTACAGTGATCCCTCGCCAATTCGCGCTTTAAGTTCTGCAGTTTTAGTTATTCGCGGATTTTTCAGAAATATATAATATAATAAAAAAATCAAGAAAAAATTGCGGAAACATCACAGGATGTTGTGTGCGTTCTCTCACTGTGAAGAAATGTTGCGAGCCAGCCTGGCCCCTTTAGGAGGGCCTTATGGGTAATGGTGTGGCCTTATGGGTAATGTAGTGTGTGTGTCGTGGGACGGCAGAAGAAAACGGGGTTAGATGAAAAGTGTAGTGAGCATCAACAGCAGCCCAGCGTGTATAGATTTACATTCTCTGTTAACCGACAGGAGCCCAACAATACAACCTGTGTGATGTTACAAGTTCCTGCAGTGCCAGAATAAAGTGCTCGTTCCATGCAGAGAAAACCAGACTGTTTCTTTTGTTGTTGTTAGCGTGTTAGCCGCTAATTGCCACCAAAAATAGCACAATACCAGCAGTTTCTTTACTACAGTTCAGAGACCAGAGGCTGTGAAGGAAACAGAAAGACCACAGTTGAGCCTTCGCTGCAGTGCCTCGCTACTTTTTTATGGTTTTTAAACATGTTTTAAACACATTATTTAGGCTCGGGGGGCTTCGGCTCGCGTTCGCGGATTTTGATTTTCGAAAACAGCCTAAACCTCACCCCCACATCCTCACATACAGTTAAGGCTTTCACAGCTCTCCTGGTACTGACCAGCCTGGGGCAGAGATGTGTCTGGGTGCTGGTGGCCATTCATCCAGTTTTTTCTTGAGAAAGGAGACATTTTTTAATCCGTTTGAGCCAGAGCTGCTGCACTTAAAAACTAAGCGGGTAATTTGTCCTGAGCAATCAAAGCAAACCAGGCTCTTTGGGAAATGGATACACAAGAAGCACACAGGAAACTTTAAATTATGCCTTTTCTTCCTTTTCTTGTAACACTTCCCAGAGAACATGAGCTGTTTCCTCTATCACCAGTGTTCACTCAACTTTGAAATCAGATTTGAAAAATGTCACAAATCATGTGGAATACCTTTTTCTCTGCTCCAAGCCAAGAGTTCCTCGAAAATTTGCTCAGGTTAATGTGCCTTGAGATCTGCACGCATGAGCACTCTGTGGAGCCGGTGCTACTGCTTCGAGTGTACTCATAGGTTAATGGATCCAGGTGGGAGAAATGGGCCATTCAAAAGGACTGAGCTGGTTTGCATTAACCCTGCTTTACCCAGCTTTACCAACAGTTAATGGTCAACAGTCACTTTGTAAAGGATTCACTCTGAGAATTTGTAAAATTTTACAAAAGCTGGTATTCACAAAAGAAATGTGGCTTGAACGTTTCCCTTCTTCACGCTTTCTTGATGTTGTATTGGTGGTGCTATTTAATGACCAAGTTTACTTTTAATTACTGACTTCTTTGGTATCGTTGACAGTCCGAAGCCTCGATCTCCTGTTGAAAGAAAAGAAATCCTGGAGTTTGAACCAATCGCTCCAACAGAACATTAATCATTACACGCAGCTGAAGAAAAAATAAAATATGAATTAAAAAAAAAAAAAATCACATTACCTGCAGTTTGTGGCTTAAACAAAACTCCTGTGTTGGATTTCCTCTTGTTTTTGTTTTTTTTTAATATTAGGGCTGGACACGATTAAAATTTTTATTCACGATTAATCGCATGGTTTTCCTGATTAATCACGATTAATTGCATTGTATACGAAAAATCAAATAATGAATTCAAAAGTAGTGTAAAGGTCACTTTTATTTAAATTGTCTGTTGCCATATGAACTAAAGTGTCATAAAGTTACATAACATTTGTTGTTCAAACACTTAACATCAGCACTTCCCAGTAACACATATTTAGTGTAAATCTCATCTTAAAAAATGTCAAATAAAATAAAGCTTATTGCCACTGCCAGGGCATTAATGTCCTCCTGTTTTTTTATGAGAAATAAAAAAAGTCTACCAACAAAATCCTAACAATCTAGAGGCCACAATCATAACATTAAAACAGGTCATTTCTGAGGTAACAGCAGAAACTTTTAAAGGGGAGTTCAACTTGGCAGTTGTTACAAATAACCTTGTTTCTGTTGAATCTTTAAAATGAAAATGTCCATGTTAAAAGTTCTGTAACTTTACCAATCCATAATTATCTGTGTATCATTTGTTTTTTCCAATTTCGATTGTCAATTAAAAATTTTAAATATTAAAAAGTTGCTTTTTTATTTTTTTTCCGTTTTTTTTAAACTAACAAAAAAAAAATGCCTGTTTTTTATATATGTTAATTTTAGCAAACAGGCCACGGGACTGAATTTGTTTGTATTTTATTGTCTGGTTTACATCACCCGGAAATGGCTTTGTTTTATAATCAAGAAATAGACTTTCTTTTGTCATTACACATCTGTGCCACTAGATGGAGCCGCACTGCAGTAACCAGCTAGAGAACAGCAGGACAGTGAACACATGGAGCAGATCTGATGTAACATGGAGGAATGACGCGATCGTCTTGAACAAAGGGGTTTGAAATTTTTTTTTTTCAGATACAATTGTTAATATTGCTACCTGAATTGCTACCCGAACTGTAAAGTACACTGATTTTTACCGCTCTCCATATCTGTTTTAGTTTTGCCTGCCAATTATTTTCCATTTCCACAGCAGCCAGTTACAGACTTTTTAAAACAAAAGCACGTGAGCAACATGCGTTAACACGTGATAAAATAAATGTCGGCGTTAATAAATTAATGCGTTAACGCGATAATAACGTGTGAACTTGCCCAGCCCTATTTAATATATATATATATATATATATATATATATATATATATATATATATACACACACACACATATACCAGTGGTACGTGAGCGCTTTCTGGTGGTACGCAGGGGAATGTCAGGACTTCCCACATTCTCCCTTTTTTTTTTTTAAATTTAATCGGAAACATACCATGCATAAATACGTTTCAAATGAAATTTAGGTAACAATAAATAACAACAATAAGGAATAAACATCTATCCTGTGAATTTAAAGCAAATTGAGAAGACATATATGGCTATATTTTAAAACTGGTCATCATGGTGGTACTCAGAGAGCTGAACAGTTTCTCAGGTGGTACGCAGCATTAAAACTTTGAGAACCACTGTTCTACACAGTTACAGCACTCTAAATTACTGCACTGATGATCACGCTCATCTGCGCTATGAAAAGGGAAAATAAGCAAACCGGGAGATTAAGTTTTAAGGCAGTTTACTTCAGAATGACTACACACCATCAAATTAAAGACCTGGGTACAAATAATTATCATGATCATTTATTCCCTTGCTTGAGATGATCTAATTAATTATTCTTTTCACCAAAATTGGGTAATTATTGCTTTCAATACCATTAAGCAGCTACTTGAAATTGAATTAGGTCTGCCTCTTACCTTTTTTTTTTGAGACTCAAAAAATTAGGCTGCACAGCAAGACTGGAATGTGACTCTTTATTCTACTCCAGAGGTCACAGCGCTGAGTCGTTCTCTTTATCTACCAAGAAGATTCATGCATCTGCAGTGGATGATACCATTAAAAGCTGTACCTTCACAAACGGCTTCAGAGTATCCTGTTGCTGCCCTTAATACAGACAAACACAGGCTGTGGATTAAGCTTTAATGTTCCAGAGGATGCATGACAGAAAAAAAAGTATTTTCTTCATCGTCTCTAAAATGACACTGCTTAAATGCTTCACTTCAAAAATGACCCTGAACAAACCGGTAACAGTTAAAAGGAAGGGACTTTTCCACAAGAGGAGTTGCATAATACAGCCACTTTTCAGTGTGCAGTGGTTGGCTATATATATAAATGATCAGGAATGTAATGTAGCATGAGACTTTATGCATCAGCAAGTGAAACATACAGTACTGCTGCTTTCAGTTCTGAGGGTTTATGGACCAGGATATAATAAAAGAATCACTTGGGATTTTTTTCAAGATTTAAAGTGACACAAAGGAACTTTTGCTGATTTATTTTTAATTTTTTAAAATTTTGTGGCTGTAAATAATCACAGTATGAGTGGATGCTCTTTAAACATAGATAGCTGAAAAAAATTTGACTCTAAAACGAAAATACAGCACACAGGAACGCTTTTAAGCACATATCAATGTACATAGAAACTTTGCTAGCTGCTCCCGAGCACGTGCCACGCACATACAACTGAAACTCAACGGCTCTTTTTAACGCATGACTGAGCTTCACACACTTTACTCTAATCGTGTCAAAAACTTGGGGGAGAAATGTTCGCTCGTGAGAAAAGCACCGCAGCTGGTGGGTGGAGATAAAAGCAATCGAGTGCAGATGAACGGATGCACCCTTCAGGTATGTGGATCATACCTGAAGCAAAACGTACTCGTAAATGGAAGAAAATGCTTTACCTCAAATAGTCTTTAAGACTTTTTGAACAATATTTTTAGCATGAGACTGTTTCTTTTCATCAACTAATGACTTTTTAAGGTATGTTTACAGGTGAAATCCATGTTTTTTGACGACTTATAGATGAAATCTCACATAACCTCTCACATAACCACAAACTATTTTAGCAGTCCAAAAAAATAACATCTGCTTCACCCAGTCACACTTTTACGACACTGTCCAAGATTTACTCTCTCACTTGGCAAGGTTATTATAGTTAACGAAAACGAACAAAATAACAAAAAATAGAATTGAAAAACATTTTCGTTAACTGAAATAAAATAAAAACGAGTTTTTTAAAAAACAATAACTAACTGAAACTGTATTATGTGTAGGGCTGTAGCGATACACTAATCTCACGATACGATACGATACGATACGATATATTTGGCTCATGATACGATATATATCGATATTCATCTTACAATACAATTACATCATTTTCAGAAAGATTTTGACGGGATAAAGTGATTTTGGTGACATCTTGTGAGTGTTCCAATGACTTTGTTTGAATTAATTGAACTGAAAGCATCAACTACACATTATATGGCTGACAGGCAGCTTGCAAATGCTGGACAAAATGAATAAAAGACAATAGGATAGCGGGGCTCCATCGCGTTCACCATGCGCCTAAAGCTGGCATTTTCCACCACTGAATACGGTCTCAAATCCTGACAAATAAAGTAGGGAATGGACTGCTACCTAAGTGAAGTAGATGGAAAATAACAACAACCGCCGTCACTGTCCAGCGTGGTTTGTTTCGGATCGCGCTGCAACTTCTTGGGCTTGCTTTCAGTTAGCATTACCTTGTCTGGGTGGTGACGTTTCAGGTGGGCTCACAGGATGGTGGTATTTCCAGAGTTCTTCACGTTTGTGTGACACAGCTTGCAAACCGCCATACTTTTGTCTAAATCTTCGCTTTCCTTTTTCTTTTTAAAACCGAACTGCTCCCACACATCTGCTTTTAAGCACGCAGGTGCTGGATTTATACTCGCCGCCATTCTCCTGACTGGCACAGAGAAAGAAGCTAGCTTCTGGATAGCTTGTTAGAAATGCTCTACAGCGACACTAGCGGCTGGAGGACTTTGCAGGAAGAGCACCCATGCAGGACACGGGGGTTTTAAAGGGAGCTTAGAATATCGATACCCGCGGCTGAAATATCGATACTCTCTGGGAAATAAAATATCGATATATATCGCAGAATCGATAAAATTGCCCAGCCCTAATTATGTGTTATAAAATGAACTAAAATTAATATCAAGAACGTCCTTCATTTTCGCATTTGTAAATTTTTTTTCACATAAACGTTTCGGGATTTACATGAAATCTATTAACTTCGCTCCGCCATACAACAAAAACAACAACAACAAAAAAAACCTAGAGTAATCAGTGATGGCTGTGGCAAAAGTTGGGAGAAAGCGGCACAGTCCTGTTTGGGATTTCTTTGACTATGTATGTGTTAACGATAAAAGTAAATGTCTTGTTGTAGAAGCAGGTGTTACAATGTGTGGAATACTTCTAAAGGGGAAAACCCCAACGAATCTGAAAGTCCATTTGAAAAGCTCTCACAAGAAGGCTAACCAAGACTACCTGGATAAGCTAGCCTAAGCTAGCCCCCTGGAAAGAGAAGCAGCAGCTGCAGGCCAGTCAGCGTTGGGAAGGAACGGGAGAAAACAGCAAAACTGCAACTATAATGGACTGTTTCCACCGGAGACCAGATAGCTGCTGGTCAGTGAATACACAGGAACACCACAAGCGGGAAGACGCATTGATAAATATGTTATAAAGATTCGATAGCCTTCAGTGCTTCACTCGAACCAAAATTACAACCATATTTTAAAAAATAAAAATAACACTGAAACTAATAAAAACTAAATTAAAACTAAGTATTTCAAAAAAATAAAAACTAGCAAAACTGCTCTAAAAATGAATTCAAACTAACTGAATTTGAAAAACTAAACTAAAAACTAAATAAAAACTAAAACTACTTGAAAATCCAAAACTGTTACAACCCTGTTGCTGGTTCACTCTTTCATTTTCTCTGCCATGACGTCGCTGGTGTAATGCTGCTAAACATTTCACAGTTATCACAAGACGACTGGGACATGAGTCCAAGTTGTGTTTTTTTTTCCAATAACAGGAAAAGGAGAACGCAAAAAAATAATAAAATTTTCATTAAAATGAAATCAAATCATATATTTTAGCATTCAAAAAACATACTGGAGGTGGTAGAGTTGAAGACTTTGAGATTCTTTTGGAGCGACGAGGATTAAGAACGAGCACATCAGGTGAACACCCAGGATGATTCAGACACATAAAGGACATCAATGCATTGATAGAAGGATGCTGGAAAAAAAAACCTGCCAGGCGGTAGAAACGGGGGAAGACCAAAGAGAAGCGTCAGGACTGGCGTTGTATGTGCGTGTATTTTTGAAATGCTTCCCGCAAATCGCAGTGTGCTGGACCGGGATTGGTGAGATGCTCCGTAGCCCAACGAGGACTGGCTGCCAGGAAACGAACCAGAGCTTGAAGGGCCAGGATGTTGGACGACGCAGAGAGAGGCTCAGTGACATCTCCCTCCTCTTTGATGCTGCTCTGACTGTCTGGATGTAAGATGTAGACTTTGTGGGGGTGGACTGCCATTTACTTTGATTCTAGTTTTCTCTTGTTTATTTAGTTAGGAAGGTAAGTAACTGTTTTGTTTTTTTTTTGGTTTATTTATTCTTGGATGGGTAAGGTTGATTAATCTCAAGGTAGTTCTGTTTTGATTGGGATTTTTTTTCCTCGGCCCACCCTGATGATTTAAACTCTAGTTTTTGTCCGTGCTAGTGATGTCAATAAAACCGATATGTCAACCTGAAAACATCCGTTGGCTGTTTGACAACTGGGGGTGAAATGGGGCTCTTTCATCTTATGTCCTTTTGACGAGAAGAGGGGCGTAATGTGAATATTTTTGGATGTGGCGAGAGAGGAAATGCAGACTGTTGGTGTGACAGAGGAAGATGCAGAAGACAGGTCCGGATGGAAATGAACGGTCCACTGTGGCCACCCGTACGGGGGGAAATGCAGAAAAGAAGAAGATTTTAACATGAAAAAAAAAATCCTTTGAGAATCCTTTGACATATTAGGCCATTTTATTTATCAGAGAGGAACTGAGCCAAAATCCATAAGTAGTGAAAAATCACCAAGTAAATCTTTACTGAACCCAGGATTGGGATGATAAATCAGTCCAAGGCATAATCTAATACACTTGATTAAATGCCCATAAGTAAATGTGAGCACCTCTCTAAAAACGGGCGTTTTTGAAGTTTTAATTTTAAAGTGTGATAAGGACCTCATGATTTCTTTTTTATTATGTCCTGATACATAAACCTTGAATAATGGTGTGCCTTGATTTTCAGATGGCTGCAGCATTCTGTGTTATCAAAGCTGTAGTGAGTTGATGACGGAAGAAAGGACCATTTAAGACAAAAGAAAGAGCTCAGATTGTCTTCATATTATGATGCTCTGGGTTTGAGTGACAGGGACATCACTGCAAGAGTCAGAAGCGCTTGTGTTAGGAAAACAGACTGAATAAGGTTAATCATTACACTCTGCTTTCTATTAGACCTTCTTGGAGGCTCATACAAAAGGAGTGGCCTTGGGTTTAGTTTTTAACTCTGAGTATAAGCGCTGAAGCCGTTTCCATGTCAATATCGACTTGTTCTTGTCCCTGAGCATCATCTCCTGCCACTCTGTCAAAACCCTGACATCTCTGACATGTACACAATGTGTTTTTGGACATGATACGCATTTATCTGCAATGTTAGACAGTAAAAACAAACACGGCTCAGTCATTTTGAGTATTTGAGTATTATTTGAGGAGGAAAGTCACAGTCCAAGAACATGAGACTAGAATTCAAGGCTGCTGCCATTTTCTTAATTTTTTTTTCTTTCCTTGCTTCAATTTCCTTGCTGTTTGTTTGGAGAAAAGGCTGCCTGGTCTGGTTGAAAATAGATCACTTTATGACATTAATCCAGCACGCTGCATACTGATGCAAAAATACACATTTGAGCTCAAAATGCCTCCTGCTTTGACGAGCAATGCACTTTCAGAGTGACAACAGGTTGTCTGTATTCAACAACATTGTAAAACCGAATTATAAAGGTGGCTTATATGACTTTTTATTCCTTTTCTTTTAAGTTGACAGTTTCCCAGGGTCAAAATAAGATGTCTCGGAAATGTACCGGTAAAACGGACGCAGAAATACAGGACAACAGCTCCCTTTTCAACATGTTTTATGACTGCTTCATAGCGGCTGGTTTTAAGGGGGGTGGAGTCAGACACTTGACTCCGCCCCCATCTTCCATGGTACATAACTCCTGTAAAATTGTTGCCGCTTCCAAGTGACACCAAATGCAACCGGATGTGATGATAGGGCGACAATAAAAATAGACAGGATGGATAAATACGATACCATACCATACAATATGATACACTTTACTGTCCCTTCAGGGAAATTTGGGTTTGGGTCTGTGTCACAGTGCCATACAAATCTGAATCATTCACTGAATGACACATTTTTTAGATCCAGTCAGCCGACAGTGACAAAGTTGTATAATATCAGAGTTTTTCAGTTGATAGTCACTTCAGACACCCAAATCTATGCTCTTACTATGCAATCATTATCCCAATTAATACTGATTAAGCACTGTAACAGCCTTTTTTATTTTGATGGCAACTCAAAAATTCTGCGTCTGTTGGATCGTGCAGCCTCGGTCTTCTGTATTTCTGTGTGCTATGGTGAGCACCCTGTTTAACCTCCCCCTCCCACTTCTTCCCTCACACCCTGCTGCTACTGGTTACCTTCCTACACCTGTCATGGTGACTGCCAATCACATGCCAGGGAGACGGAGACCATTGGAGGATGTTTCTCTGTGAACCGAATCAGGTGGAAGAGGGGCGGGGCAGAGCCATGGGATAGCTGCGGGGGCTGGGTTAATCTGCACCTGGAGTTTAGAGGACCAGTCTGTACGTGCAATTGATGCTTGACGCACAGAAAGTCATTTTTAGGGAAAAAAAAAAACATCTCAGGAAGCTCCAAGTGTGAGTGCTGCTTTATTTATTGCTTAATCAGTCGTGCACCTCCTGAAATGACAGCAGGACGGCCTGAAAACTGGGTATAACCAGGAAGAGGCTGAAGAAATGACACCGTGACAGTAAAAACGCATCCTTAGCATCAGCCGTCAGATATTTACAAGACATTTACGACACTTCTTGTCAGTATCGGTTGTCTCGTCAGCTGTGCACTCAAAATGTGAAACCGTGCATCTGAAACAACTGTTGCCGTGAGCAAACTAAAAGAGCTCATCACTGTGTCTGTTTTCGTGTGTGAGAGAGAGAAAGCCAGGAGGATTGAGCGAGTGTTGATGAGCTCAGCTCGATTCTCTGTTTCTGATTAGACTAGCCGTGAGTCCATGAAAAGGCACACGCTTAAATCCACACCTGTGGACTTTAACGCTCTGGAAACTGACCAGCTAATGACACCCAGTGATGCTGATGAGGATTTATGTGCACTGGCGGTTAAACACGCCACCCTGCAGCTTATCAGATCGGTCTTCAAGTCTGCTGAGTGGAAGGGGAACTGCTCTCTAAATGCACTGAACATGTTTTTTCTTTCCTCTGTTGTTATTTGTTAAAAGAAAAAAAAAAGTCAGGTACTTGGGCAAAAAGATGAAAACAATGTTGCATTTGTAAGAATACAGTGATCCCTTATTTTTCGTGGTTAATGGGGACCAGGCGAGAATCAAAATCTACGAACTGGAGCCGGAGACCCCCCCGAGCCTAAATAATGTGTTAAAAATATGTTTAAAAACCGCAAAAAAGTAGCGAGGCACTGCAGCGAAACAAGACAAAGGTTTAACTGTGGTCTTTCTGTTTCCTTCACAGCCTCTGGTCTCTGAACCGTAGTAAAGAAACCGCTCTTTCATCTAACCTCGTTTTCATTCTGCCGTCCCACGACACACACACTACATTACCCATAAGGCCACCTTCTTAAAGGGGCCAGGGCCACAACATTTCTTTGCTGCGAGAGAATGCGCACAACATCCTGTGATGTTTCCACAATTTTTTCTTGATTTTTTTTTAATATAATATATTTCTGAAAAAAAATCCACGAATAACTAAAGCGCGAATTGGCGAGGAATCACTGTATTAAAACAACGTCCCCAAGCACAATAAAATGGAAAAGCTGAGCAGCAGTAAGCAGGATACCTGCTTTTACAAATCCATAAATCCCTGATTGGAAAAAAAAAGGCTGATATTTATGAGCCCGTGTGTTGTACCCGTTGTAGTATTTGTGTTTAACATTTTATCAGTTCAGTAAATCCCTTTGCATTTGAATTGTGTGCACAGAATAACAATGATGGCAATAGAAAACAGTTATTTTATTTATCAGTCATCACGCTGATTGTTTTTGCTAGCCGAGCGTCTCGGCAGGGCTTTGGTGAGCAGGTTGGATCATTCCTCTCTGCAGTAACCATCGTTGTGAGGCATGAAAAGAAAAAAAAAAAACATCTGATTTTTTTTTGTCTCTTGTCTCCTTCTCTGTCTTTACAGCCACACTGGGAACCCTGGAGTTCAGTTTGCTGTACGACCAGGAGAACAATGCACTGCACTGCACTATTAACAAAGCCAAGGTGAGCCGTCGTGATTTATTTAAGTGTTCGCTCTGCGTGAAGATCTGTTAACACCCCCACTCAGGTACGTCCGTGTTTGCCAGAGAAAAAATATCTGTTCACAAGAGCTCTGTACAGAGTTAAACAGGTTTCAGTTTGCTCCTTGTTTTCTCTGCAAACACCTGTTTCTGTAACGACTGGAAAACAAGGCCTGAATATAAACTGATGGCTCAGACTATTTCTTTAGATTAAATAATTGTTACAGGTGATATTTTTGCACAAGCCTCTTCTCCGTCAACCTACACATACCGTCCAGCCATGTGGAATTGCAACTTTACACGTCCCACAGTTATATGTGGAAGAGATCTTTACCAGCTGGTGTTGGTAGTAAATTGTGAGACGTATGGAATAAAAATCCTCTTCATTTAACCATTTAAAGTTTAGCAGTTCCACTTCACCACCAGTCCAAAAGGAGAGAAATATCTGCTTTAACTGGTGATCTTGGCAGATCTTCCTCTGGTTTCTTCTACGGTTATGCAAACTTGCTTCGTCCCACCTACACTGTTGCAGCAGGTGCGCGCTCAGTGTACGTGGATGGTGCCGTGGTTGTGCGACCTGTTGTGTTTTTTTCTCCATTGACTAATAGGGGAGTGCGGTAAAAAGGGCACCCTCTAGGTGGCAGCACCGGTTGAAACCGGTCTCTACCACTGCCTCTGGAGCCTTTGTGAGTCACATTAAACAGCCAGGTTTTGAAACCAACTACACAAAACTTTCACTGATTCATAAAGGTGCTGAACATGGACATGAATAAAACGAAGATAAGAATTAACTTCACCAAAAGCCATAAGGCGTGCACATGTATCATACATACATGTGCACGTGTTTCCTCACTGTGTAATGGTAGATGATGCATTGTAGATATACAATCTTTCTGTTGGTCCCACTGAGTTGAATAAATCACTTAAAGGTGGGGTAGGTGTTCTTTGAAAAAAACGGTGCCAGCAATCCAACTCAAGTGAGATTTTGAAAATATACACTCCCTCCCTCCTCCCAAAGGCTCCGCCTCCTCCTCTTCAGCCCACCCCTCGAAACCACGCCTTCACATGATTCACAACTACATGAACCACAGGGAGGGAGGGAGGGGTGGGTGGGAGTGCATTGATATTTGATGGACGTATTAGGCAGCCAATGAAAGTAATGATGATCACTATTTTGATTGGTCAGAGTTTTTCTCTGATTATACCCTCTAGACTGGACCAAAATGTTTCGCTTTTTTTGCAAACATTTTATTTCAGTGGGTGCAATGGGAATGTGAAAAGGTTTTCAGGCAATATTGTAAAAAGTGCTGCAAAAAAAGAACACCCACCCCAACTCTAGCTAAAGCTCATCTGTATCAGGTTTGAGCAAAAATGCAGGAAGAGTAAAGCCTGATTTATACTTGGAAATCAGGTCATCTCTGTATGTGATGCAGACGAGGCAGAGATGCCCCCCCACCCTACGCAGACACTTTGGTGCACCTCCCCAAAATTGTAGGTGATCGCAGACAGTGCTGCAGAGAGGAGAGAAAGGAGGCCTCTGACTGGTCAATTCTACATCCACATAGAAAAGAGCGCGTCATCGAAGAAATGTGGAAGTACCCACATCTGTACTATTCTCGTTCTCCACACTACAAAGACAGCACATAATTTAGTAATTCATGGAGGGAGATAGCGATGAATGTTGGTCTAGATACGGCCGAGACGGTGAGGAAGTGGAAAAACGCAAGAGATAAGTTTAGTAAGTTTAGCTAGTTCGTGATTGTCCCTCTTGCGTTGTGGCGTGGAATAACATAGCGCAGACCGCGGTTCAAAATTGAGCATAAATCAAAAGTAACTGCGGCATACCGGCGACAAGATAACTGCGACACATTCCGCGAGAGTATAGACAGCCCTTAAGTGTCTAGGAGCAGAGATCAGGCTGCAGGTTAAACCACAGGAACTAGCGACAGCGCAGTGGGATGCATGGAGTCGCGTGACTCTCTTAAGTCACGGAGGTGTTGACACCAGGTTAAACTGTGTTTTCTGAAATGTTTATGTGTTAGAAGGGCCCAAATGAAAGACAAGAACAGTGTACAGAAGAAGAAGAGTCAAAGAAGCATGACAAACGGACTGGCAGGGGAAGGAGGAAAGACCTGATGATAAATACTCACAAGGACTGATGAGACACAGGTGGAAAATCAGGGAAGGCAAGGAGACGAGGAGGCAGACAGGGAGGGAAGGCCAGATGCTTTCAAAATGAAGCACAGAACAAAGGTATCAGGGAGAACACAGGAATAACCACAATCAATTGAAACTATCTACAGTCATGGAAAAAATTATTAGACCACCATTTTTTCTTCACTTTCTTGTTCATTTTAATGCCTGGTAGCACTAAACGTCATCATGTGACTAAAACAGAAAACACTGAATGCATAAAAGCAGTGTTTTTGGCAGTACAACGCCATAGCTATTGATGTAAAAACTGAAGTGATTTAGGTTATAATCAAGAAAACCATGGAAAATGGTAAGATATCAGCTCTTAAATAAAACTCTTATGAGCAATCTTTGTGGTTATCGTTATGTTTGTCCAAACAAATGTACCTTTAGTTGTACCAGGCATTAAAATGAACAAGAAACTGAAGAAAACAAGGGTGGTCTAATAATTTTTTCCATGACTGTATCATGATAGCCTTAGTCATCATGATACGATGATAATATCATGATTTATGTACATACATACACACGGTACCTGTTCATGTTTTCCTCTGCAGACCCTTATCTCCCTGTCATCTACTGTGGTTACGGAGGTGTCTTCCTCTGTCAGTCCTCTGACCGGGTTTGCTGTGATGAAGTGATGTTTCCGACAGCTGTGGCAGCAGCTCAGACTCCTCTGCCTGTCAGGAAGGCTGTTATGTAGAAGAGTGGACTTCAGGGGAGCCGGTGCTGGTGGTGATGTTGGACAGCAGAGTGGGCATCGGGCCATCGTGATTTATGGTTGTTATTTTCTGCACCTCTCTGCTCCCAGACTTCAGCTGCTGCCTACCCGAGCAGAGAAAACTATTTTGATCTTCCATATACTCTATTACAGAGCTATTTCCATGACTTAATTGGTTTTTCTAAAGATTGGTTTTTGAAACTATAGATTTTTTTTTTCTCTTGCTTTTGCTGGAAAAACCTGCAGTTGGTCCTGTATTAGATGTAGCTGACTGAACCCCAATTAAGCATTTCACTAATGAGATTTGCTTCATGGAGGAGCAGGAGGTTTACCCAAGTACTAAACAAAAACACTTATTAAAAAAAAAATCTCTCTTTTACAGTCTTGTCAGTCGTCGTGGAAAATCGTTCAACCCTCTCACCTCATGCCATTTGTGGAAATCTTTTGCGTCCTCAGAGATCCGTCTTAGATCTGGTGTTTACTTTTAGTATATGTAGTAACATTGCCGAACACCCAAACCCCTCAACAAAAAAAGAAAGAAGGGTCACAGACATACAATGTCCCGACAGTTGTTTCCTTCCAGAATTCATAGAAGGTCTTGATCCGACTCTGGGCGAGTCGGTCAGTAGTGGAAAGGGACAGTGATTGAAGGACCGGACTCTGAGGTGGTTGATCCAGGTGTCAAAGTGACGTGTCAGAACTACTCTTTCACACCTTCAGCCGGATAAATCCTGGCATTTATCCCGCCGTCAGGAAAGAACAAATACAAGCGACGGGTAAACCTGCTCATTCAGTGTATTCAGACAGTCGTCTCACCTCATTTTCAGGCACATGAGGTTGTTGAAGCTCCACCTGACCAACTGAAGCAGCCCTGACTTATCAAACTGTCATACTGCCCCCACAGGTGGGCTCCAGGTGTGATGGCTGCTTCACTCTCCTCACCCTGATGGCTCCATCACTCTGGAACAGGATCATCTGGACTCATCAGACCTTTTTTTTTCTTTTTTTAAATGAACTAGCCTCGTTGATATTTATTATTATTTTAAAATCTTACACAGCTAATCAGTTCCATAAACTCATTTTAGTTTATTTTGATAGGGGTTATGAATGTGAGCAGAGCGTCAGTGAACAGACACAACAGACGTTCATGGAATAGAAACCACATGAAAATGTAGCGCTGAAGATAATTTATAGAAATGCTCAGTTTCGATTCAGTTTTATTTGTATAGCGTCTGTTACAATGTCAATTGTCTTTAGGTGCTTTACAGAGACCCAGAGTATTATCCCTGAGCAAATATCATTAACTAAAAATATAATATTGAATCCTAAACAAGGATAATGGCAGGTATAAAAACTCCCACAGCAGGAGAAAAAACCTTTAAGCCAAACAGTGGCAAGGAAAAACTCCACTTTAAGAGGAAGAAACCTTGAGCAGGACCTGATTCATATGGGGGGACCTTCCTGCTGGAGACCAGCCGAGTAAAGAAAGAAAAGAAGGCAGAGGCAGGACAGAGAGAGGATGGAGGACAGAGAGAGGATGGAGGACAGAGAGAGGAGAGCACACAAATGACTGAATGAAATGACTGTATAAACAGATGTAGGCAGCAACACTGAGGTGAGATGGTCAGAGGACTAGATCACCGGTCACCACGCCAGCCGGCACCCTGAACACATCTACACACACAGGTGAAGGTAAACACTGGGATGGACAGAAGATGGAACTGCAAGTCAGCATGAAACTCAGGAAACTCTGACCTGCAAACACACAGGAAAAAAAGGGGGTCAAAACAGCACAACAAACTACGGGAAAGAAATTACAGTACAATTACAATTACAGTAACAAGGTGCTCCATAAATAATTATGGAATGAGCTGGAGGAGGAAGAGGAAGGAAAGAAAGAAGAGCAGTGGAGACACCACTCACCAGATTATGTTGGCGTCCCCTGCAGCGTAGGCCTATAGCAGCATAGCTATGATGAAGCTGTGATTAAGGCGAGCCCATTCTAGTCTCAGCTCCTATAACTATGGCTATAATTATTAGCCCCTAGACATTAGGGGTGAGTATTGGCAAGGACCTCGCAATACGATATGTGTCATGATACTTGGGTCACGATACAATATTATCACAATATCGCAATATCACAATATATTGTGATATTCTACCCAGTTAATATCAAAATCAAAAGTAGTAGAGATGAAAAATCAAGTTGCTATATATGTTCATCAGATGATATTGATCATTTAGAGGACAAATTGAGTCAAAACTATTTGCTTCAAAACAACCTATTTCTTGTTTATTTTTAGTGTTTTTGCACATTTAAGTAACCAGTACAACATACTGACAGCATTGTAACCACTGTAAGTGAGAACATGAAGGCTAAAGTACCCTGAGTTACTGACAATGCACAAAAATATGAAAAAATAATTTATCCTATCGTGTCGTTTAAACACTGATCTGAACAGCTCATATGAAAAAAAAAATCGATATTAGGAGCTGAAAAATCGATATTATATTGGTCGGCCGAAAATCGCGATATATTGCCAATCGATTTTTTTTCCACACCCCTACTACACACTATTGTTTAAACTAACTGTAGGCTTTACTAAAAAGAAATGTTTTCAATTTAGTTTTAAAGATGGAGATGGTGTCAGCCTCCTGAACCCAACTGAACTGAATGGTGCCGTTTAAGCTGCAAACCGAAGTTTCTGACCTGCAGTTGCATGTCTTTGCTTACGAGAAAAGACAGCTGCGTCTCATTTTTACATATTTATTGTCACGTGAGGTAAAAGCATGTCCCCCCTCACCCAACTCAGGGATTAACGGCAAAAATGTTGGAGAATCCCTTTAAAGAACAAGAGGCTCCATCACTGCCAGCTGAAACCTTCTAATCACTGCAGCACTTGTGCAGTCACGGGCTCTCACTTCTTTGCTAAATTACTTAATTAAATACAGGTGCTGTTTATTTTTCATTTAATAAATTTGATTAAGCTAAAAAAAAAAAAAAGCTGATAAAATTAGTGGAACCTGTACACTCTCCCCACATGACACACAGCGGTTCCTGCTCTTTCATCCTTCACTTAAATCTGCAGTCATCACTCTGTATCCTCTCATTGTTTTTCTGTTTATGCATCATCAGTTCCTGTCTTTATAAAACCGTAACAGTAGCCAGGTCCCTTTCCCCACTAGTTAGAACTTAGAGAAACACATTTTTACCTTTGTTGAATCCTCATTAATTGAGTTATGAAACCCCATGAAGATTTCTGACAGCACGGTGCGGCGCTCTTCGCAGAGGAAGACGCCGTTTTCATGTCAGCTGCACATTGTAGGCGACTTTGAACATGTAATTACGACTGCAGGGCTCTGAACCATGCTGTAAGTATGAACGCAGTTAAATATAAATTCGTAAACTGTCTCTTGTGAAAGTTTAATTAAGTCCTTTACTTCTCTGATGTCAACATGAGAAGAGCCTGACTGCATTACCTTTCAGATTTTAAAGAAAGCTTTTTTTTAAAGAGAGAATTGTTTCATTTAACTTCACAGAACCACGTACCTTTGTGCCTTATTTTTATTGTATTTGCTTTTTATTCTCAGTTGTTCTATGCGATAAAAATCACAGGTTGGATGTCATCTCTCTGTTATATATCTTGTCAAAGTGAGCTTTATTTTATTTCCTCATGAGATCCGTCTCACCGGGCGATTCAGCACTGGACGTGGGAAAGAAAAACTATGCTTTTATGAAGAGGTGGTGATAATAAATAGCGTTGTAAAGTAACAGTGTGGGTAAAATATATATAGCTACCAGCAATGATTACCATCTCTGTCAATCAAATGTAAAATTAATAAGAAAACCCCAGTTAATGGCTTTCACTCTTTTCCTGAAGTAATTCCAATTATGTTTATCATAATAAAAATCTTTATGAGGAGAGAGCCTGAAGCTCTTTTTATTGGCTTCTAAAAGCTTTGTATTGACATGAGTTCACACATTGTATAATCTTGTAAATATGCAGACAGCCCACCGTTGGAAGAGATTTATTAAGCCCTTGAAGTACCCCCTCCTCTGACACGCCTTTTCCCATGAATAAATTCTCTTAAACTGGTTCCACCTGGGATTCAAGAACTTACTTAGTACTTCCTGGCATTTCCGTCAGTTTTGAGCGGACCCATTATAATCAAGGTTGAGATGCTGATGGAGAGTGTTTTTATTCTAGGATAGGCCCAGTGATGTCATCACTGGACTTAAAAGGATGCTGTGTTTTGGTTGCATCTGGTTCTGAACCCGATCATTCTTTTAAAGTTTTGGATGGTGGATAAATGGAAATATAAAAATAATGCGATGTGATTCTTGCATTGACTTATTTTGCTGCATTAAATATTAAATATTAAATAAAAGTTAGCAACAAGCCCACGACATCCAAAGATGCAAGCCCACAGTTGCTCATGTTAAAAGTTGTCTAGCGTTGAATAAAACTTGATTTTCTTACCTAAAGTTGTCTTCTTCTACCCGGTTCAGTTGCTACATAGGCTACGTGATGTAAACAACAATAAATCCAGTCATTATTTTCTTTGTGGATACATATGCTATTTGTAGCGACTGCTAACGCTAATAGCCTACACCGGTCAGGACGTGTCGTGAACATGTTCTCTCATCCAACGTTATTATGTTGGCGATCCGTTGTGCTTTACAGCTGCCAGGTATAAATTTCCACCTTGGGGGATCAATAAAGTTCATCTAATCTAATCTAATAACACGCTACGGCTACAGTTGATGAATAATCATTTAACTGCCCTGAGTCCTGACATCGGCTAAACCAAACAACTGTTGGATGGAAGGGGGCGGAGAGCTGATATCTTACCATTTTCCATGGTTTTCTTGATTATAACCTAAATCACTTAAGTTTTTACATCAATAGCTATGGCGTTGTACTGCCAAAAACACTGCTTTTATGCATTCAGTGTTTTCTTTTCTGTCTGTTTTAGTCACATGATGACGTTTAGTGGTACCAGGTATTAAAATGAACAAGAAAGTGAAGAAAAAATCGTGGTCTAATAATTTTTTCCGAGACTGTATGCCTGTCAAGCTTTCACAAAATTATGCACTAATTATGCACATTGTGAACACATTTAGGTGTAGAACGGTGAATGTCGTGAAAACTACTTCGCCCGGACGTGCAGGGCGTGCTAAAAATCTTGAAACTGAAAAGTTCCTCTTGGTTGTTTTAAGGAACACCTCCTTAAAACACATTTTCAAAGTCCTTTATCACCTTCACTGGTCTTCCTGATGAAAAACGTTTTGCAAACTTGTCAGTCACAGATTTTTAAGTTTGCTCCTGTCATGCTAACCTACACGACGCAGATGCTGCGCATAACTGGATTAATAGACAAATTAAGGTATCTCATAAAGGTCTGATTTGAAGTAAACGTTGGGAAAGCAAATAAACATCAGCTGCTCATTTATTTTTTTCAGCACCACTAAAAACCACAACAATCCTGTGCGCCAGTGCTGCACCATTTCACGTCGTAGAGACAGCTGGCTACTTTCTTCAGCTCCGTTTCACCTTCACTTTCACTGCAGCGATAAAACCACTCCCTGAATGAGGTCTTTGTGCAGGGATGCAGTCCTCGCTCATCTGGTGCTGTTGTTACTCTGCTTCATAACACCTGCTTGACACTTTGCAATCTTAAACCTGTCTCTGTAACAACTTCCAAACGTTGTAGCCTTTCAGCTTCACTGAGAATAAGTAACAACCTGTCAGCGCATGACATTTGTGCTGCAGGATCCTCCACCACCTCAGTTCGCCGGGGCCTGCAAGACTGTTGGCCTCCTCATCACTGCTTCTAACTGATTTCACTCACACCTGACTTTTCCAATTCATTACCTTACAGGGTAACAGTCAGAGCTAATCTTGGGTGTTTTTTAACATGTTCTTGTCTTCAGGTCAGCCAGGCTCTTAGCCGTCATCCCTGTCTGCATCTTGTCTGTCTGGTGCGTTCTGCAAACTGATAGACAACCCGCTAAAACAGGAATAGAGCACATTAAATTCAGATATGAAGGTCTTTCCTCTTTCTTTTTTAGCCCTCACAGTGGCATGCTGAAGGAACGGTGATACCACCCACTCTGTTACCTTGCCTGTCCATCTGTCCCACAGTTTGCTGCGCAGTAAGATCTCTCAAGAACTGCTGGTCAGAATTGCTGTCAGATTTCCTGAGGGTCCTCCAAGTACAACTGGCAACGCACACAGAAACAGTCGCCCTGCATGACGGCAGTACCGAATGACTGTTCCATCCATGTTGTCTCAGGCTTTTCTCGCCCAGCACTTTAAACTCCGCTGTGGAATTTCTTGTCCAGGTCCAACGGTTTCCAACTCGTCACATTTGGCTCGGAGCAACTTTGGAATAGAAAAACCATTGAGATGAAGAATACAAGCTGCCGGTTTGAGCCACAGAAGAAGCTAGAAGTGTGAGCCATATGTGGGTTTCTGATTTCCAGAGTTCCCGAATACATTCATGGTTCTTTGAAAAGCAACCATTCGCTTCCCTTCGGTGCTGGATTTAGCTCTATGGGGCATTTCAGCTCTTTTGTGCTGTGTGATTACTAACTTTACTATCCATCCATTCATTTCCACCTATGCGAGTTCGAGTCGAAGAGGTAGGAAACCCATTTCACCCGCTTGTCTCTATGATCTCATTCTTTCAGTCACTACCCACAATTCATGACCATAGGTGAAGATGGGAACATAGATTGACCTGTAAACAGAGAGCTATGCCTTTTGGGTCAGCTCTCCCTTCACCACAACAGACCGGTACAGAGTCCTCATTACTGCGGATGCAGCTGTCAATCTCCTCACTCGTGTACAAGAACCCAAACTACTTAAACTTGATGCTTAAGCTCCTTCACTTGGGGCAGCGCCTCATCTCAGAACCAGTCGAACCAGCGACGCCTGCAGGAGGACTTTAGCCTCTGTATATGAGCCACTGAACTAACTAGCAGCCCTTTATTGTATTGTTTTTAATTGAATAAAACTGTTTACTTGTTAAAAAAAAAACAAAAAAATAGGGGTGTGTGTGTTTTTTTTTTTTTTTTACAGTTCAGAAGCTAGCTATTATCCCTTTAATTACCCAGCATCTTCTCTTTCATCTCTCTGTATCACAGAGAGCTAATCACTTTTAGAGATTACGGCTTGTTAATTGTACTAACAGACCCCTGCAACCAGCGTTTTGTTGGCCTTTCCAGAAGACAGTCAAAGAGCTCATGACCTCTGGCCTCTGTTGGAGCCATCAATCAAGTTGGTCTGAACCGCCGAGCCTGAGCTGGTAATTCGCTCAGAGTTCCTCCAGCCCTGGTTTTGACTCCGGCAGTCCTCGTTTCAGGTATCGTTTCGGCAGTGAGACTGATTCATCAGCATTAGCATAAGGAAACGTCTGTTAGCATCATATGATAATATTAGCTGAGCTAACATACAGTAGCTAGCTTGTGGTAAGAGAGTGAAGTTGGTCTTGTTCCATGCACCCCCCCCCCCACACACCTGTCAATAAACTGGCTTCAAAACTAATCTTCAGCAACCCATGTGTGACATCACAGGGGGTTTGTCCAGTTCTCTTCATATGCCCATGTTCATGTCCATGTGCCCACTTCATCCGTTATAGTTGCATTATAGTCTCTCTAAAACAGAATGTCCCCAAAGCACATTTCCTTCTCTCATCAGTCAATCAGACATCATCTTGCTATTCAATTCCAAGCGGAGACATATTTACCCAGCACCACCCACTCTTCTACCTTCATTAAGACTTCACTATCACTCTCTTCCGTCTGCAGTTTGCCCTTTCATTGGCTCGTACGCCCACACCAGTGTGGGAGAACACAAACACACACACTCTGGCATGGTTTCTTAGATGTTTTTTTTCTCCTTTCCTTCTTTCTATTCATTATCCTCGTTTGTATCCGTTTTTCTGCCACTGCTTTCAGATTAAAAGGCTCCATGAAACAATTTGTCTTCATTCATAAATCCTATATGACAGGAAATGGAAGAACAGCAGAAAAAATAGTAAAGAAAATCAGAGAAATCCTTCGTATTTTCATCGGTCCAGCTCGTCACATTTGGATACAGATATTGAGAAAATGTCCAGTAGATCACAAGCCAATTTAGAGGGGATGAACCAAGCTGCTTAGAAAAAAAAAAAAAAAAAAATCAATTGTGATTTCCCATCTGAACTGGTGCTGTCAAACCCTCGGCAAGACTCTGAGAGATAAACGATAAATTGGAAGTGTGATTGGTCAACTAAGCTTTGCTCCGGCAGCTTATTGTCAGGTTTGTGTGCCGTGAGCTCAGAGCGGAGCATTTCCCCAACGATGTGGACTATTGGTTTTGTGTCTGGATACAAAGCTGGAGTTTAGCTGAGCTAAGCACGAAAACAAAGGCTATGTTTTTCTTCTGCGCCCATTTTTCTCTGTTGTTTATTGTTTTTATGTGTCATCCGTCCCCAAACAGAAATGCTGATTTGTTTTCCGAGGGGAATGCACACTATAATTACCTCATCACGGAGGGCAATGTTGGGAACGCTGTTAGTTATCTTTAGAAAAAAACAGTGAGGTTCCAGCTCTGACAGCCTCACTGTGTCTTCAAGACCATCTCCCCCCCCCCCCCCCCCCCCCCCCCCCCCCCACACCACACACACACACACACACACACACCCCCAACCACCACCACCACCAAAAAAAAACTAGGGCTGGGCAATGATTAAAATTTTTAATCGTGATTAATCGC
This sequence comes from Hirundichthys speculiger, assembly GCA_018398805.1. NCBI lineage: Eukaryota > Metazoa > Chordata > Actinopteri > Beloniformes > Exocoetidae > Hirundichthys > Hirundichthys speculiger. The sequence continues at coordinate 1,283,075 of JAGFBZ010002341.1, forward strand.
ATTATTTCCCTGATTAATCTCGATTAATCGGCATTGTATACGCAAAATCAAATGAATTAAAAAGTAGTGTATAATGCACTTTTATTTAAATGTTCTGCTGCCATATGAACTAAAGTGCACATTTGTTGTTCAAACGCTTTTAACATCAGCACTTGTCAGTAACACATATTTAGTGTAAATCTCATTAAAAAATGTCAATTAAAATAAACCTTATTGCCACTATTAGGGCATTAATGTCATCCTGTTTTTATAAAAAAAAATTTAAAAAAAAGTCTACAAACAAAATCCAACAAAATGATTGTGGTTCAGCACAATCAGAACATTAAAACAGGTAATTTCTGAGGTAACAACAGAAACTTTTAACGGGGAGTTTAACTTGTCAGTTGTTACAAATAACCTTGTTTCTGTTGAATCCTCCATCTGGGAGAACTTTAAAATGAAAATGTCCATGTTAAAGTTCAGTAACTTTACCAATCCATGTATCAATCAAAAATTTAAAAGTGACATTTTATTATGTTTTTCGTTTTTTAACACAAAAAATGAAAAAAAAAGCCTTTTTTTTTTTTTTTTTTTTTTTTTTATATTTCAATTTTAGACTTTGATCAAAAATACGAAATTAAAAAACAGGCCACAGAACTGAATTTGTTTTATAATCAAGGACTGGACTTTCTATTGTCATTACACATCTGTGCCACTAGATGGAGCTGCACTGAAGTAACCAGCTAGAGAACAGCAGGACAGTGAACACATGGAGCAGATCTGATGGAACATGGAGGAATGATTTTTTTTCAGTCAGAATTGTTAATATTGCTACCTGAGTTGCTACCCGAACTGTAAAGTACACCGATTTTTACCGTTCTCCATGTCTGTTTTAGCTTTTCTGCATGTTTTTCTGCCAATTTCTACACCAGTTCCGCAGCAGCCAGAAACAGACTTTTCAAAACAAAAGCATGTGAGCAACATGCGTTAATGCGCGATAAAATAAATGTTGGGGTTAATAAATTAATAAGTTAACGCGATAATAACGCGTTAACCTGCACAGCCCTAAAAAAACCCAAAACAAATAATGTACGTAACTGCCAGACAAAACACAGTCTGCACCTTTTTGCATTTCCGCTTATGTTTAGTTTGCGAAACCGAATCAGCGTGTTTGTTTTCCTGACAGAGCCAGTATGGCCGTCCCTCCCTACCTGCCACAATCTGTGCCTTTGCTTGTTTTCTTTGTGCTTGTTTCATTCTTCATCTTCTGGGTTTTTTGGTCCAGATTTAGTTTTCCTCCCACCTCCTGTTGCGTTCCCAGTCCCGGCGAGGGCCTCGGGTCGGTCGTTTCGCACTCATTGCTTATAATGAACTCCGTTTAAGTGCGATCCTGTCCTGTTTTAACAGTGACGCTCCCCGTGTGTCGTTTGAGGTTTTGCCTCCTTTCTCACCCTGCTCCTTGTTGTTTTCACCTGTGCCCCGTTATTCAATTAGTTCTCAGTCTGTGTAAAAAGTCTCGTCTCTCCCTCTGTGCGTCGTTAGTCCATCTGTTCCACAGCCGGTCATGTTCCTGCTCCCAGTTTCATTACCTTACTGGACTCCTGTTTGTTTTTTTTACTGTGGCTCTTTAGATTCCTTTCCTTCTGCGGCGGCTTTTGTTTCCTGTTTTTTTTTCTTCAGTTGTTTAAACTAAGAATCCTCAGTTCTTTATCCACCTATCCCCTGATCCGTACACATGTACGGTAACACTGTCACACTGTGAACCACATACAGAGCAGGGTTTTTCTTAAATAAACCTCTATTGCAATTATATTGAATTATAATTTAAACATGATATAAATGTTTTAATGTGTTTTTATGACTTAAAATAGCTTAAATAATGGAAATATAAAAAATATTTTTTTTTTCTTTTTTAAAGGGGGGTAGTTGGTATATTGTTACCATATGGCAACACTGCGCAAATATGGAAAGTACCATAAAATCACATTTTTCTCTCATAACATCATTTTATTGAAAACAAGACTAAACAAATCCTACTTATACTTAGTGAAATGTATAACCCAATATTTAGTTGTGCATTTTCTGAGATCTAGGACTGGCAGTCTCTTCGATAGAGGCGCCATGCCTCTACTAGGGTCAGGTCCAGCATGTGGAAGACAATGCGATTGTAACATTTCTTGGACCTGATCTTGGTGGGGCAGAGGGCAATCAAAGAATCCAGAAGATCCACTCCTCCCATGCTCTTATTGTACACTGACTCAATGTTGGTTGGCTGTAGCTCAGTTGGTAGAGCGGGTCGTCCAGTCACTGGAAGGTTGGTGGTTTGATCCCGGCTCCAACTGTCCACATGCCAGAGTGTCCTTGGGCAAGAGACTGAACCCTAACTTGCCCCCAGCGGGTTGGCAGCACACTTGCATGGCAGCTGCTGCCCTCTGGTGTGTGAATAAGTTAATGAGAGGCCAATGTAAACTGCTTTGAGGGCACCTTGGTGTGGAAAAGCAATATATAAGTGCAGTCCATTTTACATTTGGGGAGTGGAACGCAGATCATGTCTTTCTTTTTTGTTGTCCAACCTTTGCATTTTTTTTTTGGTTGGGTTTGCTCCTACAAATGTATTCAGGAGGGTCACAGGATGGTTGTCGAACCACTTGCCGACCCATTGCTAACTCTTCCCTGTACTCGTTCCTTCTCCCAAAGAAGAAACTGGCTTTCATCTTCCATGGATGAAAGCGACACATGTAAACTGGCTATGCAGTCAAAAAAAGCAGAAAATGCTGCATATAATTCCAAGAAGTGTACTGTCAGTACTGTACTGTAATGTCTGAAATTAGAAAATATAATAATAGAAATAATGTTTTTTCCCTTTTAAATCTAATAAAAAACTGTGAACATAGTCTCAGAGTAGTCTAGTGCTATGTAAGTCAATTACAGTCCAATAGGTTGAATACACACAGATCACTTCCATATTTGCATGTAGTTGCCATATGGCAACAAATTCATTTTAGCATTTTACAAAAAACATATAATATCTAAACTAGTTTTGAGAATGAAAATTAAATTAAAATTGCTTAAATACATAGCAATTAGACAACTTTGGGGGCCCTCAGATACGGACTCACCCCAATGTCTGTGTCCATGCAAAAAGGAGGCGCAAACAGGATTCCTTGGTCATGTAATGTGATGCATTATTTGTCTCATCAAAATGAACAATTGAACAGTAAAAAATTGATTTTACATTACTGTCTTTTAGTAAAATTGAGATAAAGTAATTGTTGCCATATGGCAACAACATGCAATAGAGGGTAAATCTTATTGTTTGACTTAAGGGAACAAGTGAAGGATTGATCATAGATGACACGGCAGTCTTGCGTTACCAGACCCATCTCCACATCACAAAGAAAGATCCAGCTGCACTACTTTCACCACCTGGATAATCGCACTGAAACAGCATCAAAATACCGTCATGCAGAATCACTGAGCGCTGATGTCCCACATTTTTCAATCATTTTCATATTCTTCATTGTTTTCCATTCACGCCATGTGCTCTTCTCATGAATGAAGCGTCAGTTTAAATGACATGCATCGACGCCTCTTCCTCATATGCATGCTCACGCCACTTGAGGCGGAAACCTCGGCCTCAGTAATCCCAGTTGATAATCACTGTCGCAGTCCCACTAATCTCTGATCCAAGGTTTCCTATTCCTCTGACTCTCCCAGAGACACTCTGGCTATGTTGAGCTCGGTCCAAGCTCTGTGAGCATTGTTAACTGGAAGTGGCTCATCAGTAATTACCTGCACTATCTGAACCACGTCTGTGCGATTTTATTCACGGCAGCCAGCTTTAGAAGAAAGAAAGAGCCACTCAACTCCTCTCCAGCCGCCTCTTTCTTGAGTGTGTCTTACCTGAGATTGGCAGTACAGCTTTGTGCTTCCACTGGACAGAATTTACAACCAACAAGTCTTGGAGCACATTAGCGCCGTAGGATATTAGTGAGGATAGACGTTCACCGGCCACTTTACAAGGTCCAACTGTCCAACTGCTCATTAATGCAGATTTCTAATCAGCCAATCACATGGCAGCACCTCACTTCATTCATTCATGTAGACATGATCAAGATGATCTGCTGCAGTTCAAACCAGCATCAGAATGGAGAAGAAAGATGATTTAAGTGACTTTGAACGTGTCATGGTTGTTGGTCTGAATGTTTTAGAAACTGCTGATCTACTGGGATTTTCACCACAACCATCTCTAGGGTTCACAGAGAATGTTCCAGAAAAGAGAAAATATCCAGTGAGCTGCAGTTCTGTGGGAACAAATGCCTTGTTGATGCCAGAGGTCAGAGGAGGATGACCAGACTGGTTGGAGCTGATAGAAAGACAACTGGAACTAAAATAACCACTGGTTACAACCGAGGTCTGCAGAAGAGCATCATCATCATCTTTTTCCCCACTCAGCGACACACCCGCTGAGAAACCCACCCTGCTGATTGGCGATTCTATAGTCCGGTATGTGAGGCCGGCAGCCACGACAATAGTGAGGTGTATCCCGGGAGCCAGGGCGGGCGACATCGAGGCAAATTTGAAGCTGCTGGCAAAGAATAAGCGTAAGTACAGTAAAGTTATTGTACATGTCGGCACTAATGACAACCCGGCTACGCCAGTCGGAGGTCACTAAAAATTAATATTGAGTCGGTGTGTAACGTTGCAAAGAGCATGTCGGACTCCGTAGTTTTCTCTGGCCCCCTTCCTAATTTGACCAGTGATGATATGTTTAGCCGCATGTCATCGCTCCGTCGCTGGTTGTCGTGGTGGTGTCCAGCAAACGACGTGGCCTTTATTGACCATTGGCCTGATTTCTGGGGAAAGCCTGGTCTGATTAGAAGAGACGGCATTCATCCCCCACCCCGGATGGTGCAGCTCTTATTTCTAGGAATTTGGCCGATTTTTCTTAGACGCTCCCCCTGACAATCCAGGGTGGAGGCCAGGATGCAGAGCTGCAGTCTTACAACGCTTCTCTGCTGCTTCTCGAGAACCGTCACCCACCTCTAAAAATAGAGAAATCAACTATGTAGCTGCTAATGTTAACATGGGTGCCGAACAAAAACAAAAATAGAATTGGTGTCAATTCCCCGTCCCTCCAAAAGTCTACTTAGCGCGCTGTGATAGGGGCGTTAACCAAAATAATTTGATAAAAATAAAACTGTCAGACACGTGGAGCCAAGAGAACTTGTAATTAGATGTGGACTACTGAATGTGAGATCTCTTGGCTCTAAGTCTCTGTTAATCAATGATCTTATTACTGAGACTCGTTGCGATGTCTTCTGCTTATCAGAAACATGGCTTTCAAGACGGGGAGTATGTGAGCTTAAATGAGGCTACGCCACCAGGTTTATATTAATTATCATATTCCCCGGAGTACGGGTCGAGGTGGAGGAGTAGCAGCTGTCTACAACTCCAACCTACAAGTAAAAACAAAACCCAAATGTAATTATTAATAATACATTCGAAAGCCTCACGCTCAGTCTAACTTTTCCAAATTGGAGATCAGAAAAGTCAGTCTTGTTGGTAGTGGTGTATCGGCCACCTGCTGGTGCTTATCTGGAGTTTCTGTCTGAGTTCTCTGATTTTTTTAGCTGGTTTAGTGCTCAGCTCAGACAAAGTCATCATAGTGGGCGACTTTAATATTCACATGGATGTCGACAGTGATAGCTTTAAATTAGCCTTTACATCTCTCTTAGATTCACTGGGCGTCTCACAAAAAGTGAAAGAACCGACTCACTGCTTTAATCATATCTTGGATCTGGTTCTCACCTATGGTCTAGATGCTCATCACTTGTTAGTGTCGCCGCTGAATTCTCTTCTCTCGGACCACTTTTTAGTTACATTTGAGTTCAGCATTTGTGGCATTAAAACAGAAAATGAAACGTGTCATTACAGCAGATGTCTTTCTGAAGATGCTGTGAATAATTTTCAAGGAGGTCATTCTCTCTCATCTCCCTATGGTGGAATATGATAGAATAACTGAAGGCAACGACCTGAATTTTACTCCAGCAGATATTGATTACCTTGTTTAACAATACTGCTGATATGTTACATTCAGCCTTGGATGCCGTCGCTCCTCTGAGGAAGAGGTTTCTTATCTTAGGAGCTCAGCTCCCTGGTATAATTCACATATTCGTATGCTGAAGCAGAATGCACGTAAAATGGAAAGGAGGTGGTACTCCTGTAAATCTGTGGATTCCCATCGTGCTTGGAGAGATAGTTTAATAGTCTACAAAATAGCCCTACGTAGAGCTAGAACATCTTATTATTCTTCGTTAATAGAAGAGAATAAAACATAAACCCACGTTTTCTGTTCAGCACTGTAGCCAGGCTGACAAAGAGTCACAACTCTGTTGGTCCATGCATTCCTGCTACTCTCAGTAGTGAAGACTTTATGAGCTTTTTTAGCGGGAAAATAAATTAAAATTAGAGATGAGATTGGCCAGGCCCAACTGTCGACGGCTGTGAACGTCCCTGCAGCTTCGTTGATTTCTTCCGTTTCTGATTTGACTCTGGACTGTTTTTTCTCTCCTGTGGGCCTCTCTGAGTTGACCTCAACTATCAGTAAAGCTAAACCATCTACATGTCTGTTGGATCCCATCCCAACTCGACTGTTCAAAAGATGTTATGTCCTCTATTGGTATATCAATTTTGGATCAGATTAACCTATCTTTGCAATTAGGATATGTACCACAGGTTTTTTTAAAGTTGCAGTCATTAAACCTTTGCTCAAGAAACCATCCCTTGACCCGGACATCTTGGCAAACTATAGACCAATATCCAACCTTCCATTTATCTCTAAAATCCTGGAAAAAATAGTTGCTAGCCAGTTAGGAGAACACCTGCATAGAAATGATCTATTTGAGGTCTTTCAGTCAGGGTTTAGATCTCATCATAGCACAGAAACTGCGCTGATTAGAGTCTCCAACGACCTCCTTATGGCCTCGGATAATGGATTAGTTTCTGTCCTGGTTCTGTTGGACCTCAGTGCTGCTTTTGATACCGTTGATCACGGCCTTTTGCTGCATAGATTAGAGCACACTGTTGGAATTAAAGGGATAGCATTAGACTGGTTTAAGTCATACCTGTCTGACAGGTTCCAGTTCGTCCATGTTAATAACATTTCTTCTGCACGGACTAGGGTCTGCTACGGTGTCCCCACAGGGTTCAGTTCTGGGACCAATCCTTTTTACTTTTTATACATGTTGCCCTTGGGAAAAATTATCCAGAGCCATGGCATAAACTTTCATTGCTACGCTGATGATACGCAGCTGTACTTATCTATGAAACCAGAGGAAACAAAACCTTTGGCTAAACTTCAAGGGTGTCTTAATGACGTTAAGTCCTGGATGTCCTCTAACTTTTTGCTTTTAAACTCGGATAAAACAGAGGTTATTGTCTTTGGTCCAAAACACCTGAGGAACGGATTAGCTGGGTTTACGCTGGCTTCCAGCACAGCTGTGAAAAACCTTGGAGTCATTTTTGATCAGGATATGTCATTTAAGCAGCATATTAATCAGGTTTGCAAGACTGCCTTTTTTCATCTCCGAAATATTGCCAAAATTAGGAGCATCCTCTCCCAGGGTGATGCCGAAAAATTAATCCACGCTTTTGTCAGTTCTAGACTGGATTATTGTAATGCGTTGTTAGCAGGATGTCCGAAAAGCTCGCTGAATAGCCTTCAATTGATCCAGAACGCAGCAGCGAGGGTGCTGACAGGAACCCGTAAGCGAGATCACATCTCTTCCCGTGAAATTTCGAATTGAGTTTAAAATTCTGCTTCTTGCATATAAAGCCCTTAATGGCCTAGCTCCATGCTATTTACAAGACTTGATAGCATGTTATGCTCCTAATAGAGCTCTCCGCTCTCAGAGTGCAGGGTTACTCGTCGTTCCTAGAATATCTAAAAGTAGATTTGGAGGACGGGCCTTCTGCTACCAGGCACCTTTTTTATGGAACCAGCTACCATTTTGGGTTAAGGAGGCTGACACCACCTCCACTTTTAAAACTAAATTGAAAACATTTCTGTTTAGTAAAGCCTACAATTAGTCTAATCTATAGTGTGTAGGGGCTAATAGTTATAAACTATAGTTGTAGTAGTAAGACTAGAGTAGCTCGTCTTAATCACAGCTTCGTCATAGCTATGCTGCTATAGGCCTACGCTACAGGGGGACACCAACATGATCTGCTGAGTGGTGGTCTCCACTGCTTTTTCCTCCTTTGTCTTCCCTTTCCTCCTCCCTTCCTCCTCCTCCAGCTCATAATTATTTGGGAGCACCTTGTTACTGAAACTGTGCCCCATATTCTTTTGCTTTCCTCTGGTTTGTTGTGCTGGTTTTGCCTCCTTTTTCTTTCTGTGTATTTGCAGGCCAGAGTGTCCTGGGTTTTCATGCTGACTTGCAGTTCCATCCTCTGTCCATCCCGGGGTTCACCTCCACTTGTGTTTGGGTGCCGACTGACGTGGTGATCGGCGACCTGGTCCTCTGGCCATCTCATCCCAGTGCTGCTACCTCCATCTGTTTATGTTTATATGGCCATTGTATTTTAGTCATTTGTGTGCTCTCCTCTTTCTGTCCTCCATCTTCTCTCCGTCCTCCATCCTCTCTCTGTCCTGTCTCCCCTCTTTTCTTTCTCTACCCGGCTGGCCTTCGGCAGGAGGGTCCCCCCATATGAGCCAGGTCCTGCTCAAGGTTTCTTCCTCTTAAAGTGGAGTTTTTCCTTGCCATTGTTTGGCATTAAGGTTTTTTTTTCTCCCTACGTGGGAGTTTTTTACCTGCCATTATCACTGATTGGATTTAATATTATAATCTTAGTTAATGATATTTGCTCGGGGGTCATGCTCTGGGTCTCTGTAAAGCGCCTAGAGACAATTGTCATTGTAACAGACGCTATACAAATAAAATTGAATTGAATTGAATTGAACACACAACACGTCCAATCTTGAGGTGGATGGACTACAGCAGCAGAAGACCACAGCAGGTGTCACTGCTGTCAGCTAAGAACAGGAAACTGAGGCTACAATTCACACAGACTCACCAGAACTGGACCATAGAAGATTGAAAAACGTTGTCTGGTCTGATGAGTCTGGATTTCTACTGCAAGATTCAGATGGAAACAACATGAAAGCATGGATCCATTCTGCCTTGTATCAACGGTTCAGGCTGGTGGGGGTGTGATGGTGTGAGGGATATTTTCCTGGCACTTGTTAGGCCCATTAGTACCAACTGAACATCGTGTCAACACCACAGCCTACCTGAGTATTGTTGCTGGCCACGTCCATCCCTTTATGACCACAGTGGACCATCTTCTGATGGATACTTCCAGCAGGATAACGCTGACATAAAGCATTAATAATCTCAGACTGGTTTCTTGAACATGACAATGAGTTCACTGGACTCAGATGTCCTCCACAGTCTCCAGATCTCAGTCCAGTAGAGCAGGGTTAATCAATTAAAATTCTAATGGGTCCAGTCACTAAAATTTCTTCTGTCACAAGGTCCAGACCACACATCTCTTGCATCACATACCATGGCATATATAGCCTGTCCATGTTAATCAAAAGCACATCATATATTTCCATGTCATTTCAACATTTATTTTTTGTGTTCACATTGAGACACATGCAGCTAACAGTGAACTTGAGGCCTGCATTACAACTAATAAAAAATATTTCTTCAAAATAAAATCAAAAGTGCCTCTTCCTGAAATGATGCAAATAAAGTTTTTAGAAGTGCCTTTTCTCTTCATATTTTCATCTTTCCCTTCCTGAAAACAATTAGCCCAACAATGGTGTCAAATTAAAACAGCTGAAGAGGTATTGAAGGCCAACTTTTTATGAACTTATTTAATTCAATTCCATTTTATTTGTATAGCATCTGTTACAATGTCAGTTGTTTCTAGGTGCTTTACAGAGACCCAGATCATGACCCCCGAGCAAATATCATTAACTAAAATTATAATATTAAATCCAAGCAATGATAATGGCAAGTAAAAAACTCCCACAGAGGCAACCTTTAAGCCAAACAGTGGCAAGGAAAAACTCCACTTTAAGAGGAAGAAACTTTGAGCAGGACCTGGATCATTCCTGCTGAAGACCAGCCAGCTAGAGAAAGAAAAGAGGGGAGAGACAGGAGGGCACACAACATAAACAGATGGAGGTAGCAGCACTGGGATGAGATAGCCAGAGGACCAGGTTGCCAATCAGCACCCCAATGACAAGTGGAGGAGGGGTGACCAGAAGATAGAACTGCAAATCAGCCCACACAGTTTTTGCGTTGGCTGGGAATCGAACCCAGGTCAACTGCTTGGAAGGCAGCTATGCTAACCACTATACCACCAACACCTATCTGTCTGTGTTCAAGTTACCTCAAAAAGTTGTGGATAGATTTTGATCAAATTTTCAGGAGTTATCAGAAATGTGAAAAGGAAGAACTGATTTCATTTTGGGTGTGATCCGGAAGAAATCCTGGATTCTGGGTCACTTTCAAATTTTCAATAATTGTTGCCCTTGGTGGAGGTCGGCGCTCTCCCAGTGCTTTTCTAGTTTACCACGTAACACTGTCACACTGGGCCCAAAGCTCGTTGATTTTCCGCGCTCTCACTTCAGACTTTGGTGGAAACATTTCGTCAAAAAAACTTGTGTTTGGTCTCGTAGTGTCGCTTGATATTCCCGCGTTTGATTAATTCCACTGTTTTACAGCATATACGATAAACTCATACTCGTTCGTCCACTTACTTTTGAAATGCCGATTTTCAGCATCAACTTTTTGCACCTTTGAGCATGCCATGTCTTCTTCTCTCTCGTTTGTTTCTGAAGTAAACGAATTTTAGTAGCTCTCAGAGCTGTCGGCCGTAAACGGTTAGTGATTACCACAAATAACTAGTTTACCTGAGCTCACGGTTTTCCCCGGGCACTGGGAAAAAATTTGAGCTATGTATTTTGAGGTATTTATGTGGCACTGATTACTGGTCCGGACAGAACCTTTACTTGGTCCGGATCTGGACCGAGGTCCGCCATTTGGTGATCCCTGCAGTGGAGCATCTTTGGGATGTGGTGGAACGGGAGAATCTCATCATAGATGTGCAGCCGACAAATCTGCAGCAGCTGGTGATGCCGTCATGTCAAGATGCACCAAACTCTCCGAGGAATGTTTCCAGTACCTTGTTGAATCTATGACATGAAGGGTTAAGGCAGTTCTGAAGGCAAAAGAGGGTCCAACCCGGTACTAGCAAGGTGGACCTGATAAAGTGGAGGTGAGTGTAAAGCCTGAGAACTCACGCCAGCACGAACCAATCTGGCAAATTTATTCTCAAATACTTGCATTTGTCTTATCAGCAGTTCAGACGCAGACGTTTCGTGAAGATCCTTAATTTAGACACAGCTTTGTTGGAAGTCATCCATTGAAATGGCGCAGGTTGTTAAAATACCACACTGCAGACGGGAAAACTGAGATTCAGTTTAAGAAAAGGACGCTGATGCTATAACTCACAGTAAAACAGTAGTCTGGGCTTCAGTAATGCTCTTGAGCCTGAGTATTTTCTGATCAGGAATCTGAGAAACAGAGTTGGTCATAAAAAAAAAAGCAGCAGTGTCATGGAAATGATATGATGTTGAAATATTAATGAGATAATGCCAAAGGTCAAGCAATCTAGCGGGTCTGAGAAAAGAAGTGTTTGCATGTTTTATGTGTTGAAACTTAATATTCTTCCTTGGTTTCTTGCAACAGACAATCTGGCTTGTTGTCTGTTTTTCTGATTAATTCAAAACCAAATGTAAACAAATCAAAAATGAGTGTGTGCTGAGTATCAAGGCTCTAATCAGTTTTTCCAGTCAGTTTCCACAGCAGCACTCTGGGCTGAAGTAAATCATTTCTAAAACAACAAACACTCCTTCCGCTTGTGATTCTGTCTTGTCTTTTGTCCATGTTCGTTTAACAATTTAAATTCTAATTTCAAATCTTATTTTTTTTCCCTCCTCCGCCTTATTCTTTTTGCATGCTCTCGTCACCGCTCTCCATGCTGGTGTTTTATGTTTCCTGGGGAAAAAAAAAAAAAAAGCTTCCAGTCCCCAGATACAAGAAGGTAAGGCTCTGAGATTTGCTTTGATCCCAACCAGCCCTCACTAATCATTCATTCATTTTATTCAACCAGCATCCAGACCCAGTAAACCCTGAGTGAAACCACCCACAACCCTGTAGCTCATTTCCTGACCTTCCCCTTGTTATCTCTGTGATGGGATTTCAGTCCTTTGTGGCAGAAAACATGTTTCCTGTGAATGGCTTGTGCTGCTCTGTTCAGTCCTCCCTCTGTCCAGCTGTACAGTAATTCAATCTAACAAATTACGCGGAAAAACACTCGGTACAAACAATAGCAGAAGTGTTTAAGATGACTCAAGGGCAGCGTTTCTGCTGACAGATTAAAGCTCGTCAGTTACATAAACTCCAATCACTCATTAGGAATCACTCAATTTGGGAAAGCCCAGATGATGATGTCATGACTTTCCAAGCTTCTAATAGGTTAATTGACAACATTTGGATTAACTGGAGGCACAGCTGTGTAGAGCTGAGTAATTTTATCGATTCTGCGATATATGTCGATATTTTATGGAATAACGAGTATCGATTTTTCAGCCGCAGGTATCGATATTCCAAGCTTCTTTCAAAACCCCCCATGTCCCAACTTTAAAAGCTTGCAAGCAACAATTTGTACTGTTTACATAAATGAAACTATTTTTTTCAACAAAATTTTTATTCATTTTGTCCAGCATTTGCAAGCTGCCTGTCAGCCATATAATGTGTAATTAATGCTTTCAGTTCAATAAATTCAAACAAAGTCATTGGAACACTCACAAGATGTCACCAAAATCACTTTGTCCCTTTAAAATCTTTTTGTATTGTAAGATGAATATCGATAATATCGATATATATCGTATCATGAGCCAAATATTGTGTATTGTATCGCGAGATTAGTGTATCGCTACAGCCCTACAGGTGTGGATGTATTTTAATTCACACCTCAAGCACAGTTTCCTTGTGTGACATCATGATAAAATCAAAAGAAGATCAGCCAAGATATCAGGAAGAGAATTGCGGACCTCCTCCAGTCTGGGTTATCCTTGGGTACAGTTTCCAGATATCTGAAGGAGCCGCATTCATCTGTTCAAATAATTATAGGCCAGTATAACCAACATGGGAATGTCCAACTGTCATGGCGCTCAGGAAGAAGATGATTCTGTGCCCCAGAGGTGAACGTGCTTTGGTGTGAAATGTGCTAATCAACCTCAGAACAAAAACAAAACACCTTGTGAAGATGCTTAAGCTGCTTGGAGAGTGTCATCTGCAGTGAGTCCAGTCCTAAACCACTTCCTCCCCTCAGTGAGGAAGAAGCCAATATTCCAAAAGCAACATAAAAAAAAAAAAAAAACATTACAGTTTGCAAATGCACACAGACACAAACCTTAAACTGTTTATCCAACTGTTCGGCCATAATGACCATGATTACATTTGGAGGAAAAATGGCAAAGCTCGGAGACTGAGAACACCATCCCAAATGTGAAGCACGGGGGTGTTAGCATCATGATGTGGGGGTGTTTAGCTGCAGGAGGGACTGGTGGACTTCACTAAATAGATTGAGTCATGAGGAAAGAACATTATGTAGAAATGTTGAAGCAACATCTCAAGACATCAGTCAGGTCTTCAGATGGACAATGACCCTGAACACACCACCAGATTAGTTCCAGAGTGACTTAAGGACAAGAAAGTCATTGTTTTGGAGTGACCATCAAAGTCCTGATCTCAGTCCTGGAGAACATTAGTGAGCAGAGCTGAAAAGGAGATCAACAAACCTGAACCTCAGTTCTTCCAGTTCTGTCAGGAGGAATGGAGCAAATTTTAGAAAACTACTGAGAGAAGCTTCTGGAAGGAAACCTAAAACATTTGACCCATGTCAGACAGTTTAAAGGCAACAATACCAAATACTAAGGAAATGTATATGAACAAAAAAAAAATCCAAAAATTCTCTCGTTATTCTGGCATTTAGCAAATAGAAATAATTTTGGTAATCCTAACCGACCTAAAACAGGAAGAGTTTTGTTTGATTCCATATCAGACAGAGAAAAAAAAAAGGTTCTGCATTTTTTTATACTCTGTTGTAAACTTCTGGTATATACAATATATATACAAGCACTGTACGGTACAAGTGTTTAAATAAAGAAAAAAAGAAGATTAAAACGTGCTTTGTAAAACCCAGACAAGGATAAAAATACAAACATTTTTTACTTTTTTAATATGAAAAAACATCAGTTTCTGTAATGACTGGACCACTATAAAAAAACAAAAAAACATGCCCGATTCTTATACTTGGATAGAGGGAAATGATTCTTCACCCTTTATGCTAATCACCTGGACTTTCTGTTTATTTTCATGCTACTGATGTTCGATCATCTCATGCATATTCAGCGTGTGTCACCAGTCTTGTAGCAAGTGTAGAGGCAGGGCTGCCATTAGTTGTAACGCCGGAAAAATGCATTGTTATAGCAAACACACCAGTAGAGTGGTAAAAGTAAAAAAAAAAAAAAAAGAACATCTGTATTCAAAACAGCTACGGCCAAAAGAAAACTGGCTGCTATAAAGAGTAAAACAAGAGTTAATATTTGAATGGTGTCTCCTCAGTTATGAAATGTTCTTCTTGGCCTATCTGGCTGCACATGCAGCCTACTGTAGGTGGCTAGTAACCACTGTGAATCATGTGTTCTAGTTGTTTTTGATGTACGTTAGAAGAAAGAACCCTATTATCTGCTGGGAAAAACTGTCGTATTCAAAATGGTGACACGCAGGTACGTCAATTAATTTTTCCCCTAATGTACTGTCATCATCAAGACCTGAACTGTACATTTAATTCCCACAGTGCTAACCCGGTCTTCAACCGCTCTGCCATTTGTTAACTCACCTTGCTTCAAAGACGAAAAGTGTGCAATGTGTGACAGACTTTAATCAGACTGCTACACATATTTCTTTGCACTAAAAGCTTCTCATTGCAGCCCACAGGCTCTTGGATAAATTTTGATAGCTTCATCGAGTATGTGATGTGTGATGCAGCAGACGTGGGGTCTCTGCAAGCAGATGACCAGAGCAAAGCAAACAGACTTTGCAGGAGGAGTGGAAGGAGTGATCGGGGGATGAGCATGTGGAAGGCTGAGCTGTCTGTGAACGGTGAGACGGTTGACAGACAGACGGAGTAGACAGTGGCTGGAAATGGAGGGCAGATGGATGGTCGTTCAGCAGGCTGGACCTCGGTGAAGCATAAAGAGAAATAACAATAGCACAAGGAAAAAAAATCACAATGACTGAAGTGACTTTGGTCCGAGCTCTTAGCTATACTGTACCACCGAACAATCTGGGAAAGACTGGGAGGAAAGCCAAGGAGGGAACAACTAACATTGATAAATATATGACATGCAGGCATGCCAGCTGGCACAGTTCGGAGAGGGAATGGTGTGGCCATGCCAGAAGACTCACATACTGGATGCCTCCATTATGGAAACGTGCGTCCTCACGTCCCTCCCTCATATCCCTCCCAGGAAGCTTCTGAAATGACATGATGGAGGGCACACCTGTTTCCTTGATTTGTCTTCACTCAAAGAAGCAGGAAAAGAAGATCTTTTAGTACCTCAAATGTGTCACAATCTGTCTCTGTGTGATGTGCTGGACTGACTGGATGAGGCACAGGTTAGCACAAATTAAATATTTCTTGATTATTTCACAGAAATAATCTCCCAGAAGGAGATCAAATTGTCAAGGTCCATTCATTAACTTTTGCAGCAGCTTAAACAAAGAGGCCCAGACCTCCCTCTCTCCGGCCACCTCCTCTAGCTCATCCGGGGGAATACCGAGGTGTTCCCAGACCAGCCGAGATATATAGGCCCCGATTGTACACTTCCGGCTAGCTGCTAGCCGCAAATTGCGGGTTTAGGAACCTCCGCTAACCGCTAATGCAATCTTCCGCTCCCTAAAGCCGCTACCAGTTATGCCGACTCCCTTTCTTGTAGGTGTGGCAACAGGCGTGTCTTTTGCCCTTTCCGCAAACTCAGTATCTTGCGATCGCAACCCGCATGTTGGCGCGTACAAGAGCGCGTACAAATGGCATCAATGTGCGTCCGCCTGGTCACATGTTGGCGTGCACAAACGGCTCTACCTCTCAAATTAACTCTTGTATAAAAAGCGTGATTTGGCCTCAGTTGAACCCCTGAGAAAATGGCAGGGATTGTCTTAAACAGTTTGCTCGCCAGTTAAACTATAGACGACCAGAGTGTGTTTACTGGGAGCACACCAACTATCTGGGACTTTCAGGTAGCCAATAGGAATTGTCTGTGTAGAAATATTTATATGTATATATCAGTGCAGAGGAGGAGGAGGAAGGAAGAGGAGGAAGCTCTACACCAGAGTCCCAAACGAGCTGCACATGAGAGCTGCTCTGATCTGGATGAAAAGAGGCTCCATAGCAGTTTGCGGATACCATCTCAACTGGCTCCTCTCGATGTGAAGGAGCAGCAGCTCTACAACAAGTCCCTTCCAGATGACTGGACTTCTCACCCTATCTCTAAGGGAGTCCAGCCACCCTGTGGAGAAAACTCATTTCAGCCGCTTGTCTCTGCGATCTTATTCTTTCGGTCACTACCCACAGTTCATGACCTTAGGTGAGAGATGGAACATAAATCGACCAGTAAACAGAGAGCCTTGCCTTTTGGCTCAGCTCTCTCTTCACCACAACGGACCGGTACAGAGTCCGCACCACAGCAGGCACTGCACTTATCTGTCTGTCCATCTCCTGCTCCCTTCTTCTATCACTCGTGAACAAGACCCTGAGATGCTTAAACTCCTCCACTTGAGGCAGAACCTCACTCCCAACCCAGAGAGGACATCCTACCCTTTTCTGACTGAGGACCATGGTCTCATATTTGGAGGTGCTGATTCTCATCCCTGCCGCTTGACACTCGGCCGCAAATCGCTCCACTGAGAGCTGAAGATCCCCACCCCATGGTGCTAACAGGACCACATCATCTGTAAAAAGCAGAGACGAAATCTTGGCACCACTGAACTGGAACCCCTCTGCTCCTTGGCTGCTCCTAGAAATTCTGTCCATAAACGTTATGAACACAGCCAGTGACAAAAGTGACATCAGTGAGAGTTGGACTCCCTGATGGAGTCCAACTCTCACCGATAATGAATCTGACTTACAACTGGCAATGCGGGCCAAACTGTGCTCGATAGACCGTAACAATGGGCCCAGTACCCCATACTCTTGGAGGACACCCCGAGGAACACGGTCAAATGCCTTCTCCAAATCCACAAAACATCTGTGGACTGCTTGGGCAAATTCCCATGCTCCCTCGAGGATCCTAGTGTGGGTATAGAGCTGGTCCAGTGTTCCACGACCAGGACGGAACCCACATTGTTCCCACTGAATCAAAGATTTGACAGTCAATAGGATCTTCTCCTGCACCCTGCATAGACCTGACCAGGGAGACTGAGGACTGTGATTCCCCTGTAACTGGAACGCATCCTCCAGTACCCCTTCTTAAAAAGGAGAACCACCACCCCAGTCAGCCTATTCAGAGGTACTACATGTCCTTGCAATGTTGCAGAGACATGTCAACCAAGACAGTTTAACAACATCCAGAGCCTTGAAGAACTCAGGGCAGATCTCATCCACCCCCAGAGCCCTACCACCATGCAGCTTCTTAATTACCTCGCTGACCTCAGCTCTGGTAATCGGCAACTCCACCTCAGAGTTTTTGCTTCAGAAACCGTTGAGGCTGCAGCCTGCTTGGCCTGCTAGTACCTATCTGCTGCCTCTGGAGACAGGCTAACCAAGCCTTGTAGGACTCCTTCCTTCAGCTCGACAGCTTCCCTCACCTGAGGTGTCCACAACTGGGTTCGGAGGTTGTCACCACGACACGCACCAACGACTTTGCAGCAACAGCTAAATCAGCCGCCTACACAGTGAGGCAAGGAACACAGGCCATTCCCACTCAGTGTCCTCCACCTCCCTCAGGATGCGGTTAAAGCTCTGTTGGTGGATCCGTCTGAAAGGTTCCTCTGCCAGGCGGGCCCAGCAAACCCTCACTACCTGCTTGGTTCTACCATTTCTGTCTAGCATCCTTCCCTGCCATCTGATCTGTTGACAGCTCAGCTCTTCTCTTTACCCAAGTGTCCAGGACATACGCCTTGTTGATCATTGAACTGTGGCCCAATGACATCACATGTAGTGTCAGCAAAGCAGCACACATGAACTCCCTCTCTCTCAGTAGACAACATGGATGGAAACCCGCTGCCAGCAGTTCATTATCCGGGTGTGGAGACACATTGTAACATGTTCATCTGTTGCTAACGAGCTCTGCCGACCTTCCTCCTTTACTTCTGCCATTTTGTCTGAAGCCTGGCTAAAGAGGTACTAAAGTCTGGAGTATATTCCTGCAGCCATATCTCAGTGAAACTGCCTTCCAGCTGTGTCCTCATCAGCACTCCAGGCTCTTTAATTTCATTTGCAAGTGATAATGAGGGAGTGGATGATGAGGTATGATGACCAAGGAGAGAGATACTCTACACTTGCTCCTCACTGCTCTCGTTTGCTCATCTCCTGCATCCTTGACATCTCCTCTTCAGTCCATCTGGATCTGAGGTCAACACTTGAGTGCTGGAAAGCTCAATCAGCTCTTCTGCTGTCATGGTTACTCATCACAAAATATGTTCAAACATGCCAGCGTACGCAGTAGACATCATTTAAACATGACAGCATCCAAACCAGACTAGAAAAATTATTTTAAAATGAATGTTTTAACTGAAACTTGCTTGAAGAAAATCAACAAAAGACACTATATGACCGGTGCTACTGCAACAGGCCACCACAACTATCAACCCACGCACAGATTTAAATCCAGGATGGACCATAAGTGATTTGTTTCTTTATTGATTAATATAGCCAGTGTTAATGTTTCAACCATCAAATTCTCCATGTACAGCATGTAATATTCTGCTTCTATAGCTTTCTATGTTGAGCATATTGAGTTAAATTTAAGGACTTTAGTTTTTGGGGATCGAACCAGTAGAGTAACTTTATTGATCCCGAAGGAAATTAAGGAAATTAATTAACCACTGAGCTTTCGGTCGGATAATGATCACTCTGTCTGCTGATCAGGGCTGGACTGGGACCAAAAAATGGCCCGGGCATTTTTGGTCCCTGGCGGCCCACCATACCCCGGGGACATACTGCGTTGACATCAGCGCAGCACTGGAGCGCTTGTCTGATTAGCTGTCAGTGTCTCTTTCTTAAGTTTGTTGAGTGTGTCGTCGTCCCCCCCCCCCCCCCCCCCCCCCCCCTCGGAGATTTTTATGAGCCGAGTACCAGTCCGTTACCGTCGCGGTCAATAAAAACTATATACTTTTTTTTTTTTTTTTTTATGACAGACCTGGGACGGCCCACAGATGTGCGTCGGCCCACCGGGCATTGCCCGGTACGCCCGATGGCCAGTCCATGCCTGCTGCTGATACACAGCCGCCCGACACTTTAATCATGCATAAGGATATCTGCAACATGTCAGACACTTTAATCATGCATAAGGATAGCTGCAACTGAATCCCAAAAAATCCAGTCAAGATTAGCATCAACACATAAAGGACCTACTCTTACTCTCTCTATTTTCAGTTGATGGAAGTGCTTCTTCTGTTGCACTGTATTGAAGCTACTGGAAATGTCTCCACTCTGCTGCCCTCTTCACTTACCAGCAGCATCTTTAAAGCTCAGCCATTTTTCCTAATTTGTGGCAAAAACGACATTTAGCCCCTTTGTTTTATCCACTGATTTAACGTGATGAGCCTAATATGTCTACGTGCCACAGCGTGACCCCGCAGCCCATACCCGCCTCCTCCTTGAGCCTTTTAAACCGTCACAGTTAACGTTCACTGGTGATAAATGAGACCCATCTGCCTGCTCTCCATATATTTCCATCACTTCTTGATCACCTCCAGCCGTCATGACCAGTGACCCCAGGTCTCTGGTCTCTGGAGTTTTAACCCTGTCTTTAACATGACTCTGGGTCATTCTCCTCTAGATTAGATCAATACACCCCCCACCCCCACCCCCCAGATCCATGCTGATATCTACTGCTTCTCATGATTGATGCCTCCTCCTCCTGCATGTTAGCAGGCCAGTCAGATAAGGTAATGAAGAAATATGTCCTGTCAATGAAGAGGCCGACAGCACCCTGGGGGGGGGGGGGGGGGGGGGGGGGGGGGGGGGGGGGGGCTCATGTGGAACATATGGCTTGGAAATCGCACATGAATGGCATTTTCCTGACATAAATAAGCTGGAACTTTAGTCACGTTAGGACCCAGACAAAAGGACAAAAAGAGATTAAAGATCAAAAACTGCACATCCTCATAGTTGCATCACAGCTGACATTACTGAGTCTGGATGGTGATGAGGAGGGCTTAAAACCCGTGAACCATCTTTCATCCTGCTGCATGTGAGTGTCCTGATTTGTGCAGGAATCAACAGGATTTTAGATATAAAACACCCAGACTGGTAGGAAACTAACAGGTGTATCAATTCCTGTCCTTCTTTGATACCTGAAATCTTCCCATTTTTCCTTCTGATACCTTCAGTCTCTCTGGGATCTTTAAAAAAAAAAAGTTTTTTACTCAAGAGACCTGTGTGTTTCCAGAGACCTATGCATACATTCATCAGGGTGTCATCTGGTGACCAAATAATCCATTTTTCTTGAGGGATGTCTCTGCAGAACCATTTCCCCAGAGCAGTGCGACAACTATCAGTCAATATGAAAATGTTAACATTTTCATACATTTGAAAAGCTTCCGCCAATCTCCTTGGTCTTTCCACTTCTCTCATGTCCTTCAGCTCCCTTTCAAACATCCTTCTACAAATGTCTTCCAAGAGTGTAGTCTTGGTTTGGATCCTACCTCACTGGGCACTTGTTCAGTGTGTCATGGTGAGAATAAATGTCTGTCTTACTACCTCACCACAGGTTTGCCCCTCGGCTCAGTGCTGGGGCCACTTCTCTTTGTCATGTACAGCATCTCAGTAGATCTGCTAGCATGGCTCTTCCTGTCACCACTATGCAGATGATACCTCTTCCTGTCATTCCCACCGGACGACCCCACTGTGACAGCGTGGATCTCAGTTTGTCTCTCTGACACATCAACTCGGGTGATGAAAAAGCACCTCCAACTAAACCTCTCTAAACCTCACCTGTTCGTCACCCCTCTCTCTCTCTTCCAAGAATACCTCCTCTGCTAATACACATCCATCTGCACATTACTCTCCACAGGCACTTGCCTACACCTCTCCTTCCTTCTGCCTCCCCTACACCTACTGCAATCATCTCCAGTTGCTCTTCACCTACACCTGTACAGGTTTCTCTTTACGACTCTCTTCTCCCTTACTTTTCACTGTTGTTCGTTCATTGTTGCTAATACATACTGTTTACGCTCTGGCAGTCTGTAGTAGCACTTGATTTTTCTTACTTGAGGTTCCCCTACAATGTAGCTTGCTTATCCTCTGATAAATTGCTAAATGTAAAAGTATCTGTCTAACAATTCTCACATACTCATACTCTCATACAGAGCAAAATAAACACACTCAAAAGTTGTTATATCTGCACTGCAACTGAACAGATATTTTTTTAAAAGACGCAGTTTTAATTATCTCAAGCTACACATTTCATTTATAACGTATTTATAATACATTGTATGTTTCAGATTTTTTTTAAAAGTGAAAATGTGGAAAAAAAATGTTTAAAGTCATGACGTTCCCCGCGTACCACCAGAGAGCGCTCGCGTACCTCCGGTGGTACATGTACCACAGTTTGTGCACCACTGTCATATACTGTATTAACTCTGGTAACATGATAAAGGACATCTCAATTAGTTCACTATAGTCAGCAATGCGTTCTTTCTTTGGAGGGGAAACAAAATTATTGGTGGGACATTTCGGTAATTGCTGAATATTGGTGAGGACACGCCCCCAACGTCCATGCTAATTCTACGCCCTTGGTTAATTTGTCTACATGACGGCTAACCCTGGCTGTTACTCTGATGTGGTCAGTATTTCTATTGTCCATTCTAGTCGCTCCCATAGAGCATCTTTAACTCTGCCACCTCCCGTCTCTGGACTGGACCAGCCTCTACTTTCTGTCTCTTGGTCAGTGCGGCTGTCTTGTGAACCTCTCTCCTTACGTTTGCTGCTACTCTTCATTCCTAGATAACTCCAGACACTGTTCTCCATCCAGCTGGCACTCACGATAACTCAAAAAGTTATGGATGGATTTTGATGAAATTTTCAGGAGTTGTCAGAAATGTGAAAAGGAAGAACTGACTTCATTTTGGCTGTGATCCAGAAGAAATCCTGGATTCTGGATCACCTTCAAATTTTCGATAACATTGCAGTCAATGGGGCCGAAAATTTTGTTTCTCAATATCTCCGTTAATTATTGCGCAAAACTCATGAAATTTGACTCAGTGATTGACAATGGGAACCTCTATCAAATTTCAAAGGCTGATCCGTATCTGATCCGGAAGGCAGATTTTATAGCAATCTGTAAATCGCTATATGGGGGAATTGTTGCGCTTGGCGAAGGTCTTCGCTCTCCGAGTGCTTTCTAGTTCACATTCTAGTTGTAAATGATTTACAAAGTGTTTTAGGTCATTTTAAAGTTAATTCAGCTGCATGTTTACCGGCCTTCTATTTGAATGACATTTTCAGCTCACAAGCTTAACTTCTTTTCAAAATATTTCCTCTCTAATAAAAGGGACATGAACTTAATTTTACAGCATTTTGATGCCTTTATTTGAGAGCTGTTATGTGGGATTCTGTTATGAAGGAGCTCGTTCTGTATGAGATGGAAAGGCTGTGGATTCACTCCCATCTGCCTTTCGCCGCGGTCATTTTTCCTCCGGCTCTCTGTAATTATGATCAACGGCGTATTCACAGCGTTCTGGTTCCATCAGCATCTGGATGCAGCTGCCTGCTCCTCCTGGTCCAACCTCAGGCACAGATGATGGCAACAATAGAAGCAGATGAAGACGTCACTTTAACACCCTTTATTAACTCTCAGGCTGCCGTCTCAGTCATGCATTTATGTGGAAAACAGTCAAAAAAAAAAAAGTGGAGCTAAATGCCAGCTAGAAATGTGGTGTCAGTATGCTTTTTTTTGTGCACAAAAAAAAAAAAACAATAAAATTCAGAGTGCTCATATCTCCGATCAAGCATACATAAAAGGTGAATATTTTTCAGGTTGGGCTCTCCCGGGCTGCTCCCCAGATAAAAGAAAATAAGAAACAAGATTGAGGAGAAAGGGTCAGAGATTGAGGTTGAAAAGTGAATCTGCTATTCCATCTGCCCAGTTTCTATTAGACGCCACAGGCAGCCTGCGTCTCCCAGTAGCTGCTGTTTGTCTTTCTCTCAGTGCATTTATTTTTACTCTGAGCAGTTTATAATGAGCCTGTAAAGTATTCATTTACCTCACAGTGGGCTAACAGTTTGCTCAATGAAATAGCAACAATTTTATGTAGCAGAAACATGTCTTTTGCTTTCATTTTTCATGCTTTACTTCCTTTTGGAGGTGTGATAGGAAATGAAATGTTGCTGAAAAAAAAAAAACGGAAGTCTTTTTGCTTCACATGACTGTAATCCCCCAATGGTGAATAGCATATTTTAATTAGGGCTGGGCAAGTTAACACATTATTATCGCGTTAACGCATTGATTTTGTTAACACCGACATTTATTTTATCGCGCGTTAACGCATGTTGCTCACGTGCTTTTGTTTTTTGAAAAGTCTGTTACTGGCTGCTGCTGAACTGGAAGAGAATTGGCAGGTAAACATGCAGAAAAGCTAAAACAAACATGGAGAACGGTAAAAATCTGTGTACTTTACAGTTAGGGTAGCAACTCAGGTAGCAATATTAACAATTCAGTCTGAAAAAAACTTTCAAACCCCTTTTGTTCAAGACAATCGCGTCATTCCTCCATGTTTCACAGGGCCCTTGTCTTAAACTCCACTACTTCTCCCAGCTGGTTCCAGGGACTTTATGGCTATTGACAAGCACACTGCAATAAATCACCACCCTGAGGATTAATAGGAAAGAGTAAAGCGCCTCAGCCCACTGTAGCTGATATGTATTTATTCTAGGTGGCGTGGCAATTCATCTCGCTGTGTGTGCGCGCATGAGGGCCCAAGGCAAATTCGACACATCTATGCATAGATTACCTCCCATGAAGCCAGAACTATAGAGTGGCCCGTGGGGATCAAGTCAGTGTTTATCACAGAAAGCGCTTCAGCTGATCAGAGATTACCGCTGAGATGGAGCATGTTGTTTCTGTTTCAGCTGGGCAGATAAGTTGTCATCCGGTGCCACAGATGCTTTTGTTCTGCGCAGCATAAACCTATGAGAAACAAATTATTTGTGTGTCACAGGTGCAGTGTGCTAAAGAGAATTCTTTCAGGGCGCTCATGTTTCCTGTTGCAGTTAGGGATTTTTTCTCTTTCTTTCTTTTTTTTTTAAACCTGATGATGAGTATGCACGCCAGGATGTTTGCCTTGATTTCACACGCAGCAAACAAGGTTAGATAATGTTAACTGGACCATATGGTATAATGGGGCAGAGCAGATTGGAATGTATGTCTCTTTTTGTTGGGTCATTAATTATGGAAATGTCATTATAGGGCAACGAAAGTACACTTCCTGTTTAGAGTCCTGATAAACCGCTTCAAGTTGATCATGGTTCTGCCTTCTCATGGTCTACATATAATGACCCAACACCAGTGCTTTCCTATTCTCCAAGCAAACTGCATCGCAGTGATGTTCCAATCACAGACGGTAAACAAACCCTTGTGTGACGACACCCACGGGTTTCTGAAGAGTCTCCTTGAAGTTCAGTTGCGGGAGCTGTGGTTGTCACCATCTCGGCTGAAGCACAAAATGCCCAAAAAACTGGCAAATGAATGAGCAAGCCTGTCAGATGGAACTGGCTTGACTTACGTCTAACATTTCCTTACGTTCCTTCTGATCAAATCTGTACATCCATCCAGGGTTCAGCTGCCACAACCAACAAAACATCTGTGAAATAAAGACTGATGGCTCCAGTCAGAAAATGGCAAGGGCCCACCAGCATTTCGGCCAAGACCCCAGCTACTCCAGCCATGGCTGCTATCGGAGCAGTCCTCACAACTGTCCTGGTTTCAGCTCTGGCAGTATTTGAGGATGGGTGGACGAATATAACCGCAGTGAACGCAAGGCAACTGAGGTTAGTTTAGCATCATAGCTACACTTGAAGGATTGACTGGTTTCACCTAGTGCTCTGCGGTATGACCAAAAATTTATATCACGGTATTTTTCAAAATGATATCGGTTTCACAGTATATCACGGTATTTGTTTTTTTGAAGGCACAACTGGGTGTTAACCACATTTTCTAATCATTTAGAGAGGAATTGCTGAAGTAAATTGGCTTAGAATTACCTATTTTACTGTCACGAGGAGTGAATATTGTAGCCTCCCGTGGCTACAACTTTAGCTCGGCAACATTTGCAGATTATTGTAGTTTGTTGGACGTCGTCTTTTTTAAATCTAGAGAACTTCCACACAGACACGGCTCCTCGTTTAGGAAGAAGTTCCTCAGTCTCATGTTGCCGTTCTGGAGCTTCCCCTTCGGGACTTTCGCTGTTTGCAGTCATCACCGTTTAACCAGAAACTAGTATTGTGTTGTGCCTCCAGTGCTAACTGCAAACCAGTCCCCTGTCAAACAATGTTCTGCGGCACTTACGTTCTGCCTCGCGGCGTTCCCAACGTTGTGTACGCTACAGTACATACTCACCGGTATTACGGTATATGAAAAATTCATATCATAAGAAAAATCAACACCGGTATTCGGTATGAACCGGTAAACCGCCCAGCACTAGTTTCACCCAGAACTTTTCCAAGTCAACCCAGAGTCACCTTGGACACTCAGTACAATTAACAGTACAGAAAGCCATTTATTTAAAATAAAAAATATCATGCCCTATGAGATCTTTATCAAACAACTCAGAGGTCAGTTTCACTGAAGGTGTTATTTGTGTGTTTATACAGTTATACATACTTGTCTTGGATGTGAATGCTAGCTATGAAGACTAAGAGTGTGTGTTGTACCAGGCAGTGAATATGTTTGTTTCTGTGATAAAGTTGAACATATGAACATGTTAAAATTTGATGTTTTAACATGGGGGTCGATGGAGACTGAATCACTCTTGGAACCAGCCCTAATGGTCATTTGCTTAACTGCACTTTTGCCATAGTTCCGGCTCAGGGTCAGTGTTAAAAGCTGAAGATTGCCCCGATGTTCCAATGCAGTAAATAAGCCCCCATGTTAACACAGTAGCCCAGACGGGACAAACCAAACACTTGCTCAGGGAGCAGACAAGGTAAGGATTAGCATTTTCTACCCCTTGACACGTCTACATCCAGCATGCTAGACCTTTGACTCACGTATTAATGATTTGTGATTCTTTTTTGCCGTGACTCAGTGATAACATGCATCTCTTCTAGAAAGATGTACGTACCTGCTTTTCGTGTTTTTTTTTTAATTTCTTGTCAGGAAAGATCAGGAAAACACATGGGGGCACAAGTGCCTCCATTCCCCTTTCTCTTTAAGCTGTTTCTTTCTTGCGCTCATTATCTGCAGCACTCAATGCTAAGACCAGCTTATGTTAAATAAAGACGGAAACTCTGTTTCATTTCAGAGGAAGGAAAATGGTCGGAGTTTCATCAATTTACATGCAGTTTGTCTAAGAGGCTCTTGTGTTTTGATGTGCTCAGTAAAACCTAAATCTCCCTAACTAATATGGACCAGCTATTAGAAACATAAATCCATCTTGTTGAAACAAAGAAAATAATATCTCTTCCACAAACACCTCCATCCACCCATCCTCTTCAACCACTTTGTCCTGATCAGGGAAATGGAGGGACTGGAGTCTATCTCGGCTGTCATTACTCTGAGTCCAACCTGGACAGGTTGCCCGTATACCACAAGGCCACCCAGAGACAAATGAGAAAATAGAGTCATAAACTCAACATCAGCTGAAATTCCATTGTAAAATGTCTCATGTGAACTATTAAAAAAATCAGAGTCAAACTCTTATAGAGGATGTAGGATGCATGCAGGATGCAGCATCGCCTGCAGTGGGGTTTGGGGGAAGTAAACAAATGAGTTCAATATGAAATGATGAAAACCTGGAAGTAATTTGAGTTCAAACAAGCTCATAATGTGTGGCAAATTATCTTCTGCCTTCTCTCTCTTTGTCATCAAAACTCGTTTTTCCTTTTTTTTTTTTTTTAACATTTTACAAGCATACTTAACTGCTTAAGTAACATGTGCCGTTTTTCCTGGCAACGCATCAAAACAAACATCTTCAGTGTTCAGTCTTCTTCTAGTGGTGCTGTTTAACATGTTCATTGAGATCAGTAGGCTCTGAGATGGAGCTCCACTGGAGAGAAAACTGACAGCTGGCTCGAATCCTTTCGATGTGTGAATGATCTTTCTCACTGACAAGCATTAGATGATTTCAAAACTCTGCCCAGATCGATGCGCAGCAATTGTTGCTTCTCTAAAACTATTGCTTATGTATTTCCCTCTTAGCATTGTGTTAATACACACCTGAAGGTTTTAAGGGAGTACTGAGAATATCCTGAATTTTTTTTTCTCTCTTTTTGGATGCACTTTTGTTAGATTAATAATGGCATCATGAAAAAAGTTTTATGTTGTTGTTTTTTGCCTCAGACCAGCTAATATCAGATGATTAAATATATGGCTTTACACCAACATGAGATTAAATAAAGAAGTTGCAACTCTTTCAGGTGTCTGTCGTTAATTAAAAACTGCAGTTTTCATTGGATTTCCACATGCTCCTAACGAAACCATGTCGTAGATTACTCTGCACACGGTGAACCTGTGACAGCATTAGCCTTGTTGACAGTGGATTGAGGCTTTCAAGCGCAGGCTTTCTGTGTGATTGAATTCATTGTGTGAAGCAGGGAGAAGAGCAGCATCCAGTCCTGCTTAGATGAAACCTTTCGAAGTGAATTTCCTGATTACAGCTTGTTTCTCCCCTTCCCCCTCCCACAAACCCCTGCAGCTGTGTGAACAGATCTATGCATTTGTGCAAGATTGCATGTGTATATATAGATACGTATATCTATATATACACACATACATACATATGTATGTGAGTGTGTGCAGTTTGTGTACATTGTATGGATGTTTGTGCATTGTGTATATATGGATTTATGAATCAAAGGTCATACATATTTTATTTGTTTTTTCACTTTTCTTGCATAGTCTCTATTTTATTTGTTTTATTGTTAAGCCCTTTGTAATAATATTTTCTACAAAGTGCTGTGAGATAAATAAATAAATAAATATACTCCTTTTTCATTTTCGCTGACATGCACATAGATGCACATACATTTTTGCAGTTTGTGTGCAGAGCAGCTTTTGCACTTATTTATATATATATATTTATATAGTGTTGTAGAGGTTATGTCTCAGAGGGGTGGTGCCATGTGGAAGCCATTGAGACTTGGCGCTGCAGTGAGCATGGAAGGTGAGGCCAGATGGTTGTGGTTAGCCCTTGGCTGCTCGAGGTAACCTGACCTGCTGGGGAGGACCCCTCTGCCTCCCAAGGACCAGCAGCCACATGTTTTGCGTGAGAGTAAGTCACCCAAAAACCCAGGAACAGCCTCTCAGCTTCCTGAAGGCCTCCTCTCATAGCTGGTGATTTTTTTTTCTTTTGTTTGTGTTTTAAACTGAAGATTTAAATCAACAAACGGGATCAGACAGGAACAGTTCAGAAACAGGATCATCCAGAGGTTCGATGAGGACGCTTTAAAGATTTTTGGCTTTGAACCGTCAGGCAACACGTGTGAATTAGGACGTTTTACTGTGGTCAGCATTAGACAATATCCATGCGTTAGTACACCAGACATAGAAGGGTTGGACAATGAAACTGGAAGACCTGGTTTTAGACCACAATCATTTATTAGTATTGTGTTGGGCCTCCTTTTGCGGCCAATACAGTGTCAATTCATCTTGGAAATGACATATAGAAGTCCTGTTCAGTGGTCAGAGGGATTTGAAACCATTCTTCCTGCAGGACAGTGGCCAGGTCACTACGTGATGCTGCTGGAGGAAAACGTTTCCTGACTCGCTCCTCCAAAACACCCCAAAGTGGCTGAATAATATTCAGATCTGGTGACTGCAGGCCAAGGGAGATGATCAACTTTACTTTCATGCTCATCAAACCAATCTTTCACCAGTCATGTTGGGTGTATTGGTGCATTGTCATCCTGATACACGGCACCGCCTTCAGGATACAATGTTTGGTCCACTGGATGCACATGGTCCTCCAGAATGGTTCGGTCGTCTCTGGCAGTGACGTGACAATCCAGCACAAGAATTGGGTCAAGGGAATGTCATGATATGGCCCA
Source organism: Hirundichthys speculiger (assembly GCA_018398805.1). NCBI lineage: Eukaryota > Metazoa > Chordata > Actinopteri > Beloniformes > Exocoetidae > Hirundichthys > Hirundichthys speculiger. The sequence goes on from JAGFBZ010002341.1 coordinate 1,312,628, forward strand.
AACCATCACTGATCCACCCCCATGCTGCACTCTGGGCATGCATCAGTCTGGGTGGTACGTTTCTTTGGGGTTTCTCCACACCGTAACTCTGCCAGATGTGGGGAAACCAGTGAATGTGGACTCATCGGAGAACAATACTTGTTTTACAGTGTCCACAGCCCAAGATTTTCACTCCTTGCACCATTGAAACCAAGTTTGGCACTGGAACGAGTGACCAAAGGTTTGGCTATAACAGCCCGGCCGTGTATACTGACCCTGTGGAGCTCCTGACGGACAGTTCTGATGGAAACACATTTAATTCTGCCGTGATTTGGGCAGCTGTAGTTTTATGATTTTTGGATACAATCCAGGTTAGCACCTGAACATCCCTTTCAGACAGCTTCCTCTTGGGTTCACAGTTAATCCTGTTGGATGTGGTTCGTCCTTCTTGGTGGTATGCTGACGTTACCCTGGATACCGTGGCTCTTGATACATCACAAAGACTTGCAATTTGTCCTCGTTTGAACTCTGATATGTCACCCATGATGTTGTGTGCATTGCAATATTTTAAGCAAAACTGTGCTCTCACCCTGATAACTGAACCTTCACACTCTGCTCTTACTGGTGCCATGTGGAATTAATGAAGACTGGACACCAGGCTGGTCCAATCTAGCCATGAAACCTCCCACACTTCAGTGTGCATCAACCAGTTTAATGCAATTAAAGTTTACTAGGAAAACGGTAAAAAAATAAATAAATAAATGGACATAAAAGCTCATATATGTAATATTTTTATGTTAAAAATGCTAAAAATAAAAAAGATGTACGAGTCAAAGAATCAACTAACCTTGAAGCAGGAAAGAAAAAAAGTTGTATGTGAAGAAACAGCAGTTATATGTTATAAGAAAGGCTCCATTGGATTTAAGAGGATGGAGTCACTGATGTCACCCTAAGGGTTATGGGCTTACATTTTAATGCCTCTAATTTAATGAATTATAATTCTGATTCAATTAAATTTGCTGCTCCTGTTTTTTTTTCTTTTTTGCTCCAGCATGCTGCTCCCCCATTTTATAGTCTATGTCACATTAAATGGCACATATTGTGAAAAATGAATCACTCTTTCTGTGCTTGAGCGCGTTTTTGATTGTTTGAAGTGGCTATAAACTCCGACATAAGACAATCCTGTTACTCTGAAAATATGTCTTTCAGTGACAGATCCAGGTTCAAGGTGTATTGTGTCATCACAGGACTGGCAGTGGAGTTATCATTCCTCCTGATTTTAATCTTAGTCCTTAACATCAAATCATGATGGATTCCAGGATCAAAAGTTGAATATCTTTTGCGCTCTTTGTGTTGCTTTGCTATAAAGACATTCTCATTAGAAGACACGTAGTTTAATGAAGAAAGAGTCCTGGAAAGGAAATCCAACATCTTGTTGCCGTTTTCTTTGATTTTGATCAGATATTTGACATTTCTGAGGGTCCCATCTGATACTTATTGAAGCATCAATAGTGCAGCAGGGGAACTCGCCATTATAATAACAAACGTGATAATCAACAGTTCATAGCATGAGCCTGGAAAAAAGCTCAGGATTATCAGTCCTTTATGCAGCAGACTAATTAAAACAGGATTTTGACGGGTCTTTTACCCGTGAGCTGGCTGTTCTGATGCTTCAGTGTCCCTCTATGTGCTGCAGTAATTTGCCAACCTGGGCCAGCTGCATGCAGGACTCACAAACACATTGTACCTAGACGAGGGATGAGTAGCCTACAATTGTCTGTGGATGAGGGAAAATAGTCAGCCAAGTATTTATTTATTTATTTATGTCGCTTTGTGTAGCAGTGTGAGGTTTGTTTACTGCTAGTGTGATCTCTCAGACTGGGGACTGTGTTTTTTTTTTCTGATATGGTAAGGAGGAGAGCCCCTACCCCTACCCGTTTATCGGCAGGCCAACATTATTAGTCGATATTAGTTATTTTCTAATCTACCTATATTGCCATTACAGTTAGCAATAAATGAGTGAATGAATAAATAAAAGATGAGAATGTGATGAGAAAAAAAAACATTCTTTTAAAATATATGACTGTTGATGTTACATGGTTTGGCCACCAGGGGGCACTCTGCATCTATAACACAAATTTGGAACTTGACAAACTTTACATAAGCAAAAATTTTATACATTTTATTTTTCAAAGTGATATCTGTTGTGAAATGAAACAAGAGTAAAATGCATCGCTACGTCTTACAGCGCGCTCGCACACGACGCTGGTAGCGTCCTCGGTGTCGCTGTCCATTCGCTTTAAATGGGGTGGAGTCAAGTTTTGCCGAACTGAATTGTGGGTTCCTCGGGTTGCCAGTGAAATTGTACATGTGGGCAGGACTGTTTCAAATCTTATTTGTAAAGCAATCTGGAAGAAATTTGATTGGTTATTTATGGAATGACAAAGGCACATCCGAAGTAATGCTGCTCTGAGAGGCCACGGTTAGTCACTTATAAGCAGCACATGTAACACAAATTATGGAAATTTGTTTATGTTTAGTGTTCCTGGAAGAAAATTGTTTTTTTTTTTTGCAACAATAAATATTAGTGTTGGTCTTAAAAATCTTATTATCTGCTGGGCTCTAAACTTAAGTATAGTTGGTCCAGATGTTGCCTCCTGCTGGTAATATTGGAGAAGGAAGTTTTTTTGTTGTTGTTTTTTTTTTTTTTTTTGTGTGTGTGTGTGTGTGTGTTTTCTTTTTTTGGCTTGTTATTTGTTATTTAATTTATTTTCAATTAGTCTTGCCACACTTCCTCTTTCCTGCAAACAGCTGATGAATTCCCCTCTCGGAGGACCGGAGGTCCATTCAACCCAATATTGTCTAAAATGTAGCAGATCACCACGAACCTTGGTTTTATGGGATTTTTATATGTCGCACTGTCTGGCTGATTTGATGTACATTAGCTTGTGACAAAAAAAAAAAAAAAAGAACTCTGACCAGACATATGTCGAAGGACATGGTGTGCTTTTACAAAACAACAGCATCTCCCTTTAGAGAAAAACATTCAACATGTTGCACCTTTATTATCTGGGGGAAGGTGAACTGAAGAGCTTCGATTCTATTTCACCTTATTGATCCGCTCCACTGCATTTTAGGGTGAATTTTATTTTTTTGTGCAGCTTGAGGAGGGGATGGATAGATGGACATTTATCTGCAGTAGCTGATCTATTATTTTGCAGTGTAGGTGGACAGTCACACGGGAGCCCACCCCCACCCCCCCACCCCCCCACCCCATCCCATGTGCTCAAGCCACATAAAACCAATAACTTATACACACATGGGAATGGAGGCACGCACAGGAGTACATCGTTAAGATCAGGAGTGTGTATGTGTGCGTTGGGACTGGGGGGATGGGACATTTTAATTATTTTTCTAAAAAAGGCAACCACGTGACCCTCATCAGTCTTCAAATTTCCTACTGATTATCCAGCTGTTATAATGACAGTACTTATATATATATACACACACAGAGAGAGGATTAAAGTCTCATATATGACACAATTAAAAGGCTATTTGATAATAACAATAATGATAATCTACATAGTTGATAAATAGGGTAAATTATGCACTGATTATGGTCATTATCAGTGACATGTCTTTTTTTAATGTTAAGATTTTTCATTGATAAAAAAATGATATATCATATCAGATTTACTGCTGTAGTCTTCTACAATAGCCTCACAACAACAGTTTCCAGTTCCACATTAATGCACCAGTAATATTGATCAAAAAGGACAAAAATATCTCCCATTAAATTTACATGGGCTGTTTATTTGCCGTCCTTTACTCTGAAGTTATTCATGAAGAGATTTCTTTTTGCATAATATAAAATATATATGAACACAAAGGCATTTACTTACACATTGAATATACCGAAGTGTTCACAGTTATATACAGCATACTTGGATAAACACTAAAGAAGAGTAAATAGAAGCCTGTGCAGGACAAGGTGGAACTGCTTCTTAAACCAGCATCACACTGAATGAGACGATCGATGGAGAGAAAACCAGGAAATAGAGATGTTAAATTAATACTTATTAAATAATAAGAGCCTTCACGGTACACGTTTGGTATGTTTTTCCCTCCAAAACGGTCAATTATGCAGTAAATAATAATAATGATAACTCTACTCCTCTGTACAATCCTAAATCTCTCAATGGTCAGATATTTTCCTTCTCAACAGTTTGAATCTCATACTTTAGACAGAGAAAACATTTCTCTGTCCATTTTTGGACAGAATGAAGTGTCACCTGAGCAGAAACGCAGACCTCTGCACCTGCTCTTTTGTATTGATCAGTACATATAGTAAAAAAGTATGGAGGTGTTCCTACAGCCAACAGTTTAAAGGACAATAACGGGCAGCAGGTGCAAATGCAGGATTTCCATTAATATACTGCATTTGTCTTTTCAGCTATTAATCTTTTTCTCCTTAAGCATAAAGAAACGCAGGATCATCCAGGCTATTCAAAGTCATAATAAGCTGTGTTGCACCTAATGGAGACTAATGTTGCTTTCTCCTGTGAAATCTGGTTTTAGTTCCACTCAGCTTGGCCTCTAGATGGCACTAAGTCATAAGTGAACTGCAGGTACGTTGCAGCATAATTAAAACGTGAGTGATAAGTTTTTGGTTTAATTAAATGCCCCTCAAGCCCACTCTCTGCACAGGGTCGGCGTGCAGGGAGATTTTATTTATATATGTATTATTTCTTTATTTATTTATCAGCAGGTACACTGTTTCTTCAAACCAAGGCAGCTTGAGATGCTGCTCCACATCTACTCAGTGAGAAGTGAGTCAATGTTTGGAAAAATCCATGCTGATGAATAAATGATGGGCCAATGAAGACCCGCTCCAGATATTCTTTCAATTCGCACAATGATAGAAATCTCTGAAATTACTCAACATGAAAAAAAAGAAAAAAAGAAGAGCCTGCAACAGAAATGCACATAGTGAGAAATCACATTGCTGGAAACAGAAAAGGTAATCACGCACACACACAAACACACTAACAAGGACAACAGAAGGTGTTAGATTCCAGATTAGTCTGAAGTTAAGTTAAGTGGGAACGTGTTTTTGTGGCTTGTCAGAGATGTCGCTTTAACTGAAACAACATGGTGACAGCGGTGGCTTGCTCTGCACATATCCTCTCTGTCAAACCGCTAGCAGACAGAACATTCAGTTCCAGTTCTGGAGATAATATACTGCACATTCAGATGGGCATTGTGTAACGGAGACAGGGTGTGTTTACAGGAGCTGTACGGGGGTGTTTTGGAAGCTGCTTTTTTATCACTCGAGAAAAGTTTCACCAAAAGTAAAACCTGCTGTTCTGTATTGATCTGTTATATTAAACCTCAACATGTGCTACAATCCATCACATGGCTTACTCCTCTTCTGTTTTCACTGTTCGCACGTTGCTGTTATTTCGTTTTCCAGTTGTATCTGCTCATTTTTCTTCCTCTACAGTACGTCCTGTAGGCTGTTAG